>OX411312.1:12243147-12877800 GCA_948150685.1 Rhaphigaster nebulosa | reverse complement strand
CTCCAATTTAATGTTTTTAAGATTTTGAAAAAAAAAAAAAAAAACACCTTGTTCTTTGAAGATAACACTCAGCATTTAAAATAGAACTGATAATGAAAGAAAACGAGTTTTCTGATAAACAATTTATTTCTGAGTGAGCTCCGTGTCGGTTCAAAGAATTTCGTTTTAAAACTTTTAATTTAATCAGCTGCATTAGAGCTTTTTAGAGTACATTCACTTTCAGAGAATCTTTAATTATTATTAAAATGGCTTATGTGTCCTGTTGACGTACATATTTGTAGGGAGGTTTTGAAAAATATGGCCGCCTTTCCTTCTCAGTCGGAGCATGTTGCTTAAATTACGATTTAGTTGTTCATTTGCGTGAATTTGAAGTTTTTAATTTACGATAAGTTGATTTGAATCTTGGTTGCCAGAAAAATGAGTGTGGATGCTTATGGCCCTAGTTCTCAAACATTAACGTTTTTAGATACTGAAGAAAGTGACCTTATCGGAGCTGATACTCAAGGATCCCAATATGATTTTACCGATTTTTACACTACCTTCACAAAGTCAAACTCAAACTTCTCAATTGGATGGATCTTCAAATCAAATTCAGGTTGTGATATTAGAAAAAGTTATTTACCTAACTTATTGTTATGTGGCGGTTTATATTTAATGGTTAACATTGTTCAAGTTATGATGAATGAAGTGCTTACGAACCTGTTACGTATATAAGTGCCTAATTTATATTCTCTAACCTGCAATATAACCTTATTTACAGTCATTTGTTTAATTTTTTTAAAAATAATTTAAGGTTCATCTTTAATGTTATTATTCATTTTGTGGATTACTTTAAAATGTGTAGAAATGTCATTATATTTGTAGATTATTTTCATTGTGTAACAATATTTATGCCAGTAAAACCTTCTACTTTTTTTTTTGTATCTAGGAATATACTGAAAACATTTTAGTGTATGTGTGTGTTAAAATGGGTGATTTTATATGATTATTAAATTTGAAAAAAAAAGGTTATATGCTAATAGGTTTTGAGTATATTACTGATGTTAATAAGCAAACATGAATATATTTACTTCCTATGTAAGTTATATTGAATAACATACATTAATCAATTTATTTGCTAAATATTTTTGTTATGATTTAAGTATGTTACATTGCTGTTTTCTTAGGAATTTGTTTGTTTGATTTTATTTTTTCTTATTATCTGTACTGCTGTTGAATGTGATATTTGTAATTTAATGTTTAGGGTTTTCACTGTTGTTTTTTCTAATATTATAGGTCAACGGTAAACTTAACATAGATTTGGATGGGGTAGTTTCTGCTGCTACACAAAAACTTGGTGAACTCCAGTTTGAAGAAGAAGAAGAAGACACATTTTATAATAAGGTAATGCTTCAAGTCTAGGATATTTATTTGTAATTCTTGTTCGTATTTGATTAATGAAACTTTAAACTGGTTCCTCATTAGTTCATCGATTAACTCAAGTGTTTTATATTAAACCTTATGTAAATTATCTTGAATACCTATTTTTGACTCCAATAATGATTATTCAGCAATTGGTTTAGATCCTTAATACCTTCAATGTCAGTTGTTTTAATATTATTACTTGGCTTTAGTTAAGAAATAGGTTTTGTGAATTTAACACTCTATTATTTAAAATAAATAAATAAATGGATGAATTACAATATCTCTGCTTTAAAGAAAGAATAATGTTTACTCATTGGTCAGTTTATGGCCATAACTACTAGTAGTAAAAATAGCAACTTATAATGAAAAAACTCCTACACTTATATATGTGGTTCACTTAATTGAAATTCTTTTTTTTTTTTTTTTTTTTTAGGAATTGCCATTTTATGCTTGTAAATACTGTGGAATTCACGATCCAAGTTGTGTTGTAATGTGCAATATCTGTAAAAAGTGGTTTTGCAATGGCCGAGGTAATACCTCCGGATCACATATCATCAATCATCTTGTCAGAGCTAAGCATAAGGTAACTTTCATTATCTGTCTATATTATATAATTCTTTGAAGTAAACCAGGTAGTTGGAACTCAGTAACAGCTACTTTATACCCATAGTCTTTCTATTTTATGTTTCAGGCGGTTGTGTTTTAATTATAATGTACAATCTTTGATATACATCAATATAAATATTAATTGAAATTCTTTTCTAAATAGGAAGTTACCTTACATAAAGATGGCCCTTTGGGTGAAACCATTCTTGAATGTTATTCTTGTGGAGTCCGCAATGTTTTTGTATTAGGATTTATACCTGCCAAAGCAGACTCTGTCGTTGTTCTACTTTGTAGGCAGCCATGTGCTGCTCAGAATTCTTTGAAAGATATGAACTGGTAAATATAATATCTGTGCCTCATGTTTTGATACATTGTTACTTAATAAAATCTTGATTTTTTTTTTGTTCATTTAAAAATTAATTGGTAATATTTTCTAGTATTTAATGTATAGTTGATTTTGTTTTTAGGGATCAGGAGCAGTGGAAACCTTTAATATCTGACCGTTGTTTTCTCTCATGGTTGGTGAAAGTACCTGCAGAACAGGATCAGCTGAGAGCACGCCAGGTTAATGCTACTCAAATAGCGAAAATGGAAGAGCTTTGGCGAGACAATGCTGAAGCTACATTTTCAGATTTGGAAAAACCAGGAGTCGATGAAGAACCGCAGCAAGTCTTGCTTAGGTATTTAAAGACACATTTACTTGTTTAGTAATAATGTTATACAGCTGATTTCTTATACTGGTATCATCTCTTTCATTAAAAAGGCCTTTGATTAAAAAATAATTTATTAGTTTGTTTTCTTGAATTATTATGGTTGTTAAAGATGTGTTTTATTTATCATTTCACATTAATGTAACCATCATAATGGTCTTCATTTTAGGTATGAAGATGGATATCAGTATCAAAATATTTTTGGACCTTTGGTTAAATTGGAAGCTGATTACGACAAGAGATTGAAGGAATCCCAAACACAAGATAATGTTGACGTGAGATGGGATGTTGGGCTTAATAAGAAGATAATAGCTTATTTTACTCTTGCAAAATCAGATGGAGGTAAATAGTACTTGTTTTGATTTATATTTTTTTCTTTTTCAAATCATTATTGCTTTGTTTTCTCATTGCATTTGAATTTATTTATTGGTTTAGGATATTTATAAATAATTTATTTTGTTAATGTTCTCTCCAGCACAAATATTGCAAATCGTCATTGTCGCTGTGAAACCTCCTATGCGTCAAACACATTACTTTACAGAACAAACAAAAAACCTGATTCATAAGCATTATTGTAATATATAAGTTTATGAAATAATTATATAAGTATTAATTTTAAGCCATCACCAAATAAATTTTATTTTTATTTATTTTTTAACGTTTCCATAGAATGTCCAGAGAAAAAAAATGTTCGCTCTTTAAAATAATTATAACTTAAGAATTATCAGAAATGTAATCTACAATGAATGGAAATTATGTTTGTCAATGAGTAAATTTTAATTAAAACGATGAAGGTAAAAAATGAAACCAAATATACATGAGAAGTAATTAATATATGTAAATTGCTAATGAAATATTGGATAAGTATAAGCTAAAGATATTAGTCCAAAGTGAATTTTTTTTTTTGACTCTTGGCTTAAAATTTAGTGCGAGTATAACGTCTCGGCAAAAGATTTAAATATGAGGAGAAAATAATTATAAATAAGCATTCCAACATGGTAGGTAAATAACTGTAAAACCAGCTATGTAAAGACCATAGGCGTGCATACCGGTTCATAACCACCTGCTAATATGTTAAATTTAAATTAATCAATAAATTTTTTTTTTTAATATTGTCACTTAGAACATGTTGCTTAAACATAAAGTTCAAAAACTTCAACTAAAGCTTTTTTGTAGCCCAACAGTATTAATTTTTTGGTTTAACCTGAATTGTTTACGTTTTAGGGATTTGTTTGTTACTAAGCCCAACAACTTTACCTGCCGTCACTTTAATTAAATTAATAGGGTATATGTATTATGTATTAATAGGGTTTTGTGTAACCCTTCTAAATTCTCCAGTGGACTCATCCTTCCTTGCACCAAAATTCTGCGCATATATGCACATGTTTTACTCAGATATATCATAATATTCTTCCTTTTCAGATATGAAATTAATGCATGGGGATGAGTTACGCTTACGATACCTCGGTGAAATGCATAAATCTTGGTCAGGCGTTGGTCATGTTATAAAAATTCCTGATAACTATGGAGAAGAAGTTGGTATTGAATTGAAATCATCATCTGGGGCGCCTACTGAATGCACTTCAAATTTCGTAGTTGATTTTATTTGGAAAAGCACTAGTTTTGATAGGTATGTTGATTGACTTAATATTTTTAAAAATATTTTAGACTTTGATTTGTAAACAAGAGTTTATTTATTCTTATATAAGTAAATGTTATGAATGAATATATAAAAGTAAGTGTACGGCTTTATACATGTGCATTTGTAGATAATCTATTTACTTGTTATTAACTGACTTCATGATTTATTATAATAGCATGTGTTATAAAATCTTGAGTTGTAGTCTAAGGAGTGATTCAAAGATGTTTGTCATGATATAATTTAAAAAAAAAAAAAATGTTTGGCAAAATTCATGAAGTGTAATTTTTATGTCTAAGTTCAATCATGTCACCATTATGAAGTGATAAAATTTGTATTTTTTAATTTTAATGGATTATTATTTTATTTGTTTACGTGTTCTCAGGTTTACTCTGTGATTTAAAGTAAAATCATTGTTCACTTATTCACTTTAGTATATGAAATCATTGCTTAACTATATAACATATAACCACTCTTAATTTAACAGCAAATACATTTGAAAATTTACATTTTGACCTATCTTGATGCCGAATTATAGTTTTTACTTTAAATTGTTTATCTTGTAAATGTTAATTTCAGTTCCTTATTCTTTTATTTTTTTAAAAATTTGTATTACTTATAATTTAATGGTTTTACTGTACTTCTATTTTTATTGTTTTAGGATGCAGTATGCACTTCGCAAATTTGCTGTCGATGATGTATCAGTTTCAGCTTACATATACCACCGATTATTAGGCCACGATGTTGAAGACATGTTATTTAGAGTTCACTTACCGAAACATTTCTCTGCTCCTAATCTACCTGATCTCAACAGATCTCAGGTGACAGTCGAAAGCATTATAATAATTAATAAATAAATGCATGTACATCATTTTTTCTTTAATCTTAAAAAAGTTCTTTCAATTTTCAAAACTTAATTATAATTTTTCTTGATACTTACCATAATTTTTATTTCTTATGACATTTACTTACATTCTTTTGATGTTTATTTATTTAATTATCCTTCCTCAATATCATTAATTTTTTTATTACTTGAATCAAAGTTTTACAATCTACCATCTCCAGAATATGAATTAGTCTAAAAATGAATAAGTACTTAATTAAGAGAACAGTTTTTGCACTTTATATATTGTGTAGTAATTGTTCCTGTAAGTTTAATTACAACTAGTTAAAATAAATCTCTCTGTATTACAGGTTTATGCCGTGAAACATGCCCTTCAGAGACCTCTGTCCTTGATTCAGGGGCCACCAGGGACCGGAAAAACAGTTACATCGGCAACTATAGTTTTTCAACTTGTGAAGCAGAACGGAGGTCCAGTTCTCGTTTGTGCACCTTCCAATATTGCTGTTGATCAGCTCACAGAGAAAATTCATCGCACTGGCCTCAAGGTTTGTTAATATTCATCGATGAATTGTTAAATCTTTTACATTATTTAATTTTTTAATTTTTTTCTGTCTCACATTTTTTTTTCATCTTTTATTTTTTATAGGTTGTTCGTGTTTGTGCAAAATCAAGAGAAGCTATTGATTCTCCGGTTTCATTTTTAGCTTTACATAATCAAATAAGAAAAATGGATTGGTAATAATTCTTTAAAAATGTGTTATATTATGTACTATATTTAAGTTTGCTATAATGAAATGATATCACTGTAATAATTATTATTAATAGTGTATTAATCTCATAAAGCAGTAGCAATGCTGGTTTAATTTCAATTTTTGATGGTTGCACTTAGTTTAAATGTTGACCTACATCTGGCTAAGGGTGGTTATTGATCTTTTGAAAACCTACTCTTTGTACCCTAGTTTGAGTAACAATGTTAAATCCAATAAACAACTAGAAATGTGACGATGAGAGTGATAGTGGTGTAAGTTAATTTTCGTTTATTTCGATATAGTAAATGTTTTGTAAATGTACTGAAATAATATGTGAAGATTACGTATATATTGCTTGAGTTCATCATATTGCAATGTGGTTATATATAATATTGAGAACACAATGGACATGATAATACAGTCGGTCTTGGTCGATTAGCTGAGAATGGTCTAGAACATTCCAGATCATAGGTTCGAGAAGTTTCAATAACCATATATAAGGAGGGAGTTACAGATGATCCACTCAGTGTTGGTTCAGATCTCTTTCAGTACTGTTTTTTTTAATGTGTGAAATAATTGCTGTGTGAAAACGTGAAACTTTATTGCGGTTTATAAAAATTTATTGTCGTTTTGACTCTGTTCCTTGAAAATGCCTGCAACAAATGAGACTGAGCAACATATTATAGGTTACCATTTTAAAGGTTATTATGTAAGTTAGGGGTTAACCCTAATTTAATCCAGGTTAAATTGCAGGGCTCAGCAAGTGTATAATATGTATTCCTCGTTTAAGTACATTTACAAAACATGCACTTCATCAAAATAAACGAAAAGTGACTTATACCCCTATCATTTGTATCAGCAGCTCAAATGCATGAAAACTAGTGGTGAAAAACTGACTAACTCAATTTTTTTAGAATAAGTAAATTCCCATTTTTTCATAAAACTAGCTGTCAACTGTCAAACACGGATCTGTAATTCATAAAAGAAATGCCTGGAAATCATATGAAAGTTTTGAACTTAAGATGCTTAAGTTCGTACAGAATGTTGCCTAGTTTTGCTAAAATAACCTGGTTCTTTTCTTGTACATGCCTTATACTTCATTGAGGTGATGTCTGCTGTACTGATATCTTATTGAATCTGACACCTCTGAAACTATAATAAATGTTAACTTATTAATTTGCAGCAAATAATATCTGTCCGTCAGAGGTAAACTTTCATAAGTCCAATTTTGCTGATTTTTTTTTCATTGCCGTATTTGTACTATACTATTTGCCCATATTTTTCGAGTGGATTACCGTACAATAAGCTAAAAGGTTAATAAAATATTCAACACCTCAAATGTAAAGGTTGACTGACCACTATCCACAAGCAATATAGTCCGATCTGAAACTTCTTTTTTCTCTCCTCTAAAACTTTGAAACAGTACGATCCTTATTTAGTACTGAACCTAAGACCCTTCATGGGTTATAATGGTACAGGTTTTTTTTTTTTTTTCTCGAAAACTTTGAAAAAGTTAATTACCACAGTTTACCTCAGAAGTACGCATATTACATCTTAAATCTGTGATAATATAAAGCTATTAGGAGTGTTGTTTTTTTCCGGCGTTATTTTAAAATTTTTATAATTTAATTTTTGCAGTAATACAGAGCTGCAGAAGCTTCAACAGTTAAAAGATGAAACTGGTGAGCTGTCATCAGTTGATGAAAAAAGGTATAGAATGTTGAAGAAATCTGCTGAAAAGGAACTCCTGGACGCAGCTGATGTAATATGCTGTACGTGCGTCGGTGCTGGTGATCCCAGATTAACACGCCTGAAATTCCATTCTATACTTATTGATGAAAGTATGCAAGCTACCGAACCTGAATGTATGGTTCCAGTTATACTGGGTGCAAAGCAGGTAATTAATTACATGTTCATTAAAACAAACACTTTTTTTTTTCTTGTTTAAACAATATAATCATTTTATTTAGTAATATAAAACCAATATTAATGTCGACTCAATAACTTGAATTCTTTGGAAAAAAGATTTGGATCCCTTGTGAAAAATTGTTTGTTAAATAAGTAAATAATGAAAGGATAAATTGACAATTATTTTGCCTAAAGCTTAAGTCGAAGGAACAATCTGCCTATTTCTACAAATCCAAGAATACAGTTTAAGCTTATACACTCTATATGTACATCTTTAACCTCCTTCAATCAAAAGTGCCAAACAAAGTTACATGTCTCTTTAGCACTCCCCTTTGCTTGATTTGCTTTTTATTATTGATATGAATATCAATTGCAATTAATTTTCCATAATTTTGATGTATAGAACTGTAAAACTTTGATTAATCGTCACTCCTTTATCCATCAGTTTCTGTTAACCGTCAGTACATTAAAACCAAAAAAAATGTGGATTTTTAACTCATTGCCTGAATATTTTAAAGGAAAACATTAATAGAAAAGTAGACAAATGATTATGTAACGCACAGTAAAATAATGAATAATTAAATAATATATGCACCAGATTTTATTAAAAATAATTTGAGAAAGTCAAATTAGCTCTAAAAAAAGAACTACATAAATAGGTAAGTTGATTACAATAATAGGCTCAATATTGCTGAATTATTGTTCAACAGGAAGGGAAGGAACAAGAATGAGAAAAGGGGGTTCTAAGAAAATTATAAATTAATAAATTTTAAGGAAATGTAAGTAAACACTAATATCCACTATCCACAATCCTACTATCTCAGGTCTCAGTCGTGACTAAGACACTGTAAATATCACATTTTAGTTGCAAATTTGAAGCATAATGCAATCTTTTTTTATGGATACACAGTACTGTTTATAAAGTGGTCTACTTAAATTTGTTTATAGGTTAAGGTATTTTTTTTAAAGGCATATCCGTCTCACTTAACCATCACGTACTTGATCCCGGTGGTGACGTTTAATCTAAGTTTTTGAAATTTTTCCATAAATGTAATGTTATATCAGTAAGTTATTCATGAACTGATCCTATTATATAAGTTGTTTTCATTGCAAATACAATCTTTGTTTGGATTGGGTATATTCTATAGATTAGCACTCTTGAGGACCTAAATGTGCTTGCCAAAAGAGGGACAACCAAAGAGGAAAGTACTTATAATAAAATTAATTTCTCTCTGTATTGAAATTAAACTGGAATGTCATTTTTTTGTGATTTCATTTATTAATTCTATATTTTTCAGTTGATTTTAGTCGGCGACCATTGCCAACTGGGTCCCGTTGTGATGTGCAAGAAAGCCTCTAGAGCTGGATTATCTCAGTCCCTGTTCGAGAGACTTGTGGTACTTGGAATTAGACCATTCCGGTTGGAAGTACAATATAGAATGCATCCGGAACTGTCAAGATTCCCATCTAACTTCTTCTATGAAGGCTCACTGCAAAATGGAGTTTGTTCTGGTATGATCTGCTCTGTTTTAAATAAAAAATGTTTTGTATTTTTATGTGCTTAATTTATTTCTCTTAAATGATTTCATTACAAATTATTATATTATCATATTTCTTATTTTAGACGAAAGGAAGTTGGCAAAAGTTGAATTTCCCTGGCCTGTTCCCGATAAGCCTATGCTGTTCTATGTTACCCAAGGACAAGAGGAAATAGCAGGTTCTGGAACATCTTATCTCAACCGTACTGAGGCCTCAAATGTTGAAAAAATGGCTACTAGATTCCTTAGAGCAGGTGTTAAACCTGAACAAATAGGCGTTATAACTCCTTACGAGGGTCAGAGAGCTTATCTTGTAAGTCAAATTATGAACTTTGAATTTTTTACTTTCCCTTACCTATATATGAATTGTTGTAAGGAGAAGTGTTGCGATTTTGATTCTGAGTTTTCAATGAAAATACACATTTTAAGATCCCTTGAGTCCAAATAACCAAGTTTCGCAAAATGGTCTGTGTGTGCACATGTGTGTATCTGTGCATGCATATATATTTGAATAGCCTAGCTCAAAAATGAAAAATTGTAAGAAACTGAAATTACGTATTTAAGGTAGGCATATCCCTAGGGTGTTACAGTAATTTTGTCACTAAAATTTACTTACCAAAAGTGCCACTTTATATAATCAATTTTACACTTTTCTTGAAAACGGCTTTAATAATTTTGATGAAGCGCCACAAAGTCTTCTCATACATGTAGTATATCATTGAGAAAATGCCGTGAAATAAGTTATTTCAAAAAGAAAATTTTATTTGCACATGGCTCAAAAAGTATGCATTTTATGGTAAATTATGTACAAGATCATCTATCAACCATGAAACAACTCATTACTGAGTCAAAGCCTCCTGAATCAGCCTACGCTACGTGCCCCGGGCAAATTACGCACCCCCATGCAATGTCTGGGCATTGTGTGTGATACCATATCATCAGGTCATTTTGGTTTTTCCTTTATGCCTAGTTCCATGAATCTCTACTAGAAGAATCTTCTTTGGGATGGAATCTTCATCCATCCTCGCTAGATGCCTCGCATTAGCCTTCCAAGTTGGATGTATCTCATTATGTCGAATTCCTTGAAGAGGGCATATAATTCTTTATTGGTCCTTCGATGGCATTCTTGACCCTGTATGATTCTGCCATAGATCGATCAGAGAATCTTCCTCTCGTGAATTATTAAAATCTATTCATCCAACTTGCTTAGTGTCCATATCTCAAGGTTTTATAGAGCTGTAGATTTATTGTTCTTAGAAGCAGGTAAATTCAGAAATGATTGCGTAGACCATAAAAACATTGCTGGACATGCTGATATGAGACCTAATTTTGTTGGAGACGTCATTTCCTACATCCACTTGACAGCCGAAATGACCGTCCCATGATATCAATATCGTCGGCATATCCGAGCAGCTGTACTGTCCGATTAAATTTTGTAACATCCAGTTGAATTTTTGAGCTCCTGATGATTTTCTCAAGGCTGATGTAAAAAAGAAGGCAGGCTCCGTTATTCCAGCTTGGACCCTCACATAATACTCTATTCGATCTTTCGTAACCAACATCTGCTCGAGACCTTTTTGGGTATCCCAAGTTCTTCTGGGGCCATGTAGAGTTCTTTCCAGTCAATGCTATCATAGGCACTTTTAAAGTGCTGAATGAATAAATGATGGGTTCAAGTATTGAATTCCCTGCCCTTTTCTAGCACTTATTGGAGAGTGAAGACCTGATCTACAGTTAATTTGCCTCTACGAAATCTGCATCGGTAAGGTCCTACAATTCTCTCAGCCAAAGGAAGCAGAAGTCAAAAAGTAGAAGAGAGGGAATCTTAAATACTGCCAGTGCCAAAAAGTACAAGAGAGAGAATCTTAAATGCTGCCAGTGACAACCTCCAATATCCTGCGATAGTTCCTACACTCTAGCTGGTCACCCTTGTGAAAAAGGCAAATTATGGTTTTGGTCCAGCTCTGTGCCATTGTTTCCTTCACTCATTTAGACATTAGGAAGTTTTGAAGCTTCTTGATCAGTTCCATTCCAGCATGCTTGAAGAGCTTCGCTGCAAGGCCATCATAGTCTGGTGCCTTATTATTCTTAAGCCTGGATATGGCTGTCATAATTTCTTCCTCGTCAAGAGAGTGTAGAACATCAATTGGAACTCGACAAGGTAGGGGTTCTTCAGAGGGATTTTCTTCACCCAGGAGGTCTTGAATGTACTAGTGCCATCTATCCAGTACATTCTACTTTCATTGTTTAATAAAGATCCATTCTATATACATTTCCTTTAGGCTTTAAAGGCTTTCTTCCAGTGTTTATCTTCTAATAAAATTTTCTGATCTCTTTGCTGGTCTTCAAGGTCTGTGCTTCTTACAGCTTTTTTCTCCATTGCCTTTTTTCCTCTTAAGTAACCTCTTTTCTAAACGTCTTCTATGTCTATACTCCTTTGTCCTTGCTCGTGTGCTTTGCTTTAGCTCTCATTTTTGGCTTTGTTGGCATCAGTGCATTCTTTGTCATACAAGGGGTTGCGCGGCTTCCTCTCCTGCAAGCCAAGAACCTCCTCCACGGCACCGAGATAGAATTTTCGATCCTCTTCCAGTAATTATCAATACTGCAATCAGGAGGTATCTTCAGGAACATATGGTATTGATCCGCACGTTCCTTATATCTCCTTGTGTCTTTATCTTTTAGCATCGAAATGTTAAACTTGTTGGTTCGGCATGTTGGCTGTCTTTTAACAAGAGATATTCTGTCTCTTAGATGAGCTCTCACAAGATATTGGTCCTGGTCCACATTTGCTCCTCGGTATACTCGGATATCCATGAGGTATGATATGATATGAGGATGTGGTTGATTTGATTAGTGGTCTCCACCCGGTGACCCCCATGCTCTCTTGTAGATATTCTGCTGTATTAATTAGCCGATGTCCAATGGACACTTGATAATATCAAGTGTGATAGAATCGAGAAACTAAGATAGCATTTGTATGTTAAATATGGCCACTAGCACAGTCTGGATTCTGGTAAACCTGTGTTAATTCGTTAACGCACAGAGAAGGTTATTGTGAGGTTTTCATCTGAAGTGTTTACTTTCGTTTTGTTTACTATTTTTTTGTAAGTAAAATGGAATGAAAAAAAAAAAAAGAATGCGGAAGGAATCTGCAAAATGTTGAACAAAAATCTCCTGTTACCCAACATAACCTTATTCATCTTCTGAATCTTCGCATCCAGGCATTTTTAATCACATAATCAAGCAACTTTGCCTGTTTATTTTGTTTTGGAATTTTAGGAAAAAAAAAATTAACTGTTATTAAATCATGCATAGCTTTACTTGAGCAAATAAATAACGCTTTAACAGGTTAACACAGAGGCGTCTCAATCAATATTCGTACTAATTGTTTAGTATCATAACACAGTAAGCATTTAACACAAATTGCATGAATACCCTTCTTAATTATCTTAATTGAAGCACTATACTTCTACACAAATATTAATTCTGTAAGTTAAATTGTTCAAATGCTAAACTCTTCTATTCTAAATAATTTTAACTTCAACTATGTATAAGTGATTTTGTAAAATTTTAGTTATTGGTTCGTTACCTATATTTATTGCTATCTTAAATTACTTTATGAAATACAGTATTATAGTTTAAACTTATGATTTCCTTTCAGGTTCAGTATATGCAATACCAGGGAGCACTTCATTCAAAGTTGTATCAAGAAATTGAAGTGGCGAGTGTTGATGCGTTCCAAGGAAGAGAAAAAGATCTTATCATAATGTCATGTGTTAGATCAAATGAACATCAGGGAATAGGATTTCTCAATGATCCACGGCGCCTCAATGTTGCACTTACAAGGGCTAAATACGGCATAATAATTGTTGGAAATCCCAAAGTGTTATCCAAGGTATTTTTTTTGCTATTCTACCAATAAACTCATTTGTATTAGATATCAATTATAAATTTTAAAATATTTAAGGGCACTGCAGCCGCTTTTGAAGATCAAACCATACTTGCTACCTTCAAGTTCTTATATTTTCAGAAGTATTGATACTATTGCCAATATGTATTTCTGCTTATTTCCTTTTGTAGGAGTAATAAAAATTTTGAAAAAAAAAATGACAATGTTGTTAACACTGCATTCAACTTATTTTATACCTAGTTATATGCCCATATTGCTTTAAAATCATTTTTTAATTCTTATCTCAAAATATGTGAATTTAATATTAGAAAACGAATGTACAATTTTAAAAATGGCTGGGAACAATTACTTGTACTGCTTTTTCAGTTTCAAAGATAAATTTGTTTAAGGAAGAAGTAGGTCGGAGGGAGGGAGAGGGGGTGCGGTCAAAGACTAATGCACTAATAAGTATAATTTATATATTCTGTGGCAACGTTTCAGGCCATCATCAGGGCTAAAATAAAAACAAGATAACATCATTGAAAACAACAGAGGCAGTACGATTAATAATAAAAAAAAAAATGGTAATAAACAGAAATGACAAGGATGATAAAAATATATAAAGTATAAAGAAAAAGATGTTATTGTAGATATTGTAAATAATGAAAAATTAAAGTAATGTGAAAAGAGTGAAGGGCATATTATGAATTACATGAAACAATAAAGTACATTAAACACGATATGATGGAACATATGAAAACTATTAATTAAAATGACTACTAGTATGAATATTTGGAAGTATGTAAAGTATATCGAGATGATTATGATGTTATAAGTTTTTGTAAATCATTGTTATCTTTTACAAAACTATTGTTACATGTCCACTCTGTTTTACCGGAAAAACGTTAAATTAAATTTTAGAAAATTTAAAATATTTTACTATATTTGTTTTTAATTGGTTTTATAAAATTATAATTATTAAAATTTGTTTGACCGACCATTTATCACTTCTCTTTTTTCAGCAACCGTTATGGAACCATCTTCTCAATTTTTACAAAGAACAAAAAGTTCTTGTTGAAGGTCCATTGAACAATTTGAAGGAATCTCAAATTCAATTTTCTAAACCGAAACAAATTGTTAATACTACTAACCCTGGAACGCACTTTATGTCGACAACGATTTACGATGCCCGAGAAGCCATTGTTCCAGGCAGCATCTATGATAGGAGCAGTGGTACTAACAATGCCTCCCATTATTTCCCTCGACCTGGTAATGTACTGTTTGTTATTAGCATAAGTTATTGAAAATCTTTATTTTATGGATTTTGTGTATGTGACCTGCCTGATGATTTTATATTTCTATTAAAAGTTTTTTTCTCGTGTGTATTCAAAAAATGTTAATTGATAGCATGATAATTTTCTTTTACCATTGTTATAATGCATTGTTAAAAGTGCGACTGCGAACTCCAGTTTTATATTTGATATCTACAAATGCCAAATGAATCGTTGAGCTGAGAAACCCCTTAAGTCTTTTTTGGAGATATTTAAAATTTGACAGATTTCCATTCTTTTGAGATAGGCATGTGTTTTGGGAGCATACCTATGTCCCACATGTTCGACGCATTTTCGCTCTTTTTGTTATGTTCGCTAGTTATCGTTTAGTTGATAAACCTCTGAAGCCAGTGAAGTTAAGTCCGATATGTGAAAGGGATGAAGAATCAAAAGCTGACTAATCTAGTTTGAATGTTCTTTTAACAGTTTTATCATAAATAAATACTTTTTTACATATAGTTGATATCCATAAAGTTGATTGATTTGAGAAACACCATAGGTCAAGCAAATTTAAATTTAAATTTTAACACCACAATGACTTTTAATGTCATAATTGGTAATATATATAAGTAATATAGATAAGTTATGATTCAATCTAACTAAATATGATTCAATTTAATTAAGCATCATTTTGGGTTGCCTTGCACCATTATATTTCAGCCTGGATTGTTTTTGTTCTTTTCGAAAAATTTGGTCTCAAAGGCTATTAGGGGTTTCCTAAATCAACGATTCAAATGTTATTTAAAAAATTATTTGAAAGAAAGGATTAATAAATATCTTATTAATTTAGACTTGAGCATTAATTATATTGAATCATTGCATAACAATAAAGTTTTGTCCCTGTTTTGATTTGTATTACATTTTTTAAATTTATGCTTACTTAAAGTGTGGGGTATAGCGTCCATAGGGGTATAGTGTTAAGCTTCCTGAAAGTGGCCTGTGAGACCATTTTGGTTGGCTAGACCTATACTAAATATAGTATTTTGATTAGGATTAAATTGAGCCAGTTATTTTGAAAGTTGTGTTAGTTCAGTTGTTTTGCTTTTTTAAATTTTGTTTATTCATTTATTGCAGTATTTATATAATAAATTAATTTCATGCTAGTATAACTCTTGCTGAAGCCAATTAAAATTAAACATAGCGATGGTCTATAATAGGGGTGGCCAACCTTTTGCATAAAACGCACCAATTTTTTCACCAATGAATTTAGATGCGCTTTATAACTCGAGCACTTTTTAGACCATCTTACAGTTCATGGTTAGGGATTGGAAAATAGAGATGAACAGTACTGATGGCATAGTATAGCACTTTAGTGGCCAGTTGTTGTTTGGATTAGTTTTTGGCGAAATATAATATCAAGATTTCACGGAATAAATTAGTAAAAATATAATATACTTACTCGTATGCCTTTGATGAAACACTGTTATTGAAAACTTAAAGTTCAAGGTATATCCTCTAATTATGTATTTTCTAATATATATATATATATATATATATATATATATATATATATTTTTTTTTTTTTTTTTTTTTTTTTTTTTATAGCAGTAGTGAATTATTGGCAAACCATTTACATTTTATCAGGATTTTGTCTTTTTTTTTTTTTTAAATTGTGATAACTAGCTATATTTAATGTTTGAAATTTACTTATAATTACCATACATATTTTTAGCTGGAGGTGGTGTAGATTTATTTTCAAGACCACATGATCCAATAAGCTATATTTCATCGGAGCGTGGAGGAGGAACAATGTCAAATATCCCTGTTCCTCTTGGCATGTTTATGAACATGAGCCATGTGCCTCCTAGATTTTATAACCAACACCAGCAGGCTCTTCAAGGTAGGTTAATTGTTATTATTTTTTACTACTATTGTATTTATTCTTTCATTGGCTTTACTTGATAAATTTTTTAAGAACTAAAGGAAGAGGTTTTTGACTTATTTGAACATTTAAGGAAAATTATTAAATTATTATTATTATTTTTACTTTCCTTACTACCTTATCAAATGTGGGTAGGTAAAGGTAGACTTTTGCTGGTATTGTCCACTGTAGTGGTTGACAGTTGACTGCTGCTTTGAGGGAATAGAGTGGGGCATATTTCGTTGATATTACCAGGTATAACATCATAGTCATATCCATACTACTGCATGATAACCACTTCAGATAGAGTCCGATAGTCGGCAGTATGATTGTTCTAGGTTATGTCCATAATACTCACGCTCCGATGGTTCTTACATTACTTTTGTTTTCTTCGTCACAGAATTAAATGTAAAATTCTTAAAAATTTACATATACATACATATTGTTTAAATTTAAACAAAACTAAAACCAATCAAATTTGTGGGATTAAAGTAACAACATTATTCATTACAGTCTAGATCTTAAACTAATTTAAACAAAAATTCTTTACAAAGGGGTTCAAATATAAATCTGATTAATATTTAATAATGGAAATAAATTTTCATGTAAATGAGTACTCAAATTCAAGCATTGACAAATCAAAATGTCTTTTTTAATTTAATTACCTACGTATTTACTAATCACCTAATGATAAAACATTTTCTGTTATAATTTCATTACAAATATAGGAGATTTATTACTGAAATGATCATATGAATAACAGCCATTACTGTCCATTGTACTAAATTTAAAATCAGAGATACACCTTCAATCCTTTTATTTTCTATTAAAAATACTATAAGAAGCCATCATTCTGTAGAAGTTGGACATTAGTATGTAATACATTGGTATATAATGGCTAAAATTGTATACAGACATATCCTAGCCTTATTATTGAACCAGGCCAAATGGTTTGTGGTGATTAATTATGATCACAATTCCGCCCCTGTGAGTATTTATTTCTGCCCTTGCGAATCAAATGAAAACCATTAAATTTAAGCCTAAAATTTGTATTTAACAATATTTTAAACCAGGATGTTTAGTGCGAGAGAAGTTGGCCGCTATGGTGAGCAGTTTAAAGGAAATACACATTCAATAACGGTTAGTGGTTACTGTTGGAAAGCACTGCCAGCCGCTAAAAGTCCACCTTAAGGAAGTATCTGGTTTTCAACAGATCTTTGTTTCAGAGCCCTCCGAGTCCAAAAAATACATTTTTGGCCATTGATCTGTGTCAATGCCATGACTTTTCTCTTGAATGGGTGGACCAATTTTGTTGCTTTTTTATGGAGGGGAGGGGATCGGTTCCCAATACCTGTGTACCATATTGGGCACTTTGTGCACAATAGCAAAAAGAGTGTTTTTCTATTCATTGTAGTACCAAAACGATTCTAATGATTTTAATGAATCTTGCCTGAAGTCTTCATAAAGCCCTTTAACTTTTCATGGATTGAACATTCCCAAGTAAAACTTTACTTTAAGTTACAATATAATAAATTGCCATAGTTGGGAGTGCAGTCAGAAATAAAACAAATGATAAATAATTGTTTACTATTTTATATATGCCGACATTTTGATCTATAACATATACTGTCAGAGATGACGAAAACAAAATAAAAAAAATTAAAATAAAATAAAAAAGCATTAAAGCAGAACTAAATAGTATACATAAATTAAAATCATAAACATATAGAGCCTATAAATAATATTGCATTTAGTAATAAGTAAAAAGGGTAGTGAGCGGAGGGGAGGGTAGCCCTAAAAGATATGAATGAGAACAAAACAGATTTTTAGTAGTTCGGAGAGCTAGTTGTTCTAATGTAACATTGTTTTATAAAGTATTCTAAGGAGACATCAGTAATAGGATAAATTTAATTTATTTTCAAATTATTTCACCTTTACTATGAGAAAAAAAATTCGCAACCAAGTGTGAAATATGTTAACTAAAATATATCACTTAGCATTTGCTACAAGAATAAATCAGATTCTCTACCAAGGGTAAAATATTGCTACTAAAATATATCATTTAACCTTTGCTATGAGAATATGTCAGATTCACAACCAAGGGTAAAATATTGTTACTAAAATATATCATTTAACCTTTGCTATGAGAACAAAAAAGATTCACGGCCAAGGGTAAAATATTATAACTTAAATATTAAAAATTTTAAAGGGTACAAGTTTTTATTTAAATCATAGGACCTCATTTCCTGTGTTAAGATATTTCCGAATTACCTATCATGCTTGATGTGATGTACTTAACATTAGAAAATACTCAATTGATTATTTTAGTTACTATTTTGATAATAAACTTATGTGAATCCAATTGTTTTACTTCACAATTATGTTATTAATCAAGTTATTAGCATATCATTATTTGATTGTTGCAGCTCGACAAAATCAACGAGGAAGACCAGGAAGCGGTCGTGTTAGAAATAGAACTGGTAATCTGAAGAACAAGCTTACTGGCCTCAGTCAAAACAACAGCCAGGATGTCACTCAACCTTACAGTCAGGGAATTACGCAAGCCATGTCCCAGGTATTATATTTTATATTATATCAGCTACGAATAATGATGACTCTGTCTTATTATTTTCCAGAAATTATTATATCAAATTATTACTTATCACTTAAATAGTTTAATTTAGTTACAACTTTATCAATGTTTTTTAATAAATATTCTTAAATAAGTTAATATAGAATAGCGAAAACTCAATAAGATGTATAAAATAATTGTTAGGATATAAATGGAATATTTCACACATGAAGCCTCAAGTCTCTAAGATATCTACCCTAAAACAACAAATCTGTCAACGTTTCACCTATTCAGGCTTCATCAGGACAGAAAAATATCTGATGTGGGCAACACATGACTTCCTTGTATTCCTATTAAATTATAAATCCGTGGCTCAAAAAGTGATACTGAATTTGGTTACTAGTTTCCGAAGATTGCAGTAAAAACGGCACTCGGCGTCGCGACATCCATCTATTGACACACACGCACGCGCGCACACACACACATACACACACGCACGCCACTGTAGGTCTCATTCCGTTATTATATGTCGTTTTCCTTCAGTAGGTAACTAGTTTCCAAGATATTTCTTCATGTTCCATGACAACAATAAAACTGTCAATATGACTGGATAAAGCATTAGAAATTAGAAATGGACAGTTTCGACATTTTAAGCGGAAAAACCCACTTAACTAATATCTTATGCTCATGATGAAGACTTGTTGATCTCACAAATGGGGAGGAAAACTAGTATTTTAGACTCAATTTTAACACATAAAACAAGTAATAAAAATGTAAAATTGGATTGGAAACCAAATTGCGTTTGTAACCTTTATTACCGAAACATATGATTTCTGTTTTAATTTAAATATAATTTTTGATGTAAGCTTATTATGACCTTCAAGTAAAGTACCCTTTTCCGCTCACGAATCTTAACCAAAATCTAGTAAATACATTTATATCGATATAAAAGTCCTATTTACCAAATTTGAGATGTTTTGCATCATATTTTAATATATTTTTTGACGAAAGTCTAATATGACCTTGAAGTAAAGTACCACTTCCGGTTTTCCAATTTAGAGCAAAATCTAGTATGTTATTTAAATCAATATATAAGTTATAAATACTAAATTTGAGAAGTTTTGCATAGTATTTTAATATAACTTTTGATAAAAATCAATTATAACCTTCAAGTAAAGTACCACTTCCGGTGATCAAGCAGTGACCAAAAAAGAAGGTTCACAACTAGATTTTACAACAATCCCAAATACAAAATTTCAACTTTCTACGGCAAACCGTTTTTGAGTTATGCGAAATACGAACGTACGTACAGACGCCACGACGAAACTAGTCAAAATGGATTCAGGGATGGTCAAAACGGATATTTCTGTCGAAATCTGAAAACCGAAAATTTTTGCGATTACAATACTTCCTTTACTTCGTACAAGGAAGTAAAAAAATATCACCCACATGCAGACAGAATGAAGCACATCTCACATCAACAGTCTAAAAAGCTGTTTCAATTAGAGACAGTTCCTCAGTCAAGACATCTACATACATACTGAAATAAAAGGATGGTAATGTGGAAGTCTGGAAAAGGTTATTATTAAAAACAGCTGACCAGCAGAAAAAAGAAAAACAGAAATTACAGATACGAAACAACCAAAAATGTACTGAAAACTAAAATTGAATATGTCGACTAGTTAGTTGTTTACTGGTAGTTTAGAGATTCTAGGCTTCATGTATGGCATCTTCCATTTATATCCTAATAATACTTATAGAAATTATAAATAAATGTTATAGTAATTATAAATTGGTGGAAAAATATACAATCTTAATTCTTGTTTAAATTTAAAGATTGAGTACTTTTTTAAAAGTTTTATTAAAATAAATTTTATTTTAAAAGAATTTTATTTTTTAATATCTTGATGTATTAATGCTTTTTAGAGCAGAATTGACCATTGAAATAATAAACAATTCAATTAATTTTATATTACATCTTTTTATTACTTTAAGCAAATATATAAAAAATATGTAGCATTGTTTTTCTACATTGGCAGCTGTACTTACCAGTGCCTGTTTGGTGACATTTTCGTTATAATAATTATCTGACAATCAAATTAAAATATAACATCAGGACCATAAAAAATTTAAAAATCTGATAAAAAAAGTGATGTGGTTGAAAATGAAATGATCGATTATTTCATTTTACTATTTTCTAATACAATTGAAGTAACTAAATTGATATAACTATTTAATTTATAGAATGAATAATTAATAAAATAAAAACATATTTACAATTTTTTTTAAATTTAGTTAGATTATTTTTAATTTTGTTTAATTATCAAAATTTTATTTCTAAGTTATGATAAAATTCTATACCAAGAATCATCAAGGATAAAAAATAAACTTGGCGTATCTGAAAAAAATGTAGTTCAGAAACGCTAGACAGTGTTTGGGCAATGAATTGTTGATAATTTTGTTGAGATTACCTCAACATCAAAATATTTCTACAAGATTTTCATTAAATTAGTTTCAGAGAATCTCTTAGAATACTAATACTGCAATTCCTATTTAGGAAAATGTAAAGGTTTAATACAAAAATAAAAAATCGCATAAATATAAAAAAGATGTTGAACAACTTGGATGCTGATAGGCATTGGTAAATTAACTTATCCACTTATTGCAGATAACTCCCACCTGCTTCTCCTATTGGGACTACCACAATCTAGTTCTTTTCTAAGACACAATAAACAATTTTAGGTGGAAAAAGTTCTGGTAGATCACACTTGTGTCTCATAAGACACGGGAGTCTTATGGTCAATTTAATACATGATTTATTAAAAAGGAGCCTGTAAGAATCATAAATATTCTGATTTACACTCTTTTAATTATTATCATTAAATATTATAAACTTATCTACTTCATAACTTACATCATAAGCATATGTTACAGGGTATGTCGCAAGCCGGCCTTAGTCTGTCTCAAGCCGGTCTTTCCCAGGCAGAGCTCTCGCAGGACTCATATCTTGTTGGCGAATTCCAATCACAAGTCGATGGCCTACTGTCTCAGGACTCTACCTACCAAGGGGAAAGGTCTCCGTTTTACACGCCTCCTACTGCCACAACAGCTCCTCCACATTTTTCGCAGGTATTATTTGTATTATTTTATGGAATAGTCGACTTTAGTAAACTAGGAGAAAATGGTGAGTAATACAGAACTTTTTATCAATAAATACCCATGAACTAATGATTGAGACTATGCTATCCTCTATTCGGTAAAACACACCATAACCTATTTGGTAAAATATGCAAAATTAAAATTTTCAGAAAGTTATTGCTTAAAACCTTATTATTTATTTCTGATGCTACCTCGCTTTTCTGTTCTACGGGATTCAATAACTCCAGTCTGTACCGTGTGGTGACTTCCCTCCTCCAGCATTCTTTCCAGTAATGGCCCTCTTTCCCTTCTTCAGGCTCTAAGATTGAGTGGGGCCAACTGTGTCTTCTTCTATCCATAAATGTACTGGAAGTTCTCTTCACTCACTAACCAAAAAAACTCCTCAGTAAGGATGAATATTCCTGAAGTTCTCATCATTGTGGTTCTTAACATCTCAAATGCAGTGCAAGTTGTGATCACATGCTCAACATTCTCTGAAACACAAACCTCTGGTTATGAAGCTTGGTTCAGGAATCCCCATGTCCTGTTAGGAATCGCAAAACCCAACAGTCCGGAAGGACCCATTTTGTGTGAAGCTGAGAATGTATGGTGGGGAAGTATTTTCTTTGGCTATTAACTTTTGGGAACGTCACGAACAGTTGGCTCTATACCTCAGTTGTATCCTTCCGGATTACCTTCTTCTATTTGTTGGAGTGCTCCACAATCCTCACCCTGAGATTTTCCGAAAGTCCTGCCAAGCCTTTTTTCTGATACATATGTTACATCTACTTGTACATAGGTCACATCTCCTCGCAGCAGGTCAAGAGGTACTGCCCCTGCTAGAACCTGTACTGATGATGCAGTAGGGCCAATCCTTAACCTTTTTCCTCTGGCACTGTGTGAGGTTTCGGATCCTGGAGGAGAGTGCATATCTTAAGTACAACTACTTTATAAATCATCATTTTTCCGAATATCTGATGCCCCATAAAACCATCCACAACAGCTTTAAACTTTACTGGAATCAAAGAAAAACACATCTTTTTCAATCCAAGCTCTGTAGCCTTACCTCAAATTAGTCTTGGTGTATACCACATTACCACTCTCCTTACTGCTGACTTACTCATTCTACTTGTTGACAAAACAAAATGATACCCAAAAATAACATGACTAAATCCAAAAATTATAAAGATTAAAAAAAAAACAGGTGTACAAATAAGTTTCCACCGTTGTTGAGAGATGGCTCCACCGACAAGAGTATGTTGAAATTGTCAGCTGTGCAACGGCACATGGGAAGTTTGGACATCTGGCAACAACATAACCTTAAATACTAGTCAGTTGACATCCGTATGATGGTATAGAAGGATCGATCTAATTAGGGATTGATAAATTATTTGCCACTTCTATAATTTTGTTTTATTGAAATCTAGTTTCGAATGTTATACATTCATCTTCAGTTCTAAAAACATACAAAAATTGCTTATTTTGAATTTTTGTGTGTTTATAGTATCAGTTTTTCTCCCAATGCTACTATAAGCATCGGAAAGCTGGACACTCTTGGACCGCCATGCCAGCAGGTTTTTATCTCCGGAAATGAGATTCCTATGGAAAATATTAGGAAAATCCAGGCGAGACCGAATAAGGAATGAGAGAGTGCGAAATGAACTAGGAGTTAGATCCGTCCTAGAGAAGATTGAAGAAAGGCAGGTTCGGGCATGTTAACAGAATAGGAGATGACCGTAAGGCCAGCTGGCTTCTGGAGGCAAGACCGGGAGGAAGGTGACCTCAAGGCAGGCCGAGGCTCATGTATGCAGACTTGATTGAGAGAATTGGCACAGAGAGAGGATGCACCCTGCCGGTGATGAGAAGGCATGCACAGGACAGGGACCGTTGGACGAGATGGTCAGAGACAGCTGCTCCACGCTTAGCAGCACACAGCAATAGTGAGAGAAGAAGAAGTGTGTTTTTAGAACTGAAGATGAATGTATAACATTCAAAACTAGTTTTCAATAAAACAAAATTAGAGATATTATTTATTTAACTTAAAGAAATCTGCAGCTGAGACCCATCGATCGCTTATAGAAGCCTATGGTGATGCTGCTGTACATGAGAGAAGTTGTAATGAGTGTTTTCAAAAATTTAAAAACGGCGAGTTTGACTTGGAGGACATAGAACGTAGTGGCCGGCCGAAAGTGTATGAGGATACAGAATTGGAAGCATTATTGGTGTAAGATTCGTGCCAAACACAAGAAGAACTTGCATTTACATTAGGAGTGAGTCAACAAGCAATTTAACATCGTTAAGAATGATACAAAAAGAAGGAAATTGGGTCCCATATGAGCTGAAGCCAAGAACGCCGATTGTGCACATCTGAAATGCTGCTTGCCAGGCATAAAAGAAAAGGTTTTTCTCACTGTATAGTCTCTGATGATGAAAAGTGGATCCACTACCCCATCCGCTTTATTCCCCAGAAATTGTGCTTAGTGATTACCACTTGTTTAAGTCGATGGCACATGGTCTATCTGAGCACATCATATGATGATACGAAAAATTGGATTGATTCATGGATAACCTCAAAAGATAAAGTTTTTTTGACGTGGTATCCGAATGATTTCAGAAAGATGGAAAAAGTAGTACCTAATGGCGGACAATATTTTAAATTAAATGTAATTAACCGTTTTTTTACAATAACTTCGTAATTTTTTTATTGAAAACGGCAGAAATTTATTTTTACATCTTTCATATATCTAGTACATCACCGAGGAAATGCAGAGAAAAAAGTTGTGATGAAAAGAATATTTTATTTGTGCATACCTTAAAAAGTATGGATTTTACCAGGTATGTAAACATGAAACCAGAATTTGCCAATAGAAAGCGCTTTTGAACCTTTCCCATGGCTTTCAATCGAATGGAAATGGCCTCTTGTGTCACACTTAACTGATTTGCGAGTTGTTGTTGGGTTTGAGTGTCATCCTCATCCAACAATGCTTGCAATTCACTGTCTTCACATTTTTTCGGTGGTCTTCCATGTGTCTCGTTTTTGATGTCAAAATCACCACTTTTAAATTTTTTGAACCACTCAAAACACTGATTTCCCAAGAGCATATTCACCGTAAGCTTCAACAAGCATTCTATGGGATTCTGCTGCTGTTTTCTTTAAATGGTAACAAAAAATCAATGTTGTCCGCAAATCGTAGTTTTCAGGCACAAAATTCGACATGTTTACTGTTGTTTCACAAAATACACTGTTGTATGACAACTGAATTGTGAGTTGAAACACCTTCACAGATGATAACAAAACAACATGGTGCCCCCAGCGGGACTTCACGGTAGCTAAATTACAATAGGCAAATTCCGGTTTCATATTTACATACCTGGTAAATTATGTAAAGAATTGTATGAAAGGTAATTAAATTATCTAAAAAGAAAAATCGAAATTGGACCTGTATTAGCAAAGATACAGCGCATCGGACTAACAGGAAGTGGCACTTATATCATGGGTTTTACAATTTCCTCATAAGCGGCTCAAACGATGTTGATGAAACTTGCTTAATGTTTTCTCCTTAAAGCCCTTTAACTTTTCATATATTTAGTACATCACCGAGGAAATGAAGGGAAAAAAGTTATGATGAAAACAATATTTTATCTGCGGATAATTAAAAAAGTAAGTATTTGATGGTAAATTATATATGAAATCATGTGAAAGGCGATTAAATTCTCTAAAATAAAAAAAGGAATCATCGAAATCGGACCGGAATTAAAAAAAAATTCAGCATATCTTATGAGGACTACAAGAACCTAGATGGATAACCGAGCGCATTCGAAAGGCGACTTAACCTCCTCCCACCAATCCGCCAATCTGTTGTCAACAATACGCTCTGTAATAATGTAATGTAAGAATACAAAAGCAGAAATTAACTTAATACTTTCTACTATTAAATTATTTAATGGAAACGAAAATGTTTCCATATTAACTGAGCCGAATATTTTAAAATATATTTTCAACTTGACAAACTTAAAATACATAGGTAGTGTACAAAATTGTCGTACTAAAAATGTTTTATTGGATTTATGTGGGAGAAGATGTGAAGAAGTGAATGCTGCTGAGTTTATTTCAAGTATTGTTTATGTGAAATATTTAAAATAATATTAAAAAGATAATTATTATAGGAGGATAAGGGAAAGTTGAGTGATGCTTGCACCGCACCAGATTTTTTTATAGTATCTTAACGATAAGATGTAAATATGTTTTAATGATGGTTCTATAAACTTTAGTTAAATATATATTTATTTTATGTTACAGCCATATTAAAGGGTCAGTTGAAGAGAGATAGCTGGCTGGCTGAAAGTGTAGCCTACGGGCAGCAGTGACATGAAGCCCGCAGGTAGCTCGGGCCGAGCCGCAGGAGATCGACACTCTCCCTCACACACATACTTGCTCTCATCCTTCATCTAGCGACTGTATTCAGTATATAGAAAGGATAAATATCATTGATTAGATCCAGTCTATGATTTTAACTAACATTTATCTCAATCATTTTCACACAATGAAATTTTTAAGTTGTTTTTATTTTCACATAGGAAAAAAAATGAAATAGAAAAAAGAAAAAAATGTAGGAAGTTAAAAACTTTTCATTACTCATAGATGGTTAAATTTTTAAATGGTTCTGTTAGATGCCTTAATGTGTGAGGTGAATTGGAATATCATATGAGTGTATTCTATTGTTGACGTCAGCGTCCATTGAAAAATTAAAAAAAAAAAAAAATTATGAGGAAAGGCGGAATGATAAGTATAAGAGGATAACGAAATGGTTTAGTATCAATTGATGAGGAGGGGATATGGAATAATGACACTCGAGCAATAAAGTGTTTTTGATTTTTTTTTTCTTTACTTATTTATCGTAATATCATTTTGTTACTATATGCTGTCACCTGGACCAAAGTTAACTGCAATAAGTACAGTTTGAAAACCCTGTTGTTGATGGATGTTAGCATTCGTCGTTTCATACCTTTATATTAGGATTATACACCATCGTTTCAAGATTGCGTATATTTGAAGAGTTGTCACAGATCATTTGGTTAGATGTTAATAATAAAATATTCTTTTTCTGTATAACATTTGATTTTAGAAAACTAATATATTGTTCTATTTTTCCTTTTTTTTTTCTTCTTTTTTTTTAATATTAATCATGGTTAATGTATGAATGATTCATATTGTTTCATTGTATTACCTGTTACAATTAATTGATTTTACCACATCTTCTGTAATTTTCCATTTTTTTTTCTTTTATCAAATATTCTTGTAATAACAAGGAAAATATTTGTAGTAGGCCTATAAATAATTTTTTTTTGTCATACTGTATCATAGTGATGAAATGTATTATATTTGTAAATATATAGACGTTGGGTCTGCTCCATCATTTGCCCAGAAATCAATGTATTGAAATTAAGGTTGAAACATTTAGCGTAATAACTATCGCATTCTTTTTATTTTTGGATTTAAATTAGAAACTTTTAAAAGTTTTTATTTCTTTATCTCTCTGATACAGTTATGATTTATTTTAGGGGAAGTTTTTAATAAAGCACATATCTTTTTCAACACTTTTGAGATTTATTTTTATTTAAATTGCTGTTAAAACTACAAATTGTTTTCTATTGTTGAGTATTAGACTAAAGAAAATACAATATACTGCTTGAATGCTTGTATTGAATTATTTCTTTTACAAATATTTTGTATAGCTCATAAAATTTAATTAATTTTTTTTATTTCAATAACTGTAAAATAAAATGAATTTTGTTATTATAGCATATCCAGGATTGTAAAAAAGTTTTGTCTAAAAATCTAATTCTGTCACCCATTCAGCAAACAAAAAAAAAACAACAGAATGTGTATAGAATAGAGAAAAATCTAGTGATCTCCATCTTTCTTTAGTTTGAAACTGTAGTGTTGCATACATTAATAGATAATACATAATAGATATATACATAATAGATTAATACATTAATAGAATATATACTCTTATAGAGCCCTTTTAAGATTTCTTTGAACTCTAATCTATTATCCAATTGAACACATTGTTTCTGCTTGTTTAGCATTAAAAAAAAAAGTTGAAATTAAGAAGATAAGTAAAGTGTCATACTCTATATTTATTTCGGAATTATTTTCAGAAGATTCGTTTTCCTTCTCAGGAAATTTCATGACTTTGAACATTGGCACGAGTTAGTTCTAAAAAAGAAAATAAAAAAAATGTAGGCTACTGAATATTGTCAAGATAGGCTAATCAAGAGATGTTAGTGGCATTTCAATATATATCTATCTTTCTTTGACTTCTGCTGTGTGTTCTTGTACTCCTTCAGAGCAGCCAACTTCTTTATCCTTTTTTTTTTCTGGAGTTTTTGTCATGATCTACCTTTAAAAAAAATCTTGACATTTGACACATCCAAGCGTCTCTTGGGGAATTAATATTAAACAAATATATTTTATTATTTTAAAAACATCAATAGGAAAAATACAGATTAAATTTCATAAATTGAAAAATCTGTGATACCCTGGCATAGAGACACTAATATAAATATATATAAAAATCCTATGAGTGATAATGAATCTTCAGGCGCTAGCTGTAAAAAAGCAACCAGGAATCGTCTCCTGCTGACTATAAACTAGAAAATAATCATTTAGCATCAATCATAAAAAATAGTTATAACAATGACTCATGAAAGACTTATTAAATGAATTTGATGTTGACAAAACTTTTTTAGACCTTGGATTATTTGATCTCATTATGAGAGTTTTGAATCGATTAAAATATTTTTTTTATTGGCGAGGGGTATCATAATTTTTTTTTTCATTGGGTATATTTGTTGTAAATTATTTGTTTACTAGAAAAAATCATGTATAGATGTTAATGGTTTGTGTTACAAACACATTACTAAGTCATTAAGTTTTATTAAATAACCAAATAAAAGTTAATAGAATGAAATCAATTGTAATTATTTTAAATGTTTAACATTTGAGTGTTCTGGATATGATAATAAAATATATATTTATGTTTTAATGTAGTGTAAAAATGGTTAAATAAAATAATGTTTCAGAAGAAGTTTATATCATTCATACTGAAATGTCTCATATTTCTGTAGCTTAATGCAATAACTACTATTGCAAAGTAAAACAGCCGCCTGGAGGTTTAGTCCATGTACAGTCTGCTTCGGGGAAAGAAATATTGGTCCTCGTGCGCCTGCTGACTCCGAACAGCCATAATCCGTGGATCTTGACCGGTTTGTCACTGTCCTTAAATTCAAGTGTGTCGGTGGGAAGGACACTGCCGAATTGGCCCCAAATGGACCGGTTATGGAGTTATGGGATAGCCTGCCGCTGCAGGATGGAAACTATGGTTTGTAGCAAGTTGAGATTGGGTGACTCCCTCCAGGCTGTCTATGCTTCTGCAAGCAATAAATGTCTATAAGAATATCACATCGTGCGGCCGAAGATCTCCATGCTCTATAGTGCCAACAGAAGTATATATATATATATATATATATATATATATATATATATATATATATATATATATATAAATATAAAGTTAATAGATGACTTCATGTTATGGTAATTAGCGCTTCTATAAACAATAAATACAGAAGCTTGATTTTGAAGTTTTCTGTAGAGTTTAGGCCTGTAGTGAAGCTACCAAACAAACTACAATATTATTTAAAACAAGAATGTTTTTCTTGCAGAAAATATAAATGGATTTTGTAACAATTTCTTAAGATTTTGAGTAAAAACTATTTTTCACTGTAAAACTCTATCCCTGGAGAATAAGTAGTTAACTTAAGTTGGGTTAAAATTGACTTATACATTCATCACCTTACACGATCAAGATCTCATAAATCCAAATTTTCTACTTAAGGGGTTTTGCTATTTAGATTTATTATTTTTTCACCTTTGTTATCTTCTGGAAAAACCAATATATGTCTATGTTGCAGCTTCATTAATTGTGACATAGATAAAAACTGTTTAACCAAGAGATACCAAAGTGAAGAAATAAATCTAAATCACAAAACCCCTTATCTAGAAAATAAGTTGATATAATTGATAAAATAACTGACTTAAGAGGATTTGATATAGTAAACCTTCAAAAACTATAGTAGTACCTAGTGGGTAGATATCACAATTTGAAATTCAAAAGTTATTCCTTCAAACCTATTATTTTTGGGAGATTATCAAACTGATTGAAAAATTAAAACTATTTTGAAATTGAAACTACTTTTTTCAAAAGTTGGAATTTTTGAATTGGCTACTAATTATCAGAATTAATAAACTTGGGTATAAGATTATGGATTTATGTATACAACATAAAAAATATATATAATGAGAATCTGACTAAAAATAAAGAACAGAATAAATTTCTACAAATCAAGTTTAAAAATAACTAGTTTAAATTATTTATTTTTGTAAAATATCAAACTCATCTTTTAGTTGTAAATGGATGAATTTGGATTGTGAAACATGTAATACTTGGTATGTACTTCAGTCATCCACTTAGACATTTCACTGGCATAACTTGAATGGGTGCAGAGATGACGGGCAGTCAGGCACGACCCTTGGAGGACGCCAAATAAAATCTGGAAATATCAAAGAGAAGATTAAAAATTCGGTTTTTATCAAATTTACTGAAAAAAAAAATGTATTGAAAGATAAATGTTACTCAAAGAAGCAATAAAAAAAGAACATGGCAGCAAAGGGAATCTTATGACCTGATGCTTTTATATCACACCATGTTAGTTCCTGTGTTGTTTTAGAACATTCTAAAATTGAGTAAACTGAAGAAGCCATGGTGTAGCACTATTGCTTCCTTTCATTAGCATTACTACTTTCCCCCTTCGTCCCTACTTTAACACAGCTGTTTCCAAACTACTCCAAGAGGGATTTTATTTTTAGTGTCGCCTTCGTAAGGAGTGGGCATAAAAGTTGAGCATTCAATTTGTATATTTTTTTATTATTCCTAAGTAATGCAATACTTTAATTTTTTAAATATTGTTAATTATTTTTTGTCAAAACATTTTGCAATATTTGATTATGCCACAATAATAATATTCCACAATCAATAAATGTCAAGGGGCACACTTTTCCACTGTTCGCATCCAGGCACAAAAAATCCAGTTACGTCTCTGAGACATTCCCCCTCCTAGGAGTTCTCTAACTGCAATAGTCATTTAATATTTTAATCCCAATATTAAACTGATGTTTTAGCAGAATACCTTGTGTAAATGGTTGTATTACTGTTCTCTATATTTTTCTTAGATACTCTTCAATTCAAGCTTACAACAATTACTTCTTAATGTTCATTATAACAAAATGAGTCAATTGCTGTAACTCATTCTTCTTTGTTAAATTAATTAGTATAAAGATACTCCTTTTTATTACAAATAATAATATTTTACTTTATTGTTAAACTCAATGATACTTCCTCTTTTATTGTAAACACAGAAATTTTATAAATCAAAGCTCATTTCTTGTTTTTAACATTAATGATTCATTGTTACAAAGATATTGTTGACCATTGATAAAATATAGATGACTAGTATACCCAAGCGAGAACTCTCACATTACATATCTTTTAATCCCTAATTCCAAGTATAAGGGATATTAGGGAAACATATTTATTCATATAAACAATATAATATTATCAAGAAAGCTTATTTAACACACACATTTGGTGAAGCTACATAGTTTGTAATGACTATGTTGAAGTTACAGTTCATACTTAATAAGTAATTAGCTTACCCCACTGGAAAACATGTCTTCAATTTAGCAGTTAGGCAATTAGATTCAGACATACCATTTTCTATGTCTAGTATTCATATTTAACAGTGCCCTTTAGGGTTTGACATGGGAAACAGTATATAATTTCCCACTCATTAAAAAGTTTTTGTAAACAGACTCAAATTGATATAAAGTTACCATGACAACGGCACTCACACAAGATGGCATGAGACCCGTGCGGACCTATATCATGCGTTATCTCAAAAATGGTAGATTTTTAAGCTTTAAAACGCTGGACCAATATGCTCCATGGGAGCGTATATGATCTTGATGCCCGCGTCAAAATGTCTAAAACCCAACTTATCCCGTCTCGATCCGCCGACTCTGTCGTCAAAGTTTTGAAACCTTCCAGTTTTTTCATCACTTTTATTTAAGCCCTAGTAAGAATTTAAGAAACAAAATCGGGATTCGTCACTTCTCTGTGAAATTCCCTTTCTTTTGATACCTCATTCATCAAAATCCATCGCTCCTGAGAGCCGGAAAAGGGATCTATACTACCGTAATAATATATAGTAGTGACTAGTATACCCAAGCGAGAACTCTCGCATTACATATCTTCTAATCCTTAATTCCAAGTATAAGCGATATTCGGGAAAGATATTTATTCGTGTAAACAATATAATATTACCAACAAAGTTTATTTAACATTCAGATTTGGTGTATCTACATAGTTTGTACTGACTATGTTGAAGTTACAATTCATACTTAATAAGTAATTAGCTTACCCCACTGGAAAACATATCTTCAATTTAACAGTTAGTCAGCTATACCATTTTCTATTTGTATTATTCATATTTAACAGTGCCCTTTAGGGTTGGACATGGGAAACAATATGTTAAACTCATTAAAAGTTTTTGTAAACAGACTCAAATTGATATAAAGTTGCCATGACAACGGCACGTACGCAAGATGGCATGAGGCCCGTGCGGACCTATATCGTGCGTTATCTCGAAAACGGTAGGTTTTTAAGCTTTAAAATGCTGGACCAATACGCTCCTTAGGAGCGTATATGATCTTGATGCCCGCGTCAAAATCTTTAAAACCCAACTTATCCCGTCTCGATCCGCCGACTCTCAGTCGTCAAAGTTTTGAAACCTTCCAGTTTTTTCATCACTTTTATTTAAGCCCTTGTAAGATTTTAAGAAACAAAATTAGGATTCGTCACATCTCTGTGAAATTCTCTTTCTTTTGATACCTCACTCGTCAAAATCCATCGCTCCTGAGAGCCGGAAAAGGGATCTATACAACCGTAATAATATATAGTAGTGACTAGTATACCCGGGCGAGAACTCTCGCATTAGATATCAATGCTTATTTTAATCCATAATACATTCGAGGTGTAAGCGATATTAGGGAAATAATATATTATTACCAAAAAAGTTTATTTAACATACAGATTTGGTGAAGCTGTTTTTTAATGACTATGTTGAAGTTACAGTTCATACTTAATAAGTAATTAGCTTACCCCACTGGAAAACATCTCTTCAATTTAGCAGTTAGGCAATTAGATCCAGCTATAACATTTTCTATGTGTAGTATTCATATTTAACAATGCCCTTTAGGGTTGGACATGGGAAACAGTATATAATTTCCCACTCATTAAAAGTTTTTGTAAACAGACTCAAATTGATATAAAGTTGCCAACGACACGTACGCAAGATGGCATAAGGATTGTGCGGAGCGTGCTTTATCTTGAAAACGGTAGGTTTTAGAGCTTTAAAACACATAGGAGCGTATGTGATCTTGATGTCCGCGTCAAAATATTTAAAACCCAATTTATCCCGTCTCGATCCGCCGACTCTCAGTCGTCGAAGTTTTGAAACCTTCCAGTTTTATCATCACTTTTATTTAAGCCCTTGTAAGATTTTAAGAAACAAAATTGGAATTCGTCACATCTCCGTGAAATTTTCTTTATTTTGATACCTCACTCATCAAAATCCATCGCTCCTGAGAGCCGGAAAAGGGATCTATACTACCGTAATAATATATAGTAGTGACTAGTATACCCGAGCGAGAACTCTCGCATCACATATCTTAATGAATCCTTAATGGAATCGAAGTATAAGCAATAAACAATATAATATTATCAAGAATGTTTATTTAACACACACATTTGGTGAAGCTTTATAATAGTTTATAATGGCTATGTTCAAGTAATAGTTAATACTTAATAAGTAATTAACTTGCCCTACTGGAAAGCACCCCCTCAGTTTAACAGTTAAGCAATAAGACTCAGCTATACCACTTTCTGTTTGTAGTATTCTATCAATCATGGAAACATAAAAACAATATTTTATTTACAAAACGTTTTCCCAGTTATTAATACGTTTTTGTTAAGTCTCAACTGGCTTTAAGAGGTATAAAGTTGCCATGACAACGGCACTCACGCAAGAAGGCTTGAGACCCGTGCGGACCTATATCATGCGTTATCTCAAAAACGGTAGGTTTACCCGGGCGAGAACTTTCACATTAGATATCAATGCTTATTCTAATCCCTAATACATTCGAGGTGTAAGCGATATTAGGAAAACAATATAAGATTACCAAAAAAGCTTATTTAACATACAATTTTGGTGAAGCTACATAGTTTGTAATGACTATGTTGAAGTTATAGTTCATACTTTATAAGTAATTAGCTTACCCCACTGGAAAACATCTCTTCAATTTAGCAGTTAGGCAATTATATTCAGCTATACCATTTTATATGTGTAGTATTCATACATAGCATTACTCTTTAGGGTTGGACATGGGATACAGTATATAATTTCCCACTCATTAAAAGTTTTTGTAAACAGACTCAAATTGACGTAAAGTTGCCATGACAACGGCACGTACGCAAGATGGCATGAGGCCCGTGCGGACCTATATCGTGCTTTATCTTGAAAACGGTAGGTTTTTAAGCTTTAAAACGCTGGACCAAAACGCTCCACAGGAGCGTATATGATCTTGATGCCCGCGTCAAAATCTCTAAAACCCAACTTATCCCGTCTCGATCCGCCGACTCTCAGTCGTCAAAGTTTTGAAACCTTCCAGTCTTTTCATCACTTTTATTTAAGCCCTAGTAAGAATTTAAGAAACAAAATTGGGATTCGTCACTTCTCTGTGAAATTCTCTTTCTTTTGATACCTCATTCATCAAAATCCATCGCTCCTGAGAGCCGGAAAAGGGATCTGTACTACCGTAATAATATATAGTAGTGATTACTAGTATACCCGAGCGAGAACTCTCGCATTAGATGTCTTGATGAATTCGAAATATAAGCGATTTTAGGGAAACATATTTATTCGTATTAATAATACAATATTATCAAAAAATTTATTTAAGACACATATTTGGTGAAGCTTTATAATAGTTTATAATGACCATGTTAATGTAATAGTTAATACTTAATAAGTAATTAGCTTGACCTACTGGAAAATACCCCCCCTCTCTCCCTCCCCAGTTTAAAAGTTAAGCAATAAGATTCAGCTATATCACTTACTGTTTGTAGTATTCTATCATTCATGGAAACCTAAAACAGCATTTTAACAGAATAATTTAAAACTAATTAAAAAGTTTTTGTATACAGACTCAGCTTGCTTTTACATGTATATAGTTAACATGAATACGGCACGTATGCAAGATGGCATAGGACCCGTGCGGACATATAGCGTGCGTTATCTCAAAAACAGTAGATTTTTGGACCTTAAACCGCTGGATCAATACGCTCCGTGGGAGCGTATATGATCCTGATGCCCGCGTCAAAATCTTTAAAACCCAACTCATCCCGTCTCGATCCGCCGATTCTCAGTGGTCAAAATTTTGAAACCTTCCAGTTTTTTCATCACTTTTATTTAAGCCCTTGTAAGATTTTAAGAAACAAAATCAGGATTCGTCACTTCTCTGTGAAATTCTATTTCTTTTGATACCTCAAATGTCAAAATCCATCGCTCCTGAGAGCCGGAAAAGGGATCTATACTACCGTAATAATATATAGTAGTGACTAGTATACCCGAGCGAGAACTCTCGCATTCGGCATCTATCTTCATATCTTCTTCCTAATGCAATCGAAGTATAAGCTAGTTATATTGGAGAAGCAAGTTTCTTCGAATTATGTTAGAAACAATGTAATATTAACATGAAAGTTTATTTAATAATCACGTTTGGCAAAGCAGCATAGTTTATAATGATAATGTTCAAGTGACAGTTTACTTAATAAGTAAGCTAAGCAATAAGACTCAGCTATACCATTTTCCATATGTAGAATTCATATTTAAACAGTGTTAACGGTTAGACACGGGAAAGAATGTATAATCTCCTCAATCATTCATAGGAACCTAAAAACAACAATTTAACAGAATAATTTAAAAGTTATTAAAAAGTGTTTGTAAACAGACCCAACTTGTTTTTACATGTTTAAAGTTGCCATGACAACGGCACGTACGCAAGATGAGGCCCGTGCGGACCTATATCGTGCGTTATCTCGAAAACGGTAGGTTTTTAAGCTTTAAAATGCTGGACCAATACGCTCCGTAGGAGCGTATATGATCTTGATGCCCGCGTCAAAATCTTTAAAACCCAACTTATCCCGTCTCGATCCGCCGACTCTCAGTCGTCAAAGTTTTGAAACCTTCCAGTTTTTTCATCACTTTTATTTAAGCCCTTGTAAGATTTTAAGAAACAAAATCAGGATTCGTCACTTCTCCGTGAAATTCCTTTTCTTTTGATACCTCATTCGTCAAAATCCATCGCTCCTGAGAGCCGGAAAAGGGATCTATACTACCGTAATAATATATAGTAGTGGACTAGTATACCCGAGCTAGAACTCTCGCATTACATATCTTCTAATCCCAATAACAATATAATATTATCAAGAAAGTTTATTTATCACACATTTGATGAAGCTACATAGTTTGTAATGACTATGTTGGAGTTACAGTTATAATAAGTAACTAGTATACCCGAGCGAGAACTCTCGCATTACATATCTTAATGAATCCTTAATGGAATCGAAGTATAAGCGATAAACAATATAATATTGTCAAGAAAGTTTATTTAACACACACATTTGGTGAAGCTTTATAATAGCTTATGATGACTATGTTCAAGTAATAGTTAATACCTAATAACAAATTAACTTGCCCAACTGGAAAGTACCCCCTCAGTTTAACATTTAAGCAATAAGACTCAACTATACCACTTTCTGTTTGTAGTATTCTATCATTCATGAAAACATAAAAACAATATTTTATCTATAAAACGTTTTCACAATTATTAATAAGTTTTTGTTAACAGTCTCAACTGGCTTTAAAAGGTATAAAGTTGCCATGACAACGGCAAGATGGCATGAGACCCGTGCGGACCTATATCGTGCATTATCTCGAAAACGGTAGGTTTTTAAGCTTTAAAACGCTGGACCAATACGCTCCGTAGGAGCGTATATGATCTTGATGCCCGCGTCAAAATCTTTAAATCCCAACCTATCCCGTCTCGATCCGCCGACTCTCAGTCGTCAAAGTTTTGAAACCTTCCAGTTTTTTCATCACTTTTATTTAAGCCCTAATAAGAATTTAACAATCGAAATTAGGATTCGTCACTTCTCTATGAAATTCCTTTTCTTTTGATACCTCATTCGTCAAAATCCATCCTTCCTGAGAGCCGGAAAAGGGATCTTTACTACCGTAATAATATATTAGTAGTGACTAGTATACCCGAGCGAGCGATAATTCTCGCATTACATATCTTAATGAATCCTTAATGAAATCGAAGTATAAGCGATAAACAATATAATATTATCAAGAAAGTTTATTTAACATACACATTTCGTGAAGCTTTATAATTGTTTATAATGACTATGTTCAAGTAATAGTTAATACTCACTAAGGAATTAACTTGCCCTACTGGAAAGTACCCTCTCAGTTTAACATTTAAGCGATAAGACTCTACTATATACCACTTTCTGTTTGTAGTATTCTATCATTCATGGAAACATAAAAACAATATTTTATTTACAAAACGTTTTCACAATTATTAATATGTTTTTGTTAACAGTCTCAACTGGCTTTAAAAGGTATAAAGTTGCCATGACAACGGCACTCACGCAAGATGGCATGATGCCCGTGCGGACCTATATCCTGCGTTATCTCGAAAACGGTAGGTTTTTAAGCTTTAAAACACTGGACCAATACGCTCCATAGGAGCGTATATGGTTTTGATGCCCGCGTCAAAATCTTTAAAACCCAATTTATCCCGTCTCGATCCGCCGACTTTCAGTCGTCAAAGTTTTGAAACCTTCCAGTTTTTTCATCACTTTTATTTAAGCCCTTGTAAGATTTTAAGAATCAAAATAAGGATTCGTCACTTCTCCGTGAAATTTCCTGTCTTTTGATACTCATTCGTCAAAATACATCGCTTCTGAGAGCCGGAAAAGGGATCTATACTACCGTAATAATATAATAGTAGTGATTAGCTTACACCACTGGAAACCATCTCTTCAATTTAGCAGTTAGGCAATTAGATTTAGCTATACCATTTCTATATGTAGTATTAATATTTAACAGTGCTGTTTAGGGTTGGACATGGGAAACAATATATAATTTCCCACTCATTAAAAGTTTTTGTAAACAGCTCAAATTGATATAAAGTTGCCATGACAACGGCACTTACACGCAAGATGGCATGAGACCCGTGCGGACCTATATCATGCGTTATCTCGAAAACGGTAGGTTTTTAAGCTTTAAAACTCTGGACCAATACGCTCTACAGGAGCGTATATGATCTTGATGCCCGCGTCAATATCTTTAAAACCCAACTTATCCCGTCTCGATCCGCCGACTTTCAGTCGTCAAAGTTTTGAAACCTTCCAGTTTGTTCATTACTTTTATTTAAGCCCTTGTAAGATTTTAAGAATCAAAATAAGGATTCGTCAATTCTCCGTGAAATTTCCTGTCTTTTGATACCTCATTCATCAAAATCCATCGCTCCTGAGAGCCGGAAAAGGGATCTATACTACCGTAATAATATATAGTAGTGACTAGTATACCCGGGCGAGAACTCTCGCAATAGATATCTTCTAATCCCTAATTTCAAGTATAAGCGATATTAGGGAATCATATTTATTCGTATAAACAATATAATATTATTAAGAAAGTTTATTTAACACACATATTTGGTAAAGCTACATAGTTTGTAATGACTATGTTGAAGTTACAGTTCATACTTATTAAGTACTTAAAGCTTATCCCACTGGAAAACATCTCTTCAATTTAGCAGTTAGGCAATTAGATTCAGCTATACCGTTTTCTATATGTAGTATTTATACTTAACAGTTACCTTAAGGGTTGGACATGGAAACAAAATATAATTTCCCACTCATTAAAAGTTTTTGTAAACAGACTCAAATTGATATAAAGTTGCCATGACAACGACACGTACGCAAGATGGCATAGGGCCCGTGCGGACCTATATCGTGCATTCTCTCAAAAACGGTAGGTTTTTAAGCTTTAAAACGCTGGACCAGTATGGTCCAAAGGACCATATATGATCTTGATGCCCGCGTCAAAATCTCTAAAACCCAACTTATCCCGTCTCGATCCGCCGACTCTCAGTCGTCAAAGTTTTGAAACCTTCCAGTTTTTTCATCACTTTTATTTAAGCCCTAGTAAGAATTTAAGAAACAAAATCGGGATTCGTCACTTCTCTGTGAAATTCCCTTTCTTTTGATACTGCATTCATCAAAATCCATCGCTCCTGAGAGCCGGAAAAGGGATCTATACTATCGTAATAATATATAGTAGTGATAGTGATAGTGATAATGACTATGTTCAAGTAATAGTTAATACTTAATAAGTAATTAGCTTGCCCTACTGGAAAGTACCCCGGCAGTTTAACATTTAAGCAATAAGACTCTACTATACCACTTTCTGTTTGTGGTATTCTATCATTCATGGAAACATAAAAACAATATTTTATTTACAAAACGTTTTCACAGACATAAATACGTTTTTGTTAACAGTCTCAACTGGCTTTAAAAGATATAGCCATGACAACGGCACGTACGCAAAATGGCATTAGACCCGTGCGGACCTATATCATGCGTTATCTCGAAAACGGTAGGTTTTTAAGCTTTAAAACGCTGGACCAATACGCTCCGTAGGAGCGTATATGATCTTGAAGCCCGCGTCAAAATCTTTAAAACCCAACTCCCAAGTCGTCAAATCTTTGAAATCTTCCTTTTTTTTCACCACTTTTATTTAAGCCCTAGTATGAATTTAAGAAACAAAATCAGGATTCGTCACTTCTCCGTGAAATTCCCTTTTTTTTGATACCTCATTCATCAAAATCCATCGCTCCTGAGAGCCGGAAAAGGGATCTATACTACCGTAATAATATATAGTAGTGATGGATGATTTTGGGAGGGGGGGGGAGGAGGGGAGATGCAGTCAGAACTAAAACAGACTATAAATGTTTTTTAGCAGTTCTCTAATAATATTTAAATCATAAATAATATTACGTGCTATTGTAAAAGACAGGACCGTTAAGGAGTGTTAAAGATGTGAATGAGAACAAAACAGAAAGCATCATATAAAACGAAATAAAAATAGCTACACAAAAAGGTATGTATAGAAATAATAAAGAGAGATACAGGAGATGAATAAAAAATTAAATGAAGTGTAATGTAATAATAAATATCTGGTGTGTCCAGTCGCACGACTTTTCAAACCAAAAATTATTAGCAGTATTTTCGCTAATTTTAGTCCAATAAGGATTTTTTTTTCCTTCTTAAGGTAGAATTACTTTCCACTATCTGGGCTGTTTAGACAGAAAAAATTGCAGACACTTTCGATGATGATTTTGGTTTATTATTTTCAATAATAGACCTTTATAATCGATCAAGTAATACATGATAAGTAATACATAAAGCGTGTGCACTATTTTTTTTTATTAATTAATCTAATTTGTCAAATATAATTTAAAGTTTAATGTGGGTTCGAAATTAAGTACCATATAGTCCATGTTCATACCAGCCCAAATTTACATTTATAGATCTATGGGTAATATTTAATTACCCCTAATTTACTGAAATCAAAACAAATATATTGAATTGAAAAGGAGAGGGACTCCGAGATTTGCATTGCCTAGAGACCTCATGGCTAGAGAACATGGCTTAATCCGGTCCTTTTTCAAAGTCCAGTATTTAGTTGGTAGCATTAAGTTGGTTTCTCTCCGTTTATTTTGTTCATTGAATACGGTCGTCTTTTGTTTTCAAAGGCGCTGACATTCATCGCGAGCCTTGTTGTCCCAGTAACTGACAATCTGTACATGACCCGAAGTGGGCAGAAAAGGGCAATTGTTGGTCATGGCTCCTGTTATTTAATAAGCGTTCCGATAAAGTCTCTGCACATGTATGTGCACATAAATGTCAAACAAACTTTTTCAAAGATATTGGTTTTCTAAAAATGGATATTACATAGTGGACAGTGACATTCTCGGGGTTTATTCACCTTTAGAATTAAATGTAGGCCACACAAGTGAATATTTTTCTATCATATTTATAGTCTTTTTAAACTGCCATTAAAGACGAACTAAAGATATTTATCAGATTTTGGATAAATTTCTCAAATTTGAGAGTTATAGATTTTTAAAACTGTAGGACATCGGATATGCACATTTTTTGACCCACGAAATAAATATTTCTTAATTGGCGTGAAAATATGAAAATGTAGTACTACCTAAAGTTTTCGTCCGCTTGGTCGCATTTATTCGCTTCGTAACGTGACTCGGAGGCGGAAACCTGTTTCTGCACGAATGTCATTAACGGCAGAATATTTACAAAAGAGCCAACGAAATTATTCAGTTGGCTTTAATGAGTTGGTGAAAACATTGTTACGGGCTACTAGAAAAAAAAAGAGACAAACATTTAGCGAAGGTGACGCCTACTTTAAGGAATTCAAACTTTCTTAAGTGTGAGTTGGCAACCTTGTGAAGAGTTTCAGTCAGCTGTTTGATTAAAATTTAAATAAACATAAACTTTAGGGTCCTAGTTTAGTTCGATAAAAGAAACTTATTATGGCATCAAGTAAGGCCCACCGCCGGGATTTATTATAACAGGAAATGTATGTTTTTGACGGGGCTCAGAAATTAGTTTGTATTATCCCACATTTCGCGTTAACCGAATTCGCGATAACAGGGTGGTACAGTATCGGCTTTTACCAACTTTAAGATTACCACAATACTGCAAAAATGCTTCAGTATAAATGTAGGTCTCTCCTAGACAGTAAAAGTTTATTTCGAATATGGGATATAACATAACAAATAAATCATATTACAAAATTGTTATTATTTTGATCATTTGTTCTTTGCGAAGAACAAATAAACAAAATAATAACTTCATTTTTCCGCTTTATGTTGGAATATTATTTTTAAAAGCATTTATATAACAATAGTTAAATGACTTATAAAGGATTGTTCTGATTGTAGCTGTTTCTCTTAAGGCCCATTTAGAAGAGCAATTTTTCACGGCAATTATTGCTGAAACGTGAGTTACGGCGTCAAGTCAAAAATTGCCGAGCATCTTTTAGCAGTCTACATCTGTTGACAAATCCAGTGAGAGCGTTTTAACGTATTTAAAAAAAAAAAAAATCTGTTTCTTTCTCCCCCTAGATGCACTCGTCATTAGCAGGTAAGCTGTTTTTTTATATAGATTCCGAGATGAAAAATCTTTATAAATGGCCGAAATATGGACTATGAAACATTTAATCGGCCGATATTTTGAAACGAAATGGTGGATGATAATGAGTTCCGAAGATCATCCTGGAGTGACTTGTGACTTTGGTATTTTGACCTGATCTCAAAAAAATCGGCCGGCTCAAAGAAAAGCCACGGATGGGGAGGGGGAGGGGGGAGACTGATGGATTTATTTTTATTCGATTTTTGCATTCTACGGATATTGAAACGTAAAACCTCAAATTTGAGGGAGGGAGGGGTGTTGACATTTTATTTTTTCTTGGTCGATTACAAAGGTTTATAATTGAAAATAATAAACCAAAATAATAATAACTTAAAATGACCTTTTTAAATTTATTAAATACGTTGTTTGAGTCATTGATTGGGCAAATGAAGATGAACTTATGAAAAAGATTTCGTTTTAAATTATTTATAATTGAAGACAATAGCTTCTGCTACTATATAACAATATAATAATGATTTAAAAAATAAGTATCTATCAAAAAAATACGGTGGCAACATTGTTATATGGTACAAATTTCTTCGGCGGCTGCCTTCCCGCTTAAACTTTTTTTTTCCAGTCTCAAAAGACCACGGTTCACGATTTTTTCTTCTGACATTTTAAAAATGTAAATGACCCTATAAAGCAAAGTCAAGTCACAAGAAATTAATGATATGAGTATTAATATGAGTATTAATTTTGTTAATATGAGTATTAACATTTAAAAAACACTAGTGGTGAGGGAATAAGGAAGCTCGAACATGATAATTTTAAATTTGTTGAATGGCGGTAAGTAAGAGTATGAGTGAGTTTGAGTTAGCACAAGCGCAACTAACTTAAATTTTCCCTCTGCCATTACTTTCTACCGCATAACTACCGAAGGATTCACTTTGTTCTAGCATCAGATCGTAGCAAATCATCACCGATGAGAATAGTTGAAATTTGCTAAAATCTATAACGTAAAAGGCAAAATCAATTATAAAAAATATCTAAAACCAATAAAATAATAGGTAAAATATATAAAATCATTAAGATTTGCTAAAATCGATAAAATAACGGATAAAATAAACTATGAAAAATATACAAATCGATAAATATGCGCTAAAATCAATAAAATAAAAGGTAAAATAAATTTTAAAAAATATCTACAATCGATAAATACGTGTATTCAATATTGCACGCTCAGTACAACGGCAACGAGAAAGAGAAGGAGAGATGGAAGATATCTTGTTTATTCAGCCCTGAAGAAGACCTACAAAGTGGGTCGAAACGTCGGTTCCTATTAAATAGTTTTTACTATTTGTGTTCCACTTTTTTGACCGCCTTCCGGACCATCTCATTCCTTCATAAAGTTCTACAGTCAACCATTGATTATTCTATATCCATTTTCAATAGTTCAAAGGATAAAGAAGTATACTTAAGGAAGTGGCGTCTTTCTCAATGATGGATTAAAAACTACATACTTCAGCAACTAAATGTTAGCATATCAATTAAAAATATTAAAATTTCCTCCCAAAACATTATTCTTTCTGTAATTACGATTATTAAAAGAATTTCTAATGATTCAAGTTCACTGTTTCAAATGGCGCAACACAGTTTTGATCAGTGACCTTCTCGAGAGCTATTAAAAAGCAAATATTTAAGAATGTATAAATTAATATCTTCTAATTCACTGAAACATAGATTAATTTATTAATATTTTGATCTGTTCAAGGTCTCCCAATATGGAAAATCTGGTTAGTGCTGATTTTCTTCATGGTTGCGGCTACCATATCAGTCTATTATTACACAGCTCAAGTCGAACAGTCGAGATTCTTGCTTATTTTCAACTCGCCTCTTGAAGTAGACTATCAACCCCTAATTGACGAGAAGAGTAAAGAGGAGCACTCCGGATCTGAGGTTCCTTTCGTATGAAATGAAATGAAATTATTAAATAAAATTTTATTCTATGACTTTTAGTCCCCTTAGAATAACAGAAATGTTCAGTACTAGTACTATTTGTCTAGCTTACATACAGTAAATCATTAAGAAAAGTTAAATATTAAAATAAAATAAAGAAAATTTTAATAATTACAGACATTTAAATCATAATTAAATATACATGTACACCTGTCTACTAACAATAGACAATAACTAATAAACAATAGGCTTAATAATAATAATAAGCATAAAACTATAAACAGTAAATATAAAATATAAACATAAAATGAAGATATATAATTATAGTACTTACATAAATGCGGAAGATTGATAGTTAAGGAGGTGGAGAAATAATTGATGCTTAAAGGAGGTTAAGGATGAGGATTTGCGAATGGAGTTGGGTAAGGAATTCCAAAATGAAGTAGCTCGAAAGGTAAAGGATCTTTTCAAAGAGGCAGTTCTATGAAAGGGTATACAAGTTATATATATACAAGTTTATAGGTTGGGATCTGGTGTACAGAGGAACACAGGGTTCGGAAGAGATAGATATCTAGGAAGTATTGCCGTCGGAAAACAGGTTGAAGTCACTTTAACTCGGCATACCAACTGGAGGCATGGGAGCGCCTGGGGATTCCGAAGATGAATCTAATGAAGAAATTCATTAGTCTCTTCAGTCTCATCTCAAGCCTGCCAGACAGTCCACCATACATAAGGCAGCCATAGTCGAAGTGGGGGAAAATAGAGGGAGGATAGAAGGAGCTGATGGGTTTTAGGAGGTATAGAATCTCAAAATCTTAGGAACTGTTTAAGAAATAGTAATGGGCTTTCGGATGATTTGGAAAGTGTGATTGTTCCAGGATAGGTGTTGATCAAAAATTATTCCCAGGTTTCTGACAGTGGTATGGAAGTGTATAGGTAGACGGTTGTGGTAGGGTAAAGTAAGGGATAATAAGGAAGGGAATTGAGAAGATGCTTGGATCCGATGAGGATGGCCTGGATTTTTTTAACATTCAGCCTACAATCGTTGCGTGCTGCCCATGCGTTGATACAATCTATATCTTCTTGTACCTTTCGGATAGCCTCAAGCATCTCGGTAGAATGGAAGGATTGGTAAATTTGGAAGTCATCAACATATAAGTGATATAGTGAATGATGAATGAAATCAGGGAGATCGTTAATATAGACAGAGAAAAGGATCGGTGAGAGTGAAGACCCCTGAGGAACACCACGTGTCCAAGTAGGAGTCGGGAGGAAGAAGGTTTATTGGGGATGATAACTGCTTGGGAGCGATGAGACAGGAAGAATAGGAACCACTTTAAGACAATATTTGATAAGGAAAGATTTTGGAGTTTGGGAAAAGAAGGGTTTTATGATTAACTGACTCGAAAGCTTTTGAAAAGTCGAATAGAACAAGAATAGTAATTTTCTGTTGGCCTATGGAGGATTGGAGATCTTGGGTGATTTTCAACAAGGCAGATTGCGTGGAATACAGAGATCGGAAGCCAGACTGGAGAGGGTTGAGGAGAGCTTTTTGCTCAAGGAAGTTATTTAGTTGGGAGTGGACTATCCTTTCAAGTGGTTTTGAGAAGTTGGAGAGAATGGAGATAGGTCTAAAGTCGGTAACTGTGGAGGGAACCGGAACTTTATTCAACGGACGGACTATGGCTTTTTCCAAGTTGCTGGGAAAATGGAATTTTGCAGGGAAAAATTATAGATATGTAAAAGGTAGGGAAAAATGGCAAGGAGACATAGTTTGACGATTTTTACAGGAATGTGATCAGGGCCAAAGTCATTCGTTCTAGACTTGAGAACTGAGGAGAGTAACTCTTCCGGGGAAATATTTGTGAAGTAGAAATTTTCAGGATCAAAGGATGTTTGTGGAGTAAAGCATGGAGGAGAGTGTGATATAGAAAGAGGATCAGCAAAATAGGAATTAAGTTCGTCAGGAGCAACCGGGCAATAAGTGCAGAATTTGGAGTTTACTACGGATAGGTTTTTGGATTGGAATTAGAGTCGTGGAATTAGAGGCTTGTGATAAGGTAATGTGGAAATATTGTGCCTTGACACGGCGTAAGGAAGATTGGTTGAGGTTTCGTAGAGACTTAAAAGAGGAGTAGTCATCGGGGGCACGTGTTCGTCGACAGCGTCTTCTGGCAGCATCTCTTCTCCTCATCAACTCTCTAATTTCTGTATTAATCTAAGGAGCCGCAGGATGTCTGAAGGTGGAGGTCTTTAGGGGTGCGTGGTAGTTTAGGTAAATAGAGAGATTTGGGGAAAGGCATTCCATCATTTCATCAATGGAGGAAGAGAAATAGATAGGTTCCAGAGATTGGGAAAGTGAATCGAGGAAAGGTTTTAGTTTTTCAGAGGTTAATGAGTCGAGGTACGGCCAGGAAATTTGTTTGGAAATGAGCTTAGGAGTTGGAATATTATAGGGGATCTTGATAAGATTGTGACATGAAAGGAAGGGTACTGGATTCTGTGAGGAAGATAATAAGTTTTGGAAGGAATCTATTATAAAAAGGTCCAGCCATGTACTAGTAAACTGAGTGTGGTGGGTGGGTTGAAAGGGTACTATGAAAAGGTCTAAGGAGTGGATGATATGTCTAAAAGATATGTTTTGTCATGATAGCCGGAGTATGGAGACCCCTCAGTCCTTCTCCATTCAATGTCTTCTTCGTGGAGACCTCCTGTGTTTTCAAATCCTCAGTTAAACCAGGTACAGGCATAATTATTATTAATTTATTCTATTTTTTAATATTTTATTTTTTATTTTTGTTAAAAATAAGCGCCTAAATAATTGCGACAGAACGGGTAGATATATCGCTCAACCAAACGCAGATACAATTTAATTTTCAATGTTACAACACAAGAAAGCTTACAGTTTAAAAGCGAACATTTGTAAAAATTGAACTTTTTTTCTTGTAAACAACATGCATGGAATTCTTTAAAAACTAATATCATATAAGATGCTAAAACTACTCCAGTGTTCGTTACATGCCACTCCCTCAGATAGTTTATAGTGAATTGAGGGCCATGTTGTAACTAAGAAGCATATGGACCAATTTTCATCAAAATCGGCTTTCATTCTTAAGGGCTGATAACCTGCTTCTGGCGTGAATGGCAGCTGATTTATAACTTAAGAATCATTATTTGGTATGAAGGAAATGTTTCATTAAAATTGAACAAGTCGTATTAGAATGGGGGAACAAGTCAGGGGAACATGAGCGAAACTATATTGGAGAAGATGGATGTTGAAAAGAACCAGTTACAGAGCAAGGGATAAACTATTTTGGAGAAGATTTGTATTGAAAACATCCAGTTGCAGATCATAGGAGAAACCATTTTGGAGAAAATGGGTGTCGAAAAGAACCCGTTAGAGAGTACGGGGAAACCATTTTGGAGAAGATAGGTGTTGAAAAGAACCTGTTACAGATACAGAGCATGGAGGAATCCTCCATCATCATATTCGTTGAGATTAGGTTTCATGTCGATTTAATGAACAAAAAAAAATTCTAAATGTTTTGTGCGTTTATACTTTTGCTATCTATTTTTCTTTTTTAATATTGTCCATTAGATTGATCATTTTGCTGCTTCAATAAATAGCTGAACACAGCTGAGCAGCCACTCGATATTTTTTCGAGTTCTTCCTAGTGTATGCCTTAATAATTTACATTACAGATTTCCTCCACCTTTTAAAGCGGCAGGCATGCGCGATATATTCTACAGCAGTTCTCAATCCTAAATACAGAATAACTATTGTCCAAACATGTCCATTGATGCAAGATTATTCACAGAGGTATTGTGTAATTTATTAGAAATTAAATATATATATTTTAAATATATAATAAAAGGAAGAGGAATTTTGACATTCTAATAGTGTATATTATTCATTCACATCACAATGTTGTTACTTGCTGTCACATCACATGACATTAGTTACTTCCTGATACATGACAGTCTAGTAGACTCTAACGTTGACTCTAATGCTTATGAATTTTAACATATTTATTGTATATATATTTATTATTACCTGGTCTATGAATGACCTGATTTAAAATTCATATTGTTGATCTCCTATTATACATTCTACCCCATTTATAGTATAATTCTCTCAACTAGTAGAGCTGAAGGAACTTTTCATGTCAAATGCTTCTCTTCTAAGTTTAACTTCATTCTACTCTGTCTAAAATTAACAAAAATGCGTTTTTCAAATAGTTTATATCCATTCAGAACATTCAATTCCAATACTGAACCATTAGATTTCTTTTTTGGTTTAACGTTTTAATTAATAAGCTCATTTTATAATGCCTCAAATTACCAACTGGAGACTTTGAATAAATAATTTAATATTTTTGTATACTTTTCCTTTTGTTATTCTTAGTGTTTCATTTTTAAAGATTGACCGTTTGTATTTGTTGTAACAGATGGGAAGAAGATTGGCCAGAACTGCTCTCATTGGGAAATGTAGGTGTTCTAGAGGCCGAGATCTCTTGGCTACTCTCGGGGACACCCGTTGCATCACTGCTCGAAGGCAGGCTGAATCATTCCGCATATCCAGTTGAACAAACTTCAGATCTAGTCCGATTAGCAATGCTCTACAAGTATGGTGGAACATATCTTGACACAGATATCATAAGTATTAGGTAAGGTTTTATTTAAAAATAATGATAAAGACGATATCGAAATAAGAGTTTACTTAACCCTCGAATAGTAAACAAAGAAGGAAAATATAAATTACAATAAAACACAAAAACAGACACAGAGGCCCACACCTCCTTCGTTTTTTTTTTCTTGTGGCTATTCTCTAGGAAGTACCTCTGCTATATGGTAAAGTCCATAGATTTTTATGATGAAGTTAATTAAGGTTGTGAATTATTAGCCAGCAGTTTAATTAATAACATAAGCTAAATAAATTAATATCTTTTATCAAAATATACTATTCTATTTACCCTGCATTAAAGTTTAATTAAATGAATTGATAAACGCGACACCCTTGGAAAGGATCTCCGATGGTATTTATAATATCCCAAACTAGTGACTATAGCAGGAGGGTCTGTGGTCTCTAGCCTTTTAATTTAAAATATAGTTTGATTGATCGGTTCCCTTCTGGAACCGATGCAAATACAGATTATATTAGATCAGTAAATTAAGTAAATGCGGTTTCTGGAACCCCCATCTGCCTTAGAAAAGCAGTTTGCCAGAAACATAGCACAACATATAAAAAAATATCTGATGTGGGCAACACATGACTTCCTTGTACGGCTATTAAATTATAAATCCGTGGCTCAAAAAGTGATACTGAATTTGGTTACTAATTTCCGAAGATTGCAGTAACACGACACTCGGCGCCCCGACATCCATCTATTGACACACATAAAAACACTCTTGTTACTGAAGATCTTATTCCGTTATTATATGTCGTTTTCCTTCAGTAGGTAACTAGTTTCCAAGATATTTCTTCATGTTCCGTGACAACAATAAAACTGTCAATATCACTGGATAAAGCATTAGAAAACGACAGTTTCGACATTTTAAGCAGAAAAATCCACATATCTAATATCTTATTCTCATGCTGCAGACTTGTTGATCTTACATATACAATAAAACCAGTATTTTACACTCAATTTTAACACTTAAAACAAGTAATAAAAATGTTTAATTGTATTGGAAAACAAATTGCGTTTGTAACCTTTATTACCGAAACATATGATTTTTCTTTTAATTTAAATATAATTTTTGATGTAAGCTTATTATGACCTTCAAGTAAAGTACCCTTTTCGGTTCACGAATCTTAACCAAAATCTAGTAAATATATTTATATCGATATAAAAGTCCTATTTACCAAATTTGAGATGTTTTTCATTATATTTTAATATAATTTTTGATAAAAGTCTAATATGACCTTCAAGTAAAGTACCGCTTTCCAATTTAGACCAAAATCTAGTATGTTATTTAAATCAATATATAAATTATAAATACTAAAATTGAGAAGTTTCTCATAGTATCTTAATATAATTTTTGATGGAAATCAATTATGACCTTCAAGTAAAGTACCACTTCCGGTGATCAAGCAGTGACCAAAAAGGGAGGTTCACAAGTATATTTTAGGACAATCCTAAATACAAAATTTCAACTTTCTACGGCTAACCGTTTTTGAGTTATGCGAATTATCAGACGACTATTATATTTAACAACTTTATAACTATAAATTTAAACATTAGTTTAATATCAGTAAACTGTCTTTCTCAGGGTTCTCTAATGTCTTAGACCATACATATGGGAATCCTTAGCATGTGGTAACACCTTGTCACTGTCAGTGTCGACTGACCATTCCCCAAAGATATCTTGACTCCTACCGGAAAGCCTGTCAAGCTCTCTCTTATATTCAACAGTTTATTGCTACCATATTCTAGTTCAGATGTCAATTGTATACTTTAACTGAACCTTCAGAACAGCCTTCACAAGAAGTTCACATGAGCTTCCAAGAATTGTTCCTAAATAGGCCACCCAGAATTAGGTGTAGAGGAAATTATCTCCCTCCCTCTGCTCCTTGCAACTTCATCCCCTCTCCCTTTCTCATCCCTATAAAGCCTTCTCTAAATTTACTATACAACATTCCATATCAGAGTAAGCTATGATGTAAGATAGCTAAGATATTGTAACTTAGTTTGTAAGAAGCATTATAAATGTCATTGTAACATTTTGTTTAGACAATAAAAGTATATCTTAAAGTCTTCACTGTTGTGTGTTCGTTAATTGGCGTCCAAAGAAGGAACAGTAAGCATCGGGAACTCACTAATCCTAGGTATTCTCGTATAATCTTCACTGTCCGAACCGAAATCTGAGGAACTTTGGCTGGCAGACCCACTCTTACGAGGTATCTGTTTGTCATCGATTGGCCCACTCACCCGAGGTACCAAGATTCTTCAGCTACATCCAGCTTTAGAAAATCACTCATCCGAGGTATTCTAAACTGACGTCTCCTGTTGGCCCACTGATCCCAGGTACTAACAAGGAAGACACCGACCTACTTCAGTAAGCTTAAGATTTTACTTTTATTTATGATTATTTTATAATTTTACATTTTATTATTACATATTGTAAAATTTATTAATTTATATAATTGAATTTTAGTGAAAGAACTAAAATTGTTAAGTATGGCATCATTCCAATTAAATAGTATGGATTTAGATCATATACCAAACTATGATGGTAATCCGGATAAACTTTTAAGATTTTTAAATATAATAAGACGAGAGAAAAAAATCGTATGCGAAAACAATAATATATTTAGAGAGATCAATGAAAAAACATTATTAATAGAAGTCTTAGATCGTCTCACTGCAAATGCAAAATTTATAAAATCAACATATAATTTCGAAACAATCGAAGATTTATTAAATTGTCTTGAAAATACATTTAAAGATAAACGGTCAATCGAACAATTGAAGTTTGAATTATTTGAAACAAAAATTAAAAATAATGAACACCCCTTAGATTTTCTTCAACGGTTGGATAAAATTCGCAATTTATTAATATCCCGACATTATTTTGATAAAATAATTAATAGAGAAATGGTGATAGCTAAATTAGATCGCCAATTGCTCTATCATTTTTTCTCAAACATACCAATGCAAATTAGTATGAAATTGATGTCAAAAGCTGATCAATTAAGAAGTTTAGATGATTTGAGGATTGTATTAAAATATGAAAATGATCTGATTTCTTCAAAACCTGTACTAAGGATACAAAATAACGATAAAGATCGGAAAATTCGGGAACTAGAGGAAAAAATAAATTGGTTCTATCAATTAGAACATTTTCTCGGTGAAGATTTTGAAGAAGAGCCGGGATTTGAACAATCGGAAATAGAAAATAATGATTTTGTACAATTTTCAGACATCAAACATAAGGAAACTAACATTGATGTTGAAGACGATATAATAATTAATGACAATAAAGCAATTCCGTTAAAGCCCAATGAAAATAAGATTATAGAAACGTTAATATCAGACGAAGAACCGGATAAAATTACTAATGAAATTAATGAAGAGGAGACAAATATTAAAAAAAATATGGAAGTTGATATTGAACCCGAAACAGTAAAACTTAAAGTAAAAGCCGAAGCAATCCAAAATAAACATTTAGATAGTAAACTATTTATAAATGTACAAAACAAACAAATCAAAGAGTTAGAAGCCGAAAATATTGAATTAAACACTAAAGAAATTTTAATAAAAAAGAATAATATAAAACCGCGAAATTTTAAAACATTAATAGATGATCATAATTATTTCCGAAAAGTTGTAAAAACCGTGGAAAAGGGTATAATAAATGAACATACTGATTACACAAATCAGGCTCAACTTGACGTAACGTTTAATAAGATAAAAGATCTAAAAGATAAAGAAATAAAACCGCAGATTAAATTAAATACTTTAAAATCAATTAAAATAGAAGATGATTTGAAGAAAGCGGTGTTTATTGAATCTTTAAATGAGAAAGATTTAAAGAAGCCGTTAAAAACAAATCAAGAATGTTTAATTTCGAATAAAGATTTACAAGTAAAATGTAAAATCAAACATGAGAATTTTACTATAATTCATAATTTCTCGAAGCAAAACCTTGAAATAAATAATTTTTCAATGTTTCATGAAATAATATCTCAAGATCCTGCAGCAATTACTGGAGGTAATGTGGATATAAAAAAAGGTGGTAACATTCAATATTTATTAACTTTTTGCTCAAAGTTAACTAAAAAATATGCAGAAATTAAAAGAAAGCGGTTAACAGATTATTGTAAATTTAATAAAATGATTAAACGAATAGGAAATAAGGCTGGCGTAGGAGATATATTAAACAAATTAAAAACAAGAATAAAAAATAAAATTCGCTATTTGAGTAAATGGCCTACTGGCAAGAATAAAATTTATCTGTGGATGCTAAAACCGGACCAAAACTTAATAACAGGCGCTGTGTATTGAGATATCCATTATTATACAATTTCAAAGTCCATATTAGCCCGTAAATTAACATTAAAAAAATCTTAAATACAATTTGAAATTTTTATTTAAATCATTCAAAACAAAATAAATAAAAAAAAAAAAAAGAAAAAAAAGAAGGAAATAAATAAATAAATAATAATAATAATAATAAAATAGACAAACACACTAGTAATTGTAAAAACCATTTAAACACACAATAAAAAGTGTATTTATGTATATTCCGCATTAAAATTGGTTAAATCATATATTATTTTATTCAGTTTCCGTTAAGCGTTACAAGATTTTTATATTATTATGATGATATATACAAATATTACTAAAGAGCATATGATAAATAATAAAGTCAGTTTTACGTGCAAATAAAAAAAATAATTATTGAAAATAAGATCCTAGCAATAGCGTATAGGTATCGAATATTTTTAAACAAGAATTTTTAGTAGAGGGTACAATAAACACATCTATATATAGTGGAATAGATAAATGTATGAATTTATTAACTACAAAAATTAAATTAAAAAATTGTAAAAAATACTGCACTTGATGAAAATGTATAAAAAAGTAAAGCTAAATATGAATAAAATCATAATTGTTTAAAATAACTATATAACAATCCTACTTTGGTAATGTATACATTTTGGCAATCATTTTGTTGAACAATTAGAAAAAATAAAATAAAAGTATTAATATATTAACTTCTAAAACGCAAAAATTTGTATCAAGATATTCAGTTATTTCCAAAAGATACATCTGACGTTTATAAGTGTCACAAGGAATTATATATAAACAAAACTTGAGTGGTTGATACAATTAAATTCTCAATTTGAAAAACCGTTTGATATAAGTTTTAACTCCTTAAAAACAAAACAAAGTAGCCCATAGCCTCAAAATTCTGAATCAAATCGGTTAAAGTGCTAAAATAATTTTCTTTATATTAAAGAACGTTAATAGATCCTATCATTTATCATTTATTCAGGTATATTCATTAAATATAACAGGAATGATGACGTATTTCAACATTTCACACCAATATGTAAATAGTAACCACTATTTTATTTTATTGATGTTTTCCATCAACATTTAGCCAATTACGTCATATTATGACAGAATAAAATTTTAATGCTTAAAATTGCATTTATTGCTGTATTACTGAAAAAGAAAAGGAAAACATTGTTACTTCCTGATTCCGATAGTTATATGAATATAATGTATTTTCTCTTATTGTGTTAGAAAAAATTAATATTGTATATAAAATTTATCAATATTGATTTTATTTTCGAAAATGAAGAAACAATTATAGTTTGATACTTTATAAATTGTATAATTATATGATTGGTTTACCTACGAAATTATATCAACATATATTTAGTAATATGATTAATTGATTGAGGAGAAATATGTATGAAAAAGAATAAAATATTATTTAGCGATTAATCACTATTGCATTTAAAATAAAAGATATTAATAAAAGAAAAATATTAACTATACGTATAAATAAAAAAGAAAATCATAAGTGAAAAAACGTAAGGTTTGATTAAATAATGTATTATTGTTTATTTTCTGATAAGTAATATAAGTATCTTTATAGAAATATCGTTACTAAACTATATTATTTAACTTTGTACCAAGTATAGGTATTATTATTATTAAATGCAATGAAAATTAAAAATGAGAAAGTTAGATTAAATTATTTATTGATAATGATTACTAAATAAGCTATAAAAGTGTTATTTTATTATAGAATATCGTTTCAAAACGAGTGTACAGTTTGTACAATTTGAATAATAATTTGTGTAAAACAAAAAAGGCATTATTATTCATATTATATTAGGCAATAAGCAACTTACTTAAAAATATAAACTAGGATTATAACTTTATAGTACTTCTCTAGGTATAAAAATTATGACTGATTGTTTGGGATTATAATATTAAACTATATCATCTTAATATGCTAAAAGCTTCGTAAAAAAACAAAAAAAAATTTATAAATAATAAAAAAGGGAACTAGATACTATTTTTCCGATTAATTAACAAACTTAGAAATGAAAATAAGTTAATACATATTATGTATTAATAGTGTATAAACATATGTTAAATATTAGAATAATAAGTTAATAAGAAGGTATAATTGTTTACTGTATGTATATATTTATTGTATTAAGTTATCCTAATTCATTTGTGTTTATTTACCACTCGTATGTTATAGTAATGTCGAAGTTAAGATTATCCACTATAAAAGATGATAAAGTTAAACAATTAATATCCTCTAGAATAATTATAAATATAAGTAAATTATTATTTGTATAGTATATAAAACATAATAATAATATATAAAACATCAGTATGTTAGTAAAATACTACTATACCTGTATCATAAAATAGAAACTAATGACTGTAACTTATAAAGAAAGGATTCATGGATGTAAAGAGTAACCATTATTGTAATCTATCTTTAAGGAATTCTATTTCACAAAAGTTATAATTTATAACCAATGTAAGCACAGCTATAGACAAAAATGTCTGCATACCCGATCCTAACCTCAGGAACCTGATTGATATTTCCTCACATTTTGATAGTAGAGCTTAAGAAACTCTATCCAAAGATGAATTAATGTCTCGGGATTTAATATATTATTAATAGCTTCGGAGGACCTTGCTTTTGAGGGGAGGGACGAATTATCAGACGACTATTATATTTAACAACTTTATAACTATAAATTTAAACATTAGTTTAATATCAGTAAACTGTCTTTCTCAGGGTTCTCTAATGTCTTAGACCATACATATGGGAATCCTTAGCATGTGGTAACACCTTGTCACTGTCAGTGTCGACTGACCATTCCCCAAAGATATCTTGACTCCTACCGGAAAGCCTGTCAAGCTCTCTCTTATATTCAACAGTTTATTGCTACCATATTCTAGTTCAGATGTCAATTGTATACTTTAACTGAACCTTCAGAACAGCCTTCACAAGAAGTTCACATGAGCTTCCAAGAATTGTTCCTAAATAGGCCACCCAGAATTAGGTGTAGAGGAAATTATCTCCCTCCCTCTGCTCCTTGCAACTTCATCCCCTCTCCCTTTCTCATCCCTATAAAGCCTTCTCTAAATTTACTATACAACATTCCATATCAGAGTAAGCTATGATGTAAGATAGCTAAGATATTGTAACTTAGTTTGTAAGAAGCATTATAAATGTCATTGTAACATTTTGTTTAGACAATAAAAGTATATCTTAAAGTCTTCACTGTTGTGTGTTCGTTAATTTGCGAGATATAAACGTACGTACGTACAGACGCCACGACGAAACTTGTCAAAATGGATTCAGGTATGGTCAAAATGGATATTTCCGTTGTAATCTGAAAACAGAAAAGTTTCGCGATTACAATACTTTAATATTATATGTGACATTATATACATCAAAGAATCTGTTGCTGTTTTGTTTATTTCTTGGGCGAACGTAATGAGCGAAAATCGACAGCACTAATAATTTTAAATAAAATATAATTATAGCAGTAATAATAATAATAATAATAATAATAAAAGGCTTAGCGAACCCGGAGGTTCGATGCCGATACCACTAATCGCTGTCTACAAATCTCGGTCCACCGACTACCTTCCAAACCCAAATTCATTAGATCACTCTTAATACTATCCTCCCACCTACGTTTCGGTCTACCCCTCGGACGTTTACCAGTCAGCTCAGCGTTTATTAACTTTTTAGGAATTCGTTCGTTACTGAGCCCAACAACTTTGCAAGCCCATTTCAACCGTCGCGATGATATCACTTCGATTATATTAACAGGGTGCATGCTCCGCAATTCCGCGTTGTGTAATCTCCTAAACTCTCCAGTTGACTCATCCTTTTTCGGACCAAATATTTTACGCAGTACCTTATTCTCGAATACCTTAAGGCGTTGTTCGTCCTTCAAGGTTAGCGGCCACGTTTCACACCCATACAGAACTGTAGGCAAGATAATAGTTTTGTATATTCTATGTTTTAAGTTTCTGGACAAAATGCGCGACCTAAGTAATGTTGACACCGAAAAATAACAAGCATTTCCCGCCTTTAACCGCGCCTTTATTTCCTCTTGAATTTCATTTTTTCTAGTAATCACAGACCCCAAATACTTAAATTTCTCCACGTGTTCAAACCTATTTTCTCCTATATCTATATCCTCAAAATCGCCTCTGTTTCTATTGCTAACCATATATTTCGTCTTATCCGTATTTATTTTGAGGCCAACCTCTTTCCCAGCTGTCATCAACGTTGCTGTATTCAGTTTTATAGTTTCCGCGTCCTCACTTAATAATACCAAATCATCCGCAAACCCCAGAACGGATATTCTACCACCCAGATCTAAACCCCTTTCGGTAAGCATTACCTTTCTAATGACATACTCTAATGCTAAATTAAATAGGACAGGTGAAAGGGAATCGCCTTGTTTTAACCCCGAGCGAACTTCAAATTTCTCCGAAAAATAATTACCGATTCTAACTTTATTGAATGTTTCGGTCATGCACATCCCTACTAGACTTACTAACTTCTTCGGTATTCCCTGCTCAATCAAAATGTTATACAGTCTCCGGCGATCAATGGAATCATAAGCCTTTTTGAAATCCACAAAAAGCTGATGAACTACACCGTTGAATTCTAATTTTTTTTCTAATATTTGCCGTAAGGAAAATATTTGATCGATAGTTGATCGGTTCCGTCTAAAACCACATTGGTAGTCTCCGATAATTTCCTCGGCATATTCCGTGATTCGACTAGTTAGGATCAACGAGAATATTTTATAACATACCGGGAGGAGTGATATTCCGCGATAGTTATTACACTCCGTCCTCGGACCTTTTTTGTGAATCGGAATAAGTATAGATTCTTTCCATTCTTCGGGCATTTTTTCATTTTCCCAGATCTTTTTAACCAAAAAATGTATTTTAGAAACTCCAGCTTCACCGCACGCTTTTATTATTTCACTGGAAATGTTGTCGATTCCTGCTGCTTTATGAGATTTTAATTTTCCGATGGCTATTTCAACTTCCTCCTTACTCGGTTCTTCAATTAACGGTTCAGCACTCTGATATTCAGAAGGAGGAGATTGATTATTATTTCCCGAATTCAAAATACTTTCAAAGTGTTTTTTAAATTTATTCACAATGTCCCCCGGATCGGCCAAGATATTGTTATTTTCATCTCTAATTCCATTCATTGCTGGTTCAAACTGTTTACGCGATCTGTTTATACCCTTGTACATGTCCCTTACGTTGTTTTCAATTCTATTAGTTTCTATCTCTATTATTTTGTTTTTAAGATATTCTCGTTTTTTATTTTTGAGGAATTTGGACGTTTCATTCATCAAGGCCCGGAAATTAGCAACATTGTTATCGCTTGGATTATTCAAAGCTTTTAGTTTCGCGGCTCTTCTTTTTTCGCACAAGTTTAGACAATCATTATCGACCACGGTTTATTCTTTTTATTGTCCCTTTTTCCGAGACACAGATTACTTACCTCTTTAATATTATCCCTAATTCCGATCCATAGCTTGTCTACATCTTCGCGATCCTCATCTAAAGATTCCAAGGCTTCAAACCTATTCTTGATTTCTACCGCGAATTGATTTCTAATTGAAGGGTTTTTCAATTTATCTAGATCAAAATTTTCGGAACAAATACGGCTTTCTTTCCTTTTTTTTATATTAAGTTTTTGTCGAAGTTTCGCAATTACTAATTCATGATCTGACCCACATTCTGCCCCACGATAAGACCTCACGTTAATTATAGCAGTAAGATACTGTAATTATAGCAGTAATAATTTTAATAATTCCAATGAACACGAATGTTACAATTGAATGCAAAGCAGTTAGTTAGCACAATTGGCGCTAGAGTATGCTAGGCCGGCGACCTTCGGGTAAGATAAGTTCACTTTTAGCCTTGAATATCCATTTTATGTCACTTATTTTTTTTTTTTATATCGTTTAATAAATAATTATTTTCTTCTAGGTTATAAAATAACTGTTATAAATGAAATAAAATTTAGTAGACCTGTTTACCTTTTCTATGCTATTGGTATAATAGCTTTGTGTCACTTTATTTCTAAGCTTCTGAAAAACATTTTTCAAATTTTCAATATTCTCAAAGTCAATTTTCGGTTCCATCTCAATAACCTCTTTGGCTAAATATTTTGGTAATCTATTGTCTTTCATCCTTAACATCTTTAATGTGTAATTATGATGAATCTATAATGCATAGCAGAAAAGAGGATCAAATCATGTTTCCAAATTTCAAATTTTTTCACATTTGAGATGTGAAACATTTATAAATAAATAAAAACCGTAAACTATGGCCATTTCCGGAGATTTAATTACTGGGTTTTTAAAAAAAAACCACTTAAAAAACCACATCAATTTTCGTTCTGTAGTCGTGATATCACGATTTGTCCTGTAAACACCACTCCTTCGCCCACAGGCTTTAGCGTTCGAAGAAAGAAAAAGACCCGATTTTTAAACGCGTTTTCAGATATATTAAATCTCACATATATTTCATGATAATAGAATTGTTGAGCAACTCTTCGCGAACAAATAGCGCTCTGAAAAATCACTCAAGGACCATTTTGGAACTTGTTCAAGGCATTTTTCAAGAACACCTGTTTTTACAATTTCGTGAATTGCTCTAAAGGTTATTATTTTATCATGAAGTTTTTATTGTAGGTAGGCACTAACAAAATCAGCAATTGAAGTCCCGAAACAATTCCCTACAGCAATTACTAGACTTGCAAGTGGTCATTTTTCGTGGATTTTAATTATTTTGGCAAAAATTCGTTGACCGATTTCCATTGTCCAAAGCTCATTTTTATGCCTTTTAAAGGAATATTACGTAATATTTTTTGTTTTTCTCGAACAAACCACTTTTCGGCATGTTTATGATTGATTTTTTTCGCAAGGTTGCTACATACCGATTTTTTAAAGATATATACAATTTTTTTCTACTATATTTTCTACTTATCAAGTTGAGGATTGATTTCAAAAAATTATTTTTTTTTCGCAATCACATTATTTTTCATCGTAATTGATTGTGTAGTTTAGGAGAGATTCTTAAGAGGAAAACCACAAGGATATTTTTTTAATGTCTTTTTTTAAGACCAAAGCTTATAAATTAAGCGAGATTTCGATTTAATTTTTTTTGTCTATTAATAAACTTGTTCTACATTGGCTGACGAAGTAAAAAACAACTAAACAAACCAAACAGGTTTGAATTCATAATGAGACTAAAAAAAAAATTCTTGCTTTTGTAAATCAAAAAGGCTCACACAAGTTTGGCTGTAACTATTAGTTCTGCGCATGCGCCGTCATTGCTAACAGTTCAAATGACCCGTCTTCCGTTTAGTCAAAGGCCTTCGTTGAGTTGAGGAGGTTGGGATGTCAAAATTATTACGATCACTTCTCGAGCCAGGAATCATCTAATAGTCATTCCTGATTTTAAAAAATGTATGATTTTTTTATATATTGTATTTCATTTTCATTATTGAGAATACACCCATTTACAATACAATGTTTTTCTTGTAATTTTTAAGGAGGAATGTCGGTATTTCTCACCACTTTCGATACCTCTTTAACAGATGGTAGGTCATGTTAATTCAAGAAAGGTAATTATTTATATTTTTTTTTTATTATTCCAACATTTAATCGTTTTTGGTTGTTGATTGTTTGTATTGGGTTTACCGCTTACGTATCGATATCTGAATTAAGTGATAACAGTAAATGGAAATGCCCATGCGGCGTAAAAAATATATTTTCCAAACATCAAAAAGATCCAAAAAGCTAAAATAAATTATAAGTAAGCGCCCAATAATAAAGTCAATAGTATTTTCATAGAATGGGCCACTGATAAACCAACAATGAACTTCAATATTGAGGATATCATTAAAGTTTAAATTAATCGATACATATGTTCGCGATCTTAAAATAGATAGTGTTTTTATAATAAGGGGCCTCGATAAGCAAAGAATTTACCTCGATTATGAGGATATCCGAAAATTTAAAATTAGCCGATACTAATACGACTTATAAGAAGCCACGTTTTAAAAAATATCACATGACTTCCTTGTACGCCTTTTGAACTATAATTCCCTGGTTCAAAAAAAAAAGTGGGAAGCAGAAAAAAACAAAAACAGTTTCAGGTGAAGTACCATTTCTGGCAAGCCAATTTTGACCAAAATATAGTATGCTATTTATATTACTATATAGCTCTTTTATACAAAATTTGATGTTATGCATTATAATTTAATATAATTTGTTGATGAATGTTTATTTGGACCTTCAAGTAAAGTACTACTTCCGGTAAGCTAATTTTAACCAAAATCTAGTATACTATTTATATTGATATTAAAGTTGTATATACCAAATTTGAGATGATTTATATAATATTTTAAGATAATTTTTGATGAAAGTCTATTGTGACCTTCAAGTATAGGACCACTTTCGGTGATGATGTAGTAACCAAAAAGAATTGTTCACAACTAGATTTTACAACAAACCCAAATACAAAATGTTAACTTTTTACCGGTTTTGGCTCATGTGAGATACTAACGGACGTAGGAACGTACGTATAAACGTCATGACGTAACTAGTCAAAATGTATTCAGGGAAGGCCAAACAGGATATTTTCATTGAAATCAGAAAATTTTCGCGATTACTTCAGAAAAATTTCCATTACTTCGTACAAGAAAGTAAAAACACAATAGATAATTAACATAATCGTAAACAATATCATTATGTAAAAACGATTAATATTAATTTATTAAAATTAAAATATCTGTTGTGGACAGCGCATGACTTCCTTGTACGCCTATTAAGCTATAAATCATTGGCTCAAAAAGTGATCCTCAATTTGGTTACTAGTTTCCAAGATTGCAGTATCTCAAAAACGACACGACGTCGCGACATCCATTTATTGACACATACACATACTCTTGTTCCTGAAGGTCTCATTCCGTTATTATATGTCCTTTTCCTTCAGTATGAAACTAATTTCCAAGAGATTTCTTCGTGTTCTGTGACAACATTCGAACTGTCAATGTCACTAGATAAAGAATTGGAAATCGAAGGTTTCGACATTTTTAGCTGAAAAACCCACTTAATTTATATCTTATTCTCCTGCTGCAGACTTGTTCAGCTCACAAATGGGTAAGAAAACCAGTATTTTATTCACAATTTTAACACTTAGAACAAGTTATAAAAATGTTTAATTGGAATGAAAAAAAAATCGCGTTTATACTTTTATTACCGAACCATATGATCTCTGTATTTAATTTTAATATAATTTTTGATTTATGTTTATTATGACCTTCAAGTAAAGTACCCTTTTCGGCTCACCAATTTTAACCAAAATCTAATAAATACGTTCGTATTGATATAAAAGTCCTATTTACCAAATTTGAGTTGTTTTAAACTATATTTTAATATAATTTTGTATGGAAGTCTAATATGACCTTACTTAGCAAAGTACCACTTCCGGTCTGCCAATGTTAACCATAATTTATTATGTTATTTATATTAATATGTAAGTCTTATATACCTAATTAGAGAAGTTTTGCATTATATTTTAATATAATTTTTGATGAAAATCAATAATGATCTTCAAATAAAATACCATTTCCGGTAATCATGTAGTAACCAAAAATGGAGGTTCTCAACTAGATTTTACAGAAATCCTAAATTCAAAATTTTAACGTTCTACGGCTAACCGCTTTTGAGTTATGTGAGATACGAAAGTACGTATTGACGTCATGACGTAACTGGAAAAAGGAAAAATGGAAAAAGAAAGATGATATAAATGTAGACCAGAGACAGTACCTCTCCCATCGTGTGTGAAATTGTCTTGGAGTGATGTGCTGTCTGTATTTGGTGAGAAGTACTGTCTCTGATCTGCATATATGTGATCTTATCTTTTTCTGTCCTGATGATGCCTCAATTGGTGAATCTTCGACTGGTTAGTTATTAACTTGTATTTGAAAGAGTTAAGACTTTGATATGGAATTTTGCAATATAACGAGCAATCGAAACGGTTTCCACTTGCTATAAATGCATTCGTTATATTACGCCCCTTTTTAGAAGTTTTACCGTTAGTGTCCTGTAGTTCCCAACACATACAATTCTTCCAATGCTTTTAAACAATAAAAAAAATATTTTTCTGTTTAGCAATGAAATAAGCACAATTTTTATGTTTCCGACCGACACGATCCCCTCTAGTTTTTCGCATTATTAAGGACAATAATTACAAACATGAATAATTACGAAGCTAGAAATTCAATTAAAATAATAAGGTCATTGGATGTCGACATAGTCCATCACCTTGTCGTGGATTGCCTTTATTAATAATAATAATAATGAGTTCATTGAGGAAATAAATGAAATTTAGAATAGTGAGGACAAATCTAGTAATGCAAGAACTAAAATTATAAAAGAAAAACGATAAATAAAATCTTTAAATTCGATGTATTTGATTGTGTTGTGTGAGGTGGAGAAGTTAACAAATTTGTTGACTCCTTATTATAATAATTATCCCTTAAATTTAACATAGTATTTGATCTCTGCATCCTTAATAAAGAATAATGGGGAGGAGGTGCGGATTTTTCAAAAATTAGGTGAAATTGGAAGGTTAATTTTGAAAGACATCGAAGTACAGAGGTCAAAATAAGTATCCGTAAACTCTGTTTTTTCGTGTAAAAATATGTTTATTAATTTATTAAACATAAATTAACTGATAGATATGATAAAAAACAACATTCCGCATTAATTTTTACAGGTGAAGGAAATTAATAACAAAAATTAAACAATTCATCTTTCCAGGTAGAACTTAATCATTTTCATTTACGAAATTTTAATCATATTATAAATCCACGAAACATGTTTATTTTCTTCAATTAATATTTATATTTTGTAACATATTTTATACAATCAATTTCATCAATTCTAACTGTACTGTATTTGCTGACCGCCAATTTTTATTATTATTATTGTTGTTTTAGCATTTCATACTTTCTTGGCTATTCCAGAAATATTCACCTGCTCGGATCAAAGTCAGGGATTAGGTTAAAAAGATGAAACTATATTTAAAAACTTCCTGACGATACTTGTGCTTTCTGCCCTTCTTCCAATACTTTTTTAGGGATAAGGCTATTGCTGGATATTACTATCGGATATAGTTTTATCTGCTCCAGTCTTTAAAATTGCCGAAGTTCCTGACTCAAATGTTGGTATTTTCTTATCTTCTCAGACACTGTTTTATCGATATTGTCATCAGTTGGAACATACCGATGACATCAATCAGGTGATCCCATATTACGGCCCTATATCCACCAAAGTCGGAAATGGATTGAAAAAAACTAGGATTAAACCCTGCCCAGAACCTCATCACAACAGAGTTAAGGAGAATGTATATAAAAAAGGTAACAGCAATGTTTGTATATTAACTGACTCTAGGTTTAGGAAAAATGCTTCTGACCTTAAAGTAGATAAAAATGTCTTAATAAATAATTTTAGATTTTATTCTATAAAATATTTGGTTTAAGTGATAAAAAGGAACAAATCTTTTTAATTAAGTAACATCTTTCGAAATATTTTTACTTTTTGAAATTTTTATAGAAGAAAGTAATACCATAGATTATGTTAAATATTTTCCCAATTATAAGTTAAAATTGATTCCGGCTAAATGAAATTCAATTTATGGTTGGGCGAAAGGTGGACGTTTGTTTGGAATTAAAGAGGGTATAGTCGAGATGGGTGCAGTTTCGTAAGTTTCAGGATACGGGTTAATATTATTGCTAGTTGCGGGTAGTAATGTTTGCTTAATACCTATTCATTTAAACTAATGGATTAATGATTACACGGCATTAGAAACAGTCGTAGAAGAAAACAATAATCTTAATTTTATTATACTAGGAGATATGAGCGCCAGGACAGCCAACTTATAAATCATCTCAGAAAACGCTATACAGAATAATACTGTAATAGAAAACCTGCAGAGGCATTCAAAAAATAAAATTAAAGATTCTAGAGGAACCAAACTAATTGATTTTTTTTATTCAAATGGCATTATAATTCTAAATGGCAGAACTAAAAATTACAGAAATAGAGAAAAATTGAATATAAGAAAAAATGGATCTTCGGTTATCGATTATTGTGGCGTAACGCGAGAAATAGTAAATATATTAACAAATTTTTTTGTTGATCTTCAAATGTATTCTGATCCATTTACCTTTAGTTGTGTGTTTGGATTGTGGTACAAGAGAACAACAAAGTCAGAGCATCTTGCCATTATTACCGAGCTTAAGTTGGACATTACAGAATAAAGATTCATACAAGAATAAACTAGAAAATAAGGCGGCTTTGTTTGGAATGGTGAATAATAGTGATACGGAGGAATCCATCAGTGATACATTAAATATTTTGATTTGCATTATTAAAAAATCGGCTATTTCAAATCCCAATATAAAAACAGTGGTTAAAAGAAAAGAAAAATGGTTCAATGGTGAATGCAGAAAAGCAAGGGCATAATCATTTCATTTCCTTAAAAGATACAGAAGAACGAACTCAGAAGAAGATAGAAATAATTATTGTTTACAAAACAAGAACTATAAAAAAATTAAAAAAAAAACAATATTATACGAACATAATAGAAAAGTTTAAAACAGTGACTGATACAAGAGATTTTTGGAATATTGCAAATAAATTTAGTTGAAGAAAATATAACTAGTGATACATGGATTGAACATTTTCATATCTATAATCAATTTACACCGGCCAGGGAGATAGATTACTCCACTAACGGTAGGAAATAACAGCTTGGACGAACCATTTAAACTAGAAGAATTAAAAATAGTACGCCACTAAAATTTTTTTAGAAATTTCATTGAAAACATTTAATAAAATTTTTGAAACTGGTAATATTCCAAAATGCTTTAAGCAATCTATAATATTTCCAATACACAAGAATGGAGATAAAAGTAATACAAACAATGACGGAGGAATATCTTTTATTAACACAGTAGGGAAATTGTTTACTGGTACTTGGTGCAATTAAGACTAACAGAATGGGCTGAGACGAACTTTATAATTGCGGAATACCAAGCCGGATTCAGAAAAGGCTACTCAACTATTGATAATATTTTTAATCTAATGAGTATCATCAAAATAAAACTTCATCAAACATCAAAAAAAGGTGTAAAGTGTATGCATTTTTAATTGAGTTCTCGGCAGCTTTTGATCGAATACATAGTGTTTTGGTTGAAGGATTTAATTCAACTTGCAAAAAGCTATAATATGGAACATCAGGATAACCTTGAGAATATTGGAGATATGAAAAATGTCTTGCAGAAACTTAGAGATAAAGTGCAACAAAGCCACTATATAAATACCATAGAAAAGAAAAACAAGTCTATTAAATTTAATTTATATAAACAGCTTTCTCAGAACTTAGGAAAAAATAATTACTTATTCAGCAGCAGAAAAATAAGTGATATCAAGTGGATATTTAAGGCAAGGGGTGAACTATTGAATTTAAATTATAAAATATACAATGAGGAAGAAGCTCAGATATGTTCACTATGCAACACCAGGGAAATCGAAAATACACAACATTTTCTCGCCGTATGCCCAATCAAATCGGAGATTCGAAGGGAATGCTTTAATACGAATCAACTTAACTATAATGAAATAATAGATTATTTAAATGGTAAAAATCGGGACAGTATAATAAAATATTGTAGAATAGTTTGTAATTACAGGCAAGAGCTGATAATGGAATTTAACTATAATTGATGTTAGTTAAACTTTATGATAATATGTATTTTAAATTATAATCATTTAATGTGAAAATATTAGTGTTATAGAGGAGGAACAACTGATTTCTTTATTTTGTTGTATAAAGTGTTTGTTTTTATTTTTATTATATTTCTTTTAATTTTAAGTTGAAAAATATAAGGCAACTAACACCTTGCTTACGGTCACTAGACCCAGCTCAAATGTTTTCATAACATGCTCGTGTTATATATACATATATTATAAATAAATCATTATCCTATTCTATTCTTCTCTCCTAGACAGCCAAAGTTTATTTCGAATATGGGATGTAACATAACAAATTAATTATATAAGAAAATTATTATTATTAAAAGAAGTTATTATTTTGATCATTTGTCCTTTGCGAAGAACAAATAAACAAAATAATAACTTCATTTTTCCGCTTTATGTTGGAATATTATTTTTATAACCAGGCTACATAACAATAGTAAAATGACTTATAAAGGATTGTTCGGATTGCAGCTGCTTCTCTTAAGGCCCATTTAGAAAAGCAATTTTTCACGGCAATTATTGCTGAAACGTGAGTTTCGTCGACAAGTCAAAAATTGCCGAGCTTCTTTTAGCAGTCTACATCTGTTGATAATATAGTCTACTAGTAGGCTACATCTGTTGGTTTTGACAAATCCAGTGAGAGCGTTTTAAAGTATTTAAAAAAAAAAATCTGTTTCTTTCCCTCCCTAGATGCACTCGTCATTAGCAGGTAAGCTGTTTTTTAATATAGATTCCGAGATGAAAAATCTTTATAAATGGCCGAAATATGGACTATAAAACATTTAATCGGCCGACATTTTGAAACGAAATGGTGGATGATAATGAGTTCCGAAGATCATCCTGGAGTGACTTGTGACTTTGGTATTTTGGCCTCATCTCAAAAAAATCGGCCGGCTCGGAAGGGGAGGGGGAGGGGGGAGACTGATGGATTTATTTTTATTCGATTTTTGCATTCTACGGATATTGAAACGTAAAACCTCAAATTTGAGGGAGGGAGGGGTGTTGACATTTTATTTTTTCTTGGTCGATTACAAAGGTTTATAATTGAAAATAATAAACCAAAATAATAATAACTTAAAATGACCTTTTTAAATTTATTAAATACGTTGTTTGAGTCATTGATTGGGCAAATAAAGATGAAATTATGAAAAATATTTCGTTTTTAATTATTTATAATTGAAGGACAATAGCTTCTGCTACTATATAACAATATAATAATTATTTAAAAAATCAGTATCAGTATAAGTATCTATCAAACCAATACGGTGGCAACATTGTTTCGTTGGAGTACTTTTGGTTACTTTGCACTCAAAACTGCATGAACTCTCTCTAGCTGTTTACAGACTCAAGGTTTGAGTGTACTGCCCGACCATCAAGCTCAAAATGCAACACGCCTTCGAATTTCCACCAAACACAAAACATCACTTTTTTCCCAAACCGATCTTGGGGAACCTCCGGTTGTGCAGCTTCACCTGGCCGTATCCACTGCTTATGTTTGCTAGGGTTTTTTAAAAATATCCACTTTTCGTCACTTGTGATAATTTTTTCCAGAACTTGTCATCTTTCGGATTTTGAAGTAAAATTTTGCACATATCAACTCGTTGCTGGGCTTGGGCCTCTGTCCAGTCTTGTTGGTCGGACCTTGGTCATAAATTTCGTACGCCCAGGTTTTTAAGATGACGAGCCACTGTGGTATTAGAATCCCCTACTACTATAAATGTGGGTTCACACATTCAAGAAGAACGTCATCAACCACCGTGATGACTGAAATCAGGGTGACCTGATCTGGGTTCATATGCAAGGCTCATATTCCAATTTTTGAAACGCCTGAACCAAAGTGGGGGAGTATTTCGATGGATAATTGACTTTCCTTATATGGCAAAAGTTTCTTCGGCGGCTCTCTTTGCGCTTAAACCTTTTTTTTCCAGTCTCAAAAGACCACGAATCACGAAATGGGTGGGAATATGTATGACGTTTTCAATTTATGATCTCATTAGAATGAATAATATATAGCTTTGTCAGGCTAGATTTAGTTTATGACACATTTTTCCTTATCACAGAACGTAAATGTGCTTGATTACTTAGAGTTAGATCTGGATTACACGGTTTCAGTTTTCTGTCGTAGTAGTACTGTTACGGCAGCGAGACAGTGTCCTTGTCTACACGCGAACAGTAAACCTGGGCCCCCTATTACCAATTAACACACCTCGGTAAGAGGGCAGGACCTGGTAAAAATGTCTCATACACGACCTTATCCTTCGCGTTCTGCGTTGGAAGTGTGATCAGCATTGTGATCTATCTGATTTTTTCTCTATCAGCTCCAAGGGAATTATAAAATACCTATTAACAATGGTTCCCATCCTGATGAAGTCCACAAATGTTCTGTCCAGTAGAAAGTTAGCGTGCAAAAAAGCAAGATATGAATAAGTTAAAGTTGGTTGAGCAGTTTGTTTATTTTCGATGAGGAGATGGGTACTGGTAGCCTCATAGACGAACTTATGGTATTTTTGGGAGAAAGTTTGGTCAGAATTGTGCTTGAACTACCTGATTTTGCTTCTTTTAGTTACTGTTAATATTATCTATCCTCTGATGATACCAAATACTCTAACATTGACAGTCACCTACACAAAACAAGACATGTTGACCCAGAGACGATATCGAAAGATCTAACAAAAAGTTATTTCATCAAAGAAAACAAACTATTTGATTTATGAAGTAAGTATGGTTAATATGAGTATTAACATTTAAAAAACACTAGTGGTGAGGGAATAAGGAAGCTCGAACATGATAATTTTAAATTTGTTGAATGGCGGTAAGAGTATGAGTGAGTTTGAGTTAGCACAAGCGCAACTAACTTAAATTTTCTCTCCGCCATTACTCCCTACCGCGTGACTACCGAAGGATTCACTTTGTTCTAGCATCAGATCGTACAAGATCATCACCGATAAGAAGAGTTGAAATTTACTAAAATCGATAAAGTAACAGGCAAAATCAATTATAAAAAATATCTAAAACCAATAAAATAACATTTAAAATCATTAAGATTTGCTAAAATCGATAAAATAACGGATAAAATCAATTATGAAAAATATATAAATCGATAAATATGCGCTAAAATCAATATAATAACAGGTAAAATCAATTATATAAATACGCGTATTCAGTATTGCGCGCTTGGTACAACGGCAACGAGAAAGAGAAGGAAAGATGGAAGATATCTTGTTTATTCAGCCTTGAAGAAGACCTGCAAAGTGGGTCGAAACGTCGGTTCCTATTAAACAGTTTTTACTATTTATGTTCCACTTTTTTGACCGCCTCCCGAACCATCTCATTCCTTCATAAATTTCTAAGGTCAATATCAATTTTCAATAGTACAAAGAATAAAGAAATATGCTTGGAGAAGTGGCTTCTTTCTGAATGATGGGTTAAAAACTACATACTTCAGCAACTAAATGTAACCATATCATTAAAAAATATTAAAATTTCCTTCCAAAACATTATTCTTCCTCTAATTACGATTATTAAAAGAATTTCTAATGATTCAAGTTCACTGTTTCGAATGGCGTAGCACAGTTTTGATCAGTGACCTTTAGAAATTTCTCGAGAGCTATTAAAAAGCAAATATTTAAGAATGTATAAATTAATATCTTCTAATTAATTGAAACATAGATTAATTTATTAATATTTTGATCTGTTGAAGGTCTACCATTAAGGAAAATCTGGTTAGTGCTGATCTTCTTCTTGGTCGCGGTTTGCATATCAGCCTATTATTACACAGTTCAGGTAGAACAGTCGAGATCTTTGGCTCTTTTCAACTCGCCCCTCGAAGTTGACAAGAAGAGTAAAGAGGAGCACTCAGGGTCTCCAGTTCCTTTCGTATGGAGACCCCTCAGTCCTTCTCCATTCAATGTCTTCTTCGTGGAGACCTCCTGTGTTTTCAAATCCTCAGTTAAACCAGGTACAGGCATAATTATTATTAATTTATTCTATTTTTTAATATTTTATTTTTTATTTTTGTTAAAAATAAGCACCTAAATAATTGCGACAGAACGGTTAGATATATCGCTGAACCAAACGCAGATACAATTTAATTTTCAATGTTACAACACAAGAAAGCTATAGTTTAAAAGCCAACATTTGTAAATATTGAACTGGTTTCCTTGTAAACAACATGCATGTAATTCTTTAAAAACTAATATCATATTAGATGCTAAAACTACTCCAGTGTTCGTTACATGCCACTCCCTCAGATAGTTTATAGTGAATTCAGGACCATGCTGTAAATAACAAGCATATGGCCGATCTTGAGCATTTGTGTCGAATCTGGACGAACACCTTTATTCTTCAGAAGGCAGAAACTAGCCGTTAACTATATAACTAAGCTATATCCACAAACCACACATCCCACTCACAAATACGTGTTTCAATCCAAATTTTCAGCACGATTTCAACAGCAGAAGAATGCCACATTTCCATTAGCAGAAAGAATGTTCATTGCAATAAATAAACTGAAGCAAATCAAATTGAACACAATAGAAAACGAAATACCTCCTTGGACGTATGTACGACCCGAGTTATACCTCCAACTCTCAAAACTCAGAAAAGAAACTACAATGACAGAAGAGTATAAAGAACAATACCATAAAATAATCCTCTCTATGCCTGAACACCTAATAATATTCACCGACGGGTCTAAATCAAATTCATCTATAGCATCTGCCTTTGTTACTCCCCATACAACCCACAAATGTAAATTACACCACCTTTGTAATATCTACACAGCAGAGATCAATGGCAATCATAATGGCTCTCCGATACGCCATAAAATCCCCAATTAAAAATATTGGAATTATATCAGATTCATTGAGTACATTAAAAGCCATGAATGACATGTATCCAGACTATCCAGGAATCCATTGCATTCTAGGACTTGTAAAAAAGCTAAAAGATGATGGAATATCAATATGTTTCATTTGGTCATCTAGTCATGAAGCTCTCACCTTTCTAGGACGCGGTAAAGCTTTCTTGTCACCATCAGAATTAGCGTAGCCACTAAGAGAAGCCATACTCCAGGATTGGCAGGCACTATGGGACAACAGCCCAGCAAGCAAACTGGGGACTATAAAGAGGGACGTAGGGTCGTGGAGCAGCTCCAGCCGCAGTAGCCGTAGAGAAGAGGTAATCCTAACACAACTGAGAATCGGTCATACAAGATGGACACATGTCCACCTAATAACGAAAGAAGCTCCTTCCAGATGTCAAAAATGTGGCAACATATTGACAATATCGCACATTTTAGAGGACTGTCCTTTCTACATCAGGAAGTTAAAGGAATTTGGAATACCTTTGAATATATCAATATCTCTGGGTAATAAGGAGGAAACGGCTACTAAGATAATCAACTTTCTATCCGAAGAAGGTTTATTGATAAACATATAACATTTTTTAATCTATTTATTATTACTATTAATTTTTTCTTTCTTCTTTATATTGAAAATAATATAACATAATATTGGAAAAATAAAAGGCGTTGATGACTAATAGGTTTTACGTCTTGACATCCAAATAACTAACTAACTAACAAGCATATGGACCAAGTTTTATCAAAATCGGCTAAGTCATTCTTAAGTGCTGATAACCCTCTTCTCGAGTGGATGGCAGCTGCTTTATAACTTAAGAATCATTATTTGGTCTGTAGGAAAAGTTTATACCAAAGTTTGTTAAAATGGGACAACTCATATTAGAGTGGGGGAACCAGTTACAGAGCATGCGGGAAACCATTTTGGAGAAATTGGGTGTTGAAAAGAACCGATTATAGAGCACGGGGGAAACCATTTTGGTGAAGATGGGCATTGAAAAGATCCAGTTACAGAGCATGAGGGAAACCATTATGGATAAGATGGGTGTTGAAAGGAACCAGTTCCAGAGCATGAGGGAAAACAGTTGGGAGGAGATGGGTATTGAAAAGAACCTGTTAGAGAGTAAGGCGGAAACCATTTTGGTGAAGATAGGTATTGAAAAGAACCAGTTACAGATACAGAGTATGGAGGAATCCTCCATCATCATATTCGTTGAGATTAGGTTTCATGTCGATAATGAATAAAAAAAAATTCTAAATGTTTTGTACGTTTATATTTTTTCTGTCTATTTTTCTTTTTTAATATTGTCCATTAGGTTGATCATTTTGCTGCTTCAATAAATAGCTGAACACAGCTGAGCAGCTACTCGATATTTTTTCGAGTTCTTTCTAGTGTATGCTTTAATAATTTACATTACAGGTTTCCTCCACCTTTCAAAGCGGCAGGCATGCGCGATATATTCTACAGCAGTTCTCAATCCTAAACACAGAATAACTATTGTCCACACATGTCCATTGATGCAAGATTATTCACAGAGGTATTGTGTAATTTATTAGCAATTAAATATTATTTCAAATATATAATAAAAGGAAGAGGAATTTTGACATTCTAATAGTGTATATTATTCATTCACATCACAATGTTGTTGCTTGTCACATCACATGACATTAGTTACTTCCTGATACATGACAGTCTAATGGACTCCTAATACTTATGAATTTTAACATATTTATTGTATATATATTTATTATTTCCTGGTCTATGAATGACCTTCTGGTTTACAATTCATATTGTTGATCTCCTATTATATATTCTACCCCATGTATAGTATAATTCTCTCAACTAGTAGAGCTGAAGGAACTTTTCATGTCAAGTGCTTCTCTTCTAAGTTTAACTTCAATCTACTCTGTCCAAAATTAACAAAAATGCGTTTTTCAAATAGTTTATATCCATTCAGAACATTCAATTCCAATACTGAACCATTAGATTTTTTTTGGAATAACGTTTTAATTAATAAGCTCATTTTATAATGCCTCAAATTACCAATTGGAGACTTTGAATAAATAATTTAATATTTTTGTATACTTTTCCTTTTGTTATTCTTAGTGTTTCATTTTTAAAGATTGACCGTTTGTATTTGTTGTAACAGATGGGAAGAAGATTGGCCAGAACTGCTCTCATTGGGAAATGTAGGTGTTATAGAGGCCGAGATCTCTTGGCTACTCTCGGGGACACCCGTTGCATCACTGCTCGAAGGCAGGCTGAATCATTCCGCATATCCAGTTGAACATACTTCAGATCTAGTCCGATTAGCAATGCTCTACAAGTATGGTGGAACATATCTTGACACAGATATCATAAGTATTAGGTAAGGTTTTATTTAAAAATAATAATAAGGACGATATCCAAATAAGAGTTTATTTAACCCTCGAATAGTAAACAAAGAAGGAAAATATAAATTACAATAAAACACAAAAACAGACACACAGGTCCACACCTCCTTCGTTTTTTTTTTTCTTGTGGCAATTCTTTAGGAAGTACTTCTTCTATATTTGTTATTCCCAAATACATGTGTTAAAGTCCATAGATTTTTATAATGAAGTTAATTCAGTTTGTGAATTATTAACCAGCAGTTTAATTAATAACATAACTTAAATAAATTAATATCTTGTATCAAAAGCTACTATTCTATTTACCCTGCATGCCATCATATAGTTAAGTGAATTGATAAACGCGACATCCTTGGAAAGGATCTCCAATGGTATTTATAATATCTCAACTTAGTGATCATAGCAGGGGGGTCTGTGGTCTCTAGCCTTTTAATTTAAAATATAGTTTGATTGATCGGCTCTCTTCTGGAACCGATGCAAATACAGAGAGATCAGTAAATTAAGTAGATGCGGTTTCTGAAACCCCCACCTGCCTGTGGCAGTTTGCCAGAAACATAGCACAACATATAAAAAATCAGACTTCCCAACCTTCTGTGTTTATTTGCTTTTTTTACTTCCTTGTACGAAGTAAAGGAAGTATTGTAACCGCGAAAATTTTCGGTTTTCAGATTTCAACGGAAATATCCATTTTGACCATCCCTGAATCCATTTTGACAAGTTTCGTCGTGGCGTCTGTACGTTCATACGTACGTTCGTATTTCGCAAAACTCAAAAACGGTTAGCCGCGTACGCAGGAGGATATATCCCCCTCCTCTATAATAGATTTCGGTTGAAATTGAAGGTCCGAAAGGGGTACTTTACTTGAAGGTCGTAATAAACTCACATCAAAAAGTATATTAAAATTAAATACAGAAATCTTATGTTTCGGTAATAAAGGTTACAAACGCAATTTGGTCTCCAATGAAATTAAACATTTGTATTACTTGTTTTAAGTGTTAAAATTGAGTGTAAAATACTGGTTTTCCTCTCCCTTTGTGAGATGAACAAGTGTGCAGCAGGAGAATAAGATATAAGTTGAGTGGGTTTTTCCTCTTAAAATGTCGAAACATGTCGATTTCCAATGCTTTATCAAGTGACATAGACAATTCTAATGTTGTCAAAACGACATATAATAACGGAATGAGACCTCCAGAAACAAGAATGTGTGTGTGTGTGTCAATAGATGGATGTCGCGACGCCGAGTGTCGTTTTTGAGATACTGGAATCTTCGGAAACTAGTACCCAAATTGAAGATTACTTTTTGAGCCACCGATGTATAGTTTAATAGGCGTACAAGGAAGTCATATGTTGTCCAAATCAGATTTTTTTTTTTGCTTCGTTTCTTGGACTAACCTGCCTCCCTTGACCTTTCTTAAGCTCTTGGGGGATTATTTTATTCATATTAAAAAGAAATTTTATGCATATATTTATATCAGAAATTGTGTTGTTTTTTATCTTAAAATTCTTTCTCAGTTCCGATGTCTCATCTGTTTTGCAGATCTCTGGATGATTTAGGATACGATTATATCGGTGCAGAAGAGAGTACGATCCTGAATGGTGCTATTATGAACTTCAGTCCGACGGCAGTGGGACACCAATTCGTTGAAGAAGCTCTCTCCAGATTGAAGTTCTCTTTTGAAGGGTCAGTCTGGGGTGCAAATGGTCCTGAACTGGTCACAACCCAGTTGAGAAAATTCTGCGTATTAGACCCTGCAAGTATAATAAACATAGGCTTACTAGGCCACACACATATTACCCTTTCCCATTCTTTCAAAACGAAACACAAAATATAATTATTTGGAAATTGTCACAATAAATAACTTGAATTGAACAAAAAAAAAACAGAATAACACTGAAATTCAAATAAATTGATATAAAAAAAAATAATAATAATGTTTTGGAAGTGGGTTCATGAACATTCCATGTTTGTGTATAAAATCATTTCTTGATTAATTTTGTTTTTAAAATAAATAATCTCGAATAGTCGAATATACCTTACTTTTTTTTTTATTTTGTTTTAGAATGAGCCTTTGGACAAGTTGGGAAAACTTGATTGTGGACTCACTATCCACCCACCTTCATTCTTCTACCCGATACCTTATTGGGAGTGGGAACAACTCATGAATGAGACTGCCTGGCCTAGAGTAAGGGATCAAATAAATAATACCTACATCCTCCATTTCTGGAACAAACTAACCAAGAATACTGTAGTCCACGTTGGTTCCCAGCAACCATATGGCATTATTGCTGCCAATTATTGCTCTCCGATCTACCATAAAAATGGAGATGTGTTTTGATATCTGATAAAACTTATGATTAACCTGCCAAATGTAAACTGTTTTTTTAAATGATGTCACCAGTATTATATTAAATGTTGATCATATTGTATTTAAAATAAATAGTTTATACAAATATTTAAGTTCAAGTGTACATATTTTTACAATGTATATGAATATATAAAACTTTCCAAATGTTCTAATTCTATTCTAATAACTTCTGTAAAAGAATCCATCATAATATAAACTTTTTTTATTACTGTTTTGTTTTAAAGTTTATGTCAAATATTTTTCACAACTGAACAATTAATCGTAGCATCCATTCCTACAAGTTAATACCCAGTTCCAATTATAAACCTTGTGGAGATGAAAAAGTAGGTCTACTGTATTTTATTATTGAACAGAATCAACTTAACCAGTGGTTAATTGAATAGATACTTAATAGAAATTTGATCTAGGAACCAAGGTTGCGAAGAATTAAAAAGACACGTATAAATTCACTCTGGTTTTTAGTGTTTTACAATGAAAATTATATAAAATCATAATAAAGAAGAAGAGTTCGATAATAGGAAAATTTTTGCTTGGACATTTTCCAGTGACGTATATTTCTTTGGGAATAAATGTCAGATTTTTAGTTTCAGTATTTACAGCAATAAAAAATTATTCCTAATTTAGCTATTATAAGTTTACTAGTCAAAGATAAATGACTTTCTTCAAACTGCGGTTAGAGAGTAACTTTATAAGGTCTAGGGACTAATCATGACTGGTGATTACGGAACAATCAGTTATTAAGTTTACAATAAACAACGTGTGTTACCTCTTTGTATATATTTTTATTTATATCCCTTTGTATTCAGTAGTGCGCGCTCCGTACTACAGATATCACTGTTGGACTGGGTTCTAGTAATCAGATGTTGATAATACTTAGTTCTATTTATTTAAAACATTACAATTTTTTATTTGTCATTTTTTATATTTTTGTTTATACTCTACTATACACGCAACTACTATATTTTATGAATATTCCTGGAGGATCATTTAATTATGAAATTAAACTATTCGAATGTATGTAGAAATAAAAATGTTAGGAAGATACAAACAAGGATGATAATGTCCCCGATATTAGGTTACCGAGGGTATTGATCATAAAAAAAATATCAATTTTAATATCACTACATCCCGTATCGGTTAATTTTAACATTTCGGAAATCATCGATATTGGGGTCCATTATTAGGTTAACGAGGGTGTTGATCATAAAATATATATCAATTTTAATATCGCGACTTCCCGTATCGATTAATTTTAACATTTCGGATATCATCGATATAGGGGTCTAATAATAATTATAATTTAAATATAGAAAACCATGATTAAAAAAAAATGGAGGAAAAAATATAAAATAAAAAAAATCTACAAGGGCGGGTTCGACAAGCAAAGAACCATAAAACTTCTGCTGTGGTGCGTTACCATCTATAGTTGCTGTGTTCTAGGGATGGGATGTCGAAAGCAAAATATCGATATAAAAATATTGATTTTTAAAATATCGATTTTTAAAAATATCGTAATTTTTTTTATTAAATTTTTAAAAACTTCTGAACGAATCAGGAGGAGACTAGGTAATAACCTGTTTCTTGATATTTAAATCCTGCTATTAATGAACTTAATAAAAACAATATCTTAATTGAATCGGCGCAGAAATATTGGTATTATAAAAACAATGACTTAGTTATATAGTTTCAGAAATATCGATATCATAAAAGTAATTTCTTAATTATATCGGTAGAGAAATATCGATATTATGCAAACAATATCTTTATATCAGCACAGAAATATTGATATTATAAAAAGGATATCTTAATTACATCGGCTCAGAAGTATCGATATGTGTGTATCTGAAAAAGATCCTTTAAAACATTAAAAATATCGAGGCCCGAAATATCGATATATTTTTTCAATAAATTGAACCACCTATTTCGATATATTAAAAAAAACTATCGATACGATATATATTGATATATTTTTTCCCATATACACACTAAACTGTACTATGAGCATATTGCCCCGTTGACGTCAGATCTGCGTCAAGTTCAACGGCTGAGAAGAGGTCAAAAGTATAAAACTGTATTTGAGATCAAGGTAAAAAATTCTTCAACGAGGAATTAAGAAGACTTGAAAGAAAATGAGACAAGTACTTACAAGTTGGTGAAGATTACGAGAAAAAATAAACACAAAAATGTACTGATTTAATAAACCATTTTTGTTTAATTATTCAACATGAAAAGCCTCGGAGATTACACTAAGAATTCCCAAAACATATAATTAACAATAGAGACTGCTTATATATAGAAGAATTTAGAAAACGCATCAACAAAATAAAGATTCTTGTGGAAGATGAGAAACACCACATCGGCAATAAATGGACTGAAGAAAGGAAGGCACTTCTTGGAAGACCAACGGAAAAGGAAGATTTGTGGTGTGAGAGATAGGAGTAAAAAAAATTATATTTGCGTGGATCCTAGGCCTGTTTGCAAAATTTTTTTTGTTTTGATCTATAACTCATGTGAGCTTAATTACTGAATCTGAACTTGATATATTATATCAATTAAGCATTTAGGAAAAGAAGGTAACTTGTGCAAAAAAAAAAGTTGATGAATCTTTGTTGTTCAAAAATAGAGGAGAATAAAAGTAATAAAACTGGATTAGTAGCTTATGTTCAATTGTTATTTAGGTAATACAGCAGTGGCGTACGCAGGAGGATATATCCCCTCCCACTATAATAGATTTCGGTTGAGATTGAAGGTCTGAAAGGGGTACTTAACTTGAAGTTCATAATAAAATTACATCAAAATGTTTATTGATATTTAATATAGAGATGATATGGTTTGGTGATAAAGGTTATAAACGAGATTTTTTTTCCACTCCAATTAAAGATTTTTATTACTTGTTTTAAGTGTTAAAATTGAGTGTAAAATACTGGTTTTCCTCTCGATTTGTGAGATGAACAAGTCTACAGCAGGAGAATAAGATATGAGTTAAGTGGGTTCTTCCGCTTAAAATGTCGAAACTGTCGATTTCCAGTGTTTTATCTAGTGACATAGACAGTTCTAATGTTTTCTAGGAACATGAAGAAATTTCTTAGGGACCTCTTACCAACTTAATGAAACCGACGTATAATAATGGAATGAGGCCCTCCAGAAACAAGAGCTTGTGTGTGTGTGCCAATAGATGGATACCGCGACGTGGGGTGTCGTTTTTACTGCAATATTCGGAAACTAGTAACCAAATTAGGATTACTTTTTGAGCCACCGATTTATAGTTTAATAGGCGTACAAAGAAGTCAGGAATTTATTACACATATGGTACAGTGGTCAAAAGAAGCATTAGAAGGCCGGCAGAAGGATATGATATTTCATGGAACACCACACAAGAAAAACTTCCGCACTTCGTCGACAACACTAATAATTTTAAATAAAATATAATTAGAGCTGTAATAATTTTAATAAATCCAATGAACACGAGTGTTACAATTGAATGCAAAGCAGTTAGTTAGCATAAATGGCGCTAGAGTATGCTAGTCCGGCGACCTTCGGGTAAGATAAGTTCACTTTTAGCCTTGAATATCCATTTTATGTCACTTATTTTTTTTTTTATACCGTTTAATAAATAATTATTTTCTTCTAGGTTATAAAATAACTATTATAAATGAAATAAAATTTAGTAGACCTGTTTACCTTTTCTATGTTATTGGTATAATAGCTTTGTTGCACCTTATTTCTAAGCTTCTGAAAAACATTTTTCAAATTTTCAATATCCTCAAAAATCAATTTTCGGTTCCATCTCAATAATCTCTTTGGCTAAATATATTCGTAATCTATTGTCTTTCATCCTTAACATCTTTAATGTGTAATTATGATGAATCTATAATGCATAGTAGAAAAAAGGAGGATCAAATCATGTTTCCAAATTAATTATATGTCTTGGTTATATTGCGGTAGATTAAATAATTTTATAAAAAGGAAATATTAAAAAAATTCTATTTCATAATATTCTTTACGGCCCCGATGTGACAATTTATTTTTAAAAATCAATCCTGAATGGACTTTCTCAACGTGATAATTAGGAAAAAAATAATAGTAAAAACTTGTATACCTACGTTTTAGAAAAATTGGTTTACAGCCTGGTGATAAAATTCATAAATTTACCGAAAAGAAATTATTTCACATTTGAGATGTGCAAATTTAACATTTATGCAAAAAAAACAACACAAAAAACTCCCGTAAACTATGACCATTTCCGGAGATTTAATTACTGGGTTTTTAAAAAAAACCCACTTAAAAAACCACATCAATTTTCGTTCTGTAGTCGTGATATCACGATTTGTCCTGTAAACACCACTCCTTCGCCCACAGGCTTTAGCGTTCGAAGAAAGAAAAAGACCCGATTTTTAAACGCGTTTTCAGATATATTAAATCTCACATATATTTCATGATAATAGAATTGTTGAGCAACTCTTCGCGAACAAATAGCGCTCTGAAAAATCACACTAGGACCGTTTTGGGCCTTGTTCAAGGTATTTTTCAAGAACACCTGTTTTTTTACATTTTCGTGAATTGCCCTAAAGGTTATTATTTTATCATGAAGTTTTTATTGTAGGTAGGCACTAACAAAAGCCACAATTGAAGTCCCGAAACAATTCCCTGCAGAAATTACTAGACTTGTAATTAAGTGGTCATATTTCGTGGATTTTAATTATTTTGGCAAAAAGTTGTTGATCGATTTCCATTGTCCAAATCTCTTTTTTTTTGCCTTTTAAAGGAATATTACGTAATATTTTTTGTTTTTCGAACAAACCACTTTTCGGCATGTTTATGATTTTTAACCAGATTGCTACATATCGATTTTTTTAAAGATATATACAATTTGTTTCTACTATATTTTCTACTTATCAAGTTGAGGATTGATTTAAAAAAATTAATATTTTTTCGCTATCACAGTATTTTTCTTTGCAATTGATTGTGTAGTTTAGGAGAGATTCTTAAGAGGAAAACCACAAGGATATTTTTTTAATGTCTTTTTTTAAGACCAAAGCGAATCTAAACCTTATAAATTAAGCGAGATTTCGATTTAATTTTTTTCTCGATTAATAAACTTGTTCTACATTGGCTGACGAAGTAAAAAACAACTAAACAAACAAAACAGGTTTGAATTCATAATGAGACTAAAAAACATATGTAAAAAAAATCCTTGCTTTTATAAATCAAAAAGGCTCACACAAGTTTGGCTGTAACTGTTAGTTCTGCGCAAGCGCCGTTATTGCTAACAGTTCAAATGACCCGTCTTCCGTTTAGTCGAAGGCCTTCGTTGAGTTGAGGAGGTTGGGATGTCAAAATTATTACGATCACTTCTCGAGCCAGGAATCATCTAATAGTTATTTCTGATTTTAAAAAATGTATGAGTTTTTTTATATATTGTATTTCTGTTTCATACCTGTTATTGAGAATACACCCATTTACAATACAATGTTTTTCTTGTAATTTTTAAGGAGGAATGTCGGTATTTCTCACCACTTTCGATACCTCTTTAACAGACGGTAGGTCATGTTAATTCAAGAAAGGTAATTATTTATATTTTTTTTTATTGTTCCAACATATCGTTTTTGGTTGTTGATTATTGGGTTTACCGCCAATTAGTGGAAATAACAAAGGTTATCTACTGGTTATCCACCTATTCTAACCGTTGCGATTTTATGTTTAATTTAATTTAACATTAATCACTACTATATATTATTACGGTAGTATAGATCCCTTTTCCGGCTCTCAAGAGCGATGGATTTTGATGAATGAGGTATCAAAAGACAGGAAATTTCACGGAGAAGTGACGAATCCTTATTTTGATTCTTAAAATCTTTCAAGGGCTTAAATAAAAGTGATGAAAAAACTGGAAGGTTTCAAAACTTTGACGACTGAAAGTCGGCGGATCGAGACGGGATAAGTTGGGTTTTAAAGATTTTGACGCGGGCATCAAAATCCAATACGCTCCTTTGGAGCGTATTGGTCCAGCGTTTTAAAGCTTAAAAACCTACCGTTTTCGAGATAACGCACGATATAGGTCCGCACGGGTCTTATGCCATCTTGCGTACGTGTCGTTGTCATGGCAACTTTATATCAATTTGAGTCTGTTTACACTTTTAATGAGTGGGGATTTATATATTGTTTCATCTGCCCAACCCTAAAGGGCACTGCTTTGTATGAATACTACACATAGAAAATGGTATGGCTGAATCTATTTGCCTAAATGCTAAATTGAAGAGGTTTTCCAGTGGGGTAAGCTAATCACTTATTAAGTATGAACTATTACTTCAACATAGTCATTACAAAGTATGTAGCTTCACCAAATGTGTGCGTTAAATAAACTTTTTTGGTAATATTATATTGTTTCCCTAATATCTCATACACTTCGAATGTATTATGGATTAGAATAAGCATTGGTATCTAATGCGAGAGTTCTCGCTCGGGTATACAAATCACAACTATATATTAATACGGTACTATAGATCCCTTTTCCGGCTCTCAGGAGCGATGGAGTTTGACGAATGAGATATCAAAAGAAAGGGAATTGCACTGAGAAGTGACGAATCCTAATTTAAATTGTTAAACTCTTCCTAGGGCTTAAATGAAAGTGATGGAAAAACTGTACGGTTTCAAAATTCTGAAGGTAGTGAGTCTGTGGATCAAGACGGGTGGGCCGCGTTTTCAAGATTTCGACCCGGGCATCAAGGTTTTAAAGCCCTAAAACCTACCGTTTTTGAGATAAAGTACGGTATCGGTCTGCCCAGGCCTTATGCCATCGTGCGTAGTGTCGTTGCCATGGGAACTTTATACCTGCAAAAGCAAGTTGAGACTGTTTACAAAAACATGCTAATAAGAGTGAAAACGTTATTTTGTAAATAAAACGTTGTTTTTAGGTTTCTATGAATGATTGAAGATAATACATGTTCTTTTCCATGTCTATCCCTAAAGGTACTGTTAAATATGAATATTACAAACGGAAAATGGTACAAGTGAATCTTATTTCTTAATTGTTAAACTGAAGCGGTATTTTCCAGTGTGGAAAGTTAATTACTTATTAGCAGATGAAGCAAACTGTTACTTAAACGAAGTAATTATAAACTATGTAGCTTCAACAAATCTGTGTTAAATAAACTTTCTTAGTAATATTATATTGTTTATAGGAATAAACATGTTTCCTAATATCGCTTACACTTCGAATGCATTGGGAAAGATAGATACGTTTCTAATGCGAGAGTTCTCGCTCGGGTATACTAGTAATAATATAAACCTAATAATAACTTGTTAATTCGGTTTAATATATTATTTTTACTGATTTGTTATTTTAACCGTCTTCAATAAATGAGGAGGTACTCAATTGGACTTTTTTTCATGTATTAGACCGGGAACTGAGGCAAAAAAACTGACGTCCAAATATTTTTGATCGTCTAGATCACCATAGACTGGAAATATGGATGTCTGCCACCCTAGATCGGTTGCAATCAAATTTTAAAGGTGAACGGATTCGTCATTTTCTTAACTTTTTTTCAAATTTTCCTCAGTATCTCGCTTCCAGAAGTTAAACTTTGACATTACCAATTTTAAAGTACGGTAAGTTTCTTGCAAGTTAATCTGGGTCATCCCAATAATTGTAATGTGCACACCGTAATATTGTATATATATATATATATATATATTTATATATATGCTGTAACTAGTGCTTTATAGCTGATACAAATATAATTTTATATATATATATATATATATATATATATATATATATATATATATATATATATATATATATATATATATATATATATATATATAATCAAAAGTGAAATTTAAGATGAATAAAATTTGTTGATATGATCTTAAAAAAAGTCTTCGTTGAAATAAGTCCGTTTATTACTGATCAAATTACTGCATATCACATTGCAGTTTTGGCCATTAAACTGCAATGTGATATGTCAACGTCAATTTACAAGTCTAAATTTGTTTTAATTTATAAGATAACAATAATTTTTCTTTCGTTATATTTAAACAAATACCTTAATTTAATAAATTTAAAATTTACCTTAATATTCTGTTCATCTCCAATTGCTAAAGACAAAATATTTTTATATACATAATAATCTGTATATAAATACTTTGTCAAAAAAAAATTTACGAATTCGAGTTTTCAACGGAAATACACGTTTTAAGGTCCACTGAGTCCAAATGACCAAGCCTCGCAAAATGGTCTGTGTGTCTGTGTATGTGAACAGCCTAGCTCAAAAACAAAAAGTCGTACGATAATCAAATTTCATATTTAAAGTAATTATATGGCTGTGATGTTACAGCAACTTTTTCGTCAAAATCGACTAACCAGAAGTGCCATTTTATATAATCGATTTTACACATTTTTACAATTTTCTCGAAAACGGCTCTAACGATTTTGATGAAACTTGGCTAAATTATTCTTCATAAAGGCCTTTAACTTTTCATTTATTTAGTAAATCACCGAGGAATTGCAGGGAAAAAAGTTATGATGAAAAGAATATTTTATTTGCGCATAGCATAAACAGTATGCATTTAACGGTAAATTATGTGTAGGATTGTATGAAAGGTAATTAAATTATCTAAAAAATAATAAAAGAATCATCAAAATCGGACCAGCATTAGCAAAGATACAGTGTATTTTATGAGGAGCACAAGACCCTAGATGGATAACCAAGCGCATCCGAAAGGAGACGGATGCAACCGAACCACCTCCCGCCAATCCGCCAATCTTTTGTAATCGATACGCTCTGTAATTAAGTAATTTAAGGATACAAAAGCAGAAATTAACTTAATAATTTCTACTTTCACATTATTCAATGGAATGAAAATGTTTCCATGGAAACTAAACCAGAAACTTTTAAAATATATCTGCAACTTAACAAAGTTAAAATATAATAGGTAGTGTACAGGATTGTTGTACTAAAATTGTTTAAAATTTTTTTTTATTGTATTTAAGTGGGAGAAGATGTGTATGCTGCTGAGTTTATTAGAAGCATTGTTTATGTGAACTCTTTAAAATTGTATTAAAAAGATAATTATTATAGGACGGTAAGGGAAAGTTGTGTGATGCGCGCACCGCACCAGATTTTTTCATTTGGAAGCTTGTTATTTGAAGAGCTCATTGCTAGGCTTTAATACTGCAGAGGAAGTATGACAAGGAATTTTCAAGATCTAATATTCCTTTCACATTTTTAGGTCCAAAAAAATTGTTTAAAAATTTAAAAACCATTTTGTAAAAGAGGTGTAAAATAATCATAAGCAATGGTTATTTGAAAGCGTAGGCTAAACTTACTTTCCTATAAATAAATTAATTTAAAAAAAGTGCCAGAGATTCGAACGAAAATGTTTTTAAAAAAATGTCGACACAAATTAACTAAAATCATTCATTCCAAAGGAAAATAATTGTTTGTTACCAGTAAGTGTTATTAGTTTATATGATTAATTACATAATCTTCAATAAAAAGTTGATTAATGTGATGGGTATTACATAACCAATAATAGATACCAGTCTATTTGGTCCTATAGAGATCTGGGTGTGGATGATGAGTGAGAGTGGGTGGGTTTAGAAGCCCACCCTCTCCACTCATTTTGTACTGGGAAGGCCTCTCTGTGTTATTCTGTACTCTATGGTTCTGAGTAGGTAAAACTTAAAAAAATCTATATGAAGCATGGTACCAAATTTTGTATTTTTTAATATTATATAGTAAAAGTTTATATAATTTTCAAGATTCTGTAAAAATCAACTTAAAAAGTTTGGATAATATTAAAATATTCCTTGAAATATCTGATGACTCTCTTGTCTGCCTATTAAACTATAAATCGGTGGCTCAAAAAATGATCCTGAATTGGGTTACTAGTTTTATAAGATTGCAGTATCCTAAAAACGACTCGACATCGCGACATCTATCTATTAACACAAACACACACACATACTCTTGCTTGTTTCTGGAGGTCTCATTCCATTATTATATGTCGTTTTCTTTCAGTAGGTAACTAGTTTCCAAGAGATTTCTTCGTGTTCTGTGACAACATTCGAACTGTCAATGTCACTAGATAAAGCATTGGAAATGGAAGGTTTCGACATATTTAGCGGAAAATTACCCACTTAATTTATATATTCTCCTGCTGCCGACTTGTTCAGCTCACAAATGGGGAGGAAAACCAGTATTTTACTCACAATTTTAACACTTAGAACAAGTAAAAAAATGTTTAATTGGAATAAAAAAAAACAAATTTGAGTTGTTTTAAACTATGTTTTAATATCATTTTTGATGAAAGTCTAATATGATCTTCAAGCAAAGTACCACTTCCTGTCTGCCAATGTTAACCACAATTTATTATGTTATTTATATTAATATGTAAGTCTACCTAATTTGAGAAGTTTTGCATTGTATTTTCATATAATTTTTGATGAAAATCAATAATGACCTTCAAGTAAAGTACCATTTCCGGTAATCATGTAGTAACCGAAAATGGAGGTTCACAAATAGGTTTTACAACAATCCTAAATACAAAATTTTAACGTTCTACGGCGAACCGTTTTTGAGTTTTGCGAGATACGCACGTACGTACGTACAGACGTCACGACGAAACTGGAAAAAGACAAGATGATATAAGTGTGGACCAGAGACATCTCACATCATGTGTGAAATTGTCTTGGAATGATGTGCTGTCTCTATTTGGTGAGCCTTTTTTGGACTGTTAATGGGAGAAGTACTGTCTCTGATCTGCATTTCTGTGATCTTATCTTTTTCTGTCCTGATGGTGCCTCAATTGGTGAATCTTTGACTGGTTAGTTATTTACTTGTATTTGAGAGAGTTTAGGCTTTGATATGGAATTTTGCAATATCAGTTGTTGTTTTTGTGGGGCGGGGCGGTGATATGGTGCCCGCACCTGAATTGGCTTATCAGCACGGGCAATCGAAACGGTTTCCACCTGCTATTAATGTATTCGTTATATTACGCGCCTTTTTAGAAGAGTAACTGTTAGCCTCCTGTAGTTCCCAACACATACAATTCTTCCTATGCTTTTAAACAATAAAAAAAAATATTTTTTCTGTTTTCGCAATGAAATTAGCACAATTTTTATGTTTCCGACCGACACGATCCCCTCTACTTTTTCGCATTATTAAGGACAATCATTACAAGCATGAATAATTACGAAGCTAGAAATTCAATTAAAATAATTAGTTTATAGGATGTCGACATAGTACTTTATTAATAATAAGTTCATTAAGGAAATAAATGAAATAACTGGTCACTGGCAATACATTTAAGTAAATTACACATAATTAAATTTTCAGCAAATATTTCACTTTCAAAATTTGTTTTTGAAGAATTAAAACAATAATAATAATTAAAAATTAAATTAAATTATCAGCAATTCTTTCACCTTCCCAATTTCAGTAATGCCAAAGGGTTGTAAAGAATACATTTTTTTTTTCTTTTCGTGCCAAAAACTAAAATTTCTCAACAATTTTTTTAATTTTTTCAGCTTTTTGGATTTGAACTTTACAATTGTATGTTGCGAATGTCATTTGACAAGACGAAAATTTATTATTTTTTATTCAAACACAACATTGTATCGATAAAATCTCATTTCCTTAACTTAATAGGTAGTTGTATTCGTTAGAATTTTAATAATTCTTCGAGTAAAATTTTTCATCACCATTTTTGCAATTTGGAATAGATTCTAAAATCTTGAATTTTTCAACTTTTTGGGCTTTAAAATTGTAGGAAGGAGTAGGCTTCTATCATCTGATTACACTTCCGTATTTCCCTTTGCCCTAATGACGACCGCCCCTGCCCAAGGTCCTTCGTAAGTAGTGATAAAGGTTTATTTATTTTTTCCTTTATATAAATATTTTACCGCATTTACTTATTTTTACATCAGCTCGTGAAACTGGAAAGAAATTTCAGTCATAAGCTGTCAACTGAGTGATATACGTCTCCTCCAGTTTCCTTATCGGATTCGCCGCGTAATTAAAAACGACCATTATATTGGAAAAACCTTGGCTCTAATTACTTATGAGCACTACAATTACCTGTTAACTCCAACGGTCGTTAAATTTATTTATGTTATAATCTTCATTATTTTAAAGCAATGGATTTAAATTTTCAATAAAACCTATGAATAATATTGTAAAAGTAAGGTACTACGCTTTATTCCCGGATGGCTGTTGGCGTCACAGAAATAGATTTATAACAAGGAAAGGTTACTGCTAAACAAATAATGGTTTATTAAGCTTGTAAATGGTGATTATCTGTATTAAAAAAAATCTGGTGCGCGCATCACTCAACTTTCACTTACCTCTCTATCATAATTAGGTATCCATTTTCTAAAATAATTTCAAGACATTCACATAAATACTATTTGAAACATTTTCAAAACAAAAGTACAATAAAATATTTTTTTAAACAATTGATATTACAATTCTGTACATGGCATTCTTTTGGTTTATTAAGCTTAAAATAAGTTTTAAATGTTTTCATTTGGTTTCTATTGATATTCTATTCAGTTTCCGTGGAAACATTTATTTTCCTTTAAATAATATAAAAGTAGAAATTATCAACTACAGCAAAGTTTATGCTTTTTTCTTTCACTCCATTATCTTATACGACTTTATTGGTTACATGTTAATTTTTCTAATATATTTAGCTTTCCAACGGTATATTATACATCTAATAGGGTGTATAAAATAATAAAAAAAAAATTACCGTTTTTCAACTAAATATTCGTATCAGTCATTTTCTTTGGTACAACTTCACAAGAGGGGCGCGTTATCACTTGTTCTTCACGATCTTACCCGAAGGTAGCCGGGCTAGAATACTCTAGCGCCATTTGTGCTAACTAACTGCTTTGCATTAAATTGTAACATTCGTGCGCATTGGAATTTTTAAAATTATTACTGCTTTAATTATATATTATTTTAAATTATTAATGCTACCGACTTCCGCTCATAACGTTCGCCTTAGAAATAAACAAAACAGCAACGGATCCTTTTCAGTTGAGGTGGAGGTCTTACCGTAATTTCAATTATCACTCCTTTAAATTATTCCTACAACTTCTCCAGATCACCGGAAGTCGACAGTACTAATAATTTTAAATAATATGTAATTAAGGCAGTAATAATTTTCATAATTGCAATGAATACGAATGCTGCAATTGAATGTAAAGCTGTTATCACAAATGGCGCTAGAGTGGGCTAGTCCGGCGACCTTCGGGTAAGATCGGTAGTACCAGTGATAACGCGCCCCTCTTGTAAAGTTGTAAATACGAGAATACAATTAATATTCAAAGCATAGTTTATTGTTATCTACCATCATTAGCCATCTGATAGAAAGTTGCTCGATCCCACACTGATGTCACTCCTTGGGATGGCTGTTCAAGAACTGTTGGACCGCAATTTCAACTTCCACAAAATTATCAAATTTTGAAAAAATCATCCATCAGGAACAAATTCGTGATGAATAACTCCTTCGAAATTCCCCAAAATGCAAAGCCTGTATCTTTTTTACTTGCCTCCTTGTAGCAACCGGAAAAAACCTTTTGACCACGATCTAGCCATTGCTCACGGATATTGGGATTTCGCCAGAAAACCCACTTTTCATCACAGGCGACAATCTTTCGGTAAAATCTCATATCAGAAGGGTTTTTCAATAGATTTTTACAAGTTTCTAGCCTCTTAGCTGGTTCCTGGGGAATAAGTTCGTGCGGGACCAGTCTACTGCGCTTTTTCACCTTCCCCATGGCGCGTAGCGACTAACAGTATCCTTCGACACACCTTACTCCCTTTGCGAGTACTTGTGGAGGGATTTGATTCAACAGTTTGCTGCAGAACCTCATCAACATCCATTAATGGCCGCCCGGAGCCCTTCATCCTTTCCAAGGTCGTACCTCCACTGCTAAATCTTCCGCGCAATGTGTTGGTCAAGGACACCTCCTCCTTCATATTTAATAATTTCACGAGCTGCTTCAGAGGCTTTGATTTTTTTTTTCCAGTAATGTCTTAAAATTATAAGTATTTCGTAGGACACCGTTATCTTTCTCCTTTGAAAGAAATGACTAAACTAAGGCTTTCTTTTGAAGCAGTCGAGTGGTAATAAACAAGCTTAGAGAATGCTGTAAAGGGATTATTAATTATCAGTATTCCCAGATACCAATAGTTAAAGGTGCGATAACTTAGAACATTGGAATTTCAACATTATCCCGTAGACTAAAACCCAGACTAATACAAGATATTCTGTTCTGAAGTCTATTATTATTTTATCAGTATATAAGTACATCATTTATATTATTTATTTGTATTAATAATACTATTATCATTTTTTTAAATGTTCTTTATTTTTTTTTTTTCAAATTAGTTAATTTTCTTTTAATTTATACATTTATTTTATATATTCTTTTTTTTTTTTTTTCTTAGCTTTACAATATTATCTTTTTAATTTTATAATTTTTCATTTTATCATTATAATTGCATTTTCTGTTCTAGTTAATTTAGTATTATACTTTATTTATGAATTTTATAAATCTAAGATTAGACCATAATTGTAAACAATATGCGTCGTTAGGGATGTCTCTTGTACGAGACTATATCCCCACTTTGCCAATTGTTAAAAATATTGTTAACTGTTAAAAAACCCATGTAAGGCTCTCCAAGCCGATCTGGAAATAAGGAAGTAATAAAAAAAAATGGGGAAATGAATACACAAACAATTATTTGATAAAACGATAATTTTTTTTTTTTTTTATACACCCTATATTACGACTCTTATTTCCGGAAATTTGTTTTCAACCTGGGAAAATATTTGTCTCCTTCAGTTAATCATAAAATTCTTTCATACTTTATATTTATCCATTTTCTATTACTACTAACCATAAATGATGATTAATTATTACAAATATATAAAATTGAAGGTACTTTAGAGGAGGCCATTGTGAAAATTCGGCATTTAAGCCCTGTCAGACTATTTAAATGAGGAAAAGACCTAGCTAATATTAAAGAACATTTAATTGTACATTGGTATAACGAGTTTAATCAAAATCAAGAACCTTGTTGGAGAAAATTGTAAAAATCCATACTAAAAAGTGGCAATTCCGGTTGATTGATTTAGCGAAAATGTTGTTGTAATATCACAGACATATAATTATCTTAAATACCTAATTTAAGTTTCATACAACTTTTCGTTTTTGAGCTAGGCAGTTCACATACACTTTTGTAGGTCAATACGCTTTATCTTTGTTAAAACTAGTCCAATTTAGTTAATTATTTTTGGGCTTCGTAGAGAGTTAATTACCTGTTATATAATTATACATATAAAACCCAAACTTTTTGAGCTATACGCAAATAAAATAACTTTTTCCCTTGCATTTTCTCTGTGATATACTACATAAATGAAAAGTTACAGGTCTTTGAAGAGAAGACTTTAGGCAAGTTTCATCATAATCGTTACTTCCGTTTTCATTATATTGTCACTGGAAAGGGTTCGGATCTAAGGAGGGACAAAGGTGGCATTTGCCCCGGGCAGCAGAATTTAGAGAACGGCAAATTTCCTGCAAAATTTTATTTTTAGGTCAAGTAAAAAATATTTGTTTCTCCGTTTTGATTGTTTTGACCTTAATTAAGTCAATAAAATGAGTTAATGTTATCAGACGATGATAACATTGAAATATATTACCTAAAATACTGTTTTAAAACTGTTGAATTTTTGCCCCTCCCTCCCGGCAAAAATATTAGTTCCAGTCCTGGAGTGGAATGCCAATACAAAATATATATCTCAACTTATAACATAGCATGATGCCCTCAATATGCTCATTAGATAAGATTAAGAAAAAACAACATAAATAAATAAATGTGCCACAAGTGTATGAAAAAGATATTAATGTACTAGTCGATTTCTTAGTTTTTGGTGCCATTTATTTAATTAGTTATTAGAAAGAAAAAGGCCAATACGGTCACCAGACTTTTTTATTTTACATTAGAACGTTTCGGTCATCTTGGGCCATTCTCAAGTTTTCTTTAATTGTTTATATTTAAAAACAAAAAGTCATCAATGTATCAATTTCCTTCATTTTTTTATATTATCTTCCTTCTCGAGTCAATGCATCCATTTAGGATGCTGATTGAAGCATGACTGATTAATGTATAATTTGCAACGCTGAAATTCGATAAACTAAATATGTATTGATAAAGAAAGATTAGGAAGGTTTTAAAAGATAACAGGTTCCCATTCGCCGTAGAACTCCTGAAACTTACTCATGTTCAGAGAAATTGCGTATATGAACACAGTGATATTTCAATTTTATTTTAAAATTATAACACATCTTTAAAATAATATTTTTTTTAGTACAATAATTTATATTTCTTACTTTAACTTTTTTTTCTGATTTTCGTGCGTTTCTGACATTTTTGTTTCCTTGAGCTCCTGAGGTAAGTTTTATTGCATCATATAATTCATCTTTGATTTCAGTTGAATAAGAGTTTTATAACTCATGTTGGAAATTAACTATGCCTTTGAATGTTTGGATAAAGGCTATACAAATTATAATATAAGATATACACATTACAGTTTCAATTTTAAAAAGAATTCTCATTGCAATCACCACATAAGTCAATCTAAATGAGTATTCGTCCCTCGTTAAGGCGAACTCGGTAGGGGCCGAATTCACCAATTCGTTTTTAACGAAATTCCATTAAGACGAGCTAATTCGACATCCCATTGACTAAAAGTTTCTTTATATATATTTTTCTCGTATATTCATATTTTTAAACAATTGATTTCACAATTAATACGTACATTTTGCCTATTATACATACACTGTTTTTAATGATGGCTGATAAGGTTGAATTCAGAATATTTAAGTAAAGCTTTTGTTTCCGATTTCACGCCACTATCCGCTTCTTTTAAAATTTTTAATTTGGTTTTTAGATCAAATAATCTCTGGGTAACTTTTTTTTTTATTAAGCCATAATTACTCGAATGTGAAACTACAGATGATACCACCTTTATTTAAACTATTAATATACCTATCATTACAAATTTTTTAATACAATTTAATAGAACTTTTGATTTTTTTAAGGAAACGGATGTTTCATGTAAAGAGTGCTGTTCGTACCTAGATTAAGGCCGAGCTACCCAAAAATTTCACTCTACCATTGCACAAAATTGATCAAGAATTCTTATACTAGGAAATGCCTGTTTTTGACTGGGCTCAGAAATTAATTTGTATTATCCGACGTTTCGTAGTTCGTGATAACGAGGGTTTACTGAATAGGTGTTTATCTAACTTTAATATTACCACAATACTATAAAAATACTTCAGTAATAATGTAGGACTCTCCTCGAATATCGGATATAACATAACAAATAAAGAAAGAAAAAACAAATTAATAGGTTAAGTTCCTATGTCTCGACCTATTAATTTGTTTTTTTGTTTATGAAATTATATAGCAATACACATAAAGGACTTTAATAGTTTCATTCCCAAATAGGGGTCCTAATCTATTAGCAGACTTCCAAATCGAGTGCTAATCCTCCTTAAAATATTAATAATCAACAAATAAATAATAAATTAGATACAATCAACGGGGGGCGTCTCGCATCCATTTTCTTTTCTTTTTTTTTCTTTCTCTTTAGTTAATTTATTATTTTTCTTTTTTTTTCTTTCTCTCCTTCTGTCCTGATGATGCCTGAATTGGCGAAATATCGACTGGTGATTTATTTTATGTTATTTTTGGGACTTTTGGCTTCTTGTTTGGATTTTTCCATTTATTTCTTAACAATTATTTATTTCTCATTTTGGGCTTTTGCTCTTGCATATTGATAAATAATAAATGTATTCTTTATTTTTTAAAATAATTTATTATATTAATCATTTGTTATTTGTGAAAAACAAATAAACAAAATAATAACTTATACAACAATATTTTGCTTCCGTTTTATGTGTATTTTAAAAACCAAGCTACATAACAATAGTTAAAGTACTTATACAAAGATGATTATATTCTTGATATTTATTAAAATATCTAACTCCTTTTAAGGCATTACCATAAAAAGTATAGATAAATGTATACACAGGTAAGGGAGTGTTGGAAAATCCTGATTTCATGACCAAAAGTCCAAAAAATATTCCGCTGTAGTGCAAACTTTTAGTGAGGAAAAGTGTTCTATATTAACCGGCTAATACCAAACACTTGTCAAAACATGAAAGGATTATACTCTGATTGCAGCTCCTACTCAAAGTCGATATCAGTTTGTATTGACAAATCGAGTGAGAACGTTCGTAAGTGAATTACATCCAAAATGTGTGCTTCGAAAAAAAATTAATTCTGTTTCTTTGCCTCCCTAGATGCACTCGCCATTAGCAGGTAAGCTGTTTTTTAATATAGATTCCGAGATGAAAAATCTTTATAAATGGCCGAAATTTGGACTATGAAACATTTAATCGGCTTATTTTGAAACGAAATTGTGGATGATAATGAGTTCCGAGGATCATCCTGGAATCATAAAAAAAAAACTTTTTATTCGATTTATGCATATTAAACGTAATAAACGTAAAACCTCAAATTTTGAATGAGGGAGGGGGCTAACATTTTATTTTTTCTTGGTCGATTACAAAGGTTCATTATTGAAAATAATAAACCAAAATAATAACCATAACCTAAAATGACCTTTTTAAATTTATTAAATGCGTTTCTAGAATGATTGACTCACAATCACTTCAAATCAAAAACTCTTCAACACTTGGGCAAATGAAGGTGATCTAATGAAAAAGATTTCGTTTTTAATTATTTATAATTGAAAGATAATAGCTTCTGCTATTATATAACAATATAATAATTATTTTAAAAAATCAGTATCAGTATAAGTTTCTGTCAAACCAATACGGTGGCAACATTGTTTTGTTTTGTTCTTAACGGTCAGAATCGTAATGCATTCAGTTGGCGCCTTAGGCCTCGTCCACAATGGAGCATCGCCTTTCGCCCCAGTACCAGTGATAATCCCTCGCACCGACCCTAGTACCCTCGCCCCTAGCCCCCTGTCTGTCCACATTGGAGCACCACCATCATCCCTCTTCAAAGCTAGCAGGAATGATATCTCTCTGCCCCTTCAGTTGAATTTCAGATATCATGAGATACCATCTTTCAGATATCATATACCACCTTCTGACGAAGATATTGCGCTGGATTCAATCTCAGTCAATTATTATCATTTTTACCGAAAAAGAAAAAGGGTTGGAAATTCATTTTTTAAATAGGGAGCGATATCAGTTTGGTGAATTCCATCACCTGTAGCAGGATTTGAGACGAGATTCTGAAAGATTTTTCGGTTATATGAGGATGAAGATCTCCACGTTTGATTATATCATTAATCTAATCAAACCTCAAATTCAAAAACAGTGGAAAAATTGTCACGCTGAGCCAATTTCAACAGAGGAACGACTGATGCTCACGTTAACATTGATATTAATGATAGTCGATATTAATTTTAATAAAAAAAGCAAAACAAAAATTCAGCACTTCTGTCGTAATGTCCACTGAAAGGGTGTTTGAACTGCACTTTTTTTTTTTTTTTATAATCTGTCGCAAATTAAAATTCAATTTAATAATATACAAGATGCTAGAATTACATAATGTGAAACATTATTAATATAATTTAATTGCTCATCATTCATTGTTTTCCATTTCAATCAAAGTTCTTTTTTTAATCTTTATTAATTTTATATATATATATATATATATATATATATATATATATATATATATATATATATATATATATATATATATATCAAAATAAGTTAAGCATCAAAATAAAATAATTGTAACACAAAAATTAAGTATTTAAGCGAATATTATTTTCTATTTTATTAGGAAAAATGATAAAAAATTTAATATTTGTAAAGTACATCATTATATGAACAATTAAAGAAATTCAATTATGACTGGTTTTAGTGAAAATGAGATAATATAAAAAGATATTAATAAATCTGGACGTTCTGAGGCCGGTAGGTGCGAGGGTCGAGGGTAAAAGAATTGACGAAACAATTGCTTGGTTTGGAGCTAGGCTAGGGTCGAGGGTCGGTGCGCGGGGCGAGGCTCCATTGTGGACGAGGCCTTACTATAATACACCAGTCAGGTATGCTTTAGTTATTAATTATTTTTGCTCCTTACTCCCATCTTGTTAATTATTTTCATCCTCTTAATTGTTTGTCCATCCTGATTGTTTTATTTTTCTTCCCAACATACGATGATTATATTACTATATCTTTAAGCTTACATAACTTTATATCTTACTACTTTATTATGCTTTGTTATTTTCTACATACATTTTATCCATGTATTTCATTATATCTTACATATAAATCATTTACATTACTTATATTATCATATTATCATGAGATACTTTTCATACTCCTAAATCTTCATTCTAGTATTTATTATACCTAATTAGTATTTTTCATGTATTTTACTATATCTTTCATTTCATTCTTTCTATATTTTCACACTGATTTTAAATACCTTCTTGTCATTATCTATTACATATTTCTCTTTATTTCATATTATTCACATTATGATTAGTATATTTTTCTTTGTATCTTATTTATACTTTATTAACATAATTTTCTTATTTTCACATTAATATTAGCACATTATGATCACATTTTTCTTTATACTTTATATTTTCTTAATCTTACTATTTTTAACTTTTTTTATTATTACTGTCACTGCCACTGTTGTTACATCTTTTGTTATCTTGTTTTTTCTTAGCCCTCATGATGGCCTAAAATTTAGGCCGAAACGTCGGCACACATTATAATAAGTTTTTTCTTATTTGTATGCTCATTTATTGACCGCACCCCCAACCAAGATTCTACTTCATTTAAAGAATAATTATAAACAATTTTTATATCGGCATTTCTTGTTATATGAATTTTCATCCGCTACTGCTAAACAATATTATAAGAAAAATGACTAAAAATTGTTCTCATCACGCTAAATAAATATTGATTCGGATAATTATCGTAATAGATAATTTATCATTTCAGTTTGAGACGACTGAAGTGAAGTATAATAATGTAAATAACTTCAATTATCTCAAACTGTAGGAAGTATAGAAAATGTAGGATAGAACGAACACTCCTTGTCTTAGTCAATAGCCTATTGATAGCTATATAATGTTCTCTAGTTACTGAACAATGGTGGAACTGTTTACGTTATATGAGCTATTGTAAACATTCTCTGACAACTGTCATTTTTTTTTTTTTTTTTTATTCTCACACCATCAAAATTTAATTTTTTTCTTCGAATTTTAGAGCAGCTACAATAATATTCATAATTAAAGTTTAAATAAAAACAACAAATGTTATATTAAAAGGCTTAGGCTGGATGCTAGTAACTAGGGCCGTTCCGGTTAACATGTGGAACGAGATAGATGACTGATTATATTCCACGACTGTAACTGGTTCCATTTTTCGTTCCGTTCCATCTTCGTTCCACGTGACAGTGTGACACAATTTTACCTGGAGTCGCCAACATTATAAACAATAAATCAGATTTGTTTTAATATTTTAAAAATTTAAACGATATTGATATATCTTATATCTTGAGACACTTAGGTAGGTAAAAATAGTAAAATAAAATAAAATGCGATATCACTGAGGCCTTCTAATTCCAAACAATTTTGTCAGTGATTTGCGGAACTGTCATTGATGGGAATTTTTCCATAACAAATTGGATCTGAATAAAATAAAAAATATATATATATATATATATATACATATATTATATAAAAATTATGGATGTATAAAATCTGTAGAAAAAAATTATACAAATTTTATATGAAACGAACAATATTACAGAAACATTCTGGCAGATTTATCATTTAGGTTTAACGTATTATTAATACTCTTATAGATTAAAACGTATTATCTATTATTATCATTTTATCTTTTAATTATCTCTTTCGCCTATTTAAGCTATGAAAATCGGCAGAGAGTGGATTTGAGATAAAAATTAAGAAAATTTCATAGTTGTGTATTATTTGTTGTTAGATAATATTTCTTCCAATTTGTTTTAAATATTATTATTATAAGAACTAATTTATTGGCAAGTTGATACAAAGACAGAAAAAGAAATTTAAAATACATTATTATATTATTCTAGGACTTGTTATACGGGAGACAAAGTGTGGAAGAAAATATATAATTTGGGTCAAGAAAAAAATTTTTAATAAATGATTAATATTTTTTAGTTCATTTGTGATACTGCTACCTTCCTGAATAATGTAATTATGTTAAAATTATTCCAAAATTCTATGATCACGAAGAAGCGAAATACGAAATAATGTACTAGTATTTCTTAATTTTTTAATAAAAATTATTATTTAAATAATATATTTTAAAATTTGGAAGAATATTAATCGTTAATAAACCTGCTCCAGTGCAATCCATGAAGGCTCTTGGGTACAGTTGTTAGGAAGTACGGTACTTCTTTGGTCAACGGTGTTGCAAGGTGATTTGGCCAGGATCACGCTTAACCGCCAGTCTTTTCCCCAATTAAGGATAACCACTTTATAGTGGCTGGCTGAGCCCCATGAAGTTCGGTCCACGGCTGATGTAACAGAAAAATGATAATGTGCCAAAACCGAACTAGAACCTAGTTAGAACTAGAGATGGGAGCACTGTGCCTTAGTCACTCAACTACCCAACTCCTATAATTGTCTGTAATAGGATGTGAGAATTCCAAATCTTCCTTATTATGGATTTTATTCAAAACTCATACAATATCCCACCAACGTTTCGGAGTTTTCCTCCATCTTCAGGATTTAATCTTATTTACTAATCTTATTTAATCTTATTTACTAATTTGATTTAATCTTATTTGATAGTTAACACGAATTAGGTGTGGATAAGTTGAAAATAATAAGACAAATATGTGTATCAATGTTTATATATATATATATATATATATATATATATATATATATATATATATATATATATAAATAAATAATTGTAATCTTTTTTTAATATCTATCTATTGTGCTAATGTTTTTAACCATAGTAAATTATATTATAGTTAAATCCTGGAGATAAGGCAAAATCCCACAATGTTGGTTTGGTGTTGTATGTGCTATGAATAAAACCGTAATAAGGAAGGTTGGGAATTTTCACATCCTATTATTAAAAATTATTATTATAAAAAAAAGTTGGTTAGTTAGACAATTAGAAAAATTAGTTAGACAAATTAAAACTTGTTTTAATAACAATATTATAGATAATTCTTTCGTTTCAGGATTTTAAATATCTGGAACAGTTTATTTATAACTATTTGTTAGGCAGAGGAGTTAACTATTTGACAAATAGGGATTGGTTGTCCTTGACAACAAGGACATTCGGCGCCTCGCGGTCCAGTTGAGTATAGATCGTTCTCACATCAAGTCAGCATAGGACATTGCTTACTGAGATGGCCCTAATGTTCAAATATCAGCTGCAAATAAAAGATAATGAAAATAATGATTAAAAAAAACGAGAAAAAAAAACAATTAAGCTAAGGAACTTGAGTAACGATTGTATCATTCCATTAGCTTAAACGAGATCTTATCATGACATGCGAATTCCCCTCTAAATTAATCAACCAAGACAGGTAACTTAGCTGGTAAAATACCTCTCAATATTTAATAAAAATATTAATTAACGAATTGCATTAGTTCATGTAATCGAATCTTGATTAAAAGACAACACGCCAAATTTCATGTCTACATAACTAAAAAAACAAAACAAATAAGTAATCAGAAAAATTGAAATAATTTTATGCAGAGAATTTCTAGGTTTTGCATTATATCAGTGACAGAAACCATTCTTTGCCTGACTCATATCTGACCGGCAGTTTGTGGCCAGCAATGGCTGTGTTGAGGTCTCGCTTCTTATGATTAACGGCTCTTCGTCTGCAATCTCAGGTCGGTTAGTTGTCATTATTTCAATAAATTAGGATAGTAATGAAATACATATTATTCATCATAATAACTTAATGTATACGCTATAACATAATATAGCTGTGTAGGAAATAAAAATCTTACAGGCTACATATGGAAAAAAAAATTACTCAAACAGGGAGAACAACATTTTTTAATAATATTATATATTTATATTCGTTTTAATTTTAATTTTATTTTTTTCGTGTATAGTTTATTAACACTCTCTTAAGATTGTTTCTACAAGCACTTTTCAAAGTTAAAAAAACCTTTAAATACAAATTAAATCTTAGTTATGATCTATGCTTCAAGCATTTATATTTTAAATTATATAAAACAAATTTTTTATTTTATATTTATTTATTAAAATATTTATATTATAAAATATTCTGATGATGTTAGGCTATGCATATAGTCTAAGGAAGTGGTTCTGAAACTTTTCTGTCTGGCGGCTCATTGAAATTATTAAACAAACTTCATGGTACCTATGGTTATTAAGTATATTTTTTTGATTTATGAAATAATAAATCATAGAAGTAAATAAAATATAAACATTAAAAAAAACCATATAATTATAATAAAAAAGAATATTAGTATTTTATAATTGTTCTTATTATTTATTTAATTTAATTTAGTACTTTAACTTTTTATTTAATTATTTCGCCGTACCCTGGCGGTGCAATTACGGCACCTTGAGTACTTTGGGAACTACTGGTCTAAGGAAAAGAAGATAATATCATTTAAAAAGGAGTTTATAAACCTCTACAAACTGTTATGTTTTACTTAAGTTGGAAAAATTAATAGTAAATCAAAAATAATGATATAATAAAAAACAAAACAAAAACACTAGAATAAATAAGTTTAACATGGAGTTGGATTATGTCATTAGGAAGGTAATTCCTACTGAGAAAGGTTTAACTTTGTAGTAAAATACCTGCGCTTATACATGCTGATAATTTGGTAAGAATATTGTTAGTCGAAGATGCGTAAACTATAATAAACTGTGATATTTGTAAATAAACTATTTAATGTTTGTTAGTATTTATTGAAGTCTTCGCCGTTTTATTCTTATTTTTTTTACAGATATTTTACCATCTAAACCTTTTTCAGTACGAATTATTTTCTTAATGGCATATTCCGATTATAAATTAAACTTATTTATTCTACAGATTTTTTATTCAATTTTTTTTTTTTCATTTTCTATAATTATTTTTTATTTAATTTTGATTTTGCCAACTTGACTAAACCATAAGCGTTTGTAGTTTTGTAACTTATTCTTCTTTTCTGTAGACTTTATGCGTATCCTGATATTATCAGAAGTTTTTATAATACAAACATTAAAAAAAGAAATATCAAATCAAAAAAATTCTATTTAAATTAAGTTATGAAAAAAGATTATATAAAAAAACCTACCGAATAGAATCCTAAAAAATAGATAAAAGAGCTAAACCAACATCTTTAGAATTAAAAACCTGTGAAATAAATGGAACGTGTAGAAAAAATATCTTGTGTGTCTAATCTCACGAATTTCCTGGTCATAATCCAAAATAAAAATTGTTTGCTATATCTTCGCTAATATTAATTCGATTAAGATTTTTATGCTTTGTAAACATTTAAATTATTTTTCAAATGAGCTTCAGGATTGTTCCGGGAGATGTATAGTTATCATGATTTAAAAAAAAACTAAACAAAGGTGAACCGACTTCCAAAGGAACCTGTACAGGCTGATTTATTCATTTTGCGTCTTAAGTTCAATACTATACCTTTGCTAATATTGGTCCGATTTAGTTGTTGTTTTGTAGGGAATTTAATTAGCTTTCGAATAGACATAACAACGTTTTTACAGCTCAGGGGTATCTGAAACGCTTATATTCGTTTAAAACTGCACATCGAAATTTCGACCCAATTACGATACTTTCAAACTAACCCGAAGTTCGCCGCACTAGCACTCTCCAACGCCATTTGTGGTAACTATGCATTCAATTCTAACATTCGTATTCATCGGAATTATTGAAATTATTACTGTTTTAATTAGATATTATTTAAAGTTATTAGTGCTGTCGGCTTCCGCTCATTACGTTTGCCCAAGAGATAAAAAAAAAAAAAAAAAAACACCAACAGATCCTTTTCAGTTAGATCGGGCCCTTACCGTTTTTTCAATTTTTCAATTATTACTGGTTTAATTAGATCGCAGCTATCGACTTCTGCTCGCTACGCTCGCTCAAGGGACAAATAACCCCCCAAAAGTTCCTTTTCAGTTGAGGTCGGGTCCTTACCTTAATTTAAATCATTACTACAACTCCAGACCACCAGAAATCGACAGTACTAATAATTTTAAATAATATCTATTTAAAGCAGTTATAATTTTAATAATTCCAATGAATACGAATTTTAGAATTTAATAGAAAGCCGTTAGCACAAATGGCGTTAGAGAGTGGTAGTGCGGCGACCTTCGGGTAACTTCGGCCCGAGCCAGTGATAACGCGTCCTGATTGCGAAGTTGTACCCTTTCTTTATATAGAAGAGGTAGAAAAATAACAACATGATTCAAATGTCTAATAGCCCGTATCTGTGCTAATAATAGTCCGAAAAAAATTATTATTTGTTTTTCAGTTAATTCAATTACCTTTCAAATAATGCATACTTTTCGAGCAATGCGCAAATAAAATATTCTTTTCGTCACATTTTCCTGCATTTTTTTCGGTGATGTAATTGACATATGAATAGTTAAAGAGCTTTAAGTAGAAGACTTTAGGCAAGTTTCATCAAAATCGTTAGAGCCATATATGCACTACAGTGTATAGAAAAATGCTTTTTTCGGATATTGCGCATTCGATTTGGTACAAAGCCATTAAGGGCCGAAATACTACAAAAAAACAAACAAACAACGAAATGGATGGGCCAGTTAAAGAGATAACATTTTGTTTTTATTTTTTCTTAGTCGATTACAAAGGTTCATTATTGAAAATAATAAACCGAAGGTAGTAAGTATTTATATTTATAGCAAAGTATTGGTTTTAATTTACAGGTGATGAAAAGAATTTAGCCTCGAAGCTTGGGAAAAATAAGAATAAATAATTGAGAGGAGAAACCTGTCAGGAATTACTTAGTATCATGTTCTGAGGAAAATCGAACTAGTTCTCGATAGTTCAATGCTTGCAATCACGTTCCATTCCTTGTACTAGGTTCTTACAAAAGTCCGTTTGCGTTAGTATAGCTTTATTTCAGATTACATGTTTTAAACATTATTGAATACTACTCTTCAAAATTAAGTACATTGTTTTCAATTATTTTCACCCATCTTTCTGCCCGTAATTGGGTTTGATGCCGTAACACTTCTTTGGTTTTGAGGCAAAGAACTCTTCACATCCAATTTTTACGCTCTTGTCATTATCAAAGATCCGATCTTTTAAAATGAGCCATTGATCCAAACAAAGCATATTCTGATGGTGCAATATCTGGAATACACGCAAGATGAGGCAAAACATTTACTCCTTGCAGTTCCGATAATTTTTCCTTGGTCGATCTAGAACGATGTGCAGGCCCATTGTCAAGTTGCAAAATGGCTTGTTTCCTGTTGATCAAAGCGGGGTATTTTGCACTAAAAAATGCATAAACTCTATCTAGCTGTTTACGGACTCAAGATTTGAGTCCACTGTTCGACCATCAGGAACAAGCTCAAAATAAAAACGCCTTCAAAGTTCCACCAAACTCAAAACAGTCACTTTTTTTTCAAACCGATCTTGGCGATCCTCTGGTAGTGCAGCTTCAACTGACCGTATCCACTTCTTATGTTAAATATCCACTTTTCTTGTGATAATTTTTTTCTAGAACATGTCATCTTTCGGATTTTGAAGCAAAATTTTGCAAATATCAACTCGCTTCTGGACTTGAGCCTCTGTCCAGTCATGTGGGTCGGGCTTTGGTCTTAAATTCCGTACGCCCAGGTTTTTAAGATGACGAGCCACTGTGGCATTAGAAGCCCTACTACTATAAATAACGAGTAGTTGCATGTGGGTCCTGGTTCATCAATCGACGGACGGGCGACCTGATCAGGGTTCATCTGCAAGACTCATATTCCCATTGTTGAAACGCTTGAACCCAAGTGCAGTATTTCGATTGATAATTGACTCTCCTTCTATGATAAAAATTTCTTCGGCGGCTGCCTTCCCGCTTAAATTTTTTTTCCAGTAATGTCTCAAAAGACCGCGAATCACGATTTTTTCTTCTGATATTTTAAAAATGTAAATGACCCCATAAAGCCAACTCAAGTCACAAGGAATTAAAGGATTAAGGATTAAGTAAACATTGACATAAATAGTAGGGATAAAAACATTCTTATAGGATTATTTGAGAGTTGGAGTTAAGAGTTGCGTTCATGCACAAGGACTTTTGTAACAATCTAGTATATTCTTCGACATAAATCTCTGTTAAATTCATTCACCTTGTTGATAACCTATTGAAGAATTACGTAACTATTGAGGAAAACCTATTGATTACCTTCTAGCTTTTCTGGAGGAAAAAAATACTTTCCTTCTTTTTTACCAGGAATGGATGGGAATAATATGTATGACGTATTCAATTTATGATCTAATTAGGATGAATAATCTATAGTTTTGTAAGGCTAGATTTAGTTGTGATACTACATCGTATGTATTTTTGAAATTTTTTTCCTTATCACGGAACGTAAATGTGTTTGATTACGCAGAATTGAACCTCGATTAGACAGTGTCAGTTTTCTGTCGTAATAGTACTGTTACGGCAGTGAAACAGTGTGCTTGTTTACACGCTAACAGTACACCTAGATTCTCTATTTCATAATAAATTACAAACGTACAATAGTACAAGTGAAAAGGTTCGTATTGAGAGGTTACAAGTTACTTGACGTCATTAGATAATAAGTTTGTTCTTTTTACTTCCTTGTACGAAGTAAAGGAAGTACATATTGTAATTGCGAAAATTTTCGGTTTTTAGATTTCAACGGAAATATCCATTTTGACCATCACTGAATCCATTTTGACTAGTTTTGTCGTGGTGTCTGTACGTACGTCGTATGTCGGCGTCTGTATCTCGCATAACTCAGAAACGGTTAGCCATAGAAAGTTGAAATTTTGTATTTAGGATTGTTGTAAAATGTAGTTGTGAACCTCCCTTTTTGGTCACTGCTTGATCACAATATAACATCTTGTACTTTACTTTATAGACACCCCCTGATTTACAATGAAATACAAAAGTACAGTACAAATCGGCGTATGACTTACTACGCCTATGACTAACACTGTAAAATGTTTAAATACGATATCATTTAAAACAGTAAATTAAAAAAAAAAATTGAATAAAATTAATATTATTTAAAGACGGCAAGTAATCTCTAACCTATAAAAAACCTCTTTCCACTAGTATTTTTACCACTTATACTTGTACTTTATTATTTTGTTAAAGGGCAAAATATAACTTCAGTATAAACAGTAGAGGTATTATTAAATTATAGATAACATTAAACAATTAATATGACTTATGTTTATGTTAAATTGGAAAATATGTAAATTATAAAATGTTGATAGATGTAATAATTGTTAATTTTAGTGGTGAAAGTTCTGATGATGAGGAAATATTTCCCCGAAACGTTAAAAGAATAAAGAACTAGATTACAACTGGAAGTTATATTTTGCCCGTTAACAAAATAATTACAGGAACTTCCTAAAAAATTATAAGAAAGAAGACAAAGTACTTTATTATGAAATAGGGCCCTGGTGACAGTTGAAAAATGACGGATGTGGAACAGTTGACTAAACTGGTACACTATAGGCCAGTGAAATTAGCTGGAATAAGGGTATGTGATCGTAATTATCGCAATTATAGTGATTTAATTATAGTAATTATACGATTTTTCGACCTTGGAGCGCCTGAGCGCGCGCCGCCATCTTGACAAAACCAGCCAGAATCACCGAAAAATCGCGTTTCTCTAATACATCTCCTTTCCAATAGAAATTTCGATTAAAGCAGCTTGAAAAAAATTTGTAGAACATAAAATTTCCTACAAACTTATCTTTACAGTAATCTTCTAGCTCAATACAATATCGAGATAAAAAGTCTTGAACTTGCATAAAAGTTCTTAAAAAACAGTAAAATCACAAAAAGATTTGATTTTTGTGAGTACCCTGTTTCTGGTACAGTTTTGAGAAAAATTAACTAACAAAAATGTAATGGAGCATAAAATTTCATATAACGCGTGCATGTTTTTATTATGTCTATTGTGCTAACCTACCGAAAATTAAATAGTGTTTTGAACTTTCTATTCTTAATTTTTTTCTTTTTTTAACATATTTTATTTGTAGTTTTTAAAACTATTAAAACGTTCTCGTCAAAAAGATTTATCTTCAACGTAATTGCAACATTAAATTAAGATTAGTGACTGAGAAAGCACAAAGGAGTGGTAATAAATGGAAATATTCGGTTTTTCGTAATATTATCCTTTTATTGACAACGATTAAATGATGAATACAAAAAAAATGTTTAATAATTCTTTATTAATTAAAGTTTATATTTAACTCATTCACACTTTTGAAAAGATGATAATCGATTTGGGATGATTCTGACCTTTTATGTTTGTAAAAGCCAGTAAAATACACGACAAGGCTATACAGTTTATATTATTTTTTTTTTAAATCAATATTAGGTGTCGAGGTTCTAATTCACCTTCTCAAAATTGAAATACCGTTAAAGTGTTTTTTTTTTTTTTATTGCATTTATTTTAAATTGTTGGTACAGTTATAGGCATAAAAATAAGTGAGGTTGTACATTAGCAGGCACGTAAGCAGAATTTTTTTTCGGGGGAGGAATTTAATTTTAAGGCAAGTAATCATTAAGTTTATATAATCGCCAAATAGAGCGTTAGTTTTAGGGATAAGAATGAAAATTGGATCAAAAATTATTGCTCAAAATACAAAATTTATATGAAAATCATATTTTTCAAAAGCATTTGGAGGGGATATATCACCCTGATCCATTCCCCCTGCGTACACCACTGGCACATAGGAATGGTAAAAATTTGAAACATTAGAATTTTCGAAAAATTAACATTTATTGACAACAGTTAAGTCGTGAATATAATAATAAAAATCATTTTTGATAATTTTTAATATTATATTTAAATCATTCACATTTTTATAAATACAATAATCAATTTGGGGTAATCCCAACCCCTTAATTAAATTTTCTGGTTATCACTCGATCTCGGAACATCAATATATTCTTCATTTGTCTCATCAGCCAATTCTGTGGCAACTGGTCTCTAAATACTTCGTCTTCATCAACGAAGACTTCTGTAAGCATTCTCGCACGAGTTACATTGGTTGCAAAGTAGAGAGCATTTCATACCCGATTTTGTGTAGGTGCACTTTCCAGTGAAACCTTTTTTGCTTTAGCAGGAAATAAATTTCAGCGAGGTCTGAGGTACAAGTTCCTCCAGCATTGGTTACTCAACAGCATCCTTCTTTCACTCCCATTCAGCTGGATCTTTATCGTAACAATGCCAAGTCTGAACTTGCAAGTATGCTCTTGAAGCGTGATGTCGGACTGCATCTTTGATAGCTGGTAGCCTAGATAAATTTAATTAAGAGACTAGGATAACCGATATTGTTATCGCCAGACGATCCTTCCAGGCTGTCTCTGATGGATTCCTTAAACAGCAGAAGCAGCGAGAAAAATGGGACTTAAAGCAAACACAGCAAATACCAAATACATGGTCACAGAGGAAATCTCCAGGCCTGGCGAAGAAATCACTATCGGAGAGTTTGCTATTGGAAAAGTCTCCGAGTTTATCTATCTCGGGTCCCTCATAAACCAAGACAATGTTATGGATTCAGAAATTAAACGAAGAGTGCTAAGCGCCAACCGTTGTTATTATGGCCTCAGTCCATATTTTAGGAGCCGTGCATTGACTAAGGACACAAAAGTTCTATTATACAAAACAATTATCCGGCCAATTCTCCTTTATGGCTCAGAAACGTGGACTATCTCCAAAACTGGTGAGCAGAATTTGATGGTCTTTGAGAGAAAGATTCTGCCTAAAATCTTTGGAGCTGTGAAGGTAGACCAGGAATAGAGACGTCGAAAAAGCCAGGAGCTCAAAGATTTATTTAAGGAACCAGACGTGGTGCAGTGTTTGAGGCTCAGTAGATTGAGATGGGCCGGACATGTTGCTCGGATGGCTGAAAATGATCTGTCATTTTCTGAAATAATGATGGAAGTGAGTGATGGAACAAGGCGAAGAGGAAGACCTCGTCTTCGATGGAGTGGCTGGAGATGCTAGGTCCATGTTGGGTGTGAGGAGCTGGATGGCAGCAGCACAGGATCGGAACAATTGGTGAAGGCTGGAGGCCAAGACTCGACATCGAGTTGTAGCGCCGATTGAATAAATGAAAAGGTTAACCCCAAATTGATTATTGCTTTTTCAAAATGTGAGTTAAGTATGATATTAAGATGATATGATATTATGATATTCATGATTTAGTTGTCAAATTTGCGAGAAAAAAAATTTATCATTCCTTTGTACTACCTCACTTATTTTTTTTTTTAGGTTTATGGTAAGAAAGTACCAACCATTGTATATAAAATAAATTAAAAAAACAAAAGCGTTTTTTCGCTTTATCCAATGTTTGACATGGTGGAATGAAACGTTCAAAACAATATTTAATTTTCGGTCTGTTTTTGGTGGTGTAGTACAATAGACATAATAAGAACATTTACGTGCTATATGAAATTTTATGCTTCGCTACATTGTTGTTAGTTAATTTTTCCCTGTACTACAGGACACTCACAAAAAATCAAACCTTGTGGTGCATTTTACCGTTTTTATGAACTTATACGGATGTTCAAGACTTTATATTTCGGTGTTGTGTTGAGATAGAAGATAATTATAAATTCAAGTTTGTAGGAAATTTTATGCTCTACATAATTTATTAAAGCTGCTTTAATCGAAATTTGAATTAGAAAGGAGATATATTGTGGGAAAATGATTTTCCGTGATTTTGGCTCTTTTTTCAAGATGGCTACGCGAGCTCAGGCACTGCAAGGTCGAAAACTCGAATTTTACAACCAGTTCATAATACATTTTGAAAAAAATGGTACTTCCGGAATAATTACGATAGCAGATCACTAATTGCACTGGACTACTAAAAGAACAGGTGATTATGTCATGATTATTTTAGCAATGGCAACTCATTGATTAAAAAAAATAATAATAATAATCTAGAAATTTGTTTTAAATAACTAATTTGATGTAAACTAAATTTTATAAAAATAAATAACAAAATATATGATAAATTCTAAAATAACTAAATTATATAGGTTTTATTCCTCCTTCAAAAATTGAATTATATCAAAATTTTGGATAGAATCAGTTTCAAGTTCAGAAATAATCTAATCAAAACCAGTATATCAGAACAATGTTTTCTCCATTATAGTCGATAAAGCAGATAAGGTGCAACAGTTCACTGTCAATGTGACAGCTACTGCTAACTGTTACATCAAACCTGATTGTGTGACAGCAGTGCCACGACTATAAATGCTGTCATGAAGTAGTATTATGTGTGGTAGTCAAAGTAAATTGTCACCGTTTAGTTTTTTTTATAATTTAAAATACCACAAATTAACATCCCCAAAATTATTCCAATGATAACATCCTTGAAAAGCTAAAGAATAATTTTGACACATGATGATGTTGATGTTTTTAACAGTGTAGATTATATTACAATTTAGTAATCTTAAAGGTATTATGAATTTGGAAGATAGTATTAAAAAAATGAAAAATAATACATTGATGACGTTTTGTTTTTATATATAAACAATTAAAAGAAACTTGAGAATGGCCCAAGATGGCCGAAACATCGATATAATGTAAAATAAAAAGCTTGGTGACCGAATGGCCTTTATTCTTTCTAATTACTAATAAAATAAAATGGCACCGAAAACTAATAAAACGACTAGAAGGTATTATAAAGGCTCTGTGACTATTTTGCTAAATAGCGATGCGAGAATACATTCGGAGAATTTTTTTCTTTTCGATGGGCTAATTTTTTTTAAATTGATTATTCATTTTCAGGAATAACTTTTCTACAGATCATACTTCCTACCTTTTATTTAATCAACTCCTTTCACAAAACAGTTCTGCCCATTTTCAAGTGTCCCATTTCCTATAAGTATAACTATATTCAAATATTATGTCATGTGAATTTTATCATTATAACACACATATTTTTTCTTAACGTCATTTCTATTTTTTTCCTTGACATTATAAATACTGTCCATTTGTACAATGCAAACATACATATTTTTTTTATTTATTTTTTTGGAAAATTAGTCATTACTTAATTTTAATCTATTAATTTGTATTGATTATAATTAATTATCTTTGTTGTATAAAGTAATTCTTTATTTATTCTATTATATCCAAAATAACGAAAAAATAGAAGTACAATATAAATAGTGGAATATATAAATGATAATAAATTTAATTACAGGAAAAATCCATTTCAATTATAAAATTTAAAAATAATGATATGGATATTATAGGACAAATAAATAATTAGTTAAAGCTACAAAGATGGCGATTAAGGTAATTATAATCAATTCAAATTAGTAGATTAAAATTAAGTATTGGCTAATTTTCCAAAATAGCAATAATAAAATATGTACCTACGTTTGTATTGTACAAATGGATAGTTTTTATAATGCTAAAGAAAAATATCTGATATGGGCAACATATGACTTCCTTGTACGCCTATTAAATTATAAATCCGTGGTTAAAAAAATGATACTGAATTTGGTTACTAGTTTCCGAAGATCGCAGTAAAAACGACGTCGCGAAATCATCTATTGACACACACACACACACACACACACACACACAGACATACTCTCGTTTCTGTAGGTCTCATTCCGTTATTGTATGTAGTTTTCTTTCATTAGGAAGTTTCTTAGTCTTCCATCTTGACATTAAAACTGTCAATGTCACTAGATAAAACATTGGAAATCGACAGTTTCGACCTTTTAAGCGGAAGAACCCACTTTACTTAAATCTTATTCTCCTGCTCCAGACTTGTTCATCTCACAAAATGGGAGGAAAACCAGTATTTTACTCATAATTTTAACACTTAAAACAAGTAATAAAAATGTTTAATGGGAGTGGGAAAAAAATCGCGTTTGTAATCTTTATTACCAAAACATATGATCTCTGGATTTAATTTTAAAATAATTTTTGATGTAAGTTTATTATGACATTCAAGTAAAGTACCCTTTTCGGCTTACCATTATCAACCAAAATCTAGTAAATACGTTCATATTGATATAAAAGTTCTATTTACCAAATTTTATATGTTTTACTTTATATTTTAATGTAATTTTTTATGAAAGTCTAATATGACCTTTAAGTAAAGTACCGCTTCCGGTTTTCCAATTTAAACCAAAATCTAGTATGTTATTTAAATCAATGTATAAAATATAAATACTAAATTTGAGAAGTTTCGCATAGTATTTTAATATAATTTTTTATGGAAATCAATTATGACCTTCAAGTAAAGTACCACTTCCGGTGACCAAGCAGTGACCAAAAAGGGAGGCTCAGAATTAGATTCTATAATAATAATAAATACAAAAGTTTTTGAGTTATGCCAGATACGTTCGAAGGAACGAACGTATGTACAGACGTCACGACAAAAGTAGTCAAAATGGATTCAGAGATGGTCAAAATGGATATTTCCGTTGAAATTTGAAAACCGAAAATTTTCGCGATTACGACACTTCCTGTACTGCGTAAAAGGAAGTAAAAAGTGTTGCGCAAAATATTTGAATTAAAATAAAAAAATTGATTGAAAAATTTAGGCGACTACATAAATGACAAATAACATGAAGAGCACACGCCCAAGGCGCAGACCGAAACGTAGATAAGAGTAGTTGTGAACCCCCCACAACTAGATTTTACGACAATCCTAAATACCAAATTTCAACTTTCTGCGACTAACTGTTTTTGTGTTATGTTAGATATGAACGTACGTACGAACAGACGCCACGAAGAAACTAGTCAAAAAGGATTCAGGGATGGTCAAAATGGATATTTCCTTCGAAATCTGAAAACCGGAAAATTTTCGTGATTAGAAGGTCTTACCTACAAGGAAGTAAAAATAGAAATGACTATAGATAAATAATTAAGATAAAATGAAATAGTTAAGAATAATATGTATGTTTTAATTTTAAAATTAGCATGCTATAATATTTAAATATATTTAAACTTATAGAATATGGGGCACTTGAAAAAGGACAGAACTGTCCCAAACATCAACCTTGAGGTTAACCGGATCTGTTATCTCTTATCTTATCTACGGAAAGAAGGGGCTAATAGAGCTGTTGTTGACATAACTACGCAATACTAAAGGTTAATAAAACATAAACGAATTGCGAATAGTACCTCACACTTTTATCCTCATTATTTTTAAATACAAGCTCGACTCTATGGAATAAAATTTTCCTTTTCGTTTCCTCCATCTATTCCCCATTTTGTTGAGGATTGTTTAAATAAGTTTATTAGAATAAAGTTATAGGTGCACATAAGAAATGACATTGATATCGATTATGATAATAATGAATGCTTTAACCACTTTACCCAATCACCATCTTGTTATTTCAAAAGCCATTTTTTTTTGTCTTGGTGTAGTGATGCCTGTATGCACGGGTATTTTTAACTTTGTTCTAGTTGTCATAAAAACATATCAAAATGTTCTGTTAGACTTGAAGTTTAGGAAATTAAAAAAAAAAAAAGTATCGATATAGACAGCGCTGAATAAACGGAACAATGGAGTGGAGTATTCGTTAGTGGGGCTCTTGAAATCGTCCTAACTCCAACCACTCCAGCTGTTCCAATTTAGTGTTTCATGTTCCATTTGGAGTGATCATCAGCAGCCTTTAAACATACCGACCTGTCTCTGACAAGGCCAACTTATTCTTTTTTTGCGTCTTTCACTCATTAAATGGAATTATATTTACGTACTGCTCTACTCGATTAAGACGTGCGCAAACATAATGTAAACAGGTCTTGATAAAACAGCCTTTGGTCATGCTGCGAAACGAGGTGACCAGCAATTTCAACAGAAACAAAGCAACTGCTATGATAGCCCTTGACTGCTCCAAAGCATTTGATTCTGTAGCACATGGACTACTTTACCAACATCTAATCAGCCTGGGGTATCCGGAACAATTATATTCGATCATCCAGTCATTTCTAAATGGCCGCTATTTGGCAGTGAAGATTTCCAAAGAACTCTCTGGTCCCGTATCTCATATGTGTGGGGTTCCACAAGGTGTGGTACTATCACCTGTATTGTTTTCCATTTATATTGTTAAAATTGTTGGAACCAAATACCGGAATGCCACAATGTCAGCTTTTGCAAATGATATTGTCGTCACAAGTAGCAGCGTCCAGGAAGGCTGTCACGCAGTCGGTAACTACTTGTCAACAAATAGTGGAAGAACTGAAACATTTGAAGATAGGTGTGAATCCAGATAAAACCAAGGACATAATATTTTCGTTCCAGAAAGGAAAGAAGAAACTCCTTTCACAGGATAAATTAAAATAAATAATTACATAAACTATCTCAAAGTGTCATGTATTTTGGAATCACGTTTGACAGGCATTTAAGGTTTTCGGCACAGCTTCATAAAACAAAAAAATCAAAACTGTACGAATTAAAACTTAACGGCTTAATCCATTACTCTGCCCCAAGCCTATCATCTCGCTTAAAAGCTTTAATATATACAACTATTTTACGTCCCACCCTATTGTATGGCGCACCATTATTTTCACACGTTACTAAGTCAACAGAAAAGCTTCTACAATCATTTCAAAACCGAGTATTACGAAGAATAGTAAAGGTAACTTCACTGCAAAGAGGGAAAACATCGAGGCTCCATGAGGAATTGAAAATGCCAAGAATTATGGAATTCCTAACCGACAGAAATAAAAATGTTTACGAATCTTTATTACAAATAACAAACCACATATTCAGACAGCTCCTACCTTCTGGAGTACCCCAGCGTTGGCAACAATTATTTTGAACTTTGAAATTTAGTTTTAGTATTAGTTTGGTAAGATCGAGCCAAAATGAAAGGTGAGCCCCATCGCTTAAGTAATAATTAAAAATTATGGAACGTTAATAAAAGATGAAGATGCATAATAGAACTCCTTAAAACGAATATCTGCAGAAAAACGGAAATCTCCAGACAATACAGTCTTCAGAAGCGCAATAAGGGGATAGGAAAAAAAAAAAAAAAAAAAAAAAAAGTAAAACAGCTTTTTTACTTGGATTTCTCAATCTATTCCTAGGCGTGCTAGCAGCCATATTTTACAGTGATTGTACTGCTGGATAGTCTTCACCAGCACTTCCTCCGTTGAGCAATGCTTCCGGAAATAGAACAATCTACCTTAACGCTCTGTTGATTTCTATAAACTTCTATTCGCTCTCATCCTCTTCTTCCATTGTCTAAATTAGTCAGTGAGAAATACGCCATACTATATTGACCTATCTTGTTTCTTTGAGGTTTTCCTGTTCTAGAACTGCGCGTGGGACAAAAATATAGCACACTCATGTTTCATTAAAATGCTTTATTTACAAAACTGTCTTCGCTTAATATCATGTGAAGGTTTCTCATTCCGTCAACACTACTAGTGCGACAGTAAATGCTGTCATGACGGCAAATGTCATACAGTTTAAACGGACCTTAACAATCCTGCTATCTGACTGGCTATTGACAGTTTCAGGTTAATTGGAATTGATGTATGAAATTTAAAAACAAAATTCTTCAAACAATAACCTCTTTTATCTTCTTGTTTGTTCTAACTTCAATTATCAATTGATTATAATATGAAGGTCCAGATGAAACTTGCAGAAGGAATATGAAAAAGGATGACAGCTTTTGTATCTCTGCCGTATGCCAGGGGTCTCCAAACTAAGGCCTGCGGGTCAAATCCGGCCCGGAAGCTCCTATATTCTACCCTCCCCCCTAATTTTATTTTAATTGTAAAATTTACAATGTAAATTGGTAGATGTTGATGGGCCAGTGAACCAATCGTCCACAACGGAGAACTTTTTTTTTTTTTCTTTTTCCTCCCTACCTGACCAGTTAGGTCATACGGGGAATCCAAAACAGAGAACCGAACCAAGTAGCTATACCCTTGCACCAAGAAACAGTCAATATACGTATAAATGTCAATATACGTTTTGATGTAAGTTTATTAAGACCTTCAAGTAAAGTACCCCTTTCGGCTCTTCAATTTCAACCAAAATCTATTATATTATTTGATCTATTTACCAAATTTGAGAAGTTTTGCATTATATTTTAATTTAGTTTTTGATCAAAGTTCAATTTGACCTTCAAATAAAGTACAATTTCCGGTTTGCTAATTTTTACCAAAATTTATTATGTTATTTATATTAATATTCGAGTCTTAAATACTAAATTTGAGAAGTTCTGCATTATATTTTAATATGATTTTTAATGAAAATCAATAATGACCATCAAGTTCTGCACTTCTGGTAATCATACAGTGACCAAAAAGGGAGGCTCAGAATTAGATTCTATAATAATAATAAATACAAAAGTTTTTGAGTTATGCCAGATACGTTCGAAGGAACGAACGTATGTACAGACGTCACGACGAAAGTAGTCAAAATGGATTCAGAGATGGTCAAAATGGATATTTCCGTTGAAATTTGAAAACCGAAAATTTTCGCGATTACGACACTCCCTGTACTGCGTAAAAGGAAGTAAAAAGTGTTGCGCAAAATATTTGAATTAAAATAAAAAAATTGATTGAAAAATTTAGGCGACTACATAAATGACAAATAACATGAAGAGCACACGCCCAAGGCGCAGACCGAAACGTAGATAAGAGTATAGCGTTAAAGCTGATCTCTTAGATTTGGCGTTAACAGGATTCAGTGAGAGGACGTGCGTAGGCAGCGGATCTATGATAGTTTCAGTTTCGTATCTTCGGTTCCGCTCTGCCGTATTACTATGATTTCATGAAATCTCTTCGTTGTGCCCTGGATATCCTGGTAAAAATTTTCTTAAATAGTCTGATTAGACACTTTTTATATAACTGGGATTTCCGTCCAATGGTTAAACCAGGTAAGTCTAGACTCACAAAGGTTTAATGAGAGCCAAATTAAAGTAAATAAGAAACCGGGTAAGCCCACCAATTAGGCTTTGAATAAATAAAACTAGTCCGGATTAAACTTTTAAAGGAGAAATTATGCATTCAGTAACCTTGTAAAATTTGGATTTACCTGGTTCATGCATCAAGGTCTTCAATTGTTGAAACAGAATCAATATTTTCGTACAGACATCCGAACCGGATCCTTTGAGTATATGAGTCACATTTTCCGATTCAGATTTGAATCATCAATGACATCATCAACATTGTTTTCTTTTCGCTTATGATTCACCTGTTAACCATCAACCTCGCGGTTCCATTACATATCTTAATGAGTTGGAATTTTAATTATATTTGAGATTTTGTAAATTGTATAATAATGTCTTATAAAATTGTGTAATTTCTAAAAATAGTGGATCTTTCTGTGTTACCTGAAATAGTAGTACGTATTAGATAACGTATCCTGTTTCGTTATTATGATCGAATTACCTGAAAAAGCTGCGTCAAATTTGTTTTGATTAACTCTAGTGATCCTCATCCTAGTGATTAGATTTGGTTAGCCTATAAATCTGCCATGGAAGGTATTCCAGTTAAATCCTTTAATCCCTCAGGATTCTGCACTAGCATATCCTTGTAAAGTTATATACTCTATTGTGCTCTGTAAATAAACAGTCAATCTTGGAATTAGAGGACCCTGGTGTGTTTCAGACTGAAATGGAGGAAACATTAAGACTATTTAGAAGCTACATGGAGGAGCGAGATAAACAAAAACTGATCTCCCCTAAATACAGTCCATTATATCCTCTCATGTATTCAGAAAGTGATAAGCCTCAGCCATATTTAGCACTAAATTCCCCGTTACCTATGACTAAAACATTAGTATAAATCAGATTATCCGGCAGCTATATAATTAAACTAACATTTAATAATATCTATTACTATTTCAAACCGAAAGAAAACTGCTCTATCTGCAATTTAAATGAGCCTGAGGATCTTTTCCATACTTTCACCCGGTGGCCGATCTATACACCTTTCCGTCATCACTACCTGCCTCATTCCGTAAATATGATGTAAATCAAACTATATAGAATTATTTAGAATTGGCAATTGCGATCTCCTTATGAACTTGTTTTACTACATTAGGCAATGTTGTAGATTGAAATCGTTTATTGTCAATAAATGATTTTGTTGATCTTCAACAAATCACAAGTCTCTTCATGTATCATATACTATTTATTAGTGCATTTAAGCTGCTTGAAAGTATTTATTTATGCATTGTTTATACTATAGTAATATTTTATTTTTATATTGTTATATGTTGTATTATATTATTGTATCTCTATATACTTATGCTTGCACGTATTTTTAGATGACGTTGACATAGCAACGTAGTCAAATAATATTTCTGACTTTCATAAATATTTAAAAAAAATTAGTATAGCAAATCATTATGGTTATTGTAGCCATCATCATTGTAGCCAACTCTATTTGTATGGGGTATACCACGAAAGCAAATAAAAATATTCATTCATTCACTTAAATCCTTTGATCCCTCAGGATTCTGCACTAGCATATCCTTGTAAAGTTTAATCGAAAAATCAGTTCTCTTTAGATTTAGAGAACTACGACAGCGACAAAACTATTTTAATATTTTTAAATTAAATGTAAAAGTATGTAGGAGAGACCGAGGAACGTTTTATTTACTCATAGGAGGCATGTTTTCCAACTCACTTTATTTTTTAAATGAGCCATTAAGTTACACCAACGGGCCAACTGGCTGAAACACACCATCTAAGAAAGTTTTAGTTTAGTAGCTCCTGTCAGTTCTTCAGGAGATTAGTTTTATTAATTTTCAAAATAAACGTAATACCGTTGAGGTTACTGGTTTGACATTGAATGTACTAAAAAAGGGTTTATTATTCTGGTTAAAATTATCAGGACCGGATTTAGCCATGCAGTAATGAATTACTAGATAATTCCACCCCCAGGGTCCCTTTCTCTTTTTCAATTCAATACAGTTTATTACATAAGTAAATATAAAGGCAGTAGCGTAGCCAAAGGGGCAAATCCAGGGGGCCCGGACCCCTCCCTCCCTCCCGAAATTACAAAATATTTGAACTTTATTTTATAAATAATATACCTAGGTATAGAAAGAAAATATTGCATATAGAGAAGGCCCTTTCATCCACGGTTGGAGTGGGTTTCTTTAAAGTAGATCCTTGGATGGATATTCCCCCACCCACCTACACGAAATCCTGGCTACGCTACTGTATAAAGTCACAATGAAGTAAAATATAGAGTTCTTATCTAATTCGTGATTGAGTTCATCACCCATACCCTGATCACATCAATACAGGTTTGATAATAATAAATCAAATTTATTAGGTAGGTAACATTTAATTAAATTTACGCCAACACCAAATTTTAATATATCGTTTCTAATTCATATATTTTATAAAAGCTAAACTATTCGTAGGTAATGATAATTATTGTAATGTAATGCAATTAAATCGGGGTTTGCTGCATTTCAATTCAGCGTTAAAAAAAACATTAAAACAACCTCCTGTTAGTGTTATTCAGATAAATAAAAGATGAGTGGCTAGTTTTTTTTTCGCAAAAAGGCCGATTTTTGACTACTTTGCGAGGTCCATAGGCAGTTGCCTATTTTGTTAATCCGGTACTGGTTACTATGCTTTTATTATGCAAATAACTTGCTCCGCTACTCGTCGAGGTTGCGTTGTGTGTCGAAGTTTCAATATGGCGACGGGTCAGCTATTTCAACAGCTTTCATATGTATTCGTGTTTCATGTTGAAAAACGGCTTCAGCCTTAATAAGCTAGTCTTATTGTATCAAAATGTATTTATTGTACAATCCAAAGGATCAAATCTTTCTTTACCATCGCAGGCTAGGACCTCCGAAGAAGCTGTTCCTTCGAGACCCACTCAAATTTTCCTTATCGCTTATCAAGAAAACGTTTCTTCTACATCCAAACAAACTTTTCCTACATCGGAAGAAGTTAGGCTTTTTAGGAAGCAATCCTGGAAAGAAAAAAGGACGTCATCCACACTGACTGAAAATGTTACGTGAAAATTTTTTGTACAATCGTTAAGTGGCCATTTGTTTTTCCATATCCAATTAGTTTATCTGTGCACTGTTATTATGTCTTTTTATTTTGCAATTAAAATACATATTAAGTAACAAACAAGATTTATTATCTGTGTTTTATCATAATTTAAGTTGGAAAATTTGTACTTGAACATTTTTAATTAGCTGGAAAACTTACCCCCGCACAAGGGGTACATTTTCTAAATAACATGATCACTCTTGACCATTTTCTATCAAATACTATATTTAGATTTTTTTTTAAAATTGAGCAAGTTTGTAGATAAAGGTATAATGAATACATTGCTATCCTGTTTACTTCAAAATAATAAAAAAAAAAATAATAAAATTATAAAAACTTGAAAACTTCCCCTGGTCTCTCCTATTGCAAACCATTGAGAACAAACTTCTCAAATGAAAATCCTTCGAAACTGTTAATTGTTGTTGTTCTTCAGTATCCAGGTAATAGAATGGCTAGAAAATTATGTTGGCTATTACACACTTCTATAAATAGTCAGCCTCCTTCAGTTATTAGTAGGCGAAGCAGTTTCCATGGCGACTTTATCGCAACAATACTAACTGATGAAAACAAAAGTTATAGATTTTTTTCAGGTAATCAACAGCTGCCGCATTTTAACGAGCTTCACGAAACGTGCCTTGAAATAACACGACTTGGGACTATTTCAAGATTTGGCTTCTTGTATTATCGTATTCTAAAAGAAAATTTGTTATTATTATATGATCTTATTTAGATTTAATGTGTTAGATGCGATGAAAGATAGAATATTAGATAGTAATGAAAGAATATCTAAAATGATAATCAGAGTTGAACCAACTGACTTCTGTGGGGTAGATCGAGATAGGGATTTGAATATCGAAAAAATATCGATACTTCGGGCTTCCATATTCTTTCAATCAAAGAAGGGGAAAAGGGTTTACATTGAATTGAAGGTTAGGCATTAAAACTAAAAATTCCCGATGACTGGTTGTTCTTCAAGCATAATTCTCGATCTTTGAAGGTTGCTGGACGTACCGTATATATATATATATATATATATATATGTTAACAGGATATTGCGTTGCAATGGGGCTCGTACCGATCCATTCCCATTATTCCTGAATAGTTTACAAGCCACTGTTTGTAATGTAATAGTTCTTTCTAGAAGCTCTTAGATATTGATGTAATGTCGATATAGTCCCTTATTGGGTTTTTATTGACTTTATTTTGTATTTGTGGTACAACTTCACAATCGGTTTGCGTTATCACCACGAACACGAAGTTAACCGAAGAGAGCCGTAATAGCACTCTCTAGCATCATTTGTGCTAACTAACCGCTTTTTATTCAATTGTAGCATTCGTATTCATTGGAATTATTAAAATTATTCCTGCTTTAATTAGTTATTCGTGCTGTCAACTTCTGCTAACTAAGCTCGCTCAAGAGGTAAACAAACCCCCAAAAGATCCTTTTCAGTTGAGGTCGAAGTCCGCGAACCTTAGGTTAACTTCGGCAAGAGATAGTGATATTGCGACCCGATTGTAAAGTTGTATCATATTTGTAGTTTTTTAAATTTATTTATTTGTTTTTTGGTACTTCTTTACGAATTCTTTCTTTTAATGCGGTTACATATCTAATGATCTATATAACTATAATAGCTATCAGAAAATTAGCAACTTGGAATCGATTTATCTCTAATGCTTAAATATAATACATGATTAGTTTTGGAAATTAACGCATATACAGTTTGATAAAAGTTGATAAAAGACAAATCGGATGAGCTGTTTTCGAAATGTAAATCAAAGAAAATACGTTTTCGCGTATTTTATTAGGCACGGAGAAAAGCCGCGGACGGCGGGCGGACTATTTTTTTATTTTTATTCGATTTTTGGATTATACGAATCTTGAAACGAAAAAACCTCAAATTTTGAAGGAGGATTAAACTTATTTTTTCTTGGTCGATTACAAAGGTTCTTTATTGAAAATAATAAACAAAAAAATTGGACTGCTTTGATTGGTTACTTGAAACAAGCATGGAAATATAGATATATATATATATATATATATATATATATATATATATATATATATATATATATATATATATTTCAGTTAGTGAGGAAATATAATGTCTAAACAAACATGTAAAAATGTATAAATTTCAAATGTACCTTTTATATTGTGGTCATGCAAATAATTTACTTTTACAGGAAACATATTTTGAGTTTATATCATACACAATGTATTTATACATTCTTTAAAAGGCCTTCAGTATGTGATTGGATGTCTTGGAGTGATGTGCTGTCTGGTTGATGCGACTTTCTACACGGTTGATGTAAGGTGTGCTGTATTTCATCTTCATAGATATGATTTTTTGGTATATGTCTTGATGATGCCTGAATTGGCGAAACGTTGAATGGTTAGTTGTTTGCCGATATTTTAGACTTGAGGCTCTATGTTTTATAATCTTACAATTGCTTTCTAGCAATTAATAATAAATGTCTCTTTTTGAATTTTGGCTCTTTTATATTTAGATAGTGTTAGTGTTAATTCTTTTAATGAAGGTATTTTATTTATATTTTTTTTGTGAGAATTATATATACATATTTAGCATGTTTGTGACCATTGCTGATGATATTGAAATTAAAGGGTCCGAAGATATTAAAAGTTGATTTAAAAGATCAGCATTGGAACTGACACTACTGTTCTTCCGCGTGTGATTCAATCTATTTTTTCTGATGGCTTTATGGGTAGCCTCCAAAACCTCCTCAAAGAAACACAGAACCATCCAAAGCAGTTCAAAGCAGAAAAGATTGGTATATTTATGATGAATAATTGTTATTAAATCAACATATTTCGGAAACTAAGAATGTTTTGGATCTAAATTGAAAAATGTTTATTTGAAGTTTTTTTAAAAATGTTATTTAAAAATATTAACCAAAAATGTTATTCAAAAGTATTAACAAAAAAAATGGATATTACATACCTTCCTCGATGCCTTCCATATCAAAAATTCATTTGAAGTTGATGTGTCCTTAAAATGAAAAAGAGCTAACTAAATTGAAATTGTTTCCTTGAGACAGATACACGATCTGCTACTTGTTCAAACATGATTTCTATCCTTTGTTTTTGTAATATTGGATTAAAAGCTCCTATTCCATATCACTGAGGCCACTATGAAAGTATTACTAAAGCAAAACAAGTTGGAAAAATATTCCCGTTTTCGACTTTTGTCCACAGGCTACCGCAATGTGAGACGCCACGACGAAACTAGTCAAAATGGATTCAGGGATGGTCAAAATGGATATTTCCGTTGAAATCTGAAAACCGAAAATTTTCGCGATTACAATACAATAGGTTTAATTCGTACAAGGAAGTAAAAATCATAGATTAAAGGAACATATACGTGCATATAATAATAAGATAGTGAATTCCAACTTTGCAATTCATTTAAATGAAAAAACCATAAATTCATCAAAGACTCAGGAGTTAAATTAATACATCACGTTGAAAACAGCCTCAAATTAAATATACATGAAGCACTTGAGATAATAAAATCCTCCAAATCCAATCCAGATTTTTGATTAAATGACAAATAAATATCTCCAATAGTCCAATCTTAAATTTATTCCCATAAAAACCAATTACTCACCGGCATTACTGGAAAAACCCCGACCGTTTATCTATAAACATCCCACCTTTCTTTCATTGTTAGTTCAGTACGAGAAGAAACCAGTACGAACTTTTCTGTTTGATATAACTCATTTAAACCTTGGTGAGTACCAACATGTATTTGATTTCTTGTCTTAATTAAATTCATAATTCATAAATGTTTTATAATACTGATTTATATTACATCTAATTTAATATGTATAATAATACTAAATTATATTTTGCATTGCTTATTTTTGAATTTTTTGTGTGTTTTTAGAACGGAAGATGAATGTATAACATTCGAAACTAGTTTTCAATAAAACAAAATTATAGAAATGGCAAATAATTTATCAATTCCTAATTTTTTATTCAACCAAAAAATAAAATTTCACACGAAATTTGCCGCCAAAATAATTATGCGTACACACAGTTTTTCGGACAAAAACATGTTCAATAATTTATTGAAAATAAAACAATTAGTGGATATGAAGGCGAACAACATCCCGCATAAATTTTTACGAGTGAAGGGAATTAAAAATCCGTAAAACTTAATTAAAAACAAAGATCGGAAATTTTTCGAGCAAAAAAATTATTCATGCTGTAACAGTTATGATATTAACTAGTTAGTTAGTTATCTGTTCATGGTTTTCATCTAATTAATTATACCGTATTCAAATATAAACCCAAAAATGTGAAAAATTATCAGAATTGAAAGACAATCCACCAAAATGGATCATAAATCCAAAGAGTTAAGTTCTACCGGCAAAGATGAATGGTTCAACTTTTTCGACAAGGATTTACTTATTGATATATCGGCGGAAATTTATGGTTGTCTCACTTGACCATGCGATACGTTATTCAAACATTTATCAGTTGGCAATAAAAACCCAGAAATTGCGTTGCCATAGTGCGTGAATCACGTATGATCATGCGAAAAGCAGTAAAAATACCTTATTAAGAACTCGGGAGGTTTTTCCATTTTACGTAACAATGCTTCATCCTACGTAATTTGTTAAGAAAAAATAGTAATTTATGAAAGGAAAAAAATATGTATTTTTTTGTTTTGTTTTTTTAAGCATAAACGACGTAGAATTTTATTTTTCGTCGCACATGTTTGCATTTTTATTGCACGTTTTACAATTTTATTACTGCACGAAATCTGGGCTCTAGTCATAACAGAATAACATTTGATAACATGCATTGCAATGCAACGAACACGAATTATCTATATGCATTAAGTAAGATATGGGATGTTTGTACAGTATATGGGAGTGGGGTAGGTAGGTCAGTGAGCAAGGAACTGCGCTTCTATTTCCCTGGTCCTGGTTTGAATCCGGCTGTAGCAGGTTATTTATTCTGTTATAACTAGAGCCCGGATTTCGTGCAGTAAAAAAATTGTAAAACGTGCAACGAAAAATAAAATTCTACAATTTACGTCGTTTAAGCTTAAAAAAAAAATTACATATTTTTTTTTCTTTTAAATTGACTGTTTCAAATGGCGTCAACGCAGTTTTGATCAGTGACCTTCAAAAATTTCCAGAGAAAGAACTCCTCTGTTGCTATTCCCAGGGGGTTTCTCTATTTTCAGGCCTTCAGTGTCAGCCTCCAAAATTAAATCCTCGAATCCGAAATGTTTAGAAGGATTGACTTTTATTTGATGATGGACCGTTTACCATTACCATTCTTCCTATCCTTGTTGGATGGCAATAAGGATGCTAAAACCAGTAAACAACAACAGTCGAGATCATTAAAAAGCAAATATTTAACTATACATAAACTAATGTCTTGTAATTCAGATTAATTTATAAATATTTTTAAATCTATAAAATATTTATATTTATAAATATATTTTGATCTGTTGCAGGTCTCCCATTAATGAAAAAGTGGTTAGTGCTGATCTTCTTCTTGGTCGCGGTTTGCATATCAGCCTATTATTACACAGTTCAGGTAGAACAGTCGAGATCTTTGGCTCTTTTCAACTCGCCCCTCGAAGTTGACAAGAAGAGTAAAGAGGAGCACTCCGGGTCTCCAGTTCCTTTCGTATGGAGACCCCTCAGTCCTTCTCCATTCAATGTCTTCTTCGTGGAGACTTCGTGTGCTTTCAAATCCTCTCTTAAACCAGGTACAGGCATAATTATTATTATATTTATCATTATTATTTTATTTTTGTTAAAAACAAACAAGTACCAAAATAATTGTGACAGAACGGGTACAGATATCGCTCAACCAAACGCAGGAACAATTTGATTTTCAATGTTCCAACACAAGAAAGTTTATAGCTTAAAAGTCAACATTTGTAAGAATTGAACTGGTTTCATTGTAAACAACATGCATGGAATTCTTTAAAAATTAATATCATATTAGATGCTAAAACTACTCCAGTGTTCGTTATATCCCACTCACTCAGATAGTTTATAGTGAACTCAGGGTCATGTTATAAATAAGAAGCATATGGACCGAGTTTCATCAAAATCGGGTGTCATTCTTAAGTGCTGATAACCCTCTTCTCGAGTGGATGGCAGATGATTTATAACTTAAGAATCATAATTTGGTCTGTAGGAAAAGTTTATATCAATATTTCATTAAAATTGGACAAGTCGTTTAGAGTGGGGGAACCAGTTACAGATCATGAGGGAAACTATATTGGAGAAGATGGATGTTGTAAAGAACCAGTAATAGAACATGGGGGAACCATTATGGATAAGAGGGGTATTGAAAAAAACCAGTTCCTGAGCATGAGGGGACCAGTTGGGAGAAGATGTGTGTTGAAAAGAACCGATTATAGAGCACGGGGGAAACCATTTTGGAGAAGATGAGTGTTGAAAAGAACCCGTTACAGAGCACAGGGGAAACCATTTTGGAAAAGATAGTTGTTGAAAAGAACCAATTATAGAGCACAGGGGAAACCATTTTGGAGAAGATGGGTATTGAAAAGAACCAAATATAGAGCACAGGGGAAACCATTATGGATAAGATGAGTGTTGAAAAGAACCAGTTACAGAGCACAGGGGAAACCATTTTGGAGAAGATAGGTGTTTAAAGAACCAGTTACAGAGCTTGGGGAAAACCATTTTGGAGAAGATGAGTGTTGAAAAGAACCAGTTACAAAGCACGGGACAAAACATTTTGGATAAGATGGTGTTGAAAAGAACCAGTTACAGAGCTTGGGGGAAACCATGTTGGAGAAGATGAGTGTTGAAAAGAACCAGTTACAGAGCACAGGGGAAACCATTTTGGAAAAGATAGTTGTTGAAAACAACCAATTATAGAGCACAGGGGAAACCATTTTGGAGAAGATGGGTATTGAAAAGAACCAATTATAGAGCACAGGGGAAACCATTATGGATAAGATGGGTGTTGAAGAGAACCAGTTCCAGAGCACGGGACAAAACATTTTGGATAAGATGGTGTTGAAAAGAACCAGTTACAGAGCAAAGGGGAAACCATTTTGGATAAGATGGTGTTGAAAAGAACCAGTTACAGAGCACAGGGGAAACCATTTTGGAAAAGATAGTTGTTGAAAAGAACCAATTATAGAGCACAGGGGAAACCATTTTGGAGAAGATGAGTGTTGAAAAGAACCAGTTACAGAGCACAGGGGAAACCATTTTGGAGAAGATAGGTGTTTAAAGAACCAGTTACATAGCTTGGGAAAAACCATTTTGGAGAAGATGAGTGTTGAAAAGAACCAGTTACAGAGCACGGGACAAAACATTTTGGATAAGATGGTGTTGAAAAGAACCAGTTACAGAGCTTCGGGGAAACCATTTTGGAGAAGATGAGTGTTGAAAAGAACCAGTTACAGAGCACAGGGGAAACCATTTTGGAGAAGATAGGTGTTTAAAGAACCAGTTACAGAGCTTGGGAGAAACCATTTTGGAGAAGATGAGTGTTGAAAAGAACCAGTTACAGAGCACAGAGGAAACCATTTTGGAAAAGATAGTTGTTGAAAACAACCAATTATAGAGCACAGGGGAAACCATTTTGGAGAAGATGGGTATTGAAAAGAACCAGTTACAGAGCTTGGGGGAAACCATTTTGGAGAAGATGAGTGTTGAAAAGAACCAGTTACAGAGCACAGGGGAAACCATTTTGGAAAAGATAGTTGTTGAAAACAACCAATTATAGAGCACAGGGGAAACCATTTTGGAGAAGATGGGTATTGAAAAGAACCAATTATAGAGCACAGGGGAAACCATTATGGATAAGATGGGTGTTGAAGAGAACCAGTTCCAGAGCGTGAGGGAAACCAGTTGGGAGAAGATGAGTGTTGAAAAGAACCAGTTACAGAGCACGGGACAAAACATTTTGGATAAGATGATGTTGAAAAGAACCAGTTACAGAGCACAGGGGAAACCATTTTGGATAAGATGGTGTTGAAAAGAACCAGTTACAGAGCACAGGGGAAACCATTTTGGAAAAGATAGTTGTTGAAAAGAACCAATTATAGAGCACAGGGGAAACCATTTTGGAGAAGATGGGTATTGAAAAGAACTAAATATAGAGCGCAGGGGAAACCATTATGGATAAGATGGGTATTGAAAAGAACCAGTTACAGAGCTTGGGGGAAACCATTTTGGAGAAGATGAGTGTTGAAAAGAACCAGTTCCAGAGCACGGGACAAAACATTTTGGATAAGATGATGTTGAAAAGAACCAGTTACAGAGCACAGGGGAAACCATTTTGGATAAGATGGTGTTGAAAAGAACCAGTTACAGGGCACAGGGGAAACCATTTTGGAAAAGATAGTTGTTGAAAAGAATCAATTATAGAGCACAGGGGAAACCATTTTGGAGAAGATGGGTATTGAAAAGAACTAAATATAGAGCGCAGGGGAAACCATTATGGATAAGATGAGTGTTGAAAAGAACCAGTTACAGAGCACAGGGGAAACTATTTTGGAGAAGATAGGTGTTTAAAGAACCAGTTACAGAGCTTGGGGGAAACAATTTTGGAAAAGATAGTTGTTGAAAACAACCAATTATAGAGCACAGGGGAAACCATTATGGAAAAGATGGGTATTGAAAAGAACCAATTATAGAGCACAGGAGAAACCATTATGGATAAGATGGGTATTGAAGAGAACCAGTTCCAGAGCGTGAGGGAAACCAGTTCGGAGAAGATGAGTGTTGAAAAGAACCAGTTACAGAGCACGGTGGAAACCATTTTGGAGAAGATGGGTGCTGAAAAGAACCAGTTACAGAGCACAGGGGAAACCATTTTGGAAAAGATAGTTGTTGAAAAGAACCAATTATAGAGCACAGGGGAAACCATTTTGGAGAAGATGGGTATTGAAAAGAACCAAATATAGAGCACAGGGGAAACCATTATGGATAAGATGGGTGTTGAAAAGAACCAGTTACAGAGCACAGGGGAAACCATTTTGGAGAAGATAGGTGTTTAAAGAACCAGTTACAGAGCACAGGGGAAACCATTTTGGAGAAGATAGGTGTTTAAAGAACCAGTTACATAGCTTGGGAAAAACCATTTTGGAGAAGATGAGTGTTGAAAAGAACCAGTTACAGAGCACGGGACAAAACATTTTGGATAAGATGGTGTTGAAAAGAACCAGTTACAGAGCTTCGGGGAAACCATTTTGGAGAAGATGAGTGTTGAAAAGAACCAGTTACAGAGCACAGGGGAAACCATTTTGGAGAAGATAGGTGTTTAAAGAACCAGTTACAGAGCTTGGGAGAAACCATTTTGGAGAAGATGAGTGTTGAAAAGAACCAGTTACAGAGCACAGAGGAAACCATTTTGGAAAAGATAGTTGTTGAAAACAACCAATTATAGAGCACAGGGGAAACCATTTTGGAGAAGATGGGTATTGAAAAGAACCAGTTACAGAGCACAGGGGAAACCATTTTGGAGAAGATAGGTGTTTAAAGAACCAGTTACAGAGCTTGGGGAAAACCATTTTGGAGAAGATGAGTGTTGAAAAGAACCAGTTACAAAGCACGGGACAAAACATTTTGGATAAGATGGTGTTGAAAAGAACCAGTTACAGAGCTTGGGGGAAACCATTTTGGAGAAGATGAGTGTTGAAAAGAACCAGTTACAGAGCACAGGGGAAACCATTTTGGAGAAGATAGGTGTTTAAAGAACCAGTTACAGAGCTTGGGGGAAACCATTTTGGAGAAGATGAGTGTTGAAAAGAACCAGTTACAGAGCACAGGGGAAACCATTTTGGAAAAGATAGTTGTTGAAAACAACCAATTATAGAGCACAGGGGAAACCATTTTGGAGAAGATGGGTATTGAAAAGAACCAATTATAGAGCACAGGGGAAACCATTATGGATAAGATGGGTGTTGAAGAGAACCAGTTCCAGAGCACGGGACAAAACATTTTGGATAAGATGGTGTTGAAAAGAACCAGTTACAGAGCACAGGGGAAACCATTTTGGATAAGATGGTGTTGAAAAGAACCAGTTACAGAGCACAGGGGAAACCATTTTGGAAAAGATAGTTGTTGAAAAGAACCAATTATAGAGCACAGGGGAAACCATTTTGGAGAAGATGAGTGTTGAAAAGAACCAGTTACAGAGCACAGGGGAAACCATTTTGGAGAAGATAGGTGTTTAAAGAACCAGTTACAGAGCTTGGGGAAAACCATTTTGGAGAAGATGAGTGTTGAAAAGAACCAGTTACAGAGCACGGGACAAAACATTTTGGATAAGATGGTGTTGAAAAGAACCAGTTACAGAGCTTGGGGGAAACCATTTTGGAGAAGATGAGTGTTGAAAAGAACCAGTTACAGAGCACAGGGGAAACCATTTTGGAGAAGATAGGTGTTTAAAGAACCAGTTACAGAGCTTGGGAGAAACCATTTTGGAGAAGATGAGTGTTGAAAAGAACCAGTTACAGAGCACAGGGGAAACCATTTTGGAAAAGATAGTTGTTGAAAACAACCAATTATAGAGCACAGGGGAAACCATTTTGGAGAAGATGGGTATTGAAAAGAACCAGTTACAGAGCTTGGGGGAAACCATTTTGGAGAAGATGAGTTTTGAAAAGAACCAGTTACAGAGCACAGGGGAAACCATTTTGGAAAAGATAGTTGTTGAAAACAACCAATTATAGAGCACAGGGGAAACCATTTTGGAGAAGATGGGTATTGAAAAGAACCAATTATAGAGCACAGGGGAAACCATTATGGATAAGATGGGCGTTGAAGAGAACCAGTTCCAGAAAGTGACGGAAACCAGTTGGGAGAAGATGAGTGTTGAAAAGAACCAGTTACAGAGCACGGGACAAAACATTTTGGATAAGATGATGTTGAAAAGAACCAGTTACAGAGCACAGGGGAAACCATTTTGGAAAAGATAGTTGTTGAAAAGAACCAATTATAGAGCACAGGGGAAACCATTTTGGAGAAGATGAGTGTTGAAAAGAACCAGTTACAGAGCACAGGGGAAACTATTTTGGAGAAGATAGGTGTTTAAAGAACCAGTTACAGAGCTTGGGGGAAACCATTTTGGAAAAGACAGTTGTTGAAAACAACCAATTATAGAGCACAGGGGAAACCATTTTGGAAAAGATGGGTATTGAAAAGAACCAATTATAGAGCACAGGGGAAACCATTTTGGAAAAGATGGGTATTGAAAAGAACCAATTATAGAGCACAGGAGAAACCATTATGGATAAGAAGGGTATTGAAGAGAACCAGTTCCAGAGCGTGAGGGAAACCAGTTGGGAGAAGATGAGTGTTGAAAAGAACCAGTTACAGAGCACGGTGGAAACCATTTTGGAGAAGATGGGTGCTGAAAAGAACCAGTTACAGAGCACGGGACAAAACATTTTGGATAAGATGAGTGTTGAAAAGAACCCGTTACAGAGCACAGGGGAAACCATTTTGGAAAAGATAGTTGTTGAAAAGAACCAATTATAGAGCACAGGGGAAACCATTTTGGAGAAGATGGGTATTGAAAAGAACCAAATATAGAGCACAGGGGAAACCATTATGGATAAGATGAGTGTTGAAAAGAACCAGTTACAGAGCACAGGGGAAACCATTTTGGAGAAGATAGGTTTTTAAAGAACCAGTTACAGAGCTTGGGGAAAACCATTTTGGAGAAGATGAGTGTTGAAAAGAACCAGTTACAAAGCACGGGACAAAACATTTTGGATAAGATGGTGTTGAAAAGAACCAGTTACAGAGCTTGGGGAAAACCATTTTGGAGAAGATGAGTGTTGAAAAGAACCAGTTACAGAGCACAGGGGAAACCATTTTGGAGAAGATTGGTGTTTAAAGAACCAGTTACAGAGCTTGGGGGAAACCATTTTGGAGAAGATGAGTGTTGAAAAGAACCAGTTACAGAGCACGGTGGAAACCATTTTGGAGAAGATGGGTGCTGAAAAGAACCAGTTACAGAGCACGGGACAAAACATTTTGGAGAAGATGGGTATTGAAAAGAACCAATTATAGAGCACAGGGGAAACCATTATGGATAAGATGGGTGTTGAAGAGAACCAGTTCCAGAGCACGGGACAAAACATTTTGGATAAGATGGTGTTGAAAAGAACCAGTTACAGAGCACAGGGGAAACCATTTTGGATAAGATGGTGTTGAAAAGAACCAGTTACAGAGCACAGGGGAAACCATTTTGGAAAAGATAGTTGTTGAAAAGAACCAATTATAGAGCACAGGGGAAACCATTTTGGAGAAGATGAGTGTTGAAAAGAACCAGTTACAGAGCACAGGGGAAACCATTTTGGAGAAGATAGGTGTTTAAAGAACCAGTTACAGAGCTTGGGGAAAACCATTTTGGAGAAGATGAGTGTTGAAAAGAACCAGTTACAGAGCACGGGACAAAACATTTTGGATAAGATGGCGTTGAAAAGAACCAGTTACAGAGCTTGGGGGAAACCATTTTGGAAAAGATAGTTGTTGAAAACAACCAATTATAGAGCACAGGGGAAACCATTTTGGAGAAGATGGGTATTGAAAAGAACCAATTATAGAGCACAGGGGAAACCATTATGGATAAGATGGGTGTTGAAGAGAACCAGTTCCAGAGCACGGGACAAAACATTTTGGATAAGATGGTGTTGAAAAGAACCAGTTACAGAGCACAGGGGAAACCATTTTGGATAAGATGGTGTTGAAAAGAACCAGTTACAGAGCACAGGGGAAACCATTTTGGAAAAGATAGTTGTTGAAAAGAACCAATTATAGAGCACAGGGGAAACCATTTTGGAGAAGATGAGTGTTGAAAAGAACCAGTTACAGAGCACAGGGGAAACCATTTTGGAGAAGATAGGTGTTTAAAGAACCAGTTACAGAGCTTGGGGAAAACCATTTTGGAGAAGATGAGTGTTGAAAAGAACCAGTTACAGAGCACGGGACAAAACATTTTGGATAAGATGGTGTTGAAAAGAACCAGTTACAGAGCTTGGGGGAAACCATTTTGGAGAAGATGAGTGTTGAAAAGAACCAGTTACAGAGCACAGGGGAAACCATTTTGGAGAAGATAGGTGTTTAAAGAACCAGTTACAGAGCTTGGGAGAAACCATTTTGGAGAAGATGAGTGTTGAAAAGAACCAGTTACAGAGCACAGGGGAAACCATTTTGGAAAAGATAGTTGTTGAAAACAACCAATTATAGAGCACAGGGGAAACCATTTTGGAGAAGATGGGTATTGAAAAGAACCAGTTACAGAGCTTGGGGGAAACCATTTTGGAGAAGATGAGTTTTGAAAAGAACCAGTTACAGAGCACAGGGGAAACCATTTTGGAAAAGATAGTTGTTGAAAACAACCAATTATAGAGCACAGGGGAAACCATTTTGGAGAAGATGGGTATTGAAAAGAACCAATTATAGAGCACAGGGGAAACCATTATGGATAAGATGGGTGTTGAAGAGAACCAGTTCCAGAAAGTGACGGAAACCAGTTGGGAGAAGATGAGTGTTGAAAAGAACCAGTTACAGAGCACGGGACAAAACATTTTGGATAAGATGATGTTGAAAAGAACCAGTTACAGAGCACAGGGGAAACCATTTTGGAAAAGATAGTTGTTGAAAAGAACCAATTATAGAGCACAGGGGAAACCATTTTGGAGAAGATGAGTGTTGAAAAGAACCAGTTACAGAGCACAGGGGAAACTATTTTGGAGAAGATAGGTGTTTAAAGAACCAGTTATAGAGCACAGGGGAAACCATTTTGGAAAAGATGGGTATTGAAAAGAACCAATTATAGAGCACAGGGGAAACCATTTTGGAAAAGATGGGTATTGAAAAGAACCAATTATAGAGCACAGGAGAAACCATTATGGATAAGAAGGGTATTGAAGAGAACCAGTTCCAGAGCGTGAGGGAAACCAGTTGGGAGAAGATGAGTGTTGAAAAGAACCAGTTACAGAGCACGGTGGAAACCATTTTGGAGAAGATGGGTGCTGAAAAGAACCAGTTACAGAGCACGGGACAAAACATTTTGGATAAGATGAGTGTTGAAAAGAACCCGTTACAGAGCACAGGGGAAACCATTTTGGAAAAGATAGTTGTTGAAAAGAACCAATTATAGAGCACAGGGGAAACCATTTTGGAGAAGATGGGTATTGAAAAGAACCAAATATAGAGCACAGGGGAAACCATTATGGATAAGATGAGTGTTGAAAAGAACCAGTTACAGAGCACAGGGGAAACCATTTTGGAGAAGATAGGTTTTTAAAGAACCAGTTACAGAGCTTGGGGAAAACCATTTTGGAGAAGATGAGTGTTGAAAAGAACCAGTTACAAAGCACGGGACAAAACATTTTGGATAAGATGGTGTTGAAAAGAACCAGTTACAGAGCTTGGGGGAAACCATTTTGGAGAAGATGAGTGTTGAAAAGAACCAGTTACAGAGCACAGGGGAAACCATTTTGGAGAAGATTGGTGTTTAAAGAACCAGTTACAGAGCTTGGGGGAAACCATTTTGGAGAAGATGAGTGTTGAAAAGAACCAGTTACAGAGCACAGGGGAAACCATTTTGGAAAAGATAGTTGTTGAAAACAACCAATTATAGAGCACAGGGGAAACCATTTTGGAGAAGATGGGTATTGAAAAGAACCAATTATAGAGCACAGGGGAAACCATTATGGATAAGATGGGTGTTGAAGAGAACCAGTTCCAGAGCACGGGACAAAACATTTTGGATAAGATGGTGTTGAAAAGAACCAGTTACAGAGCACAGGGGAAACCATTTTGGATAAGATGGTGTTGAAAAGAACCAGTTACAGAGCACAGGGGAAACCATTTTGGAAAAGATAGTTGTTGAAAAGAACCAATTATAGAGCACAGGGGAAACCATTTTGGAGAAGATGAGTGTTGAAAAGAACCAGTTACAGAGCACAGGGGAAACCATTTTGGAGAAGATAGGTGTTTAAAGAACCAGTTACAGAGCTTGGGGAAAACCATTTTGGAGAAGATGAGTGTTGAAAAGAACCAGTTACAGAGCACGGGACAAAACATTTTGGATAAGATGGCGTTGAAAAGAACCAGTTACAGAGCTTGGGGGAAACCATTTTGGAGAAGATGAGTGTTGAAAAGAACCAGTTACAGAGCACAGGGGAAACCATTTTGGAGAAGATAGGTGTTTAAAGAACCAGTTACAGAGCTTGGGAGAAACCATTTTGGAGAAGATGAGTGTTGAAAAGAACCAGTTACAGAGCACAGGGGAAACCATTTTGGAAAAGATAGTTGTTGAAAACAACCAATTATAGAGCACAGGGGAAACCATTTTGGAGAAGATGGGTATTGAAAAGAACCAGTTACAGAGCTTGGGGGAAACCATTTTGGAGAAGATGAGTTTTGAAAAGAACCAGTTACAGAGCACAGGGGAAACCATTTTGGAAAAGATAGTTGTTGAAAACAACCAATTATAGAGCACAGGGGAAACCATTTTGGAGAAGATGGGTATTGAAAAGAACCAATTATAGAGCACAGGGGAAACCATTATGGATAAGATGGGTGTTGAAGAGAACCAGTTCCAGAGCGTGACGGAAACCAGTTGGGAGAAGATGAGTGTTGAAAAGAACCAGTTACAGAGCACGGGACAAAACATTTTGGATAAGATGATGTTGAAAAGAACCAGTTACAGAGCACAGGGGAAACTATTTTGGAGAAGATAGGTGTTTAAAGAACCAGTTACAGAGCTTGGGGGAAACCATTTTGGAAAAGATAGTTGTTGAAAACAACCAATTATAGAGCACAGGGGAAACCATTTTGGAAAAGATGGGTATTGAAAAGAACCAATTATAGAGCACAGGAGAAACCATTATGGATAAGATGGGTATTGAAGAGAACCAGTTCCAGAGCGTGAGGGAAACCAGTTGGGAGAAGATGAGTGTTAAAAAGAACCAGTTACAGAGCACGGTGGAAACCATTTTGGAGAAGATGGGTGCTGAAAAGAACCAGTTACAGAGCACGGGACAAAACATTTTGGATAAGATGGTGTTGAAAAGAACCAGTTACAGAGCACGGGACAAAACATTTTGGATAAGATGGTGTTGAAAAGAACCAGTTACAGAGCACAGGGGAAACCATTTTGGATAAGATGGTGTTGAAAAGAACCAGTCACAGAGCTTGGGGGAAACGATTTTGGAGAAGATGGGTATTGAAAAGAACCAGTTACAGAGCATGGGGGAATCCATTTTGGAGAAGATGGGTGCAGAAAAGAACCAGTTCCAGAGCGTGAGGGAAACCAGTTGGGAGAAGATGAGTGTTGAAAAGAACCAGTTACAGAGCACGGTGGAAACCATTTTGGAGAAGATGGGTGCTGAAAAGAACCAGTTACAGAGCACGGGACAAAACATTTTGGATAAGATGGTGTTGAAAAGAACCAGTTACAGAGCACGGGACAAAACATTTTGGATAAGATGGTGTTGAAAAGAACCAGTTACAGAGCACAGGGGAAACCGTTTTGGATAAGATGGTGTTGAAAAGAACCAGTCACAGAGCTTGGGGGAAACGATTTTGGAGAAGATGGGTATTGAAAAGAACCAGTTACAGAGCATGGGGGAATCCATTTTGGAGAAGATGGGTGCAGAAAAGAACCAGTTCCAGAGCGTGAGGGAAACCAGTTGGGAGAAGATGAGTGTTGAAAAGAACCAGTTACAGAGCACGGTGGAAACCATTTTGGAGAAGATGGGTGCTGAAAAGAACCAGTTACAGAGCACGGGACAAAACATTTTGGATAAGATGGTGTTGAAAAGAACCAGTTACAGAGCACGGGACAAAACATTTTGGATAAGATGGTGTTGAAAAGAACCAGTTACAGAGCACAGGGGAAACCATTTTGGATAAGATCGTGTTGAAAAGAACCAGTCACAGAACTTGGGGGAAACGATTTTGGAGAAGATGGGTATTGAAAAGAACCAGTTACAGAGCATGGGGGAATCCATTTTGGAGAAGATGGGTGCAGAAAAGAATCAGTTACAGAGCTTGAGGGAAACCATTTTTCTAGCCACCTGGAATCCTCTATCATCATTTTTGTTGAGATTATGCTTCATGTCGATTTAATGAGCACAAATAAAAATCTAAATGTTTTGTATGTTTATACTTTTTCTGGCTAACTTTTTCTTTTTCTTTTTTAATATTGTCCATTAGATTGATCATTTTGCTGCTTCAATAAATAGCTGAACACAGCTGAGCAGCCACTCGATATTTTTTCGAGTACTTCCTAGTATATGCTTTAATAATTTACATTGCAGGTTTCCTCCACCTGTCAAAGCGGCAGGCATGCGCGATATATTCTACAGCAGTTCTCAATCCTAAACACAGAATAACCATTGTACACACATGTCCATTGATGCAAGATTATTCACAGAGGTATTGAGTAATTTATTAGCAATTAAATATTATTATAAGTATATAATTAAGGAAGAGGAATTTTGACATTCTAATAGTGTATATTATTTGTTCACATCACAATGTTGTTACTTGTTGTCACATCACATGACATTAGTTACTTCCTGATACATGACAGTCAAGTAGACTCTAACGTTGAGGCCTAATGCTTATGAATTTTAACATATCTATTGTATATGATTGACCTCCAAATGGACCTGGTCCATAATTCATATTGTTGATCTCCTATTATATATTCTACCCCATTTATAGTATAATTCTCTCAACTAGTAGAGCTGAAGGAACTTTTCATGTCAAGTGCTTCTCTTCTAAGTTTAACTTCAATCTACTCTGCCCAAAATTAACAAAAATGCGTTTTTCAAATAGTTTATATCCATTCAGAACAATCAATTCCAATACTGAACCATTGGATTTTTTTTGATATAATGTTTTAATTAATAATCTAATTGGATATTTATAATGCCTCAAATTACCAACTAGGGACTAAATAAAGAACCTAATATTTTTGTATACTTTATCCGTTTGTTATTCTTATTGTTTCATTTTTAAAGATTGACCGTATGTATTTATTGCAACAGATGGGAAGAAGATTGGCCAGAACTGCTCTCATTGGGAAATGTAGGTGTTCTAGAGGCCGAGATCTCTTGGCTACTCTCGGGTACACCCGTTGCATCACTTCTCGAAGGCAGGCTGAATCATTCCGCATATCCAGTTGAACATACTTCAGATCTAGTCCGATTAGCAATGCTCTACAAGTATGGTGGAACATATCTTGACACAGATATTATAAGTATTAGGTAAGATTTTATTTAAAAATAATAATAATGACCATACTGAAGTAACAGCTTATTTAACCCTCGAATTACTTAACACTTTAGGACAACACACTAATGGTAAAGCTGGGTCAATCTGACGGGTCGCAAATTTGGATTTACTATGTCGATCCATTACCAAACTGCATATAAAAAATCTGGTGCAGTGCGCACATCACACAACTTTTCCTTACCTCCCTATAATAATTATCTTATTAATATAATTTTAAAGAGTTCACATAAGCAGTACCTGAAATAACTCAATAGCATTCACTTCTTCTCCCACATATATACAATAAAACAGTTATTTAAACAATTTTAGAGCAAAAATTCTGTATACTACCAATATATCTTAAGTTTGTCAAGTTGAAAATACATTTTCAAAGTTTCGGTCTAGTTTCCATGAAAACATTTTGTTTCCATTAAATAATGTAAAAGTAGAAATTATTAAGTTAGTTTCTACTTTTTTATTCTTACATTTCATTATTACAGAGCGTATTGTTGACAACAGATTGGCGGATTGGTGGGAGGAGGTTCGGTCGCATCTTTCGGTCTTATGGTTCTCAAAAGCTACACTGTATCTTTGCTGATTCCGGTCCGATTTCGATGATTCCTTTTTGTATTTTAGAGAATCTAATGACCTTTCATATGATTTCATATAAAGTCGCACTTCCGGTTAGTCGATTTTGACGAAAAAGTTGCTGTAACATGACATTCACATGCCTACCTAAAAATATGTAATATCAGTATTGCACAACTTTTCGTTTTTGAGCTAGGCTGTTCACATACACACAGACCATTTTGCGAGACTTGGTTATTTGGACTCAGGAGACCTTAAAATATGTATTTCCGTAGAAAATTCGAATATGAAAATTTTCACGATCGCAGTAGTTCCCCTTACTATGTATTTCATGTATAGGTAAGGGACCGACGCGAGAAGATACGGGAAGATACGGTTGAGAGGGGCTTTTTTTTTTTAAGTTGAGAGGGGCTGTCCACAGGGCTCTGTTCTTGGTCCAGCCCTGTGGAAGCTAATCTTTGATGACATTCTGGGAGTAATTGAGGAAGAGCGGTTCTTACGTTGATGACTTGGCCGTCGTGGTGGTCTCCAACAGCAGAGCTTTACTAAAGCAAGAAACAGAATGGTGCGCCAGTCTGGTCGGAGGATGGTGTGAGAGAAAGAAGATGAAGATGGCCGCTGCTAAGACCCAAAGCATCCTATTGAGAGGAAAGACAGATAGGGCACACAAGTACAGGGAACACGAATACGCTCAAGTGATGTGATAATCTACCTTGGAGTAAAGATTACGAGAAACTTTGGCCTGACATCTCACTTGGACTACTTAGGGAATAGGGGGGCCCTACCGTTGAACGAGCTTGGGGGGAGGGTGCTTTTTGGGACCTCAACTGCAAGGGTATAATATTGGGTATCCTGAAGTATGCGTCTCCTACCTGGTGCCGGAATCTCTCACGCCGACATAAGAACAGGCTGGCGACCACTCAGAGGTTAGCTCTGCTTTGAGTCACCAGGGAATGTAGATCAGTGTCTCATGAGGCGGTGCAAGTCTTAGCAGGAGGAGTACCTCTCGATCTCCTCCTGCGGGAATATGGAATGAAATTTGAAATGAGGAGAGAAGGCTCGGCGGGACTACCTGAAAATATTCGGATGAGAATAGAAGAAGATCCCAGAAATTGGAAAAAGATTATCCGGGAGAATACAATAGATGCTTTCGGCTCCCCGTATAGCCGAAAGGCTCGGCAGGGAGAAATAAATAAATAAGTATATTGTAAGGGAAAGTAAAAATTAGAACTTCCCAATCTTTTGTGTTTATATGCTCTTTTTTTTGCTTCATTTCTTGGACTAATGTGCCTCTCTTCACCTTTTATTAGATGTTGGGGGATTGGTTTATTCATATTAAAAAGAAATTTTATAGATATATATTAATATCAGAAATTATGTGTTTGTTACCTAAAAATTCTTTCTCAATTCTGACGCCATCTGTTTTGCAGACCTCTTGATGATTTAGGATACGATTATATCGGTGCACAAGAGAGTACGGTCCTGGCCAATGGTATTATAAACTTCAGTCCAACGACAGTGGGACATCGATTCATTGAAGAAGCTCTCTCCAGATTGAAGTTCTCATATGAAGGGTCAGCCTGGTCTGCAAATGGTCCTGAACTGGTCACAACCCAGTTGAGAAAATTCTGCGAATTAGACTCGGTAAGTATAATAGACATGATATGAATAAACATACATTTATATGTTTTCATCAACTACATAAATTTCCAAGAACCTATAAAGGAAAGTTGATATATTTGGAATAAGAATATAACACATTTGATTACTTTAGAGATGGAATATATTTTTGTAATTTGTCAACTGGACACAGAAGTAATTTTTAATTTCTTTTATTAAATAAGATGCGTCACGCGCGTTAGTTTGAATAAAAATACTTATCGATGTGGGTGTAGTTGACTGAAGATGTGATTTGAAGAAGTTGGTCAGGAGGAGGGGGTGCGGTCAATAATGAAAAAACATGCTAATAAGTGGAACTTAATTTTTATTGTGTGCCGACGTTTCGGCCGTTATCAGGACAGATTGACAAGTGACAAACTGGTTTGTGACAGCAGTTTGTCAGTTGCAGCCATCCTGCCCTGATGAAGGCCTACAATGTAGTCGGCACACAATAAAAAATAAGTTCCACTTATTGGTTTGTTTTTTCTTCATTTACTGCACCCTCCACTTCCCTTTTCCCCCTCCCCCGACCATCTTCTACAAAAATAGATATCATTTTAATTGTCGAGTAACAGTCTTTTCCATACTACATGCTATGACGGAAACCCAAAACTCATTTAAATTGACGTTCACTTATTGAGGTACTTACTTACCCCATCCGTCTTCTGCCATCATGTTGTTTAGACCACTAACTCACCATTTTGCCAAATCGTTACAAGCGTAAGGGATATTTTGGACAAAGCTTTTTCATAATTTAAAACTCTTCCCTCCAATAAATAATTTATATTACGTGCCACCAGTTTATTAGGTAATAACCAAGTGAAGTACCTCCTATAATGTTCTCTAATGAAACTTTTTAGTACCAATAAAATTGCTGAAAATTAAAAAAAAATCAAATCGTTTTCTAAAAACAACTATTGCATTGAAAAGAATAGAATAAAGCTAAGTGCCTGGAAAAAAATACTGAACTATTCACTCTGAAACATCTTAAGAGTTCAGGACATCTAAGTAGCAATTTATTTGAGGATGACCCCTATTTGTAAGAAATTTTGATTTGGTCCAACATCATAAACCTTACCATCACTGAAAATTACTACTATCAATGAATGGAAAAAGATTAATGTGAGAAAGAGATATTTTGAACTAATAATTATTTTTAATGTTATGTTAAGCAATTTTTCTTCCAAGTTTTTAGTTTGACTTGTAAGATTAAGTTCTAATATAAAATATATTGACAAACAATAAACATATAGTTTAGTTATTAACATGTAATACATTTAAATAGAGTTACCTAAATCCATCACTAAAAATTTGATGTCCATATCAGGGGATGTGTAAATCGTCATCCAACAAAAAGAGATGGCACTCTTTCCCTCAGTGCAAATGATTCATTACACTGAGCTCCTCTCTCCATCCCAACCAAATCACATATTTGGTTGGCCTTTCCTCAAAGTATAAAAACCAATGCAATTTGCCACTTCTTTTGGATGTCGCTACTTATTGTTCTAAATTTTTTACTTAAAGGGTCAAATTCAAATTGGATTTTTTATTATGAATAATATATGTTACCATTAAGTATGCTTGTAATGGAAACATTTTTTATGGAATCAAAACATTGTCCTGCATCCAAAAAATAAGAATAAATAATAATAATCTTATGGAAATGGATTCAAGAACATTCCATGTGTCTATATAAAATTATTTCTTGATTAATTTTTTGTTAAGAATAAACAAACAATCTTTGAACTAATTTGCAAATTTGACTATATTTTTTTATAAATAAGTTTGGTTACCATTCATACAGTCAAATATACCCCACTTTTTTTTTCATTTTTTGTTACTTTGTTTAAGAATGAGCCTTTGGATAAGTTGGGAAAACTTGATTGTGGACTCACTATCCACCCACCCTCATTCTTCTACCCGATACCTTATTGGGAGTGGAAACAATTCATGGATGAGACTGCCTGGCCTAGAGTAAGGGATCAAATAAATAATACCTACATCCTCCATTTCTGGAACAAACTAACCAAGGATACTGTAATCCACGTTGGTTCCCAGCAACCATATGGCATTATTGCTGCCAATTATTGCTCTCCAATCTACCATAAAAATGGAGATGTGTTTTAATATGTGATAAAACTTAGGATTAACCTGCCAAATGTAAAGTGTTTTTTAAATGATGTCACCATTATTATATTAAATGTTGATTATATTGTATTTAAAATAAGTAGTTTATACAAATATTTAAGTTCAAGTGTACATATTTTTACAATGTATATGAATATATAAAACTTTCCAAATGTTCTAATTCTATTCTTATAACTTCTGTAAAAGAATCCATCATAATACAAACGTTTTTTATTACTTTTTTGTTTTAAAGTTTATGCCACATATTTTTCACAACTGAACAACTAATTATAGCATCTACTCCTTACAAGTTAATACCCAGTTCCAATTATATACGTTGTGGAGATGAAAAAGTAGGTCTATTGTATTTTATCATTGAACAGAATCCACTTAACCAGTGGTTAATTGAATAGATACTTAATATAAATTTGGTCTACGAACCAAGGTTGCAAAGAATTAAAAATACAATATTTGTATAAATTCACTTTGGTTTTTAGTGTTTTACAATGAAAATATTATAAAATCATAATAATGACTAGAGCCCGGAAAAGAGTGTGCAGAGGAACACGGGGTGAACAAATCAAGAATATCAGGAGGCTTTTTGGTTTTAAAGATAAGGAAAAGATAGATACCTAGGAAGTATTGCCGTCGGAAAAACAGGTTGAAGCCACTTTAACTCGGCATACCAACTGGAGGCATGGGAGCGCCTGAGGATTCTGAAGATGAATCTAATGAAGATGAAGCAATTCATTAGTCTCTTCAGTCTCATCTCAAGCCCACCAGACAGTCCGCCATACACAAGACAGCCATAGTCGAAGTGGGGGAAAATGAGGGAGAATAGAAGGAGCTGATGGGTTTTAGGAACTGTTTAAGGAATAGTAATGGACTTTTGGATGATTTGGGAAGTGTGATTGTTCCAGGATAGGTGTTGATCAAAAATTACTCCCAGGTTTCTGACAGTGGTATGGAAGTGTATAGGTAGGTGGTTGTGGTAGAGTAAGGGATAATAAGGAAGGGAATTGAGAAGATGCTTGGACCCGATGAGGATTGCCTGGGTTTTTTAACATTCAGCCCCAAATCATTGCATACTGCCCATGCGTTGACACAATCTATATCTTCTTGTACCTTTCGGATAGCCTCAAGCATCTCGGTAGGATGGAAGGATTGGTAAATTTGGAAGTCATCAGCATATAAGTGATATTGTGAATGATGAATGAATTCGGGTAGATCGTTAATATAGACAGAGAAAAGGATTGGTGAGAGTGAAGACCCCTGAGGAACACCCCTGAGTAGGGAATTAAAAATCCATACATTCTAATTAAAAACAAATATCGGAAATTGGTGGAGCAAAAAAAATATCCAAGCTGTAACAGTTATGATATTAACTAGTTAGTTAGTTATCTGCTCATGGTTTTCATCTAATTAATTATATCTTATTCAAATATAAACCCAAAATGGGAAAAATTATCAGAATTGAAAGACAATCCACCAAAATGGATCATAAATCCAAAGATTTAAGTTCTACCGCCAAAGATGAATGATTCAACTTTTTCGACAAGGATTGAGTTATCGATATATCAGCAGGAATTTGGGATTGTCTCACTTGACCATGCGATACGTTATTAAAAAATTTATCTGTTGGCAATAAGAAACAGAAAATGCATTGCCATAGTGCGTGAATCACGTATGATCGTGCGAAAAGTAGCAAAAAATACCTTATTAAGAACTCGTGAGGTTTTCACATTTTACGTTACAATACTTCACCCTCCGTAATTTATTAAGAAAAAATAGTAATTTATGAAAGAAAAAAATATGTAGATTTTTTTGTTTTGTTTTTTTATGCATGAATGACGTAAATGGTAGAAGTTATTTTACGTTGCACAATTTTGCATTTCCATTGCACGTTTTACATTTTTTTTACTGCACGAAATCCGGGCTCTGATTATAACAGAATAAATAATTATCTGCTGCAGCCGGACTCAAACCAGGAAACACGGGAGAAATAGGGACGCAGTTCCTTGCTCACTGATCTACCCCGCTCCCATAAACTGTACAAACATCCCATATTTTATTTAATTTATTTTCGTACGTTTACCCGATAGGTCATTCGTTTTGCAATGTGTAATGCATGCCATCAAATTTTTATTTAACAATTGAGATGTTATCTCTTTTGGCATACTGTTTTTACTTCCTTGTACGAAGTAAAGGAAGTATTGTATTCGCGAAAATTTTCGGTTTTCAGATTTCAACGGAAATATCCATTTTGACCATCCCTGAATCCACTTTGACTAGTTTCGTCGTGGCGTCTGTGCGTACGTTCGTATCTCGCATAACTCAAAAACGGTTAGCCCTAGAAAGTTGAAATTTTGTATTTAGGATTGTTGTATAGCCTAGTTGTGAACCTTCCTTTTTGGTCACTGCTTGATCACCGGAAGTGGTACTTTACTTGAAGGTCATAATTGATTTTTATCAAAAATTATAATAAAATACTATGCAAAACTTCTCAAATTTAGTAGTCATAATTTATATATTGATTTAAATAACATTCTAGATTTTGGTCTAAATTGGAAAACCGGAAGTGGTACTTTACTTGAAGGTCATATTAGACTCGTCAAAAAATATATTAAAATATGATGTAAAACATCTCAAATTTGGTAAATAGGACTTTTATATCGATATAAATGTATTTACTAGATTTTGGTTAAGATTCGTGAGCGGAAAAGGGTACTTTACTTGAAGGTCATAATAATCTTACATCCAAAATTATATTTAAACTAGTATACCCGAGCGAGAACTCTCGCAATAGATATCTTCTAATTCCTAATTCCAAGTATAAGCGATATTAGGGAAAAATATTTATTCGTGTAAATAATATAATATTACCTTAAAAGTTTATTTAACATATACATTTGGTGAAGCTACACAGTTTATAATGACTATGTTGAAATTGCATTTCATACTTAATAAAGTAATTAGCTTACCCCACTGGAAAACATCTCTTCAATTTAGCAGTTAGGCAATTAGATCCAGCTATAACATTTTCTATGTGTAGTATTCATATTTAGCAATGCTCTTTAGGGTTGGACATGGAAACAATATATAATTTCCCAATCATTGAAAGTTTTTGTAAACAGACTCAAATTGATATAAAGTTGCCATGACAACGGCACGTAAGCAAGATGGCATGAGACCCGCGCGGACCTATATCGTGCGTTATCTCGAAAACGGTAGATTTTTAAGCTTTAAAACGCTGGACCAATACGCTCCACAGGAGCGTATATGATCTTGATGCCCGCGTCAAAATCTTTAAAACCCAACCTATCCCGTCTCGATCCGCCGACTCTCAGTCGTCAAATCTTTGAAACCTCCCTGTTTTTTCATCACTTTTATTTAAGCCCTTGTAAGAATTTAAGAATGGAAATTGTAATTCGTCACATCTCCATGAAATTCCCTTTCTTTTGATACCTCACTCGTCAAAATCCATCGCTTCTGAGAGCCGGAAAAGGGATCTGTACTACCGTAATAATATATAGTAGTGACTAGTATACCCGAGCGAGAACTCTCGCATTAGATATCAATCTTAATACATTAAAAGAAAAATCTGGTGCGGTGCGCGCATCACACAACTTTCCCTTACGCCTTAATATAATTCTAAAGGGTTCACATAAACAATACTTGAAATAAACAGCAGCATCCAATTCTTCTCCCACTTAAGTACAATAAAATAGTTTTTAAAACAATTTTAGTACAACAATTCTGTATACTACCTATATATTTTAAGTTTGTCAAGTTGCAAATAGATTTTAAAAGTTGCTGGTTTAGTTTCTATGGAAACATTTTCTTTCCATTAAATAATGTGAAAGTAGAAATTATTAAGTTAATTTCCGTTTTTGTACTCTTAAATTACTTTGTTACAGAGCGTATTGTTTACAACAGATTGGCGGATTGGTGGGAGGAGGTTCGGTCGCATCTATCTCCTTTGGGATGCGTTCGGTTATCCATCTATTTTATGCTCCTCATAAAATACACTGTATCTTGACTAATACTTGTCCGATTTTGATGATTTTTTTTTTTTTTTTAGATGCTTTAATAACCTTTCATATAATTCTGTACATAATTTACTATAAATTGCATATTTTTTAAGCCATGCGAAAATAAAATATTCTTTTCTTCGTAACTTTTTTCCTGCATTTTCTCGGTGATTTACTACATAAATGAAAAGTTAAAGACCTTTATGAAGAATAATTTTGGCTAGTTTCGTCAAAAGCGTTAGAGCCGTTTTTGAGAAAAATGTAAAAAAGTGTAAAATCCATGATATAATAGCTAATTCCGGTTAGTCCGATGCGCTGTATCTTTGCTAATACTGGTCCGATTTTGATGATTGTTTTATTTATTTTTAGATAATTTAATTACCTTCCATACAATTCTATACATATTTTACCGTATAATGCATACTTTTTAAACTATGCGCAAATAAAATATTCTTTTCATCATAACTCTTTTTCCTGCAATTCCTCGGTGATTTACTTCATAAATGAAAAGTTAAAGACCTTTATGAAGAATATTTTTGGCAAGTTTCATCAAAATCGTTAGAGCCGTTTTTGAGAAAAAAGTGTAAAATCCATGATATAATAGCTAATTCCGGTTAGTCCGATGCGCTGTATCTTTGCTAATACTGGTCCGATTTTGATGATTATTTTATTTTTTTTTAGATAATTTAATTATCTTTCATGCAAGTGCATAGATGATTTACCATAAATTGCACGCTTTTGAAGTTATGCGTAAATAAAATATTCCTTTCATCATAACTTTTTTCCCTGCAATTCCTCGGTGATGTACCATATATATGAAAAGTTAAAGGTCTTTATGAAGAATAATTTAGGCAAGTTTAATCAAAATCGTTAGAGCCGTTTTCGAGAAAAATGTAAAAATGTGTAAAATCGATTATAGAAAGTGGCACTTCCGGTTAGTCGATTTTGACGAAAATGTTGCTGTAACATCACATGCATGTGCTAACCTTAAATATGTAATTACAGTATCGTACAGCTTTCCGTTTTTGAGCTAGACTGATCACAGACACACAGACCATTTTGCGAGACTTGGTCATTTGGACTCAGGGGACCTTAAAACATGTATTTCCGTTGAAAACTCGAATTCGAAAATTTTCACGATCGCAATACTTCCCCTTACTATATACTTCGTATACAGGTAAGAGAAAGTAATAAGCGATATTAGAGAAACATATTTATTCCTATAAACAATATAATATTACCAAAAAAGTTTATTTAACACACATATTTGGTGAAGCTACATAGTTTGTAATGACTATGTTGAAGTTACAGTTCATACTTAATAAGTAATTAGCTTACCCCACTGGAAAACATCTCTTCAATTTAGCAGTTAGGTAATTAGATCTAGCTATAATATTTTCTATGTGTAGTATTCATACATAGCAGTGCCCTTCAGAGTTGGATATGGGAAACAATATATAATTTCCCACTCATTAAAAGTTTTTGTAAACAAACATAAATTGATATAAAGTTACCATGACAACGACACGTACGCAAGATGGCATAAGACCCGTGCGGACCTATATCGTGCGTTATCTCGAAAACGGTAGGTTTTTAAGCTTTAAAACGCTGGACCAATACGCTCCGTAGGAGCGTATATGATTTTGATGCCCGCGTCAAGATCTTTAAAACCCAACTTATCCCGTCTCGATCCGCCGACTTTCAGTCGTCAAAGTTTTGAAACCTTCCAGTTTTTTCATCACTTTTATTTAAGCCCTTGTAAGATTTTAAGAAACAAAATTGGAATTCGTCACTTCTTTATGAAATTCCCTTTCTTTTGATACCCCATTCATCAAAATCCATCGCTCCGGAGAGCCGGAAAAGGGATCTATACTACCGTAATAATATATAGTAGTGACTAGTATACCCCAGCGAGAACTCTCGCATTAGATCCTACTACATTAAAAGTATAAGCGATATTAGGGAAACATTTATTCGTGTAAACAATATCATATTATCAAAAAAGTTTATTTAACACACACATTTGGTGAAGCTACATGATTTGTAATGACTTTGTTGAAGCTACAGTTCATAGTTAATAAGTAATTAGCTTACCCCACTGGAAAATATCTCTTCAATTTAACTGTTAGGCAATTAGATTCAGCTATAACATTTTCTATGTATAGTATTCATACTATATTGCAGTGCCCTTTAGAGTTGGACATGGGAAACAGTATATAATTTCACATTCATTAAAAGTTTTTGTAAACAGATTCAAATTGATATAAAGTTGCCATGACGACGACACGTACGCAAGATGGCACAGGGCCCGTGCGGACTTATATCGTGCATTCTCTCAAAAACGGTAGGTTTTTAAGCTTTAAAACGCTGGACCAGTATGGTCCAAAGGACCATACGTGATCTTGATGCCCGTGTCAAAATCTTTAAAACCCAACTTATCCCGTCTCGATCCGTCTACTTTCGGTCGTCAAAGTTTTGAAACCTTCCAGTTTTTTCATCACTTTTATTTAAGCCCTTGTAAGATTTTAACAAACAAAATTGGAATTCGTCACTTCTTTATGAAATTCCCTTTCTTTTGATACCCCATTCATCAAAATCCATCGCTCCTGAGAGTCGGAAAAGGGATCTATACTACCGTAATAATATATAGTAGTGACTAGTATACCCGAGCGAGAACTCTCGCATTAGATCCTAATACATTAGAAGTATAAGCGATATTAGGAAAACATATTTATTCTTATAAAAAACCTGTACCACTACAACCCATGAAAGGTCTTGGGTTCAGTACTTGTTAAGGACCGTACTGTCTCTAGGCCAACGGACAACCGTTGGCCTAGAGACAGTACGGTCAGCGACAGAGCGTGATTTCGGCCAAATCACCTCCTTGCTTGTGCAAGCAGGTGATTTGGCCGAAATCACGCTCTACCGCCAGGTTTTTCCCCCAATTAAGGGTACCCATTTTATAGAGGCTGGGTGGTCCCCAGGAGGGTCTCCGGATCCCACAGGGTCGATCCACGAATGATAACAGAATAAATAATTATCTGCCACAGCCGGTCTCGAACCCGGGACCGGGAGCATTGTAACTTAGTGCCTTACCACTGAGCTACTCCGCTCCCTTATTTATTCTTATAAACAATATAATATTACTAAAAAAAATTATTTAACACGCACATTTGGGGAGGTACATAGTTTGTAATGACTATGTTGAAGTTACAGCTCATACTTAATGCTTACCCCACTGGGAATCATCTCTTCAATTTAGCAGTTAGGCAATGAGATCTAGCTATACCATTTTCTATGTGTAGTATTCATGTTTAACAGTGCCCTTTAGGGTTGGACATGGGAAACAATATATTAAACCCATTAGAAGATTTTGTGAACAGACTCAAATTGATATAAAGTTGCCATGACAACGGCACGTACGCAAGATGGCATGAGGCCCGTGCGGACCTATATCGTGCATTATCTCGAAAACGGTAGGTTTTTAAGCTTTTAAACGCGGGACCAATACGCTCCACAGGAGCGTACATGATCTTGATGCCCGCGTCAAAATCTTTAAAACCCAACTTATCCCGTCTCGATCCGTCGACTCTCAGTCGTCAAAGTTTTGAAACCTTCCAGTTTTTTCATCACTTTAATTTAAGCCCTTGTAAGATTTTAAGAAACAAAATTGAAATTCGTCACTTCTCCGTGAAATTCTATTTCTATTGATACCTCGCCCGTCAAAATCCATCGCTCCTGAGAGCCGGAAAAGGGATCTATACTACCGTAATAATATATAGTAGTGATTAAAAGATAAATCATATGTTTCGGTAATAAAGGTTACAAACGCACTTTGGTTTCCAATTCAATTAAACATTTTTATTACTTGTTTTAAGTGTTAAAATTGAGTCTAAAATACTAGTTTTCCTCCCCATTTGTGAGATCAACAAGTCTTCATCATGAGAATAAGATATTAGTCAAGTGGGTTTTTTCGCTTAAAATGTCAAAACTGTCGATTTCTAATGCTTTATCCAGTGATATTGACAGTTTTATTGTTGTCATGGAACATGAAGAAATATCTTGGAAACTAGTTACCTATTGAAGGAAAACGACATATAATAACGGAATGAGACCTCCAGTGACAAGAGTGTGTGTTTTGTGTGTGTCTCAATAGATGGATGTCGCGACGCCGAGTGTCGTTTTTACTGCAATCTTCGGAAACTAGTAACCAAATTCAGTATCACTTTTTGAGCCACGGATTTATAATTTAATAGGCGTACAAGGAAGTCATGTGTTGTCCACATCAGATATATTTTTTTTAATACAGAATGGAGGAGAAATAATTGAAAGGCTGTAAAAAACAAAGCAATGCCTTTAGAAGAAAAACCAACTAGTTTTATTTCAGTCGTCTTTAATAATCATATTTTCCAAATGTTGGTCTTTATCGACGTTTCCGGATTTGCTATTAGCGTTCTGGTCCATTTTCGCTAAATTAACAAATTCGATGAATGCAAGTTTTAAAAATAACTTTATTAAGCAAGGTACAAGTTACATGATATAAATAATGATCTACTGAGTGACAGATAGACTAACATCTAAATTCTAGAGCTAACATATATAGTTATAAGAAAAGTGGAAGGGGTTAAGGTGAATGCACCTGCACAAGCTGAGTTAGTACACATTGTAAATTTCACATACATATTATTCTCATGGTATAAAATCGCTAATTCAAACAAGTGGAAACATATATATGTAACAGAGAAAATATATAAACCTCTTAAGTATGGAAATATTAAAGTCTTAGTTCTAATACTTATTGATTTTGATTCATTTTAGCATTTGGTTTTAGGATAATAGATATGCAAAATGCAGGAACACGTTTTTTTGCTAAAAATAATAATGAAATATTGTAACTTTGCTTTATCTGATTATTGACTGTTTGTCTCTTTTGTATATATTAACATTTTATTAAGTATTGTCTACTGTATGATTACTTTAAGGGCAAATAGTGTGGATTTAGTCTAGGTTCAAGTTGGAATCAACTATAGCACTCATGTTGACTTTTCTGTGAGCTAAGCTCATGGTTTGCAACATTATTATTAACCCCTACTAAAATCAATTGGCTAAGTTGTATATATAAACCAAAAAAAATATATCTATCTATCTACGTTTCCCTCAAAACACCAAGCGAACGTCAAGATGTGCGAGCCGTTGAACTACACATCCTCTGCGTAGATTTCACCCAACTTAGGACCATTTCCAACATGTGCACATAACGATCGGAGTTCATAGTTAATGTTACACGTCCTCCTCAAAAAAAGGAGCACGCGCCTTTAACACCGAAATCACCAAAATCCACCCACAGTGGCCTCTCCGATTGTTTTAGTTATTCCACCAGAAAATGACTTGAAGGTGATCAAAATTTTCCGGAATAGTAACATCCAATATTTGGAACATGTAATTTTTAAAACCTTTTGAAAGGCCAACCAATGTCTCTAGAAAAAAACTTTAATTACTTTTTGAAAATAAAACAAGTTTTTTTTCAGTTTTCAAACAAGATGCGTTCCGAGCATCGTTCCGAACGAACTGGATAAGGGAAGGCGATCGGGAGAATGGAGCGTTCCTTTGAAGTTGTGGTCGAGTTCTCGCCCCAGAATCAATCATGGCATCTCAGCAGCAAGTGTCAGCAGCCGCGTATATTTTGATAGTTTACGTTTTGAAAAAAAGAAGAAAAAACCGCATTGGTGGAGGATTTCATATTTTTCTTACTCCGTGCTTAATTCGCCATTTCTATCACGAAGAAGTAACCAATGATGCCCAAAACACAAACTGATAAAATAATGAAAATTCACAGAACATACAACAGAAGGGGGACGAAGGGCTGGAATAACGGAGGAACGGAAGGGTGAAAGTTCGATTCCATCCACATTAGTCTAACCCCGTTCCGAACATTTTGATGCGACGGTGAAAAACCGCCAACGGAGTAATCGGCTCCGATCCGTTCTTCGGAATTTCATTTCTTTGAAGTTTTGCCACCCCGGTCCTAGGATTTGTTCGGTTCGGAGGTACGGAACGGCAGTTTGTTACAAGTCCGTACGCAGCTTTACAGTCATTTCCATTACTAGTTCAGTGCAAGAACAAACCAATGCAACCTTTTCTGTTTGATATAATCTACATAAACCCTGGTGAGTACCAACATGTATATGATTTCTTGTCTTAATTAAATTCATAATTCATAAATGTTTTATAATATTTATATTACATTTAAATTTTAATATGTACTCGTATAATAATGCCAAACTGTATTTTGAATTGCTTATTTTTGAATTTTTGTGTGTTTTAGAACTGAAGATGAATAACATTTGAAACTAGTTTTGAATAAAAACAAAATTATAGAAGTGGCAAATAATTTATCAATCTCTAATGTACAATATGCCTGAATGACCATAATCCAGAATTTGAAGAATGCCCACTTATTAAAATAGTGGCAAGGAATGAAATTATGACGTAGGAGGGTGGGAGAGTCCACCTGGCGAATAGTTAAATAGTTTTAATGTAGCGGAAGGCCGCCTCAAGTTCAACATGCGAATTATGTCTTGTGCACTAAATAGTTAGTTGGTATATTTTGCTATAGTACTTGTATATTTTTACTTCTATGCATACGTGTTAATTTATTGTTTAATGTATTATTATTGGGTATTTAGTATGCCACATATATAGGATCTTTTCGGTTATGTGTAACAATCATTAAAATTTTCTATACAGGCACAGAACATGCCTATCCTTGTCTGCTGAAAGTAACCGATCTACATGACCAAACGGTGTTGGAAAGCACAAATAAACGTCGGACTTAGCCCCAGGCAGAGAAGATTACGATTAGGAGCGGTTGATTCTTCTTAGTAGTTTTCAAGTAATGTACGGTGAAGCAAACTTTTTGTTAATGTATTATATTGAATTTCACTGAGTTAGTGGAAGCTATAAATGATAATGAAGATGATGAACTAAAATTCGTTTCTGTACGCACCGGTCAATGATAGACTCTTATATAAGCTCAGTGAATTTTTATGAAATCGCCGTCAGTAAGGAAAGGATCTAATTAATAGTCGCCTATTGGCCTCTAGAAGAAATGTAAGGAGTTTATATTTGTCTGTGTCTGCATACAAAAATTTTAAAAATTGTTGACTCTTAAACGAAAAGATCCCGTATATATATTTTTTTGTTCTTGTATCTTAAATCGTCGTTGACTATTGATATCTTATCTTTACCGTTCTTTTTGTATGTCATTCCAATCTGATAAAGATCTAGAGACAGAAACCGGTCGCGAAGGAAATTTATTCTTATAATAGAGAATTCTGTAATATCAAGCCGTGATTCAAGATGAATAGACGTTGAATTGAAGCATATTAGCAGTTTATTAAAAAAAAAAAAAAAATCTATGTGCTTTAAAACCAATTTATTATCACTTTTTTATTCAACAATTTCGATACCTTCGCAGAACCTATTACGAAAACAAATTCACTTATACGGTGTTTACATTCAGATAAAATTCTATGTGAAAAATTAGATACCAGCAAATTTGCTATCAGTTTAAATAACCAGGCCAGTCAATTAGGAGATTGTAGAGGGAAATGACGGGACGGTCAAAATCGACTAGTTAAGAGGTAAAAACTAAGAGGTAAAGTCCCGGGATCTAGAAGCAGTGGAATATCCTTGGAGGAAATTTAATGCTCTTCAGTTTTTAGCATAAAATGTTTTAAGCCAGGACCAACCATTTTCGAGATTTAAAGAAAAATCGAAAAACATGACTTTTTCCCTCCCCCTCCTGCCTTTGCCTCTTCTCCTAGGTTCTGGGAATTTTAGTATGATTAACTCTTAACTACGCCACAGTATACGGTTCACAACTATATTCATGGAACCCGTGGTTTTAAGAGCTGCAAAACATTTTACCAGCATCCTCAGGTTACACAGTGTATACACGAAAATAAAATAGATTGGTAACCAAAATAACTTATTGGTGCTGGTCGGATCTCAAGGTACTAGCTCATATGTTCCGTTTCCATTTTGGACGGTCATTGGCCAAATTATTATATTATCTCTGAAGTAAATATAATTCCTAAAAATAATTTGAATGACGTATTTAATCTGAAAATTACCTAATTAAATTCAGTACTTGGTAAGGAAATACTGTTTTTTAACCAACGTTATGCAAGGAGGTGTTGTGGTGGTCACCAGTCACACTCAACAGCCAGGTTTTCTCCTAATCCTATGAAGACCCAGGTACCCATTTTATAGAAACTGAGTGCTCCATAAGAGGGCCTACACTATTGCAATAATACCAAGATCAATTTGGTTACTTTTGCTGGTTTTGAAACTAAACGTTGTTCCATCCTTGGTTGATGGGAGGAGGTTCGGTCGCATCCGTCTCCTTTCGGATGCGCCTATTTATCCATCTAGGGTCTTTGTGCTCCTCATAAAATACACTGTATCTTTGCTAATCCTGGTCCGATTTTGATGATTCTTTTATTGTTTTTTAAATAATTTAATTACCTTTCATACAATTCTACACATAATTTACCATAAAATGCATACTTTTTAAGCTATGCGCAAGTAAAATATTCTTTTCATCATAACTTTTTTTCCAGCAATTCCTCGGCGATTTACTACATAAATGAAAAGTTAAAGGCCTTTATGAAGAATAATTTTGGCAAGTTTCATCAAAATCGTTAGAGCCGTTTTTGAGAAAAATGTAAAAAAGTGTAAAATCCATGATATAATAGCTATTTCCCTAATACTGGTCCGATTTTAACGATTCTTTTATTGTTTTTTAGATAATTTAATTACCTTTCATACAATTCTATAGATGATTTACCATAAATTGCACGCTTTTGAAGTTATTCGTAAATAAAATATTCTTTTCATCATAACTTTTTTCCCTGCAATTCCTCGGTGATATACCATATATATGAAAAGTTAAAGGTCTTTATGAAGAATAATTTAGGCAAGTTTAATCAAAATCGTTAGAGCCGTTTTCGAGAAAATTGTAAAAATGTGTAAAATCGATTATATAAAGTGGCACTTCCGGTTAGTCGATTTTGACGAAAATGTTGCTGTAACATCACATGCATGTGCTAAGCTTAAATATGCAATTTCAGTATCGTACAGCTTTCCGTTTTTGAGCTAGACTGATCACATACACACAGACCATTTTGCGAGACTTAGTCATTTGGACTCAGGGGACCTTAAAACATGTATTTCCGTTGAAAACTCGAATTCGAAAATTTTCACGATCGCAATACTTCCCCTTACTATATACTTCGTATATAGGTAAGGGAAAGTAAAAAATAAAAAAATTATGCATACAACTATTTAATATAAATGTTATATGAGACATAAGGATATAAATTTGAAATAGTAAATAACGTTATGTGTAAATGATAGTAAGGGATAAGAAAAAGGGAAGGAGGTATAAGATGTATAAGAGAACAAGGCGGAATGTTAGCATGGAATAAAAACATAAAATAGTAGGAATAGCTCTTAGGACTATTAAAGAGGCTTGCGAATGGCTGACAGGGCAATGGGGCTTTCCATAAATGAAGAAAAAACGAAAATAATGGGGCTAAGGAAGAAAAGATCTCCAAACCCACCAAAACAGTATGGAGTGGGGGAGTTCGCGTATCAATGTGTCTCCAGTTTCAATTATCTATGATGGAATAGATGAAGAGGAAGAGATACAAAGTCGAATATTTGGCCTTGAGACGTTTCCTCAGGAGTAAGCTGCTAACTCGTTGTACAAAGATAACTTTGTAAAATTCATCGTCCGACCCATTCCAGCCTATGCCTGTCCCGCCTGGGACCTTCGAAAAAGCTCAACTGAAAAAAAAACGATAGGTTTGAGAGGAAAGTGTTCAGACTTATTATGAGCCCAGTAAGTATTGTGAGTCTGAGGAGAAAGGCAGAGAACTACGAACAAATCAAAAAACGAACAAACATATTAAACAAAAGTACACAAAATAAAACAAACATAACAAACAATCAAAAACCAAAAAAACACAAACACACATAACAAACAAACACAAACGAACAAAACAAACATTACAAACACAAAAAAATATACAAAACAAAGAAATATAAGAAACATACATATACAAAATAACAAAAACAAAACAAATAAACAAACACAAAAAGAACAGACAAACAAACATTAAAACACAAACAAACATACGAAAACAAAAATAACAAACATTCAAAACACTAACTAAACAAACTCGCATAAACAAACATACGTAACAAACAATTATACACAAAATAACAAAAACAAAACATACAATCATAACAGGCAAAAAACACAAAAAAATGCATGTCCAAACATGAAAACGAACAAAACAAACAAATATTCAGTAACAAACAAAAACGAACCAGCACAAACAAACATAACAAACAAGAAAAACAAACATCCACAAACAAACATAACAAACTGGAGAAACAAACACAACCAAACAAAAAGTAACAAAACACAAACAAAAAAAGAAACACAAACAAACAAACCAAAAAATGAACAAACGTAAAAAACAAACAAAAACAAAAACCAAACAAACATAATAAACAAAAATACACAAAAAAAAATTAAAACAAACATAACAAACAAACAACCAAAACAAACACCAAAAGAACAAACAAACACACACAAACCAATCAAACAAACTTAACAAAACAAACAATAGAAACAAAACCAAACAAAAAATAACCAAACGCAAAGAAACAAAACAAACAAACTTAACAACCAATAGAAACAAACAAATAAAACCAAACAAACACAATAAAACAAAAATAACATACACAAGAAAAACCAACATGCAAAATAAACAAACTAATCAAATAAACAAAACAAACACCAACAAGCAAGCAAAACAAACACCAACAAGCAAGCAAAACAAACATACAAATCACAAACAAACAATGAATGAATTAATAAGTAAAAAGATAGTGAGAAAAAAGGAAAACAATGATGAATTTGTAAAATGAAACTGATAGAGTAATAACAACAAATAAAAATAAATTAGTGAATATTAATATATTAAGCTGATTATTAATAAAACTGACTATATAATAATAATAGGTAAACTAAAAAGTAAATAATAATAACTAAAAATTAATAACTGTGTTAAATAAGTAAAAAAGGGAATACAAATAAATAAACAGACAAAATTTGGTATCTTGAAGTTCAAAGGGGGTTGGATGAGTGACTTAGCAAAAAGCAAAGTAATTAAGGAGTTGGTGTAGGAATAATAATTAGAATTTCATTTATATTGTTTTATTTTTGTTTTTGTATCTTGTTTATTCCGCCCTGAAGAAGACCTGCAAAGTGGGTCGAAACGTCAGTCCCTAAAAAATAGTTTTTACTATTTGTGTTTCACTTTTTTGGCCGCCTCCCGGACCATCTCATTCCTTCATAAAGTACTACAATCAACCATTGATTGTTCTATATCAATTTTCAATAGTACAAAGAATAAAGAAATATACTTAAGGAAGTGGCGTAGTGAAATTGGAAAAAGATTATCCGGGAGAATACAATAGATGCTTTCGGCTCCCCGTATAGCCGAAAGGCTCGGCAGGGAGAAATAAATAAATAAGTATATTGCAAGGGAAAGTAAAAATTAGAACTTCCCAATCTTTTGTGTTTATATGCTCTGTTTTTTTTGCTTCATTTCTTGGACTAATGTGCCTCCCTTCACCTTTTATTAGATGTTGGGGGATTGGTTTATTCATATTAAAAAGAAATTTTATAGATATATATTAATATCAGAAATTATGTGTTTGTGAACTAAAAATTCTTTCTCAATTCGGACGCCATCTGTTTTGCAGATCTCTGGATGATTTAGGATACGATTATATCGGTGCACAAGAGAGTACGGTCCTGGCCAATGGTATTATAAACTTCAGTCCAACGACAGTGGGACATCGATTCATTAAAAAAATTCTCTCCAGATTGAAGTTCTCATATGAAGGGTCAATCTGGGCTGCAAATGGTCCTGAACTGGTCACAACCCAGTTGAGAAAATTCTGCGAATTAGACTCGGCAAGTATAATAAACATAGACTTACTAGGCCACACACATATTACCGTTTCCCGTTCTTTCAAAACGAAACACAAAATATAATTATTATTTGGAAATTGTCACAATAAATAACTTGAATTGGACAAAAAAAAACAACAGAAAAACACTGAAATTCAAATAAAAAAAATTATAATAATGTTTTGGAAGTGGACATGAAGTCATGAACATTCCATGTATGTGTATTAAATCATTTCTTGATTATTTTTTTGTTAAGAATAAATAATCTTAGAACTCATTTGCAAATTTGACTATATTTTTTTATAAATAAGTTTGGTTACCATTCATATAGTCGAATATACCGCACTTTTTTTTGTTACTTTATTTTAGAACGAGCCTTTCAAGTTGGGAAAACTTGATTGTGGACTCACTATCCACCCACCCTCATTCTTCTACCCGATACCTTATTGGGAGTGGAAACAATTCATGGATGAGACTGCCTGGCCTAGAGTAAGGGATCAAATAAATAATACCTACATCCTCCATTTCTGGAACAAACTAACCAAGAATACTGTAATCCACGTTGGTTCCCAGCATCCATATGGCATTATTGCTGCCAATTATTGCTCTCCAATCTACCATAAAAATGCAAATGTGTTTTGATATGTGATAAAACTTAGGATTAACCTGCCAAATGCAAAATGTTTTCTTAAATATTGTTACCAGTATTATATTAAATGTTGATTATATTTTATTTAAAATAAGTAGTTTATACAAATATTTAAGTACAAGTGTACGTATTTTTACAATGTATATGAATATATAAAACTTTCCAAATGTTCTAATTCTATTCTAATAACTTCTGTAAAAGAATCCATCTTAATATAAATGTTTTTTATTACTTTTTTGTTTTAAAGTTTATGTCATATATTTTTCACAACTGAACAATTAATCATAGCATCTACTCCTTACAAGTTAATACCCAGTTCCAATTATATACGTTGTGGAGATGAAAAAGTAGGTCTATTGTATTTTATCATTGAACAGAATCCACTTAACTAGTGGTTAATTGAATAGATATTTAATATAAATTTGGTCTACGAACCAAGGTTGCGAAGAATTAAAAAAAAAATTGTTTGTATAAACTTACTTTGGTTTTTAGTGTTTCACGATGAAAATATTATAAAATCATAATAATGACTCCTGCAATTGCTTTTTTTCGGTTGCTTGAAATCTATCGGGGATAAGTTATTTACACGAATTAAGGCATCCGGATTTACATATGTAAGTTTTATATTGCACGAAATTTTGGTAAATGGCACGTTTTATGTTTTTACTTCATTAAATTGCACATTTAGCCGTAATTAAAAAAAAAAAATTGTAAATTGTTTGAAAATATAAACATTGAACCAAAATTACATAGGACAGATTCACGAAGTAATACGTTACTGTTTATAACACATTAAATATAATTCAATTTTCTGGAAAATTCTGGAACTGAAACTGAAAATTGAAGTTAATTTTGCTCTTCATAGATTCGTGGAAAGCCAGTTAATCCAAACCAATCCATTCACTTCCTTTTATGCTCTATAGTGCTACACTCTACAGTCCACAGTTGGCAAAATAATTATGCGTACACACAGTTTTTCGGACAAAAATATGTTCAATAATTTATTGAAAATAGAGTAATTAGTGGATATAATAGCAAACAACATCCCGCATAAATTATTACGAGTGAAGGGAATTAAAAATCCGTACAATCTAATTAAAAACAAATATCGGAAATTGGTCGAGCAAAAAAATTATTCATGCTGTAACAGTTATGATATTAACTAGTTAGTTAGTTATCTGCTCATCGTTTTCATCTAATTAATTATATCGTATCCAAATATACACCCAAAATGGGAAAAATTATCAGAATTGAAAGACGATCCACCAAAATGGATCGTAAATCCAACGAGTTAAGTTCTATTGGCAAAGTTGAATGGTTCAACTTTTTCGACAAGGATTGAGTTATCGATATATCGGCAGAAATTTGGTATTGCCTCACTTGGCCATGCGATACGTTATTCAAAAATTTATCAGTTGGCAATAAAAACCACCTCGGCAAAAAATGCGTTGCCATAGTGCGTGAATTACGTATAAGAGCTCGTGAGGTTTTAACATTTTACATAATGCTCCAACCTACCTAATTTATTAAGAACAAATAGTAATTTATGAAAGAAAACAAAATATGCAGATTTTGGTTTTTTTTTGCACAAACGACGTTAATGGCAGAATTGTATTTTTCTATGCATATTTTTCCATCTTTATTGCACGTTTTACCTTTTTTTTTACTGCACGAAATCTGGACTCTAATATGGCCTTATCATTCACTTGGAAGAATTTCAGAATAGGAAATTTTTTTTTTTGTTTTTGTTCGGAAATTTTCCAGTGATTCATATACCTTTTAGAATAAATGCCAGATTTTTAGTTTCAGTATTTACCGCAACAAAAAATTATTCCTAATTTAGCTATTATAAGTTTACTAATCAAACATAATGACATTTTTCAAACTGCGGTTAGAGAGTAATTTTATAAGGACTACGGACTAATCATGACTGGTGATTACAGAATAATCAGTTATTTACTTTACAATAAACGACGTGTGTTACCTCTTTGTATATATTTTTATTTACACCTCTTTGTATTCAACAGTGCATGCTCGGTACTGCAGCAATCATTGTTGGACTGTTTTTTTGTATGGGCTCTAGTAATCAGATGTTGATAATACTTAGTTCTATTTATTTAAAATATTACAATTTTTTTTGTTTGTTTTTACACTACTATATACACAACTAGTGTATTTGATGAATATTCCTGGAGGGTCATTTAATTATGAAACTAAAGTATTTGAATGTTTGTAGAAATTTTAAGAAGATACAAACAAGGATGATAATAATATGCATGTACAATAAGATCATATTATAATATATATATTTTAAATATACATCTAGACCCTTATCAGCATTTCATAAAAAATATAAATACATACACATTTTTTTTAAAAAATGGATTGTGTTTATACTTTAACGCATTCAATAAAATATTTTTAGTTAATTTCTTCTTTTTTTTCAAATTCAATTTATTTTTCAGTAAACAAATTTTTTTTAAAGTTTTAAATTTGTGTTTATATAATAATAAACTCTATCCGAATTTGTCCTTTTTCTTTTAAATGAGTAAATGGCATAATTTGATTCATGATTAAATAGACCAAAAATGAAGATTAACATTTAGGTATAAGTAAAAACTCAATGTAGCAAGTAATTAATTATATAGAGCTAAAGAATTAACAGACCGGGAACACGTTAGAAACATAAAAACAATAATATATAGAATTTTAGAAGAGAACTTTTATCCCAGGAAAATTATCAATAAAATCTGGTACAACAATAGAAATAACAAAATCTATGGTATTAAAGACAACAATATAAAGAGACTTTTAACCCAAATATCGAAAGTAGTTCGAAAGGTACAGATGGTAAAGTTATAAAAAAAAATAGAAAAACCTAAACAAAAGACAATTACAAAATTATATAAGAATAAAAATAATAATAATGAAAATAATACAACAGATAACAATACATATAAAAGAGAAGGAGTAAATAAGAGGGCATGACAAAGAAATAAAATACCATAAAATTAATTATATACCTGGTTTAACAGAGAGCATTAGAAAAACATTATTAGATTAAGATCATTTAAATGTAAAACTTGGTATACACAATAATAAAAGATTAGACAAATATTTGAGCAGTACTAAAGACAGAGTGAGAGCTATGGACAAATTGGGGTGATATACAGGTTGGACTGCAATAACTGCAACTTAATGTACATAAGTGAAACATAAAAAAAAAATTAGCATTATATTAAATGATGATTATATTGTATTCAAAATAAGTAGTTTTATAAAAAAACTTTTAAGTAGGTAAAAGTGTACATATTTTTACAATTTATTTGAATATATAAAACTTTCCAAAATATTTATGAATGTTCTAATTCTATTCTTATAACTTCCGTAAAAGAATCCATCATAATATAAATTTGTTTACTACTTTTTTGTTTTACAGTTCAGGTCACAAATTTTTAACAACTGAACAATCAATCGTTGGAATCTTATGCAGAATACGAACACCAGTGATTAACCTGGTTCAAGAGTGTATAACTTGTGATTTAACTTGTTCAATTTTGACAATAATGAAAAAAAAAATCATATATTTACAATATATACATTGGAGACAAGAAATCTATTGTCTTTCCAAATCCTCTAAAAAAAAATTATATTTCTTCCGCCACATAAATCAAGGCGCCAATAGGACTCCAGGCGACTCCTACTACTCCCACATTATATTTTGTTGCGCCTTTTAGCATATCTTCTAGAGTATTGGTGTGAGCTCTTGTTCCTGGATCACGAAAGTTCTTATGGTTCACAAATGTCTGGTGTTTGAATCTGTAACTATAAAGGTATACCACTGGAACCGATACAGAATATATTAAATCAGTAAATTAAGTAAACGCGGTTTCTGGAACCCCCATCTGCCTTAGAAAAGCAGATTGCCAGAAACATAGCAATATATATATATATATATATACATATATATATATATATATATATATATATATATATATATATATATATATATATATATAAAAGTGAAGAATCCATATATTTATAAAATTATTTCTATTTTACTTTCCTACCGCTACAAGGTGAGGAAGGAATTGTAATCGGATCAAAATTTGGTTGAGCAGTTTTCAACGAATCTATGCGTGTCAGGTTTGCACAGCCACCGATTCCATAACTGGCTCAAATTTCTCGTTATTTTTTTGTTACGTATATTTTGGAGGCCACGGGTCTCGTATTTATCACACCCCATAGCGACGGCGGCCGAACGACGTGGAATACGCGGCATCTAGACGCCTTTTCACTCTCAGGGTAAGGATTAAGCCAACTCCAAGTTTCTTATCAGTTCTAGCCCCTAGCTAGTCATCGGCAGACAATATAGCTTCCGCTATAGCCCGAGAACTATAGCATTCGCTAAGGACGTCGGCTGATTTATCACACTGGATGGAGGCGTTGAGACATCTTTTCAGATAAGCCACTCTTTCGAGTATAATATGAGATCTGGCCCCCAAATATCTTGTAATCAGTTGTAATGTATATGTAAGCAGCTGGGTTAAGTTAATGAACTAACATATTGATGCTAATTGTCGCTTAATAAATTACATTAAATGTGATATGTAAGTCATATCACACGTTCACGAATATAAATTAACTCCTCCTTAGCCTTCCTACCGTCGTAAGTATATCCTGGCATCCTTCCTATACCAAGTTATCCAATCCCGCTGTTCATCATACATTTTCGACCTCCTTCAATCCAAATCCTCTGTTCATTCTCGCACTTCAGATTTATATACAGCGGCCCTCCGATCCGCAGCTTTCGACAGATCTTTTCTTGTTGGATCCTCATCCTTATGGAATTCCATTCCTCTTTCCATTCGTTGCTACAATACTCTTATCACCTTCAAATCCCGCTTATTCAATCACTTATTTTCCACCCAGTTCCAAAAAAAATTGTAAATAGATTTTCTCTTATTTCAATCAACATTTGTATATATGTTACCTCATTTCTAATTTTTGTCATATCTTATTAACATAAGAAGTTCTTGTGGTTTTTGTTTTAAGCCGTAATCAATTAGACTCTTAATATGTATTCCATATGCTGGAAGTTATTATGACTTGTTATAAGTTCCATTTTTATTTATTTATTGACTTTTTTTTTTTAATTATCTGTTAACTCATGCTTTCCTATTCCATCTACTCTAAGCCTCTGAAGCCCAGCTATCATTGCCTGTAATTGTTATTCTAAAGGGACTTGTCCCGTAATAAATAAAGAGTTTATCATTATTATTATTACAAGAACAGGGCTCTCGGTCGTTCTACTTAAAAATTTCTAACTATTCATATGTGTATATATATATATATGTACATCCCGAGAAGAGGCAGGAATTTTATTTGCGCATAACTCGAAAAGTATGCATTTTTTGAATGGCCAATACAAAATTATAAGAAAGTTAATTAAATTTCCTAAAATAAAAAACAAAAAAAGTCTTCATCCAAATCGGTCCAGTATTAGCAGAGATGTTGCGTTTATAATTTTGTACACATGCGACTACTGTTTTGTTGATATATTGATTGTATATTTATATAATATAATTAATTATTTCGTATGTGCTCACTTGCTATTAGGATTCAGAACGAGTAGTTAATGACCAAGGAATTTATTTGGTACTTGTACTACGCTTTTCCTTAGAAAGTTAAAATATGTGAAAATAAAAATAAATAAATAATTTTGCAATTATTTGTAAATATTTTCTTTTTTTCAAAGTTTCATTAGCAAACTATAATTGTGTTTGAAAATATATTTGTTTTCATTAATTATTTTTTTCATAATTATATTTTATTTAACCATACAAAAGAAATGATTGATATTTCAGCCAAGCCTAAAATGGCCCTAGACACACACTGGTTGAAATATCAACCACGTCACTGTAGTTATAAAACATAGCACAAAATTTCTTAAAACATTGTATTTGCACCCTAAATAGCATATTCTAATGGGCAAAAAAAATGAATAAGAAATAGGAAATATATCCTATATAGGGATAACATAAAATAATCTGGAAGAGATGCTGATATAATTAATATAACACATTTTGACAAGAGACAATGTGTTTTTAAATATTTAATTACATATGCTATTTAATTTTCGTTGTTGATTAGAACTTTGGGTGCATTCTGTCTGAAGATATAGAATGAGAGCATTCTTCAACATATGTCTAACTGAAAGAATACTATTATAATATGATGGTGGCTGTTTAAAAAAATGTATATAGTTTTTACTCAACAACTAATAATATTTTCATCTATAAGATAATAATAAACATTGATTTATTTTTAAAACAAAAAATGATAATAAATAGTTCTAAATAGAGTAACTTACATCTAGATATCACATTTTTCAATGTAAAATGTATTCATATAAATAATATACTTAGTTATATTATTGATCGATAATTCACCATTTGATAATAAAATTCAGTACAACAATGTAAAATTAATTGCAAAAATAAACAATAATATATAATCTGGTAGTAAGACATATACAAGATAGGAATATGTTTTTTATTTTTCTTATTTAAACAAAATTTATAATAAAATAACTCATTAATTGGCAAATGGATTTAGATTCTTGTCATAGTCATCAGCTTCATTATCCGGCTCGCTTTCAAAAGGATTCGATGTTTCCTCATTAAAAGGATTATTTGGATCATCGGCAAAAGGGTTAGTAGAATCATCTTCATCACCGAAAGGATTAGCCGAAGTGACTGCAGATGTGATTCTTTCATCTCTCACTCTTGTTTCAGGTACTTCGTTACTGGATGTGTACTCTTCCTGGTACCTCAAGTTCGATGCTAGAAGAGTTTTTGTATCTTCAATCTTCCAATCTCGTTTTGTGTGGTATGAATCTTTGTTTGAGCGCGATTTAACTGTTTTTAAAGTAACAAAAACAAAAAAGACAAATTATATTATTATAAATTTTATAGACCTTTAAAAATAAATTAAAAACTAAAATATTAGCTAAGTTCAAGTGAATAAAATATAAAATAGTAGCAAAATAAAAGTGCATAAAATAATATTGAATAGCAATAATTAAACTAAAACCATTTATAGCTAAGACTGGAAAAATTGCTTAGTTAGGATATGAAATGTTATCAAAGAGGCTAAAAAATTAAGTAAGTAAAATTTAATTACAATAAATTAGCAAAATTTTTGTTTTTATCGGAACAAATTATTAGTTAACCACAGACTTACATGAGGTTCCAAATATTGTGAAATAGGATCTGCAATAATGAGATATTTAACCCTACTGAAAGCTTTTAACAGTAAAGAAATGGCATATCTTTTTAGACACTCCAGGTTTCATGTATGGACCTTTCCATTTATATCCTAGCAATTATTTTATGTGTATTTTTGAGTTTTTGCTCTTCTATATTTAAATTACAATATTTTATTATAGTTTTTATGTTCTAGAAATTATTATAGTTTATTAGGTAAATGCATTATTAATTACATTATTGAAAGAGTTAAGGCATCATTATACCAAGACTATAAAAAAAAAAAATTGGATTTTTTTATCTATTTATTAAAGGCATGGGGAAAATGATTCCAAAAACAGATAGCAATGTGGCATTAGGCTACAGCGGATGGACCAATTTTTTTTATTTATTAAATTATCAGATTCTATGTATCTTGAAATGTAAAACTTCAAATTTTGAAGGGCCGATCAATCCCAGATTGTGCTATCTAAGAATGAGAGGACAATTCTACAATTACAATCTTCTGAATGTACATGCCCCGCGACTAATCTTCTGAGGAGGAAGAACAGGATTCTTTTTACAGTGCTGTGGAACAATATTTCGATTGATGCCCCCGCTCTGATATAAAAATAGTAATTGGATATTTTAATGCACAAATCAGGAAAAAACCTGTCTTTCAAGCCTCCATGAAGAATCTAATGATAATGGGAAGAGGCTTATCAGCTTGGCAGTATCTAGGGGATTGGTTGTTGGCAGCACGCTGTTTTCCCGTAAACGCATACACCTTGCCACTTGGAGGTCTAAGGGTGGTATAACTGCTAACCAAATCGACCATGCACTCATTACCTCAAGGCACGCATCATGCCTCTCAGATGTAAGAACTTTTAGAGGAGCCAATGCTGATTCAGACCATTGTTTCGTTGTAGCAATAATAAAAGATAGGCTGTTAACGGTTCGATCCCAAAGGATCACACGACAACCAAAATTCAACATTGACGGACTTAAGGACCCTGATATTCGGACCCGATATGCTGATGTTATGGATGAGAAATTTTGTCAGATCACCCCGATAGAAGATGTGGATCAGGATTGGGAAGTTGGCAAATCCACAATAAAGGTGGTAGCCAGCGAATTACTTGGATATGAAACCCCGCATCTGTGGTTTGATGAGGAATGCCAGGAGGCTACCAATGCAAAGAATGATGCATATCGCCAGATGCTACAAAAAAAACACACCCGGAATTTTGTTAAGGAATACAGGGTTAAAAGACGCCAGGAGAAATGCTTACATTGGAGGAAGAAGAGAAATAGGAACTGTGGTTTGATGAGGAATGCCAGGAGGCTACCAATGCAAAGAATGATGCATATCGCCAGATGCTACAAAAAAACACACCCGGAATTTTGTTAAGGAATACAGGGTTAAAAGACGCCAGGAGAAATGCTTACATTGGAGGAAGAAGAGGAAATAGGAGGCAGATTAACTGATGAATCTGGAAGATCTAAGAAGGAGCAATGAGGTGCCCAGGTTCTACCGGGAAGTGAATGCCAGCAGAAAACCCTTCAAGCCTTATTTAAGTGCATGCAAAGACACAGATGACATTCTCCTAAATGTAAAGCAGAGCATATTAGATCGGTGGCGGAATCACTTTGTGAACCTGCTAAACGATTCGGCCCACACAGGAGGTTCCAATACCAGCAGAAGACCTTGAGCCAACAGACTTTGATGAGATTCAGAAAGCCGTTGAAATCCTAAAAAACAACAAGGCACTGAGACCTGATGGGTTGTCATCAGAATTGCTTCAGTATGGAGGTCAAGAGGCAGTGAAGGCTCTTCACAATGTTATTATGGATGTTTGAGTTAGTGAGAGAATACCGGCAGATTGTTTTAAGACCATCATCTTAAGACATTAAGTTTTAAGACATCCTGGATTGCAGTAACTACCGGGGCATCTCACTGCTGTCTAGAGCATACAGGGTACTATCCAGAATTTTGTACCTTAGGTTACTGCCACATGCAGAAAAGAGATTGCCAATTACCAGGCTGGTTTTATGAGAGAAAAGAGTATCACAGACCAATTGTTCTTCCTTAGGTTGATGCTTGATTGAGGCCGAGATTCCAGTGTCCAAACTCACCATCTGTTTATAGATATCCGGCCCGCATACGACAGTTTGAAAATGGACAAACTCCATAAAGTCATGGTCAATATGGAAGTTCTACCCAACCTTGTGAGACTTAACTAGAAGACAATGGAAACGGTACAGTGTTCAGTACGCGCTGAAAATGGGCTCTCGGACTCATTCAAGACTTACCAAGGTTTATGGCAGAGTGATGGTCTTGTGTGCCTCCTCTTTAATTTTGCTCAGGAGGGCGCGGTAAGGGAGTCAGGCATCCAAGTGGGAAGAACAATTTTCAACCGTTCAGCCCAAATACTGGGATACACAGATGATATTGGTCGGGAGAAATATTAATGTCATGGCCGAGACAGTCACAAACCTACGAGCTGCAGCCGCAAAAATGGTGTTTGAAGTCAATCAATCTAAAACAAAATACATGGTGACGAACCCATGAGGGATGCTTCCTTCCCAAGTACAAGTGGATGGGTATATATTTGAGAGAGTCAAGGAATTTGTATACATTGGTTTCTTAATAACTCAGCATAATGACGTGGGATAGGAAATTCAAAGAAGAATCGTAGCTCCTAACAAATGTTATTTTGGGCTAGTACGATATATGAAGAGTAGTACACTGTCTCGCACAATCAAATTGCATCTACAAAATTCTGATTAGACCACTACTTCCATATGGATCAGAGATTTGGACGTTATCCTGGACCCAGGAAAATCAAATCCTCTGAATTGAAAGAAAGATACTGAGAAGAATTTTTGGAGCGATTTTCAATGCCAACGAGCTAGTCTGGAGGATCAGGACAAATGCCGAAATCTCGGAGATGTACAATGACTGCGATGTGGTGCGTTTCATCGGGGCTGGTCGGCTCAGGTGGACTGGTCAAGTGGCCAGAATGAGTACTGACTCCGTACAAAGGAGGCTCTTCGAATAAGAAATCCACTCCACCAGAAGATATGGGTGGCCTAGACTTCACTGGGTGGACGTGGTAACCAAGGATGCACGCACCATTCTGGTGATCCAGAACTGGAGAGAGGCTGCACAGAGCCGAAATGAATGGAGGGATCTTGACCCCTCGTAGGTTGTAGAGCTATGGAAGAAGCTAATGAGATATTTAAACCTACCAAAAGCTTTTAAAAGTAAAGTAATGGTATTTCTATTTAGAAACTCCAGATTTTGTGCGTGGAACTTTCCATTTATACCCTAACAATTATTTTATGTGTCTTTTTGAGTTTTTGCTCTTCTTTATTGAAATTACTATATTTTTTATAGTTTTAATGTAATAGAACTAATTATAGTTTATTGGTTAAATGTATTATTAATTATTAATAACATTATTGAAAGAGTTACAGGATCATTATACTAAGGCTATAAAAAAAATTAATTTGGATTTTTTTTTTTTTTTTTTTTTTTACGGGCAAAATGATTCCAAAAACAAAATGCATTTGTGGTATAAGACTACAGCAGATGGGCCTATTTACAACCCATGAAGGATCTTGGATTCAGTACTTGGTAAGGACTGTACTTTTTCTACGCCAATGGTTGTGCAAGGTGATTTGGCCGAGATCGAGCTCAAATGCCAGGTTTTTTCTACACTTTATAGAGGCTGGGTGAGTATCAGAAGGGTTTCGAAGTGGGTTTTTTTTTTTATCACTGAGCTACCCTGCTCCCTAATACAAATAAAAAGGTAATAAATTAAAAGCAAACCTTCTTCAACTCTCTGTCGAGAATATCTATCATTCATTGAAGACTTGTTCGGCTGGAGGTTTATTTCAATATTTGTCACTAAAAACAAGGAAAATTGTTAAAACCATAAAATTGCTGAGTCAATTACCATAAATACATAATGTAAAACTAAAAAAATATATCAACATAAAATTATTATCATAGTTCAATATTATATTTATTTACATACTTAGGCACCAAATTGATACTGTATCATATCAATGTCGTTTTTTGAAAAAGGCCTAAGTGCCAAAAATTCAAAATTTAGGTTTCACTTTATTATGGGACTTAATCACCACCTCTAACGATTCCAGTTCACAAAAAAAAAATCTAGTACAGTGCGCGCATCACACAATTTTTCCTTACTGTCCTATAATTATTATCTTCATAATATAATTTTAAAGAGTTCACATAAGCAATACTTGAAATAAACTCACCAGCATTCACTTCTTCACATCTTCTCCCACATAAGTACAATAAAGAAGTTTTTTAAACAATTTTAGTACAAAAATTCTGTACACTACATATATATATTTAATTTTGTCAAGTTGAAAATAAATTTAAAAAGTTTCGGTTTAGTTTCCATGGAAACATTTTGTTTCCGTTAAATAATATAGAAGTAGAAATTATTAAGTTGATTTCTACTTTTGTATTCTTACATTACATTATTACAGAGCGTATTGTTCACAACAGATTGATGGGAGGAGGTTCGGTCGCATCCGTCTCCTTTCGGATGCGCTCGGTTATCCATCTAGGGTCTTGTAGTCCTAATAAGATATGCTGTATCTTTGTTACTTCCAGTCCGATATCAATGATTCCTTTTTGTATTTTAGAGAATTTAATCATCTTGATATGATTTTATACATGATTTACCATAAAATACTTACTTTTTGAGTTATGCGCAAATAAGATTTTCTTTTTGCTATAACTTTTTCCACTACATTTTCTCGTTGATATACTACATACATGAAAAGTTAAAAGGCTTTAAGTAGAAGGCATTAGGAAAGTTTCATCAAAATCGTTAGAGCCGTTTTTGTGAAAATTGTAAAATCCATGATATAATTGCCACTTCCGGTTAGTACGATGTGCTGTATCTTTGCTAATACGGGTTCTATTTTGATGATTCTGTTTTAGTTTTAGAGATAATTCAATTACCTTTCATAAAATTTGAAATACTTGTTGATATACTGCACCCATGAAACGTTAAAGGACTTTATGAAGAATAATGTAGGCAAGTTTCGGCAAAATCGTTAAGAGCCATTTTTGAAAAAATTGTAAAATTTATGATATTAAGTGGTACTTCCGGTTAGTCGATTTTGACGAAAAAGTTGCTGTAACATCACATGCATGTGCCTACCTAAAATATGTAATTTTTTTTTCAACTTTTCGTTTTATGACTAGGCTGTTCACATACATACAGACAGACCATTTTGCAAAACTTGATTATTTGGACTCAAGGGAACTTAAAATGCGTATTTCCGTTGAAAACTCTAATTCGAAAATTTTCACGATCACAATACTTCCCCTTACTATATATTTCATATATATGTAAGGGAAAGCAAAATTGGAAATGGTCTAAAAATTGACTGTTTAGATGAAGTAAGCACCAAATACTGATGACTCTCAATTGTCATTCTGGCCTTGACCAGTACTAGAAGTCTTAAAAATATGTTGTAATTATAAGTTTTACCATCTTAATAAACTCCTGCTGTACACGATAAAGAAAGAAAAAAAAATTGTTATTTGAGGAAAAAACGTTTCATGTGTTTCTTGTTAAGTTTGTTAAATTTTGAACAACATTATTAGCATTTGTGAGAATATACTACTTACATCCAGATCCACTAGAGACACCACTCATCTTTCGTAAGACAACCTTCCCTAAATAATCTGCTGCCAGTGAAAAACCATCTTCAGCTCCTTCCAACTGACTATGAAACACTTCTTGTAAGTTCCTGTTCTCTTCCTAACAAAATAAAAAAATAACTAAATTGACTCATTCTACATAAATTACGGAGAAAGACAAACCAGAATAAGAAAATAATTGAGATTCAATGCAATACCAAAACGATGCATATTATTACACAATGGTTTATTATTACCTAATAGTAATATTACAAAAATATCTGGTCTGTCAATTCACAGGAGTTTCCGTATTGCTTTGATTTAAAGTTTAGATAATTAGATTATTTTTCAAATGAGCATTTGGAGTGTTTCGAGAAAGGAACATGTGCAGAATACTTTATAAGAGATATCTACCAAGTTCATCAAAGAAATAAAGCAGTAAGCACATATGGAGCAGAAATTTGAGAAAATATTGGATGTGCACTTCAGTGGAAAAAGAAAAAAGAAAGACCAAAAAGCTGAAGGAAGTGCAGAAATAATTCAAGGAAGTATGAAGTAGATATGCGAGGAAGTCAGGAGGCCTAGGGCCACAATCACGTGTAGCGCCAGAGAATTAGCCTACAAAGTTCATTACACTATATCTGAGCTCAGCTAATACTGGTCCGATTTAAATGATTATTTTTTGGACGGGCCGATTGTTTTTTATCCAATATTTGGATTCTGCTTATCTTGAAACGTAAAACCTCAAATTTTGAGGGGGGGGGGGAAGACTATAATATAATTTTGTAGCTTTTTCAATAGAAAGATTTTGGACAAATTCTGATACTAGTAAATAAATTTAATTTTGATAATATCTGGTGTCATACTAGTAAGAGAGTAGTTTTTGTCTTAACAATGAATTCGGTCATTGTCAACGAACTACACAACTATCTCATACATTACAGAATACAATTTACAAATTAACAAAAAATAAACTAATAATCACGTTGCAATATTACCTGTGCCTTTATAGCGCTAATTGTTTGCTTGTTTCTTTCTAAACAAGGAGGACATTCATCATCATTTTCAGCATAGCTCTGAACGCAGCTAAAACATTTTTAAAGACGATATTATTATAAAGATTATGTTATTTAGGATGTTATTAAGAACTATAAAGATAAAAACATATTTTAAATTAGATACTAATAACACTAGTTGCTTACTGCTGATGAAATGAGTGTTGACAAAGGAAATGTACAGATGGTAACTCCAATTGTTTTTTGCACAGACCACATCGTGAACCTTGAAAAATCACTGGTCTAAAAATAAAAAAAGTTGTAAGTTGAAAAATATTGTAATTTTAAAAACTGTAATGTAATTGAATTTATTTTGTGAAAGATCCATTGAAAAAATTTCTAGAAGAGGTTAGTGACCTGTAGGATAACCATGCTTCCTATCTAGCTGGAGTATGTAAAACGATGTGAACAACAGCAAAATAAAACTTAATAATTTTTCATAATAAAAAAAATTACATCTATAAATATAAAATAAATCTTTATTTATATTTATATTATTCCACAAATATGGAAAATAAAAATGGGTATAATAAGTAAAATTCGTTTTCTCAAAACGAATTCAAACATATATTCAGAAAAACGTTTTTCAAAAACAGGTTTTCTAAATATGGCCTTGCACTATATAGCACAAAGCATCATATAAATGAAGGTAATAATTTTGAGGTTAACCCATTCAATAAAGCGGACATATTGCTCAACTTATCAAGTATACAACATAAAAATATTCAGCTCTGACTGTTTTTGTCTTGTAATATAAACTAATTTTCTTTTTGTTAAATGTAAGTAAAAAATATTACAAAAATTCCTTCGGTGTTTTTCAGTAAAATTAAATTTATTAGTTTTTATACTACTAAAATTTCAGCTTCTCAACGGTAAAAATTATTCCAAAATGGTCACCTGCTCCTGGTTTTCATATCCTTTCTAGATAACAGAAATGGCGAAAAAAGCTTCTCTGAAAGACTGTAGAACACAGGTACAGTATAAATATTGAAGGGAATGAATGAACATTGAATTTGGAAACACTGGCCTGCGCACAGTCATTAAGTAGGGACTCGATGAGCGCACAGGAGCGCTCACCATAGGGAATGAGTTAACAAATTAATTAAAAACTTATGAAAAAAAGGTGCTGAGAATAACTAATTAAATATTGGTTAAAACACAAGTACTTAACATACTTTGTTTTAAATTCATCTATACTCTTCTCCACTTCTCTTGTTTCTGCATCATATTTTTCGATGTTGGCAGTTTGTTCATTCTTTTTTTCTAATTCTGCTTCAATTACTTTCTTCAGATATGGCCTGACGTTTCCAATTTTAACAGAAGGAGAATTGCTAAGAGCTTCAATGACTAAGATCGGCGGGAGAAGCTTATTTCTTTCTGAAATTTTCATTTAATTAAAATAATAATAAATCACAAACCAAGAACTTAAAAATAAATAAAAACAATAATAGTAATTGATTAAAAAGAAAAAAAATAGACACAAATTACTGTTATGATATTCTATCACCATGTAAAAACAGTAGGTAGTTCCTGTCATGAGAGTATTTACGGTTGTGGCAGTAGGCTCAACCTGATAGTTGGCAGTACCTGCTGCGGTAGTGGCAGCTACTGTCACATTAACTTCCATATGTATAAGTCTTGATAATGATCTGTCACACCTTATCTAATTATCAACCTAATCAACTGTAAGTTTCAATAATTTCGGAGCTTGAAATTGATTGTATCCTACATTTTGGATATTATTTATTGGGTATACAACTTTTCTTCTGCTGTTTTTCGATAGATGAGTGCAGCAGTAGGTGGGGGTCGAAATAGATTAGGTCAAAAATATCCAGCAGTAAGCTTGGACATCTGAAAACATAACAGCAGCACCATATTAGTGGATTTGTAATTGCATCATAAATTTATTCTCGATCGAAGATGTCAGTTTTCGAGCCAAATTCTCCATAATTTGCAGGAAGTTTTAATTTTATTCAGGGCATTCCCCAAAATTTTATGAGCTTGGGATTATCATAGAGGACCCATTTTTCGTTGCCGGTCACAATGCGATATAGAAATCCCTGTCTTTAAAGCAGCTGTTCACAAGTAAAGAAACGCCATTCAATATCTCTCGGTTCCAATTCGTACAGAACTCAATTCCTTGCTTCTCAATCATTCCTCTGGCTTTGAGGCATTTCAAAATGTCTTGTAGAATCACTCGCAATGATTCTATCAATTTTTCTTGCATTTAGCAGGAGTCTTCATCAAGTAATGCCTCCAGTTCCGAATCTTGAAAAATTTTCTCTCTTTCACCGCCATGCCAGTCCTTGACGTCAAAATCACTGCTCTTGAAGCATTGAAAAACTGCTCAATACAAGTTCTTTCACTAAGAGCAGCCTCACCGTAAGTACTTGAGAGTATTCGATGAGCCTCAGCTGCAGTTTTCTTCAAATGAAAGCAGAAAATCAATACTTCCCGCTAATGACGAGAATTCGGCTCACAAACTGACATCTTCGATCGAGAATAAATTTACGATGCAAATACAAATTCACTAATATGGTGCTGCCTTTATGTTAACAGGTGCCCTAGCTTACTGTTAGACATTTTTGACCTAATCTATTTCAACCACCACCAGCCGCTGTAGCGTACTATCGAAAAACGGCAGAAGCAAATTAGTACACTTAATGATTCTTGAAGGAGGAATAAAAACTATATAATTTAGTTTTTATGGTGACCCACGAATTGTTTAGTCAGCTCTTCTACACCTTGCCAAATTTTTTTAACTGCCAAACTACCTCACCGATGGGACAGTACTACCACAACAGAAATTCCACCGTGTAAACAAGGCTTGAATCAGCAAAACTTTGTCTTTGTAGTCATTTATTTAGTGGTATTTGAGAAACTTAAGGCTTTTTTATAAACCTGCCAATAATATCCAAACAAGAATTGAAATATAATGATAAAATTGAAATAAATTTGATACCAATCACTTGGAGAATTTCCGATAATTCTTTAGACGGGACAGGATGTTGACTAGAGAGAGCCCAAAGTGCCTGTATCCATAAACCAGGTTTTTGATGTTCAAATCTTCTACAACACACTACAACTGCATTATAATCACCAGCTGCAATGTGATATTTCAAAATTGACTCATACCTAGAACAAACAATAAATTTAGTATTTAATTAAATTTTAAGCAAGGATATACTTCCATTAATAATCAATTTATTCCATCTATCTTATTCTGACTATCTGTTATTTTTCAATATAGGCCAGTTAATTTGTGGTCCTGGTTGGAAGTAAGCGTTGGAAAGCTGGAAATGGTTTTAATATTTTCATTAGAGGTCAGATAATGTAACCTAAACTTGACTCATTCCAAGTGGTGAGCCAAGGTGGAGAAAACCCCCAAATTTTGGACCTTTTTTTTTCTGCTTAAACGAGTACCTTAAGCGTTAAATTCGATTTGACCGAATAATCAAAATTAAAAATAAAAAACATCTGGACCCCAGTTGAGACCATAAAGGGATTGCGGAGGAATGTTTTGAAGAAGTTGTGAAAATTTGTTCATTTTTGTTTTTCAGGGTACTGATTACGAATTTGAAATATGCTACCTATAATTTTCCCGGAAATATAAAAAAAAGAGTCAAAAAAGTAATTTTGACATTCCTCCTCATAAATTTTAAAACAGCCTAACGAAAAAATATTTAGAATCAAAATTGTAGGTAATTAACTCTTCTTCAATTTAGTATAAAATAAATACTTGACTTTATTCGAATAATATAAGGTTCACAATGAATAAGCAAAAGAAAACAAATACATAAAATTTTTATTTTATACTTCCAGGAAAAATTCGAGTTAACAAAGTTCAAATTCGTAATCAGTACCCTAAAAATACATAAATGAGCAAATTTTGAGAACTTCTCCAAACTTTTCACCGAGACCCCTAGCTCAAAGGTTAATTTACACATTCCGCCTCATAATGTTGACTCGCGTTTGGCTCAAAATGGAGGGTCCAAACAAAAAATTCTTTAGAATCAAAATTGTAGATAATTTACTCTGCTTTAATTTAGTATAAAATAAATATTAGGATTTATTCGAATAATGCATGGTTTCCAGGTATTAGTAAAAACAAATTTTTTAATTAATAGATTTCATATATTTCACTATTCCCTGTGTAAATATTGCATTATTTTTATTTTCAATTAATTTTTAATTTTTACATTGTTATTTCATTTATTTTATTTTTTCATTTGTTTCTTGTATTATGTAATTTAGTGTTATCTTTTTCTTTTTATACTTCATACTTTTTTATCTTACTTGTATTTTCTGTTTTTTATCATTTTTACTGTTACTGGTACTGCCTCTTTCTCTTTTTTCATTGTTGTTATTTTGTTTTCCTTTTAGCCCTGAAGATGGCCTAAAACTTAGGCCGAAACGTCGGCACAATTATAAAAGTTCGCTTATAGTAGTCTAATTCTTTGACCGCACCCCCCGACCAACTTCTCCCTTTTAAAAAAAAAAAATGTATTTGTTTTTTTATAATTTTGGATATATATAATTTGAGGTAACAAAGTTGAAATTCGTAATCAGAACACTACAAAACATAAATGAACAAATTTTCAGAACTTCTCCAAAACTTTCTTCCGATATCTCTAACTGGGGTCCAGTTCTTTTTTTATTTTTCTGTCAAAGGGAATCCAACATTTGAGGTATTCATTTTATGCAGAATTTAATGTTCTTTAATTTATAATAGAATCAAGTTTTCATAAGGGTGTGCCGTTATAGGCCAAAAACTGAAAAAAAAAACCTCCTCTACGCCTTGGCTCACCACTTAGAATAGGGTAATCTTAGATTATTATTATTTGACGTCTAATGAACAGATTAAAACCATTCCCAGCTTTCCAACACTTTCTTTCAACCGTGGTGCCCGAAAGGTTCAGATTAACAAATATGTGAATAGATATTTTTATAGAGAGTAGCGACGACAGGAATAGTAATGTAGATTATAAGATAATTAAACTTATTTATAAAGGGATTTTAAAATTTATAAATACTGTTTGAACTAGATTGTATTATAGTATATTAAAGGATTTAATTACACAGAAGTGTTTCTGAAGATGAGGTTAAAAACACTCTAAAAAAGGTAGATGGAAGAAATGAATTACTAATGAAGGTCAGGTCATAAATTCTTTTCCTGAACATTAAGCTTATGTTTTGAATATTAGTTTCACTGTGGAAAATTGTTGGAAAAAATATAAAACATGGTACCATTGATGTGTGTTTTTTTTTTTAATCTATGGAAAATACATGGAGGAAAAAATTGTACTAAAAGATTTTTTTTTTCTCTGCATATTTCTTTAACAATTTCAGCTTCTTGAACATGGCTTTTCAGCCCTTTTATAGGAGAACCTGAAAATAATGATGTTCCTGCGCATGTCAATATTTTTTATATGAGTTCTCAGCTCATTGAGTACTTTAAAGTCATGTCAAATACATTTTAAGGATAAAGTGACTTATTTACTTGTAAATAATTAAATCTATTTTTTTTTTTTGCAAGTTAGGGTGAAATGACCAGACGAGAAGATGCAGAAGAGGTACATATCTCTCATAGTATGCTTTTTGAGTTTCACAAGGGTAATGAAACATTTGCAACCAAAAGTATTTGTGACCTTTATATAAGTACATTAGATGACAATAAATGCCAATGGTGGTTTTCTAAATTTATCTTATTCGGTAATTTTATCTTTCCAACTAGTATGAATAAGGAAGACCAACAACTTTAGACAATGACGTGTTAAGGGCGGAAGTGGAAGCAAATCTATGTCAAACAATCAAGGAACTGTCAAACACTCTTGACCAAACAACCGGTCCGAAGAAAGCAAAGCTAACTGATCCACCGCATACAGCTTATTGCTTCAATGGTACAATACAGAAGCGTTTTATATCGCTTGATCACTGGAGATGAAAAATGGGTCCTCTATATTCGATGGGTCCTCTTAATTCGAAATTGAAAAGGCAGTGGCTCTATCCAAATGAATTGCAAGAAAGTACATTGCCAAGCCAGGGTTGCATGCCAAAGAGGTGCTTTTGTGTGTTTGGTGGAGTATCCGCAGAATCGTTCATTTTGAAGTGCTGAAACCTGGGCAGACTGTGAATCCACAACTTTACTGCGAACAATTGGATGGAGTAAATCAATCTTTAATTAAAATCAAAGTTAATCTAGTATCGGATAATCAAGCTTTTACTCTAAAAAGAAATATTTACAATTATGTATAGTTTATAACAAATATGAATTCTTTTTAAAAAAATTAAATAATTCATAGAGAAAAACCGAATATTTTTGTCAAACTTACATTTTATTTTGTTCATATAAGAAAAGAAGTCCTTTCTTGAAATTGGCATATTTGCATAGAATAAGTGCTTGGAGTTTATCGACAGGAGAATCTTGAGATTCGAGAAGATGCATGATTTTTTGTTCAAGCTTCGGGTCATTTTGATTTCCCCATATTTGCAAGTAATGTTCCAATAAAGTTGTGTAAACCTGAGGGCTCCATTTCATAGGTGTCTAGAAAAATAAAATAAAATTTGAATATATATATAATGTATAAAAGTAATAATGCTTTGATTTATTTTATTTTCCTTTTACCCTGCATGTTAAATACACTTTAGAGCAAATTATGGTAAATTTAAATATAAAACAAACAACTACGACTAATAAAATGCTTTTACCTGAATAAGATGTTCCAAGAAATCAACCAGCTTTTCTGAATTATTTAAAAAGTAGTGAATAAAGTCTTCAGGAGAGGATCTTTGTACTTGCTTTGTATATCCATCCAACATACTCTAAAACATCAAGGCACACTTAACATATAAACTTCATTTGTTAGTAAAATTTAAAAAATAAAGACACTTTGTTTATTATAGATAAGGCATAACTAATCTAAGTAGGTGATTGAGACAGCCAATATGTACCCTACTGCAGACCACTCCGAGGCTTTTGTGATACGCCTGTGGCCTGCATACCACCGGTTGGGAGCCTCTCCTTTATCGGCTATACTAAAGCTAGTGTGGCTATGGGCTAGCTTGATGCAATAGGAGTTATTACAAAAAATATCTATGTTTTAATTACAAACATATCTACTTAAAAACTACTGGGAGCGAAATAGCATAAAGCATATTGTTTTGAAATCCTGACAGAACATCCTAAATTTTGTCTTGATCTTCTGAGACAGGTACGTTGGCAGATAAGATTCGTTTAGACATTTCCTAAATCAACGCAACGATAAAAAATGCAGCAAATTATCACAATTTGGTTTATTATTTCCAAAAAAATAACCTTAACATTTTTCTATTTTTTTTTTTTACTCGGTATAATGATTCCAAAACACTTTATTTTTCCTCTATCTCAAAACACTTTATTTTTCCTCTATCTCAAAACACTTTATTTTTCCTCTATCTCAAAACACTTTATTTTTCCTCTATCTCAAAACACTTTATTTTTCCTCTATCTCAAAACACTTTATTTTTCCTCTATCTCAAAACACTTTATTTTTCCTCTATCTCAAAACACTTTATTTTTCCTCTATTTTTCATCTTCATAAATGGCCAAAATATGGGCATATAAAACCTCTAGTCGGGGGCCATTATCAAACAAAAGAGCGGATGTTAATATCGAGTTCCGAAGATCATCCAGGAAGACCCGTAGTTTCGGTGCCAATTCCAAATAATTGGCCCACTAGTTTCAGAGAAAAGTCACAGATGGCAGACGGAATAATTTTTATAATGATTATTTTGGATTCTACGTATCTTGAAACATAAAACTTCAACTTTTGAGGGGAGAGGGATTCAATATTTTTTCTTGGTTGATTATAAAGGTTCTTTAATGAAAATAATAAACTAAAAGGTAATACTTGACATCATTCAGAGGATAAACCAGGCTGTTAGAGCACAATATTGACAACACTGTCTCCAAAGAACACGATAAAGTCAAGAATCGAAGGACCTATACCACTCACTGCCCTCTAGCTTCATTGGTTCTTGGGGGGTTTGTTTATTTTTTGGAATTTAAAAGATTTTAGTGTATGATTTATTTTTTTTCTCTAATGGATGATAAAACCTGTGTCCCTACATCCCACGAAGGATCTTGAGTTCAGTACTTAGTAAAGATCATACTGCTTCTAGGCCAACAGTTGTGAAAGGAAGTGATTTGGCCAGGTTAATGCTCAATCGCAAGGTTTTCTTCCTCCCAAATAAGGGCACCAACTTAATAGAGGTTGGTTGAGCCCCATGAGGGTCTCCCAACCCCAGAGTCATGGCTGATGTAACAGCATAAATAATTATCTAACAAACCCGGGCCCGGGAGATAGGAGTACAATGCCTTGCTCACTGAGCTATTCCTTCTAATGGATGATAATTAATCTATAGAGCCTCCTGGTGAGTTGCTACTCCACTGAAATTCAAAGTTATATGGCAGTACAGAAAAATGAAACTCTCATACTTCAACAAAGAAATAAGAAATTATAATTCATTGTTAAATCAGTATAATAAAAAAAATATATATACAGAGAAAAATAATAATAATTATCAAACCTGATTGACAAGTGGCTCATCACTAGGATGATAGTCAGTGCAAATCGTTTTCAAGAAATGAGTTGTTTCTTCTGGAATGTTTTCAAGAAGCGTAATTCCATACTTCTTTATCATTACCTCAGCCTATATTAAAATAGTAAAATAACTATGATAACTTAGGTTCAGCGATGCAGTAGATAATGAAAACTTATAATTTAACTAATAGATTTTATTTACTTTTAATTAAATTATTGAATTAAATAATCATGGTTACTTATTTAAATTAACAAGTATTTTTATAGGTGAATATATTTCCAATCAGGGTAAATATTTAAGGGAGGTCTGACACCCTGTAGGCGGCCCAGAGTAGATTTTTCAAAATCCTTCAATATTTTTTTCTAAAATTTATAACAAACTTATCAATATATCTACAGAAGGGTAGACACGTCAATAAATATTCTTTGGAAACATAACTAATTGAACACGCATGATTTTACATCAGAAAATTCCATGTTTTTAACACTATATGACTCATTTTCTCAGAAACAAAAAAAGTCACAGAATCTAACTTCCAATGGAAAAATAAAAAAGGAAAAACATTGGTTTAAATTTTGTGATTCAAATTTTTTTTCTAGATTTTAATTTAAAACCCATAAAAAATCTCCCATCCGTTTCTTTTCAAAACTGTTATTGATAAACAGAAAAAGTTTTAAGTTAATAGCTTTTCTAGTTTTGCGAAAATGGAGGGCTTTTTATTTTTAGACACTAATCTGGAAAAATTCAATACTTTTTAAGTTTTTTCTATACACTTGATAGTTATGATCTATAATATGTTCAATTAAAAAATGGTTGTATTTTTTTTTTTTAATAAGATTATAATTGAAAATATTAATAACAATACTTTCAGTAACGAGAGTAAAATAATTAATTACCTTTTCAAAATCAAGTTTAGCAATGTAATCAAGAGCAGTTTGATACTTTTTTTGATCCTCAATTTGAATTGTTAAATACCAATCGTGTAAAGAATGCTTTTCAGCCAGTAAAAGAGCATCTTCAGCCGAAACGTGGCGACAAACATCTATAGCAACTTCTACATCAAAGTCTACCTCACGATCTTTGGTCTGAAAAATAATAAATAAATAATGATAATAAATCAGTTCATAATAATTACATTAATTTAAATCAAACAGGAATATAAATTGTTTACCATAATAAATTCTTTCAAAAGTTCTGGTTTGTTGAGTTTTGTATAAAAATTCAAGAGCAACGTTGTATGGCCACCAGTAGCAGCCCCCTCTTTATGAAGAGCTTGTAAATAGGTTGTCAAATTTTCAACTTGCTGGGAACCTAAATACTGAAAATTAAGATACTATTCAAACACTATTGCAATTATTCAAATAATTTCTAGGAATAATTTTTTGTATATTCTATTAATAAAAACAAAAGAATTAAAAGAAAAGAAAAACATACTTTCCTAATAACATAAGACGGCTCCAATTTTCCTATCGTTTTAATATACTGGTTGATGGCACCTTTATGATCACCTTTACTGTAGAGGTGATCTCCGTACTGTCGGAATATTTCCATTAAACCATCAGCATCATATTGTTGACTCTTAGCTATTCTGGAATATAAAAGCAATATATAAAATAAATTATGAAATAAACTGCTATTAAAAAGCTCAGATCTGCTCTTATAATTTATTTTTACAATTAGCTTTTTTTTAAACCAGTCTGCTCCATTTTGAAACTTTTTGACCGATGATTTATTTAAAATAGGCGTTCTTGAATAAATTTTTTATGCTGATTCTAAAAATGTGCTCCATTTTTTTTTATTAAGTCACGTTTTTACACAAAATAAGAATTGAGTTTTCAAGATTTTTAACTAATGTAAGCACAGATATATTAACATTACTTCTCACAATGATAATTTTTTTAACACTGTAGAGAACAGCTCTGCTCTTTCTTTACTCCGTACAAGGAAGTAAAAACAATAAATTAAAAAAAAATGAATACAATTATTATTATCTAATGACGACAAGTAACCTCTCTACGCCTTTCCAATTGTTCTTTTCTCGCTTGTACTTGTACTTTTGTACTTTATTATGAAATAGGACCCAGGTGGTACACGAACAATAGGACCCAGGTGGTACACGAACAACAAACCAAAGTCATGAATAAAATGATCTTTCTACTAACACGATAAAGGCGAAATTAATTACTCAGTGTTGAAGATACCTTACGAATCAAGTTGAGATCCATCAAGTCTAACATTGATGCTCTGATTGTAAATAAACAATAGGTTTCCAACTAAAAATATTTATGTTTATCTTCACGAGGCCCAAATTTCATACTTTTGATGGATACACTTACGTTTTCAGAATTTTTGGTGTTGTGTGAATCTTACGGCTGTTGTAATGTGAAATTGATAAACTTTTAATTTTTAAACTTTATTATTTTCTTAAGAAAATTTACTGTAATATACATAGTTTTGTTAGTTAAATAAACTTTTGTAAATAAGTTTGTACTTTTTTATGAAGACAAATCTTAAGTACTAATATCATAAGATCGGGTAATCGTTCACCCAGTTATCTGAAAAGTGAAATTTGTTTATAAAATAAAGTCTGGGAATTCCTGCAATAAACTGAAAAATTGACAGTTGATGTGATACAATCAGATATAAAACATTTCTTACCTAATAGCTAAATCATAAAGATTTTTTTTAAAAAGAAGGGAAAGTTTTGATTGAAGATCCTTCTCTTCGACAAGAGCTACTGACTTATCAGTCGACAATATATAAAATGATCCCCATTCGACTAAGATGGAAAATACATCTTGCACAGGAGAAGTAAAAACTGTTAAGCTGTTGTCTTGGCTATCCAGTACAGTTAATTCATGAGTATATTTATTGGAATCTCTGAAAAAGAAAAAAAGTTAATCGAGGCATGATTAGTTTGAATTTTAATAAATCAATATTTACAAAATGAATAACAACATCAAAACCAATATTCCTTTACCCTAATGATTTTACAGAAGAGATCCGAGACGTTGATTTATTATCTTTTGCAACAATCACTAAATAGCCACGAAACCATTCGAGTTGAACTTTTTCTCCATAGAGGGCATAGCAAGGCCCTTTATCTCCATTAGTATAACAGTACACAGCCTTAAAAAAATAAAACATCATAAAAAATAAACTTAGTATACTGGAATAAGTGTGCGTGCATCACACCACTTTCACTTACTACCTTACTTTGAGTAGAAATCAATTTCAAAATAGAAATCACTTTAGTTTCCATGGAAACAATTAGATTTTTTATTAAATAATTATTAAATTTTATTTTAATTAAATAATTACAAATGTATAAATTATTAACTACAACAATCACTTAAGTATATCCGTTTATCATCATTCTCGATTACCTTCTACGACTCTTTATGTTAGTTAATATTGTTTCTAAAATCTTTAGCTTTTCAACGGTATATTATCTATATTACTAATCTTACTACCAGAAATTTGTTTTCAACCAGGGAAAATATTTCTACTTTTTTCAACAAGCCACAAATTTTGGATACAGAAAAGTACAATAGCAACAGAAAAATTCTCTAGGCGATTTATATAACCAACAACATTAAACACACAATGAATTTTAAGACTGTCTCAAGGAATTTAAATACATACTCTGCAAACATTATGGACAAACTAGAAATATAATTTTTTTGATATAATCATATCGATATAAAGTAAATATGGGATGTGTATGTATATATACATATATATATATATATATATATTTTTTTATTTTTTTCCGGTTGGCTCTATAGACCTTGTAGATCTTTGGCCGCGCGATATGGTGTTCTTACAGACATTTATTGCTTGTGGAAGCACAGACAGCCTGGAGGGGGTCACCCAACCTCACGTTGCTGCGAACCATGGTGCAACGGCAGGCTGCCCATTGCTCCATAACCAGTCCCTTTGGGTCCAATTAGGCAGTGTCCTTCCCACCGACTCACTCGGGTTCAAGGACAGTGACCAATCGGTCTAGATCCACGATCTGGGACCTATATTTCTTTCCCCGAGACAGACCGTCCATGGACCAAACCTCCGGGCGGCTATTTTATGTCCTGGAAAACCACAACGCGATTCACAATTAAGGTACACGGGGTAGGGTCATAACTCCTACGCCCGGTCTGTGTGAGTAGCCTCCAGTAGCCTGACGGGCCTCACATACCCGGGGGTGGTGGGGGAATAAATTTCTTGAATTATTACTTTAATTAATTTAAAGTAGTGCCGGTGCCAGGATTCGAACTCACAACCTTTGGGTTTGTGAGTAGGTGCACTTTTGCAAGCGCGCTAACCCACTCGGCCTATATATTTATATATATATATATATATATATATATATATATATATATATATATATATATATATATATATATATATATATATATATACATGGTCCCTTAAGAATAACACAATGGAACAAATAAAACAGAAACAATATCGGGTCATAAGATTAAAAAATAAAGATCAATTAATATTTAGAATATTGTCTTGAAAAGAATTATTAATGTTAACCAAAAATTAAAAAGCAAAAGAAAAAAGAATAGAAAAAGAGAGAAAATAAAAAATATAAAAATAATGGGTAGATTAGCAAAGTTGAAGCTAGTGCATTAAAAACTATTATTTTCTTCTGATCCAGATGTTAATCTTAAACAATTTCATAATTAACGAGCATCATTTTGGAAAGAAAGAAGGTGTTGGAAAAGGAGGGATTTGAATGAGGATAGAGAAAAAGCATGGCGGATATTAGAAGGAAAGGAATTCCAGAGGGTAGAGGAGCGTTCAAATGTTTTGGTTCTATGGGAAGGGGTATAGAGGTCCGAAAGGAATGATCTTGTTTCCTGTGCGTGGACCAAGGATTTAAATTGTAGGAGGCTGCAGATGTAGGAAGAGTGCTGGGTGGTGATAGTTTGGCATAGGAAAGATCCGAGGAAACATTGTCTACCGTTGGAGGGGAAGAGTAACTTTACCTCGCCGTAAAGGTGGGACATATGTGTCCCATATATATATATATATATATATATATATATATATATATATATATATATACACACACACACACACACACACATATATATAAATAAAATATAGAATTTGGAGATAAAGTTAATCCTCTGCAGAGCCCTTTTGAAAAACAACAGCATATAGTGTAGGTGGTTTAATAAAAGAATTTTTTCAAACAGAAAAGTAATTAAATATAGCTCATCGAAATATATTTAAATAATTTTTTTCAAACACTTGACTGTTTTTTAGATATGTATCATACTATAAGATAAATCAGATTCATTATTTTTGTTATACTTTAAACAAAATTTTGTTACTATATAATTTAAAATTTAGTTTTTAATGAAGATTAAATATTATAAAGCAGTATTATCCTGATGATGAGACAGAACCCTGAAACATTGACAATGTGTTGTGAGTGTCAATAAAAATTCATTTTCACTAGTTAGTTTTTTTCGCCTATAACTAATTATCAAATTCTTTCATAGTTAATATTTATCCATTTTTTATAATTAATAACAATGGGAGATGATTAATTACTTCAAAATTAAAGTTACTTTAGAGGAAGCCATTTTGAAAATACGGTATTTAAGTCGTGTTAGACTATTTCAATGAGGATAAGATCTAGCTGATATTAAAGACCATTTAATTGTAGATTGATATAACAAGCTTGATCAAAATTGTTAGTAGTTTTCAAGAAAATTGTTAAATTAACAATATAAAGTGACACCTCCAGAAAGTCGATTTTGGCGAAAAAGTTGCTGTAATGTCCCAGGTATATACAATGCCTACCTTAAACATGTAATTACAGTTTTGTAAAACTTTTCGTGTTTGAGCTAGACTTGCCATATACACGCACATGCAATCATTTTGCAAGGCTTAGTTATTTCGACTAAAATTAAAATAATAATATATAGAAAGATTTCAATTTTTCACACTTTTCAGGCTAAAAAAATTACAGCTATTCATTAGAATTAAAGAATTATCAAAGGCAATTTTTTGGGGTAGGAGAAAAATAAAACTGAACGATCAATGGCACTTATTTGAAAAATTATACAAGTTACATTTGTGATTGCAGATTTTTTACAAATATATATTTATAATTTAATAAGGATATGCACAAAAATAAGCAAACATACAAAAAAATTAATTTATTGTCGTTTTCACACAAAATAGCTTCTAATGTCTTTTTGTGCATAATTCATCACCGAAGTCATGTTTAAGAGTTTGTCCACAACAAGAAAGACAAAGTTAAACTGAATTTAAAATGAAGATTTCACTCTATGTTAGGAAAGATATTCAGAGAATGTAGGTACTTCTGTGCTTCTTCTGAAACAAGATCCAGAATTTTCATTGTTTTGCAAAACCAGTTGAACATTTTTTTTTTCTTGTTTAATTATTGCCCATTCTTATAGACCTAAGCTAAAGGCTCTTTTTGATGGAAATCACATTTTATATTTTTTTAAATTGGAATTTTTTGTTTGATATGTAGAAATTTTATTCGATTTATAGAATATTTTTTTCAAATGAAAATTGAAGGTTCCTAAAAAAAAGTTCGATATATAGAGATTTTCGGTATATGGAAGTTCGATATACAGATGTTCGACTGCATTTCATAAATACGTATAAGTGAATATAAGAATTTAAATAAATCAGAAAGTAAAAGGAGGCTTACATCATTCTTAGCAACAAAGAAGTGGCCATCCTGTCCGATTTCTACAAACACTGAACATCTTATTGAGCAACCATCCTTATCAAGATGTGTCTGAAACAGAGAAATAAAAACACAAGAGTTATAGTATTAGAATTTTAGAAATAAGTGTTAATTATTTTTATAATAAAATAAGTAAAACATAACTTACACGCTTTTCCTTATCTTTGTATGTCACATCAAACATTTCAATACTATTCGCAGATGCAACATACAAAAGAGTGGTCTTGGCAGAAGTGTGAAAAGCTAGACCTGTAATACTAGAGAGGTCATATTTCAACAGCTTCTGTTTGCTCGTCCTTTCTCTTTTGACATCACCTAAAGGAAGAGATAAAATATACTAAAAAATTTAAAAAAAACACAGAACAATTAGTGAAGAGCGAAGGTTTACTGCTTGAAAAAAATCTTTACATTATATGGAGCAACAATCAACAACCAAATGAAGAAATAATTATAACAGATACAGATTATTGTAAAAACATTAAAAATCAAAATTTCCTTATTTAAAAGTGTAGTAAAAAAGATATTTTCAAATTTTAAACCACTCACAGCAGAATTTCACTGGATTGCCCACCGTAATGGCTGGCAGCTGATTCCTGCTTTAAGAGAATTGAACAAGGCATATTTTTTTGGAACTGCATTGAGAAAAAAATTTCTCTTTAAAAATGAGATTCAAATATAAATCCAATTAAATAATGAAAGAAATTTTCATCTCAAATAAATATTCCAATTCAAAATGTCTTTTTTAATTAAAGAACTGATTTACCAATCACATAATGATAAAACATTATCTCTTCTGATTTCATTACAAATATATATTTACTACTAAATTATTATACTAATAACTAATGAAATAATAAATTTAAATCAGTCATACACTTTCAATTCTTCTATTTCCTATTCAAAATATTATAAGAAGTCATGACTCTGAAGAAATTTGGCTTTAATATGTAGTTAATCAGTTCTTGATAGTTAAGATTTTATACAGACATACCTATACTTATTATTGAACTAAATATACCAGGTAAAATGAAAAGTATTGATTAAATAAGATCACAATTCTGCCACTCTGCTTATTTCTGTCCTTGCATTTAAATGAAAGCCATTAAATTTAAGCCTAACATTTTGATTTAACAATATTTTAAACTAGAATGTGTAATGGGAGAGGAGTTGGTTGCTATGGTGAGCAGTTTCAATGAAATACACAAGTAAAACAGTTGGCAGTCACCCCCAACCGCAATAGTGGGCAGCTCCAGCAAAATTCTACCTTCAGACAGACAGTTTCAGATTCACACATAACTAAATGTTTAAAATAAATAAAAAGCCAAAAATAATACACAATATTTAATTGAAGGATGAAATCAACACATTATTTTTCTTGTATCTTAATAAGATATTAAATGAAAAGTACGTTTTATTCTGGGAAATATAATTTCCTAAGAAGAACATAGAAACATACTTTATTTACAAAAATATATTTTTCACTTGTACACTAATTATAAATAATAGTTATAAGCAATGGATATTTGATTTAACATATATAAAAATTGTTGACGTGGCTATGGTAGATTTAGTCTTCTCTCATTTAAATGATTCTATATGTTTGAGCCCAGAATAGCTGAGTATTCTATCATTATGAGGGAGACTTTTCTTCCGTAATATTTTATTTACTAATCAAAATGAAACCATATTCCGACAATATTTTATTACTTCAGAAGAAAAAATAATAATAAATAAGTATAAAATTTTCACCTCGGTAAAGAAGAATAGAGCCATCGGGAAATCCGACCGCCATAAAAGAAAGGCTATCTGTGATCGCTATGCATGAAGGATGGAAATCTGCTTTGTATGGAATCGATGCACGACTTATTCTTAAACATACTGGAATGCCATTTTTATCAAATTTTTCAATATGCCACACTTTAAGAACTGGATTAATGCCACTCTCATCTTCCTACAAAAAGATAATTAAGACAAAATCACTAATGAACAATGTATATATAGTTAAGTGCCTTATCTTTAAACCCATTAATGGATATAAGACCTCTTAAGCAGTAGGACAATTTTTGTGTGTTGATACAATGTATATTGATCCTGGCAAGGAATGACAAAAACTGTTAAAAAAATTACCCCCCTCCGAAAACATGGGTGGGATATAAATGACCAGTGCCCATTTAGCACATCAAATTTCATATATATTTTTTTCACATTATTAGATAGAATGTGTATACATTGCCACCTAAAAACATAATAAATATATATACTTTCTTTTATTCATTTATTTAAAAAAATAAGATGGTTGTATCAAAAAAAATTTTTTTTTTAAATATCAATTCAAGTTATAAATATTATATTAAAATATAACAATAAATGAGTATAGCTGAATGAACCAAAGATAATTTTTTTTTTTTTGGCTAATTTCTTTTATTTGTTAACATAATTGCTATTATTATCTTAGCTAGTAAGTAAAACAAAAATTGCACTAATATTATCTTAAATAATAATATTACAGGAAACTTTCTGCAATTCCTTGAAAAAAATAGCCAATAAATGTAAAAACTGACACCAATCGTCAACTATATCTTACATTCAACACCAATAACGATACCTTAAAAGGGCAATGGCCGTATTTGTCCCACCTAAAAAAAATGTCGGCTAGAGCACGATGGCAAACTATTCTAAACGTATTTTTCTGTACCTTCTGCCATCTAGAGGAATGTAACTAAATTGTTTTTATCAGTAAATTCATGATCGTAGATAGGTGGGACAAATAAAACCACTGCCCGTTGAAGGGTTAATGAGACATTTAGATTAAAACTACTTTTTAAATGCTTGTTAAGTTAATTGACATAAATAGAATTTGTATACATTATTTTTATAACTATATATATTTTAGGTGTATAAGCACATACAATTATATAAAATATCCACTTCAGGAACTTCTTTCATTAAATGATAAAAAAAAAAAAAAAAAAAAAAAAAAAATCACCATAACTGTCCTGTTTTATCACTTACGACAAGACCACAAAATCAGAAACCAGTCTCATCAGCATAAATCCTGTTATCTACCTTAACGGTTGTGCTGAGAATGAGAAGACTTATCATTGTTAACTCACAGTGGAATTATTGAAGAAGTTCAATTATTCTAAGAGGATGTAATAGAAATGAGAGATCAGTGATCTTTTTCCAGCTGAACTGCCATTTCAATTCCAGCTACAGTATCCCCGTGTCCATAGGAGGGCACCTCTGGATGTTATCATCAGCTACTCAAGTTTAAATGCGAAATTCTTTAAACCTTTTATCCTTAAATTAACTTAATACCATAAGTTTTATAATATAATATAATATGCTAGAATATTCATTTAGAAGTAAAGAATACAGGAATATCTTCCAATAGGGTGTCCAATAAATTAAAAAAAAAAACATATCATTAAATATTCTTACTTATAAAAGATATCAAGTATACCTAATTAAAAATAATGAATAATACTGGCTTCTGGCTCGCAAAACACCAAAAAGCTTATCAGCTATTGATAAGGGTTGCTTATTACTATCGATATATTTAAGTATAAAAAGAAAGAAAGAAAAAAAAAGCATTTTTTTCTAGAAGGTATACCATCAGTCAACTTTAGCTTCTACCGCATTACCATAACTTTCTCACTATCTTATCAAATGTTGTGAGGGATGGTTAAGATTAGTTTTAATTCAAAATAAACTGAACTTAATTGTTTTATTCTAATATCCAAGACAATGACCCCAATAAGTTTTTATCATTGGAATAAACAGAAATTGACACCTGAAATTTATGTGAAATTAAAATAAATTTACAAAACTATTTTTGAATATATTACAAATTTTAGTCACTTTTAGCTTTTGGTAGATCACAGACATCAGTCAACTTCAACTTATTATGTTTGTTCACGGGATAAACAAACCCCCAAGGGTTCTGGTTCGTGGAAATCAGAAAGGGTGTTTATAAATCCAAAATAAGAGTCTGAGATTGTACTAAGGTTAGCGATTATGGAAATAATGGGTATTCGATTCGTTTTTTTTTCTTGATGGCTAAGATTTTTTGAATTGAGGGAAAAAATATTTGGTGTGTCCAATCACACAACTTTCATTACCACTTGGTGCAAAGTCTTATACAAAAATTATTTGCAGTATTATTTGCCAATTCATACGGTCTATTAAACATATTACACAAACAGATAATTGAATAATATAGAAATAAAGGAAAAGATGAGAAAGAGTAATTTATGTAAGCAATGCTATCTCATATTGATCACTAAGTACAAGTCGTAGAGTTGCAGGTCAGGAGCCAGTATTCTAGAGTACTGTCTAGCAATACATATTAATGTACGTGAAATGCAGTACTAAAATATCTAACATACCCCAATTGTAACTAAATACGGTGACAGCTTACACTGTTCAGCCAATGAAATGTTTAGTTCATAGGCACGGAATGTTTTTATATCAAAATTTTTAGAGACCAGGTGAACATTACCAGATGAATCTCCAATTATGAGGAATCCGTAGCCATGGGTTGTTGTAGTTACTTTAGCTTCCTAATGAAAAGAGTAAGAAAACAATGTTATAATTAATTTCAGTGTTCCATTAACATTATTTTTAAGGAAATTATTACATCAATATATATCATTTCACATATTGCTCTCTAAAAAATATTTTCTCCATTTATTTCGCAATTACATCCTTCAACTCAAAATAGTATAGTGATATCCAATAGTTAATCCTTCTTGGTCTACTTTTTAAATTATTTTAGTAAGGCTTCCTTGATTTGAGTTGTTCTATAGTTACTTCTGAATCCCTTTGATTTAACAACCGTTCTTTGGGAAATACAAAAGCTTGGAAACAATAAACAAATTCTTAATATGAATAATACTTATTGGCAAAAATCTGGAATTGTTTAGTGGTAGTATTGTTCAGTACAGTTAGCAAATAATAAAATTAATAATAACCTTAATCAATAAAACAAATTCATGGATTATGTGGAAAATGGAATGCTAATAGTATTACGGGTAATTTCCCTATTCTTACCCCACCACCATCCCCATTGGACAGTAAAATAATAACTGATTAATCGATAAAAATCAACAAAAGAGGAAAATATAAAATTTAATATTTAAAATTATAAATTAATTAGAGAATGTCTTACTCCCAATGCTTCAGAAACTCTTCCAGAATCAGCATTTTCATTTAAATCGAAGAAATTCAATCGACGGCGCTGAGGATTAGAAAAAATTATCAATTTTAGCCATGAATGAGATATATCTCAAATTAGTTTAAATTACCTCCAAAAACGCCATTCGAAAATTGAATTATTAGCTTTCTAAAATGGATTAAATGTGATAAATGAATACAACATACAGTAAAATTAATTAAGAATAAATTAGAAGTTTTTTTTTTAAATTAACTTCCAACTAAGAAAAAAATTTGGCAAGTAAACTTCGCCCTTAAACCGTCAGGTTATAAATATTACTGTTAATGAAAGAGAATGAAAAGAGTGAAGAACGAGTCGTTCAAATGTACGTGACTGCTACCTTGCCTCATTTTATTGCGTTAAAGGTTGAATTTCCAAATCTTTGCTTGGTTTTTATCCTCTAAAGTGATAGGATTAATTAGAATTTGAAAGCAGTACAGAGCCTAAGTGTTAGAATCTCAATAGATAGTGAATTGTTCTGATCCAAGTTCATAGCTCTGAGTTGTAACATGGTCTTAACTAGTATCCGGGTCGCCTGATAGTGAGGGTTATATTTTAGTTTTATTGTGATTCATGCTTGTTTATTAGTTAGTCCTCATCATGATCTTACTCGAGATCAATAATAGAATTGTAGAAGACACTCTTACGATCAAGTTTAAGAATGCATTAGCTGGGTGAGTTGAAAAACCGATGCCGGTTGATGTAATCCTATTATTTATAAGTTCCTAATTCTTCTCAACGTTTTTTTTAAATCAGTTGCAATAATACTTGACATTTCTTGTTTATTGTTGTGTATATTTAAGTTATTAATGAACTTTTTTTGTTTTTTATCTACAGTCACAAACAGGACTCTATAGACATAACTATAGCTGACTTTGATGGTGTTTTATTTCACATATCAAATGTTGGTGGTGAAAAATCCAAGCTTTTGGTGAGTGTTTAAAATAAAACTTCATAATTTTTTTTTAAAATTGATTTTAATAACCATAAACTATTACATGTCCTAATCAACATAACTTTCTTCACTCCTAGGTTAGTATTTCTTTGAAGTTTTACAAGCAGCTGCAAGAACATGGAGCTGATGAGTTGTTGAAAAGAGAGTATGGTCCCCTGTTAGTTGAGCCTGAAACAGGTAATTAATTCAGTTACGACAAGGTTTATATACATATTCATTCATTGTATTATATTCGATTTTTGGTTTCAGGATACAATGTGTCGCTCCGTATAGATCTTGATAATGTGCCTCCAGACTGGGAAAATGTTGTTAAAAAGATCGGATTATTAAAAAGAAATTGTTTTGCTTCTGTATTTGAAAAATATTTTGATTTTCAAGAAAAAGGTGATTTCAGTGAAGGGCTTAAGAGAGCTGTTATAAATTACAGGAACGAGGAGACAATGTATGTTTTTAAATTTTTTTGAAAATATCTATATTCTTTTATTTTAAAGGGTGTGGTATTTAATGGGTGGGGATTAAATGAGTCATTGATATATCCTTATCTGTAGTTGATATAAATACGTATACAGTTTGCTTTCAATGGACAAGTATCCAAACTTCATCATTGTCTTGATGTAAAGTTGCTTAATACCTCTGGCATTTCTAATTACACACATTTTTCCACTATATATTTTGAGAAGCATTTTTTCTGTTACCAAGAAGTTATTTAAAATTTATATATTTATTAATATTATTATTATTTATTAATTAAAATTATTAGTGCTGTCCACTTCCGCTCGCTCAAGAGATAAACAAAATCCCAATGGTTCCTTTTCAGTCAAAGTTGGTACCTTAACCTAATTTGAATTATTACTGCTTTAATTAGATCATAGCTGTCGACTTCCGTTCACTCAAGAGATATACAAACCTCTAACAGATCCTTTTCAGTTGTATTTGAGTCCTAACCGTAATTTAAATTATTACTGCTTTAAGTGCACCTTCCTCAGACTGCTGGATGTCGACAGCACTATTAATAGTGCTAGAGAGGGGTAGTGCAGCTACCGCCACTGATAAGGCGCTTGCATTGTAATATTGTACCGCACTATCTAATATAGTGATTGAATATGTCAAGCTAGTTTCTGAAGTAGCTTATAGAATAACGGTGTTATATTAATTACCTATAAAACAAATTTTAAGTCTGTTAAAAAATGTATTAAATTATAAGTAATTTAATAAATTGCATAATTAATAATTACATACACTGATTAAAACTAATTATAGGCAAGTAACTTGAGGGAGGAACCATGTGGATTGAGCATAGGCCGGGAGGTTAAGCTCAAGGAGGAGGAAAGCCTCCCTTTACTCAACTTCAGACAGTTACCTTGTCAAACGTACCGTCTTGCTTTTTAATTTATTTTACATTCTTTCAATTGTGTGCACTAATTCATAAATTTATTGTTATTTCAATAACAAAAGGTTATTGTTAGGCGCTTGCACGCTAAAAGGTTCTTCCCAAAGTTGCTTATCTGTAAATTTACTTTTTTAGGTTTATGGTTTCTAATGAAAGGATTATATTTAAATATTTTAAAAATAATTTATTCATTAAATTAAGTATTTTTTATTCATTACTTCCTGGATTAATTTATTCTGGTGTCTCCTATTGAAAATTCTCAATACTGGTATTGACAAAGAGTGTGCAGTTTCATTCAAGTATGTAGCATATATGAGCTATCAAAACATAAATTACTGGAGTTTCCATTGTTACGTTTTAATAGTTAGATTTGCTTAATTATTTCTTGCCTTTAAGCCTGTTTATTTGTTCTTATTTAGGTATGTAGAAGCCAAATCGGATAGAGTTACTGTTGTTTTTAGTACAATATTCAAAGATGAAGATGACGTAGTAATAGGTAAAGTGTTTATGCAAGAATTCAAAGAAGGAAGGCGTGCAAGTCATACAGCACCACAAGTTCTGTTCAGTCATAAAGAACCACCATTGGAACTTTATAACACAGATGCAGTAGTAGGGGAGAATATTGGATATGTAACATTTGGTAAGCATCATTTTAGTATTAATTATGTGATAATTATCATTTGAAAACTATTTTACAATGCAGTCATTAACCTGTATGTCTTTTAAGTGTATGTTGACTGCTAATATTTCCATCTTTTATAGTCAATTGTTTGTTTGATCTATCACTAATTTAAATTACATTGTAAATATCAACTAGAAAGTGAAATCAATATTGGATTAGACTGAAATTGTCTATATACAGTATTCTTATTTTACAATGTGTGTCATTGTGTTGAAGCGGTCTGAAGAGTGTGAGAGTGAACATGTCTTTACCATCAAAACTTTTTTTTTTCCTTTAAAGTTGCTGTTACCTAAGATTGGAGTGGGGTAATATAAGTATAGACAAATAACTTAAGAAAGAAGCTTGTGCAGAGAATAGGCCGGGAGCCTACGGTGAGAAAGCCTTCTCCCTCTACATAACTTCAGACAGCTACATTTTCAAAAATAATATTTTGATTTATTTTACATTATTTCAGTCACGTGCACTAATTCGTAAGTCGATTGTTATTTCAATAACAAAAGGTTGTTGTTAAGCGCATGCGCACTAAAAAATTATTTCTTAAGTTGTTTATCTGTAGGAGGTTAGAGGACGTGATGGCTGAGCTCGTTGAGGCGAGAGTTCTAGAGTGCCTAGTTTGAAATATTGTGGGCTCAATTCTGGCCTGAATATCAATATTTATTTTGCGATGGCCCGAGAAATGAATCTTGACACTTTCACCCTGGTTAGTACGGAGTGGCAGCCATCAGGTGATGAAAAAAAAGACCATAAGACCCACTTGTTGCACTAGTTCCCCTCAGCAATACCAGTATAAGAGGTTACCCTGCCTGTTAGTGGGATCACGAGATAATTTAATAGTTATCATATCTAAATGTAATAATATTCATTATAATGACTTAATATAAGTCATTAATTATTTGATAATCCTTTTGCAACCATTTAATACTTTCATTTTAATTATAAACTGAACTGTGTTTATGTAAGAATTATCAGTAAATTGGAATCTTCCATTGTCCATGACTATAACAACTTGTATTGAAAGCCATAATTCATGTATTCTAATGTTTCAGATATGATTTTTTTATAAGAATTATTGATTGTTATTTCTTTATATTTTTTTAATAATTTAATGTGTTTTCTATTAATTAAATCTATTTCTAGTAGCCAAATTGTATTATTTTTCTATCTTTTTTTTTTTTTTTAGTTTTATTTCCTAGACATACAAATAGAGAAGCGAGAGACAACACAATTAACCTCATTCACATGTTCCGAGATTATTTGCATTACCATATTAAATGTTCTAAAGCCTATATACATTCCAGAATGAGAGCTAAAACTTCCGACTTCTTGAAGGTCCTTAATAGGGCACGACCTGAGCCAAAGAACGTCGAAAAGAAAACAATTACGTAAGTCTGATTTCATATTCTTCTTTTAGTGTTTATGCATTAAATTGACCTATTCAGAAATTTTAATGTGTGTTGAGTTAACGTCTCCTAAGAAGGGCTTGGGATAAGTCCCAGTTCTTGCTATATGCCAAACATGAAAAGTTGACCTGCTTTCTGGGAATACCTCAGGATTTTAATTATGAGCCATAATTGAAATAAAATCAATTTTTTGGGTTACATTGTATTTTGATGGATAAATATCATTACAAAGAATGAGTAATATCGAGTTTAACACCTTCATTGCTGAATGTTCATATGAAAGAGTTTTAAGTGTTTCTGTAGCACTGAAAAGTTAATCTTTTACTATATACTAGCTGCTTTTAAGCTTCTATTATATTCAATTATTTCATTTTTCAGAGGTAGAACATTCATCAGAAAAGAAAGACTTGATTGATGGAGTAGAGCGATTACACATTTTACGAATGTAGTAGGCTGTTTCCTGTCTACAGGTGAAAAGACAATTAGATTTTTTAAAAATAGTATTTTGAATGTTCAGTTTGTGATGTCAAGAGTAACAAGTGATCGTTAAAACAAAATCCTAACAAAGAATATTGTTTCCTTACCTTTTATGTACATTTTAAAGATTTATACTACCTATTATAATTTTCATTATTGTATCCCTTAAAGGCAAATTCACATTATTCGAACTGTCATGTATAGTCAATGTCAAAACCTTGATAGTTTACTTGACTGTGTCTGCACCTGCTGGCTATTACAGAGGACAGTTAATGATCCTCTTGATTTCAGTTTTGTCTCTGCAACTATGCTATTGAGAGCATGATAGATAAAAAAAACGGAATTATTGGATATGGAAGTGATGGATAATACATCCAATTAAGACGTTAAAGACGTTTGTGTGTTGATAGAAAGTCAATGCTGTATTGATCAAGGGAAGGGATGGATATTGGTCGATCTGCCGGCGATGCAATGTTTAAGGCATGAGCAACGACCATGACATGTACAGCACAGGACATCAAGAATCTAATAAGATTCTTTTTGAAGCGATTTTGATCAGCTTGACCCTAATGTGTAGAACACTTCTTTGTATGTTTTAATGTAAATTGGCCTTTAGGTTTAATTTTTTTATAAATATGATACATTTAACCCTTTGGTTGCGTAATACTTGTGCGGTGGGAGGATAAGGTGTTGCGAGATTGTCAAACACATGCGGTGCCCCTTCTTCTATTTAGGTTTTCTAATAATGTTTTCCATCCTCCTTGTTGATCCAGGCTGTGAATCAGCACTAGTGGAGTTCAATTTTTTTTTCTTTATTTAAAAAAAGTTAAGTGTTTTTATTTTTTTTAAATGTTTTCAAATTGTATTATTTTTAATAATTAAAAATTTTTAAGTGTGTGATATATCTCAAAACACGGCACTGGACAAACTGCCATATCGCACTCCTGGCACAATATATTTTTATTTGCCGCCTTATATTCTTCAGAATAAATTCTTTTCGACATATTTACGAACCGGACTATTCACTAGTAAAGCAGAAACTATACTAAAGAGATATGCAGGGTAAATTTCAGGAAAAGAGAAACCGTACTTGGGCGTAAAAAAAAGGGACGGACCAGGTATAAGGGCTGGCCGAGTAGAAGGAAGTTAAAGATGACAAAAATGATTTCCTACGTTCTCTATCGGCTTTGAAGGATATTGCTACTTCTTTAAATAGTCTACAGATGGCGATAATCGAAACTAATTTAGAAGCTAGTAGCACACTGGACACTGCGACTGCCGGACTAGTATATGAGCTCGTAGCACACCGGGCACTGCAACCACCGCATTAGCATATGAGCTCGTAGCAGCGAAAGAGTTAAATTAATAATAATCATAATTAAACTTTCGATTCAGTTATCACTACGTTGATTTAATTAGGCAAAATATGAGTAGGTAAATTTAGAGCTGGTTTCCTCGTACATAAAAGGTAAGACAGTTGATGCAACCGTTAACCAAAAACTACTTTAATAGAAAGCCTTGATCAATATATGTTAATATTGTTAAATCGCTCAATAAAATGTGTAAATCATTTATGTTAATATAAATATATTTATGTGTCATATATAAATTATTAAAAAATAATGTACCTATTTTGGTAAATTGTATATAGTAAAGTTTTATCAGTTAAACTAAATAAAACATATTATTTTTATTGATTATTGTAATTTTTTTAATCAATTATTTTATTTATCCAGGGACTGGATTTTTATGCAATAAAAAACAAAAATATTCAGTCAAAAGTATTAAAATATACGATACAACCCAAATATTGAAATATTTGTTATCTCTATGTATTATGATATAAAGTCCCAAAATGAACATAAAAAAGTACTTCTATTCCAGAGTGATTTTTTTTACTTTTAAATAAAATAATTCTGTAATTAATAAAAATAGTTTACATCAAGATATTCATAAATAGATATACATGCATTTATCCAAAAATATGCAGAATGAAAATGGGTTAGTTGCATCTAAATGCAAGGAAGGATTCAGAAAATTATTTGAACTATTACTTCGTAATAAAAGGAGGCTAACCAAACATGCAATTGCATATCAATCCAATCTCTGTTTATAGATTTATTTATATGCATTGCTTACCAATCATTTTATTGTTAATTTATTGAATGTATACATTATTGTTCATTTTTATATTTGTATAACTGTAAGAAAATCGTGCATATTCATTGAGAAAGCTAAAAAAAAAAAAAAAAAAAAAAAAATATTAATTTGTGCAATCAGAACAGGACAATGAGGAATGTATATTAAAATGTCTCCTATATTATTAACGTCAAAAGTACTCCTTAGATTAGTTAAATTGTGATTACAAACGAGACGGTTTGCCGTATTAACTGGTTCATCGCTGAATTTAAAATATTTCATGTCGCTTCCTATATGAAATGAAATAATTACTGTTTTTAAAAACCATGTATTTATAAATTCATAATCACTTCATTTAGTGTTATATTTTTAAATTGTGAGTCATTACCTATAATTACCTGATATTTGTAGAAGATGCTGTCATTTGGTCATAATGGCGTGCATATAATAATACTTCTTATTGACTGTCTGATATTGATTTGTAAGCATGTTGCAACATCAAATCAATAAATTGTTTTCATTTAATAGTTTATATAAATAATTTTTAATGATAGAATTAATATCTTCATTATGTATTACTGGAGAGATACAAACAGACTCAAAGTGATTGTATTAATAACCATATGTGGTTTTAATATCATAAGAGTTAATTTTTATTTTGTAATTTTTTTTTATAAGTTATACAATTTGTATATAATTAATTTTAAAAGAGTATAACAATTTTAAGCTTATGGTAATAATTATTTTGTAAAAAAGGTATATGAGTATTGTTTATTTAATTGCAAAAGGAAAAAAAAAAATGTTTTTAATGGAAGAAAATTAAATTAAGTTGAAATAACAATTTTTTTTTTTAGTCTAACACAAGTTGTTGAAAATATTAAATAAATTGTTTTTAAGTTTCGAGGTGTTATTCATTTATTACTATTTTTCATTAGAAATATAATGGGGAAAACCCCTAATATCCTCTGGAAGGGAAGTGTGTTGAGCCAGCATTCTCAAGTCGGAAGTGAATTTAGAGGAGGGGGAGGGAGGGGAGTTTGAAACCAATATAGAATAGGTTGGTAATTCTGTCTTTCTGCTCTGGTAGGACTACGTTAGTTGAAAAGATACATTAGCTTATAATTATATAATAGATAATTAAAATACTTATATAATAGATTCAACTTGCAAATTCTGAGTATGTAGTCATTAGAGAAAGTTCTAATATTCAGTTTTGGAAGCAAATTTATTTAAGAAATATGAAAACAGCAAAATATAACAAATATCTGATGTAGACAACACATGGCTTCCTTGTACACCTATTAAACTATAAATCAGTGGCTCAAAAAGTGATTCTGAATTTGGTTACTTGTTTCCGAAGATTGCAGTGTCTCAAAAACGACACTCGGCGTCACGACATCCATCTATTGACACATATACAAGCTCTAGTTTCTTGAGGTCTCATTCCGTTAATATAAGTCATTTTCTTTCAGTAGTAACAAGTCCCCAAGAGATTTTTTCGTGTTCCGTGACAACATTAGAACTCAATATCACTAGATAAGGCATTGGAAATCAAGAGTTTCAAAATTTTAAGATGGAGAATCCACTTAACTTATATCTTATTCTCCTGATACAGACTTGTTCTGCTCACAAATGGGAGGAAAAAAAGTATTTTATACTCAATTTTAACTCTTAAAAAAAGTAATAAAAAAAATTAATTAGAGAGGAAAAAAATCGCGTTTATATCCTTTATCACCAAACTATATGATCTTTGTATTTAATTTTTGATGTAACTTTATTTTGACCTTCGAGTAAAGTATCCTTTTCGGCTCACCAATTTTAACCATAATCTAGTAAAAACATTTATATTGATACAAAAGTCCTATTTACAAAATTTGAGATGATACCAAATTACTATATACCAAATTTTACATAATATTTTAAAATAATTTTTAATGAAAATTTATTATGACCTCTAAGTAAAGTACCGCCTCCGGTTTCCTAATTTAGACCAAAATTTATTATGTTATTTATATTAGTATGTAAGTCTTAAATACCTAATTTGAGAAGTTTTGCATTATATTTTAATATAATTTTTGATGAAAATCAATAATGGCCTTCAAGTAAAAAACCACTTCTGGTGATCATGCAGTGACCAAAAAGGGAGGTTCACAACTAGATTTTACAACAATCATAAATACAAAATTTCAACTTTCTACGGCTAACCCTTTTTGAGGATACGAACGTACGTACAGACGACATGACGAAACTAGTCAAAATGGATTCAGGGATGGTAAAAATGTATATTTCCATTTAAAACTGAAAACAAGAAAATTTTCATGATTACAATACTTCCTTTACTTTGTATAAGGAAGTAAAAAAATGATGTCATTCAACAAATCTCATGATAAGAATAAATAAGACAGTGCTTCAGTCAGAAGTAATGTGAAAGGTGTCCTCATGTGAGAGAGACAGATTAGAAAGAAAATAAGTGAACCAAAGAAATTGATTTTTAATAAAAATTGGAAAAGAAAAAAAGGTTATGTTAAGGTTAAACCTCACCTTATTCATTTCATGGCCACCATGCCCTGCTTTAAAATTAGGAAAATTTACAACTAAATTTTCTTTGAAACAGAATGTCCGATTTTCGTTCTGTAAATTGCAGCTTATTACTTATTAACATAGAATTGCCAATAACTATGTTTGAAGCTTGTAGTTTGTCAAATAAGGGTAATAACAATATTTAAATGTAAAAAAGGGCATAAGAATTTGAAAAAAGTCTTATACAGCTTTAGGGATAGATATGCAGATTATTTTGGTTCAGAATTTGAAGAAAAATCATAGTTAAAGCTGTCTAATTAGTAAAATAAAATTTTCTCACCGAAGGGTTGGAGGGTGGGGAGCGCTTAGCTGAAAGGGAAGGAGCATGTACTAGTCGAGAGAAAAATTGTTGGGTGTAATACATCGGCACTTGGAACGTTGTTACAAAAATTTATTGAAAGGGACAGAATCTAAAATTTCTCTACAATTTTTTTTTCCCCACCAGATTTTCCAACTATATTCTGAAATATTGTAATTAATAGAATTTAAAAAAAAATGATAATATTTTAATTATTTATCTTATTAGGACAAAATTAATTTTAAGGATAAATCTCAAAATACTTCTCATGCAAATCCTGATGAAGAATTTGGAAATTCTCGTGTTTTTTAAAATAATTATTTCCAACACTTTCAACTACTTTATCGATCTCTCATAATAAAAGACAGAGGTTCGAAATACAAAAGGAATATAAATCAAATTAGAATATTATTGAAGATAGTTATTATAATAGTATAGAGAGATAATCATCGCAAGTCCACTCTAAGCAATGTTTACAAATTATTATTCCCGATACTCCAATTTTCACACTAAATTATACAACATTATTAATGAAAACCATTCAATTCATTTTTCAAAATTTTGTATTCTAGTTGGTCTTTTTCTCTTTTTGAAAAACAAATTTCAAGTTAAACAAGGCATTATCATCGATCATCATCAAAACACTAACTCTAGTGATGTTAACTGAACCACAGCCTATGGCAACTTCTAAATTGAATTATCACAACAGATAGTTTATTTCACTATTGTGATACATAACTTTGCCATATAAAAATTGTCTTTAATGATAATATTATTGGAGTCTGGAGGCTTCATCTCGAACTTTGGGTAATCTGTGTAAGATTTTCGATGATAAAATTTAATTAGATAGATTACATTTTGAAAAAAATTGGGAACTAAAACAATGAAATCGATAAAATGAGTTTTAGTCAGGTTTCTTCAAAAATAGACCACTACCTCAGCAATGCATCCCCTCCACTCGGTACTCCAAGTAGATAGAAAAGCTACCCTACTGATTTCATGGCAAATCACATGACCTCGAACCAACTTTATTTTACTTTCTATGGTATGCAAATGATAAAATTGAAACTTTTTTTGTTGTATTCTTAATAAATAGATGATTTGCCATGGCTGTATTGGAAGGTTTTTTTTTTAAAAAAGTTATAGTTTGCAAAATAAAAATTAAAAATCCAATTAATAAATTAAATTTTTTCATCAAATATAGTTATTGGCTATTTTATTATAGTAAAATTATTGAATCAGTAAAAAATATTTGGTTTCAAAATATTTTATTGATCAATTATATTTAATTTAATGTGGTACAGAAGGGATTTTTAAAATTACTGTCACATAAAAACAACTTTAAAAATGTTAAATAAAAACACTTTACATTACTCCATGCTTTTCCTGGAAGGAATTTGTTATTTTGGTTTATTATTTTCAATTACTTTATTTATTTCAATTCAATCCTCCCTCGACATTTAAATTTTATGTTTCAAGATGCGTAGAATCAAAAAATCGAATAATAAAAAAAAATCCATCCATTCGCCATATGCAGCTTTTCTCCAAGACCACTGGGCTGATTTTTATTGTTTGTTATTTACAATTATTTTTTTTTTTTTAAATGAATAGGAAATGTGTTATGAATTCATGATTTGTCACTGACTAATTTATTTACAAAATGTACAGTATGTACAAAAATGAATCTTTAAAAGTTTTTATTCTGAGTGAAGATTCCTGAAAAAAAAAATAAAAAAAAAATGTTAATTTTATGAAATATAGCTCAAACAGAGATATTTATAACTAATTTTGTTTGAATGCATGGAGAAGTTTAAATTATCAAGTCTTCACAAGCACAGTTAAAGGCGGCATAAGCTAGTTATTTCTCCGTTGCAAAATTATTTATTGGGTTGATGCAAAACTAATGCAGGTTTTTGTATTGTTAGGTATATTGTATTGTTATGGCGTATTTTCAATGAATAATATTAGATATTAGAATATTATGAATAATATTCATTGAAAATACGCCATATCTTCACTTTAACTATATATATTTAATCAAAGTAATTTCCGTCAGAATCGATGTACTTTTGCCAACGTTCAACAATCTTTCTTATCCCAGCAGAAAAAAAAATTTGGATCCCTGGATGCAATGAACTCACGAAAAGAATTTTCAATTTCATTCTGGTTTTGAAAATGTTTCTCCCTCAAAAAGTTGTCCAGATGTCTGAAAAAGTGGAAGTCTGTAGGAAAGAGAGAGGTCAGGTGAATAAGGTGGGTGTTGAAGAACTTCGTAGCCCAACTCGTGCAGTCCTCGTAGCGTTGGTTGTGCAACGTGTGGTCGGGCATTATCATGGAGAAGGATCGGCCCCTTCCGATTAACCAATGTTGGGCAAAGATGCTGCAACTTCCGATTCATATTATCAATTTCTTGACAGTACTTGTCGGCAGTTATAGTCTCGCCCTGATTGAGAAAGCTGTAGTGGATAACACCGCCAGTATACCACCAAACTGTAACCATAACTTTTTTTGGGTGCAGGTTGGGCTTTGGGAAATGTTTTGGTTGTTCATCTTTGTCCTCCAATTGTCTACAACGCCTTCTGTTGTCGTACAAGATCCATTTTTCATCACACGTTACAATGCAATCGAGAAATGGATCATCTTTGTGACGTGTCAAAAGCATGGAACAGATTTCAAAGCGGCAATTTTTTTGGTGGTCGTTTAATTGATGTGGCAACCATTTGGTCAGCTTTTTTACCTTACCAATTGCCTCCAAGTGGCGTACGATGGTGGATTGGTTCACGCCAAGTTCTACCGCCATTTATCGGGTGGTTTTGGTTGGGTCTTCTTCCACTATTGACCTCAGTTGGTCATCATCAACTGAAGAATGCCGGCCACGACCTCCCTTGTCTTCGAAGTCAAAATCTCCACTGCGAAACTTCTGGAACCAACGCTGCACCGTGTATTCGTTAATAGTCCCCTGACCCCACACTTCATTAACATTACGAGCTGTTTGCACAGCGCTGCACCCTAATTCAAATTCGTAAAAATAAATTCCACTTCGACATTTTCAATTTAAAAAAACCTTTAAACACACTGAACAAAACGATTTTACTGATTAAATTCATGGTGAAAGAGAGGGTATTAGATAAGGTTTATTATGGTACATAAGGAATGAATATTACGATTAGCTTTGTTTACAGAATTGGTATTAAGATATAGCAATGGAGGAAACCTGCATTAATTTTGCATCAACCCAATAGTTTGCATCTACATTCCAGAAATCTGAAAGTAAGAATTTACAAAACTGTCATACTTCCTACTGTTGATTAAGGAAGAATAATACCTTAAGATTTTTGAAAATAAAATATTTGGACTGAAGAAGGATGAGTCAACCGGAGAATTAAGAGGGATAGACAATACCCAATTGTGTGAAATTCTCTCCGTTCATTGTGACGTTTGAAATGGGGCAGAAAAGGTTTTTTGCGATGTATAACAAATGAATCATAAAACCAATCATTATAATTTGAATATTGCATGTTAAACAAAGAACAAAATTACGAGTTCGAATTCTTAGACATTAGCTGAAATAATTCCAATATATAACTATTCTTAAAATTGAAGAAAGCAAAACAGTAAAAATTTTAGTTAAGAATAAATAAAACAAATAATAATACTTTTTAAAAGGTAGGGGGGAGCGGAGTAGCTCAGTGGTAAGGCACTAAGTTACAATGCTCCCGGTCCCGGGTTCGAGACCGGCTGTGGCAGATAATTATTTATTCTGTTATCAGCCGTGGATCGACCCTGTGGGATCGGGAGACCCTCCTGGGGACCATCCAGCCTCTATAAAATGGGTACCCTTAATTGGGGGAAAAACCTGGCGGTGAAGCGTGATCTCGGCCAAATCACCTCCTTGCACAACCGTTGGTCTAGAAACAGTACGGTCCTTAACAAGGACTGAACCCAAGACCCTTCATGGGTTGTAGTGGTACAGGTTTTTTTTTTTTTTTTAAAAAGGTAGAAATATTAAACAAATTAAAATTAAATTATCACTTTAAAATAATTTAATAATTACTTCAATATAAGTATGTCCCTTATTTGATTAGATACAGAACGTCCCCAGAAGTTGCTGTTCAAGCCACTTTTTAAGGTTTCTATCATTTCTGCATCCCAGTCCTTAACCCAGTACAATAGTTGGGCTACTTTCAAATGTCCTTCTTCAGCAGATGAACCATCAATTTTCAAAAGAGCTAAGTTATCTAAAAGAAAATTTATCATATTATATGAGACACTGAATCTTTGTAAATTAATTTATAAAACTTTTAATATTGATGGGAAATTTCTCACTCTGAAACAGGAAGGTAAATAATAAACTTGGAACATTTTAAATTAAAGAAGGAACAAAAAATGTACTGTTTAAGTACAAGCTATTATTAGTTCTTTTTAATTTAAAATACAATAATTTAGAAACAAAAGGAATGTGATCAAAAGAAAGTTAATATTTAGCTAAAAATGGATAGATAAAAGAGTGTACAGGAAATAACAAGTTTTTTTTTTAAGTTTTCAAGGGATGACATTTTATCATCTCTCTATTATAGGTTGTAGTAATTGTACGTAACAGATGCGTTGTCTCTTTAAAATTTTTTTTGTTACTTCTCCAATTTTTAGCAACAAAATTTTTATTTGAATCAAAACATTCAAATATATACATTCACTCCCTAATGTGCATAATAAAAATGGGTTTAATTTTATCTGTTCACACTAATTTGATTTAAATATTCAGAAGACTGGTTTTTAAAAAAAGGTAAGCAAAATAAATATGCAATAGTTGTATGTTTATATTATAATATATTTTGGCCATTCCACTAACTACATTCTCTAAAGGATGCATTTGAAAGAAATCCAGTCATTGGCAAGAACAAAAATTCATGACAAAATACTTAGCATTAACTTGTTTATAATTAAACTTAAAATAAAAGTTGAGAGGAGTTAAGAAAATATTAAGGATTGAGGAGAGAATGATCTAATCACAAGCATCAATATTTCTACTCAATCTGCTATTAATAAATTACCTAATATAACTTCAATCAGGCCATCTAAAGATGTCGAAAAAGCATAGAAATTTCTCCTGGCAATATCATATATCATATCCAAAACTTTGGATGAAATTGATGGCTTAGTTAGTTTTTCTGGTAAGGAATCCAACCATGATACAAAGTTAAGATTACTGAAAAAGAAAATTCATAAAAATCTTGCTTAGATATTATAAGCTACAATTTGACAAGTTAGAGAAGGCCGTCCCCCCTCTTCTTCTGTTCCCCATTCTTCCACAGTTCGCTCTTCTTTAACTTTCTAAGGAGCAGAAAGACTTATTTGAAATAAATCCACTTCATACCGGATAAAATATGAGTTTTTACAGCTAATAACATATACCAAATTATAGTGAGTATCCAAAAGTTACTGAATTTCAATTAAATGTAATAGGTTGCGTTTATTTCACCATTTTATTTTCATTATTTTACATTTAAACGGGAAAAGCCATCTTCAGGAGCATCGAGAAGGACTCAAAATACATTAAAAGTACATTTGCATAACATATCACAATATTACTAATTGACGTGTTATTTTTTCATTTGAATATATCAACACACAGCACAACTTTCAAACGCAAATTTGATTTTAATAATACAGAAATAATAGCTACAGAAAAAAACAACAAACGTCAAATATTAGAGGCAATTTATATATCTAAAAATATTGAGAATTAATGTAATTTCCAACAAGACACGCAAGGTTTAAACAATTACTACACCAGTATCATCACCAAACTAAAATTTTAAATACAGGCAATATATAATCATATAATATTTTATTGTAGATCATATCACAGTAAAATAAAATGCTCAAATAAGCATAATATAAAAGAATGTTAAAAGGATTGATTATATTTAAAAATTTTTATGTATTTTTAACTTGATTACTTAATTAATAAACAATTATAAAATGATAAAACAACCAATTGAATGTAAAGATAAAGTCTAATATATTTTTTTTTTTTTAAACAAGAATATATTCAAAGGAACAAATTGTAAATCTAACGATCCGTAATTTAATAATGAAAAATAACACGTCAATTAGTAATATTGTGAAATGCAATGTAAAATCATTTTTAATATACTTTGAGTCCTTCTAGATCAGAGGTGGCCAACCCAAGACATGCGAGGGTTTGGAATTGGCACGCGGCAGGCCAGTAGGTTTTTAAATTTTTTATTCTTTTTATTAAAAACAAAATTTCAAGTTCTCTTTCTGCGATGTAAGTTTTGTAGTATAAATTAGAATTATTAACTGATTCCATTCCGTTTTATTAGAGAAAAATATTTTTTAAAACAAGCACCTATAATATATAGAAATAATTATTATGAAGATGGCAGGCAGGGTATAGGGGAGGAGAGGGGGGTGTATAGTTATGGCATGCCTCAATATGTGGAACCCTTGGTTGTGCCAAACATTATAAAAAGGTTGGGCACCCATATTCTAGATGCACCTGAAAATGGCTTTTCCAGCCAAAACATTGAAAAATAATGAAAATAAAGAGGTGAAATAATCACAGTCTATTAAATTAAATTGAAACAATTATTTCTTCACCTTAATACAAGAAATTTGATTACTGGTTTTGTTCCCCTCACAATGGTGTTAATGGCCAGTGACATTATGGATGGGAATATCAATTTTTTCAGAGATTTGAAAATAGTACCAATCTATGAAATATTTACGAGATCAATTAGTAAAAAATATTTAAATATAAAAATATTTAGCTCTAATACAACTCACTTGTGAAGATGTGATAAATTTTCATCTACTGCAATACTATATAGTGCTTTGAAAGCTAGCGATGACAAATGATTATTTTTACTGTTACTAAGCGCTTGTAGAGCAGCCAAAAAATCTTGACTATTATCAGTGCAACTACGGCAGATCTCATAGAAACACGAGATCAGATGAGAACAGTCATCAACAGAAAATGTTTCAGACATTCTCAGGCAACCTTAAAAAAAAATATTTATATATAAATAAAATGAAATTGAAATCATTCAGTCACATTTTAATTCAAATCTTTTAAGTCTAAATTAAAAAGGAATATTTGCTATCTTTATGAGGATAATGTCTAGTTGCATCACATTAAAAGTCAATTTTTCAGGATTTTGTATTTCATCTCCAATTTTAAATATTCATTTTATTTAGAAAATAATTCAAGATCATAAAAAGAACTAATCGATCACTGGTGGGTATTGAAAACTTTAATTTTTAAGCCTTAAAGGTTTTAAATGGTCAATCACAAAATGATTAATCATTAATAGTATACGAGGTCCATGCAAACACTTCAAAATTAAAGTTCTGGCATAATTACTAATTAACAATTTTTTTTTTTCATCATCTCATATTTTATTGATGATACAATATGAATGAAACTGGCATTTCATGTCATACATAACAGATAAGCTGGACGGGGGAGAAATACACAGAAATACTGACACATTTTGAAAGACTGTGAAAAAACAAACCAATGTCTCTAGAAAAAAAAACTGGTTTAATTTTCAAAAAGTGCATTGAAAATAGTTTTATTTTATTGGGTTTTAAAAATTATATCTTCCAAATGACAACCGTTGTTAGCGTTCCTATCATTTTTCCATCACCCTTCTGGATATTTCTGTTAGAATGGCATTGATTCTTGCCTCTCCTTTAAATCAACCAGAGAACGAGATGTTTAAACACCTCGTCCTTGAGATATCCCTAGAGAAAAAAATTGGATGGAGTTAATCTGTCCACCAATCTTGACCACCCCTCAAAGAGACAATCTGTCAGAGAACATTTCCCTCAAAATGCCAAGTGAATGTTGAGATGTTTAAGCTGTGGAATCACACATCCTCTGTGTCTATTTCATTCAACTGATAGTCTCCAACATGTGCACGTAACGATCTGAGTTCACAGTTACTATTACACCCTCCTCAAAAAAGTACAGGCCGATAACAACAAAGTCATCAAAAGCCTCATGAAATGTGTCAGTTTTTCGACCTGAAATGACTCTAAGGGTGATGGGAAATTTGTGGGACCCTCTTTGGCAATGCATTATCAATCACGGCTGAGTAATTTGGATGATGTAATTTTTAAAACCAATTGAAATAAAACTTTTTCAATGTACTTTTTAGAAATAAAACTAGTTTTGTTTCTAGAAACATTGTTTTTTTTTTTTTTTATACTCCTTCAAAATGAGCCTTATTTCTGACCCATACTGTATTTGGGTATGTTGATATTTAGGCGAGAAAAAGAAATTATCTCATTCCTCTAAATACAAACATATAAATAAATTAAACATAAAAATCTTCTTATACTAATACTCAAAATAGTTTAAAATAAGAATCTCTAATGCATCCATTGCTAACTTACATCCTTGTACCATTGGCTATAATGAACTGCATTAAAAGGTATTATAATGAATAATGAAATACAATTCAAATTACACACCTTTTAAATACACTATTGCTGGTTGCCAATATTTTGAATCATTTAAAGCAATCGACAACTTTGCAAGTAATATATTTTGGGTAAGGTCTGATGGCAGTTCGTTAAATTCATTAGCATTATTTGATTTTTTCTTCTTCTTTATCTCTTCTTTTGAAATGATTAAAGAGTAAGGATATCTTCCCTCAATAAGAGCATTAAAAAATGACTTGCCAAATTTGTTTTTCATCCATTCTTTCTAAAAGACAAATTATAAAAAATTAACTTCAATTAAACCAGCAATCCAAATTCGCCATGAATCTCCAATACATCCAAAGCTAACTTACATCCTCATACCATCGACTAGATGAACTGCCTAAATTCCATAAAATATGGATAATGTTAGTTATATTTTTTAAAAGCATTGCAACTTCAAGAGAAATATTGGTGGCTGAAAAAAAAAAAAAAAAAAAATGAATATATAAATTAAAAGGTAAAAATGCTATCCTCCTAAAAATTATAAAAATATTTGATATATGTTTAATTGGAAATAACATGTTTACATGGATGCTTTAAAAGATATATACACTGGATCACCTATAATGGCGTTACTTATAGCAACTAAATAGTCAGGTCTCTTGAAGTTGGTATAACTATTATATGTAATTTTAAGTGGATATAATAACATATCGGTCATAGCGACTTGTTTTTCATTTAATTAGGGAGTAAAAACATTGGTTATAACGGCACAACAGAGGAAAATGGAAGAGGGAGTCAGATCAAAATGTAAACAAACCTTGTAAATATTTTCAAGGAAGATGATTGAGCAGGCACTTTCAATGGGAGATGCTTTGGACTAAATTCATACTTTACTAAAATTTTTGCTAATAAACAATGACCTTCAGAGCAGCATCATCAAACAGGGTATTGATGCTAAAAGATCTTAACTGATTTTACTGATTTCATTATGAAACAAGTTAAATGTTTTTAAATGTTCAATCTATGTACTATAATAAAGAAATTTTGTTTGAAACTACAAAAATTACAATAGTATTCTAACTATCGCACATCCAGAATGAAAAAGACACAACTAAAAACTGTTAACATCAGAAATTTGAGAAAGCATTCTGCACTCAAATATCAGTCCAAATCAATAGACACAATAACGACAGAGGCAGTACCAGTAGCAGTAAAAAATGATACAAACAGTAATTACAAGAAAGATAAAAATATATGAAGTATAAAAAGAAAAAAAATGACACTATATATTATAAAAAAATTGAGTTAAGTGAAAAAAAATAAGGACATATTATGAATTACATGAAACAATAAAGTACATAATACATGATATGATAAAATATATGAACACTATTAATTGAAATGACTACTAGTATGAAGATTTGGAAGTATTTAAAGCATATCAAGATAATTATGATATTGTATTATCTTGATATGCTTCATATTCTTCCAATATATATATATATATATTCATATATTTTATGATATCATGCATTATGTACTTAATTGTTTCATGTAATTCATAATCTTTCCTTTACTCTTTTCACTTAACATTACTTTTTCATTTTTTACAATATATAATGTCATCTTTTTCTTTTTATACTTCATATATTTTTATCTTGCTTGTAATTTCTGTTTGTATCATTTTTTACTGTTACTGGTAGTGCCTCTGTCGTTTTCAATGTTGTTATTTTGTTTTTTTTCTTTTAGCCCTGATGATGATCTAAAACTTAGACTTACGTTGAAACAAAATAAATAAGTCTTACTTATTAATGTGTTAGTCTTTGACCGCACTCCCCGACCAACTTCTTCCTTAAGTATATCAACGGTCAACCAAACTCACTACAATAGACACAATAGATGATCTATCAGCCTCTAACAAAAACATATTTTTTGATTGGTGTCCCTTTCAATCTGGATATCTAAATTTCATATTTTCAATAAAGTTAAAATAAATTACTGTTTTGACAATTTGTTTTCTATATTTTTGAAATTTTCCCTCTTCCAGAGTTGGTATCGGTTATAACAAACACCAACTATTAAGACAAAAACCAACAAGCCCCTGGAGGATCATTATAAATGATATCCAGTGTACTTCTAAACAGCCTTAAATAAAATAATCTTGATTCATTATTACTAGAAACTTACTAGTATTACTTCTTGTAGTGTTTTTTTCAACTGGCACTAATTCAATGAATGCTTCAAACAATAAGGGTATCAATGCTTCAACAAAATCCTAAATATGAACAAAAATATAAAAACATCTGACAAAGGCAATTTTCATAGCTAAATACATGTACTAGAAAAAATAATATTATCTAACAAAACCTGTATAAGTTTTGTAACAAAATTCTAATGTTATTACCAGAGCCTGGACTAATTGATAAAACATAAATATTACGAAAAATCAAGTAAAAATGTTTAGTTACAACAATTATAAACTCAAATAAAAATTTTTATTAGGAGTTCTGCTAATCATAGGCGTGGCAAGAGGAGTTATTAATTCTCTTAATCTACTGTTTACGAATTTTTTTTTTAAACAAATTGTATTCTTTAAAATATTACTAAGTCATTAAATATTTTGTAAATTATTCCATGGCACCATGGATCCCTGTTAATGTAGTAATTGAAGCATAAAATATGGGATGATATCCAGCAAAATGGAAAGACCCTTACACTATTACTAAAATAATATAGGGCATCACCCTGTGAAATCTTCCTCATTAAGCATATCCTAAAAAAATGATGAAAAGTAGATCAAGATGTCGATGTTCTATTGGTAAACTTGAAAGTGGCTTTCGATTTTGTCAGCAGAAACTGAAGAATCTTCATACCGAAGATCATGAATGAGCTGGGTATAAGAGAGATAGAAGAAATTATAACAAAATTACATCGAAGCTGATTTAAGTCACTAGGAGGAGGATGGCGATGTCTAACACGTCCCATAATAATCCCACAAATACATTATCAGATTCATAAAGGGAGTTAGGGCCCGGGCGCAAGGCCCCATACTGCCTGTCCCGAACCTCAAGTGCCATTCAAATGGCAATCTCTCAATATTTAGAGCATGATAAATCGATCACCAGGTTGAGTTTTGGTGGCTACTCCAACTGTTGCTACAATATATCAGACCCTCCAGCCTTCTCTTGCCAAGACAGCAGCAGACGGGCTATGTCTTCATTCAAAAGAACCATTATCCTTGACCGGAATAGAAAGATGACATATATTAATCACAAAAAAAAACAATGCATAGTTAAAAAATTAAATATGTTAAAAGATACAAAATCTTACAGTTGAGAAGAATTGAATCTGGGAGATAAGGCAAAAAAAACGTGTCTGATTTCAAGAAAATTTTTGATCGTCTAGGCCCTAAGTACTCTCATAATAGACTGGAAATATGAACGTTTACCACCCTAGGTCGATTGCAAAGAAATTTTATGGAGAATGAATTCGTCATTTTTGTCTCTTTTTTCAGATCTTTCTCAGTAACTCACTCCCAGAGAATTATAGGTAAAACTTTGACATTGTCAATTTTAAAGAATGTTGAATTTCCTATAAGTTTTATGTTTAGCATTTTTGAAAATTTGGAACAGCTACTTAGATACGGGTCTGCACAAATCTGCAAATGCCATAAAACACAAAAAGTTAGATATTCAGTGATTTCGCCTTAATAACTATTTTTCAGTGCCCTTTAGTGAAAAATGCAAAATAACCAATTTTGTAGAGGATTAAATTTCCTACAATATCCATACAAAATATTTGTAGCTACCAAAAAATATTGAAATAACAATTTTAGAGAAATGAGAGAGCAGAGAGTAAGTTGCATAGAATTAATCCAACTTGTAAATAAGACATAAATCAAAGTAATAATACTAATAATAAAAAAAACTGATGAGATGGAAGAAAGTTCTCAAAAGTATGCAGATTTAAATGAATGTGGCACCACAATGACGTCAAGAAAATAGCATATAATGTAGCTAACAGATATACTAAGTTCTTCTACTAATGGTAAAGTTCAATAAATAAATACACAAATTAAAGATAGAGAATACAAGATAAAACATAAATTAATCATCAACAAATAAAACTATTAATACAAAACCATGATTTGATATTAAGGAAAATATGGAAAATGAATTGTATTCCTAAAACTTACTGACCTTCATACTAAATTCTTCTATTGAATCAGATAACTGAACAGACGGTTTAAACAATATTCTATTTTCATTATAATTGTAATTTAAATTTGTATCAACTAAACATAAATAATTGTGAGGGTTATTTTCATTGTAATGAATAATCTTCATTGTTGAATGCTTAATTTCATTGTCTGAAACAAGAAAATATTAAATAGTTCTTCAGGCAATTAAGAACTGTAAGATTAGAAATTTTCCATAACTTAATCATAATTTGTACTATCTTTCAGGTAATATTAAAAATAAATAAAAATATACGGTATTATTTCAAATAAGCTACCCCAACATGGCAGGAGGGTGGAGTTTTGGGCCTGATTGTTCATCTAATGCTGAAAGTAGCCAAGTTAGCCCAAAAGTAAACAGAAGTAAGGCAGCCACTGACGATCACTCTTCATCATACTTCTCCTTCATTGCATATATTTATATTTTTTAACTTTCTTTTGAAAGATCACTGATCCCTAAAATATTTTTAATCTTTGGATAACCTGAACGAATTTCTGCTGGTCAAGCCCAAAACATATAAGAGCCCACCCGTCTTGTTGGTGATGAGCACCAATGATTATGATTAATTCCTGATATCACTGGTGGGACGTAGGGCCGTCATCTTCGCCATCTATCTCTGTCCACAGCCAGTTCTCCTATTTCTGCCCATCGGATTCCAGCATGTTCTGCATCAGCCTCTATGGTCCTCCTCCAAGTTATCCTGGGTCGACCAACTCTACGGCATCCCAGAGGGTTCCAGTAGAGGTCTTCTCTTGCAATGTTGTCCCTTGGACGGCAACAGCCTCCCTCTGTCCTGTTCTTCGCCAAAGCTCCTCATTGCTAATCAATCTAGGCCACCACACTCTTAAAATGTTCCTTAAACACTTGTTAAGAAAGGTTTGCAACTTCCTCGTAATAGTTTTGGTGACCTTCCAAGTTTCAGATCCATACAGTAGGATGGCCTTAACATTTTTATTAAAAATGCGGATTTTTGTAATTTCATGTAATTCCCAGATCCTCTTCAGTTGCGCAAATGACACTCTGGCTTTACGGATTCGACTAACAACATCCTGTTCTGTGCCCCCATCCGGCGCCAACATGCTATCCAGGTACTGGAATGACTCGACTGTCTCTAATTCTTCATTCCCAAGTAATATAGGGTTAGTGGATCTTGAGATAATCTTCATCACTATGGTTTTCCCTTTATTTATCTCTAAGCCACACTCTCTTGCATTTATTTCAAGGTCTGCCAACTTCACCGAAATATCTGTATGCCTATGTGCCAAGAGACAGATTTCATCTGCATAATCTGTGTCTTCCAAGGATCCAGTGTCTTATGGGGGATTGAAAGCAATGTCATTCCTCTCCAATTACCACAGTCGGCAAGGTCTCCCTTCTTTGGCACCTTCACCAAGATTCCATGGTTCCATTCTCTTGGCAGCCTCTCGTAACTCCATATGTGTTCCAGTAATAGCACCAATTCCTGAGCGAGTCATGTTGGGGTAGCTTATGTAAAGTAATTCCAAAAAGGCAACTAGTACTTATAACAAAATTATTTACCTTTAGTAGAATTTAGAAAGGATTGTAGTAATGCAGCAATACGAGCAAGGACATTTACTCTCCACTTTCCTGAGGTAAACTTCGATTCTAAATTCAATGATAATGTTCTTGGACCAGTACTTCCAGTTGATAAAAGATCAAGACAAACTGGAAGAAGCTTGGAAGCAGCATTTGCACAATGTTCTGGAATGTGTTTCAATAAGGCATCAAGCAAAAACAATGAATCTTCCCTGATTGCAGTATCAATGTGGGTTAAGCCGCATATCAAGTAAGAACTCAATAAAGGAAATAGGGGTGCTACCTGACTAACAGGAACCTATTGAATATTAAAAATGATATGACAAACAATATGTACAGGCCAGAATATCAAATATAATATTTAAAATATTTATACCTGCGATAATATAGTTGCTAATAACTTGTTGGCATCTTTTCGAATGACACTCGATTCATCGAGGGTAAGTTTCGAGATTGATTCGATTAAATTAGCAAGATTAGATTCAATAAAATGCTTAGAATATTGTGTTAACAACTCTTTTAAACCAGATAAGGCATCAATTTTCAATCCAACATTGTGATGAGATAACCTGCTGATTAACTCCTAAAATCATATAGAATAATTCAAAATGTGCAATTAACATAAGATAAATAAGGTTAAAGAATAACTAGGATTTTAACTTTAATTTGTTATTACTCATGCATCTGTTCATGATTCAATTCCATTAATCTTTAACATCATAAGTTTTAATATACTTGTGAAAAAAACTACATAATGTACAACTACAGTTTTGCTACCTCAACACGATGTCTGGCCACAAACCTAGATCATAGGGTCGCACAGTACACGTCAAAACTAACCGAGTTTGGCCAAATAACTAATTTAAATTATGGTCAGACCCAGACCTCAACTGAAAAGGATTCATTGGGAGCTTGTTTATCTCATGAGCGAGCATAGGGAGCGGAAATGAGTATAATAATAATAATAAATAATTAAAATAATTTTAATAATCACTAATGACCTCAATGGATAAGAATTTTTAATGCCGCCACATAAATACAAATCAGGTAATAACACAAAAGTGATCTACCTATCGAAGTACCATTATTTACAAATAATGATAACAGTTTTAGTCCCCAAAACAAATAATCAATAACAGATTTGGTACACTCAGGTGATTTCGGTATGAATGGTATGGTAGTGTGGACCTATTACCTTACCTATGCTTGTACCTGCCCGCCATGTTGCGGTAACAATATTGGAGTTTTATCATATAGAAAGATACTTTTCTGATTCCCTGGATAAAACATTAATATTGGATAAAGTGCAGATAAAATTCAGTGAACTTTTATGTGTGTAAACAAAAATATCAAACAAATAACTTCAAATAAGAAATTCTTATTACTAAGGATCCTTACTTGGCAGCTTAGATTCTTTTTATTCAAGATCTCCCCATCTTTGTGCTGATGAACTTGATCACGAATAACAACTTTTTTTACTTTGAAATTGGTGTCTGTTATATTTTGACCTTTTGGTAGGAGTGTTTTTTTTTCTTTCAACTTGACTTTGGATCGCTCCTGTTTTTTAAAGCTACGATAACCTGTCTTAGCCATGTAAAAGTTAAAAAACCAATAGTTAAAAGACAAAATAGTTAAATATCACACCGCAGGGAATTGACTTGTATATTAAAGGTTAACAGCCATGCGGTTCAAAAATTGTGTTGTTCGAGAGCGATTACATCAACAAATACAACAAGAGAGATCAGGGAGGTTATAATAGCTATTATCACCTCTCTGGGAGAGATATAATTGTAGCATGGAAATCAAAAACAAATTTTACTCGGGAGAGGAAAAACTGTAATAAAATTCACTTATATATTTCATCATAAATATTGTCCAATTTAATCGCTTAATACTCAACGGAGTTTCGTCACCATGCCAATAGCTAGACAAAACCCCTTCTAGCATGAAGTGATTCAATTACTATACAATGTTGAAAAAAAAACAACCTTCTACATCATTAAAATAATGCATAGGGTAAATATTTATGCAGTTTATTGCAAAAAAAAAATAGATAATAACATAAGCCAAACTGTTGGGAATACAGATTGCTTCGTGGGAATCACTCATTCTCACATTTCTGAAAACGGTATTAGGAAGTTATGGGTACTCAACTGTATTGAATTGAATGATTGTATATTTATCAGGTTTAAGATCAATTCAACAAATTGGTGTATTTTAGGATTTTCGCCTACATTAATAGCTGACGATGAGAAAAAACGGCGAATCTGTAAATTTTATATTTGTACATTCCCTGATGTAACAATGGCGAAAACAATACCACTTTCTAAAATGTCTTGTAAAATATTTTCTTCTGAATATTTTTTAATTGTTGGATTCCTTCTTTTCACAGAACATGGACGAAATGCTCACATAAGATATGTGTTGAGTGTCTCGGAGTGATGTCCTTTCCCTTGATAGTTCTTTTTCAGAATCTTGATGTGAGATAGGCTTTTTTTTGTCAGCATTCATGTGATCTTGTCTTTTTCTGTCCTGATGATATCTAAATTGGTAAAGCGTTGACTGGTTATTTATTTATTGCCTTTTAAAAGACTTAAGGTTTCCAATTATATCTTAACAATTATTGCTCACTTTTTAGCTCTTTTATAATAATACAAAACATTTTTTATTTAAAGCCAATGTTTCCGCCCAACTTTGATGGTCGCTTTAAGGGTAGAACAATATGTAACATTAAAAATATATCACAGAAAATAGTATTTACCACATATTGGCGACATAACCAGCGGCAAACATAAGGGAGGCTACTAGATATTTGTAGATACCATGCGTTTGTGTTTCACTTCAATGCGTCGACGATAATGCGAATTTTTTTATTTGAGAGAATATCGTAGTTATTCTTGAACTCCAAGAAGCTCGTTGGATTCCATCTTTTATGAGGTCATCGCATAAGTAATATAGGTTTTTAAAATCTGTTTGTTTATGTTGATATTACTAAGCTCTCCTTTACACTTGAATTGTTTTTACATAATTTGTTTATTATACCATTACGTACTCTTCCATTTATCATGTTTTTATTGAAGAAAGTTAGACTATATTAAAATTTCAGGATTTAAGCGTCGCTAATTTGCAACAACGGGTAAACACTTGCTTTTTTCTCCTCTCCCGTTTAGATCAAGAACCTTATCTAAAGAGGATAGTAAGTGGAGATGAAAAGTGGGTTTCCATTGCAATGGGAGACGGTCTCGACAGTGGTTAAGTCCTGGAGACCAGAAGCGAGAGAAGGACTTCGTCTGAAAAAATAATGATGTCTGTCAAAGCCATATGGAAGGAATCCTTCATCGTGAATTCCTTGATCTATCACAAAAGATCTCTAATGTGATAAGCTGGATCGATTGAAGTAGCCAATTGAGGAAAAATGTCCCTCAATTATCAATAGACGAGGCATTTTATTCCACCATGACTATGCGAGGCCCCATAACGAAAAACAAACAATGCAAAAATTTAAGGACTTAGGATGGGAAGTTATTCCTTATCCTTAACAACATATTCTCCTGACTTAGCGCCTTCGGATTATCACCTTTTTTGCAGTCTCCAAAACTCATTGGGCGGCAGGAACATGAATCCAGTTAAATACATTTTAGATTGAACAATAAATTTCATTGATTTTTTCCTACTCCTCATATCACGCAATTAAATACCGACATTATTTATAGGATGGGCTGATATTTGTGATGGAAACATTTTCTTACCGCCAGGATCAGAAGAGAAATCAAATAAACAAATAATTATTCTGTTATAATTTCATTAACGATAGAAGCATTCCGTCATATGAAAAGTAGAATACAAATAGCATACACAATACAGATATAATTCGTATATGTCGGGTAGAAACCATAGAGGGTCATATACATAACACCTATTTCCGATGATACTGAAAAAAACGTTAAAATTTTCTTCATATTAGTGGTTGCACACAGTCGATGTGTAAAAATTTAGCATTAATGCAGAAGCCATCACATCTTCCACTTTTATAGGTTAGACCGCCCCCGCGATAGATCTATTCGCGCTGTCGTTGACGTGGTCGAAAGCTTTATTTGTTTGCGTTCTCATTACCTCTTCACTCGATCAGATGGGATTTAAGGGATATCATATGATTGTTCTTGAGCTACGGTTTCCAATCTGTAAAATTCTTGACTGTTCAATGAATATTGGCCAACATTTTGTTCAGTCAACGCAATTTAAAATCACTTTACACTAATGGTTTTATATACGAAATCGATGGATCTTTACAAAAACTATCGATGAAAACTTGAACGAACGCCATGGCTAAACTGAGCCCAAAGAGGTACAACGCGGAAATTATAAGAAATTAAAAAATTAGCCAAGGTGCAATGCCAAGCTGTACCCCTCCTCTCCTCATTTTGTTATCATTAGGTATTCTTGATTCTCATTAAAGCAAATTCAAAAAGGTATTTAAGAAAAAAGAACAAAATTAAATGAAAAAGGTGGATATAAAGATAAGCTCTTTAATTATTTAATTCTGAATAGTTTATATGGTCCACGAATACATCAAACTTATAAAATCATTTGTCTGTCATGTCGAATTTTGTTTGTTTTGGTAAGTTTTCTATTTATTATTAAATAGAAATGTCCAATTTGCATAATTTCACAGGAGATCAAATTTAAAATTTCTCCGATTTTGAGAAGGATTGGGAAACTATGATATTGCGTCATTCTAGTTTTCCCTAAATTATTAATTTCTCTTTAGATTGAGTCTAATTGATGATCTAAACAAAATTATTAAATATAATAACTCCGTTATAATTATTATATCATCCGTTTCATTATGGAAGTTTTGGAGATGTCTAATGTATATTTTTTTTTCCTCAGCTACATTTGGCAACTCCAGCGGCCCCCTTTGGGCCAAATGAGCTGAAATTCGGTATGTACGATTTCTTTCTAGGCAGAACAATACCATAAAAGTATGGATGAATTTCAGTCAAAATTTCCGTATGTTTATCTGAAATACCGGCCCTTATAAAGATTTGCGCACCTCTCCAGCTCCACCAAATTAAATAAAGAATTGAAAATTTGTAATATGTAAATTGATTTGGTTTTAGTGAAGTGCCTTATGGGGGTCCCAACTTGTTTCTCTCATCCCCCACGGTTTTTCAATTTTTTAAAGTATTTGCGCACCTCTAAACCCTTCTAAATTGAAGGGGAGGATGAAAGCCTGAGGGATTAAAATAGACTATTGCACTAGTTCGAAGGTCAGCCTTTTTTTTCTAATATCCCGCTAGTTAAATTATATCATCGTTATCCTGACGTAAGAACTCGCAACTACTTATTTCGGTAGTGGAAAATCTGAAAATAAAAAAAATTGACATATCATGTTTTGCTAAATCATCATAGAAATAATCCAATGTACGCCACGATTTATTTATATTTGATACAATTTCGTGAATTAAAACTATTTTTTATTACGGATTTTGTATAATGTACCGTTCAGTGTGAAGACTGATTTTAATTAATAATTTTTTTTTTAACGTTGTTTATATTCTTAACAAACTAAACAAATTTATTGTCATGTCATGGGAAATCCTGAAATATTAATCTATTTGCTGTTTGGTATTAAGTGACAATCATTATATTTCACTCACTAAAAATGTATTGAGTTAATTATTTTTATTTATTATTGTTAGAATATAATTGAAAGATTCCATACGCAATGCCTTAAGTCTCCAAAACATCGGCAAACAACCAACCAGTCAACGCCTGGCCAGTTCAGCTATCATCAGGAAAGAAAATACCAAATCACATAAATGCAAATAAAAGATTGCAAATCTCACGTTAACAGTCCAAAAAGAAACATCAAGCAGATGATGTATGGAGTATCTGTTTCGATGCCATGGTTGATGTGTTGACGTACTGTCTCTGTATGATGTGTCTTTATGGTCTGTTAACGCGAGATGTGCCATATTTTGCCTGCCTATATTATTTTTGAAATGAATTAGTTTCATATAGACGAGTAATAAATAATACAATTAATTAATATAATAGGTTGTTAGCATCTAGATATACTTAACATAAGCTTAAAAAATCAATTTTATTTAAAACATATATATTACCTCTTGTTTGTTAATTGTCATATTCCGATTTCTAATTTACATCTTTGACATGAGAGATTAATTAAACGTGTTGCTGTCTACAAATGCATCGCAAAGTTAAACCCTTGGACTCGCCATAGTTAATAAACAATGAGGAATTAATAAATAAATGTCTCAACCATTTCTGATCGCTCTGCTTCTTATTTATGAACATCCGTCGAATAAATCGATAAGTTCCATTCAACCAGTCTCTAAAAGACCTCCTTCAGGCTCGGTTCTTGCTATTTCGTAATGGATTCCAATTTACTGACACCTTCAAATCCGGTCTTCGCAGGTTATGCATTTTATTCATGTGTACTCATTTTAAAAACTATGTGTATGTCTTATCTAACCGGCGTTCAACGATTTAGGAAGAAGGTAAACAAAAAATAAATAAATAAAAACACACATTTTAATATTAAATTCTGAGCATTTAAATAATAGACTATTATAAGCTAACTTTTTAATGGATTATATAAACATTAAAAAAAAATACATATACAACGAATGTTTTAGTTCTTTATAATAAAACTTGAGCTAACGTTACAATTTTTATCACAGCTCTTGATTATTTCATAGTATACATTAATTGGCATAAACTAAATAGAATGTTTAATATGTATATTCTTATAGCGAAATATAGGTATTACAAATATAGTTATATTGCTTTAGTATAATTTATTTATGTATTTCTTAAATGAGTAATTATTTAGATTGCAGAAAATTGATTGCGTCAGATATGGATTGGGAGGCTTAATAAAAAGTTCACGCAACGTTAGTTACATTTTTAAATAAATAATTTTAATTAAATAAAAAATGAGTGCAGCTTATTGATTTGTAAAACAAACGGTGCAAACGACGTAGATAATTATTTATTTAAACAGTAACCATTTTAGAATGATTTAATATTTCTTGTTAGCTCACTCAGAATTTAATAAAATATTATTAGATACATTATTATTTGTGACAGAATAGATATTATTACGTTACTACAACAAAGAAATTTGAACACAAGCTCATGAAACTCGTGATGATATATGAGTATGTAGTAATAAACCTAGTGACGTAATGTTTCTTGTATTAATTAAAATTCTGTTTTTTTCTAAAATAACTTCACGGAGTGATAAGAATAGGTTCTGTTTCAGCAAAAGTTCTATTACGCAACTATTTTCGACGTAACATCATGCCATACGCAGGGATGTAGCTAGAATTTAATGGGAGGGGAAGGAGAAAAAAATTTCCCAAACATTTAGATCCGATTTCCCAGCTACATTAAATATTTTAATTATCTCAACTATATTATGAAATATTTTCATTTTCCTGTTGCGAATGTTGAATTTTAACTTTTTGAGTAAAATCTGTTACCACAATTTTCGTAGTTTGAAGTAGGTTCTCAAATAATGAATTTCTCATTTTTTTTTTGTTTTGGGGAGGGGGGAAGAGATGATGCTTCCCCTCTAAGACAGCGTCCCTACCCATAAGGCAAGTGAACTATTTCTATCGATGAATGGACATTTTAAAATTCCGAATTTAGATAAAATATTTGTAATCAGTTGTCAACATTTTAAAAGGTTATAGACAGGTTTAATATATTTAATATTAGATAAATATACATATTTAATTTTAATTATTCTATATAATAATCGACTAATATTGATAAATATTAGCCAATAACAAATTTAAAATGCATTTTTTTTTTTTACTTTTTTTGGCTTAAGATTTCCATTGAGGTCCTATACAGCCCGTATTATTATCATGTGAGTTATGGAGGGTAGTGTAGTTGGTTTTTAGAATTCTATGCCACTTTCTTCTATGAATCGACATAAGTATTGTATCCTGGTTCCATCCAGATTTGCAACTTTTTGGAGAAATATGTTGTGGTTTTTTATATCAGGGTATTTTATCCGATATCTGTGGTATTTGCTGCATTTAACGCTAAGAATATTGACTCTTCGATGGTATTACATTTGGAGGATTTGTCATTCTTATTAATTTTGATTAGTGTTAATCCGCGATTCGTTCGGCCATGGTTGATTATTAGTCTAGTCGATAATAATATTTCTTTTCTGTTCAACCTAGTGCTGATATGGGAGAACCATGGTCGTAGATTGACATTAAGGTGGATAATATAGTGATCCTTGCCTTTCGATCTTGATTCCCAGGTATATCTTTCTTGCCATTCGCTAATATGTTGTTTTTTAAACCACCGGACAAGTTCCGATAGAGGTAGATTAGCGTTTTTTGCGCTTTCTGTTCCCTGCTTTGCCAGCTTGTCAGCCCGTTAATTCCCATAGAGACCAACATGCCCTTGTACCCATTGGACCTTGAATCTGTTATTTGTTGTGCAATGGACCTCCTGTATTATGTTGTTGATAAAATATGATGGGATTTGTTGTCTGTGGATGTTTTTGAGAGAGTTACATACGGATGCAGGATCTGTTACAATTACCACTTTTGTGTTTTTTTACAGTCTATTGGCTAATTTGAAAGCCTCGGTGACAGCGTATACTTCAGCACTATAGATACTAAATTTTGTCGGGAAATTCAAAGATTTTTCGTGATTAGAATGGGCATCGTATATCCCTACTACAACCTTGTTTTTATCTTTAGATGCGTCAGTATATATTTTATGATGATTTTTTAAATTTTCTGACAAAGTTTCTATAGCTTTCTGTTTTAGAACTGTTGCTGTGTAGTGTGGTTTTGGCAAATCTGTTTGATGTAGTTTGGCATTGGTTTTAATAACGATTTGTGATTTTGGAATGGGGGTGCATAGGTCGAGTGGTCCGGCAGAGGTGGAAAGTGAGTTAAATGAGAGTCCCATTTGTTGAAGGATGATTCCTGCTTTTGGGATGTACAGGGTGCCCTTCCGGATAGATCCATGAGGATGGGTACTGCTAGATGCTACTTTTAGAAGAATTTTTTTTTGTTATCCACTCCCTTCTCAAATTAAGAGACATTTCACCTGCTTCGGCTTGCAGTGCATTTATAGGGAGAAACGCTCTTAAAGCAAACGCTCCTTAGAGCATTATTTTGTATTTTAATTAGTGGAGAGTTAGACTCATTGCATATTATGGATGCGTAGTCCATTATTGATCTGACCATAGTTTTATAAATGGCAAGTAAATTGTGGAAGTGTGCTCACTCCTGCTATTGAGTTAATTATGCTTAAACTATTTGCTGCTTTGTTATATGTGTTTTAAACGAAAGTTTCGTGTCAAAGTGCACTCCTAAGAATTTTATAGTATTGGTAGCTTCTATTACTCCTCTGTTTGTGGGAATAGTTGATTATGTTAGATTTAGTTTCTTTTTTTTTTCCTTACTTTTTTTTGTAAAAAGGATAATTTCGCAATATGTTTGTTGAAATAAAAATCTTCTTTCGAATCAGTGAACGGGATCGAAAGAAAGGAAGAAGGCATTTCCCTTCTTGAGTATAACTTGCCGGCCTAAGCTTAGCCCACAAGTTTCTTCCTTAAGTTGTTTGCTTATAACTATGAAGTGGAGTGAGAGATAATCCTAGTGGTTGAGTGTGGATGTTGACCACATCACCTTCTTATAAGACCGTTAGCCAAGAAACTGCACTTGCTTATCAAGTACTGAACCCAAGGTTTGTAGTGGCCCTTTTATTGTTTATGTGCTTAAGATATAAGATAAGGGAATATTTAATTTACCTGATATGGATTAAATAAGAACCAACAAAATCTAAAAATTACACGCTATTCCGTAATTGAAACTTGTTAATGCAAAAAATGAAAAGTATCATTTTATACTTACAGTATCATACTAAAATTAGTTAAACACATTATAAATAGTAGTACAATGATTTATTTACATAAGTATAAGTGTTTTAATTTTTGATTATTTCAGGCTTTCGTTAACGTGGAAGACGCTATAGCAGCGGGAGTGGACGTAAAAGTAGATGACCAAGATGTGGAAAGGTGCAGGAGGTAATATCTAGTTATATTTCACAAAATATTGGCATAGGAGTTGACATACTTACGTACTAAGCGGTCGGTCAGATGTTCTATTGTTGTCATAACCTGGCACTGATAACGCCTATCTTTGTATTTATGGAGATTCGAGTGACGGTGTTAAAAACTCAAATTTTAGTTACATTTCATTACTCAAAATCCTTTAAAAAAAACAAATTAATAATCCTGAAACTTTCTATTTATTTAGTAGCATTGAAAATTTGTATTCATTGGGATTATCAAAATTATTACTGCTTTAATTAGATCACGGCTGTCGACTTCCGCTCGCTCAAAAGGCATACGAGTCTCCAACGGATCCTTTTCAGTTGAGTTCGGGATCTTACGGTAGTTTAAATATAGTTATTGATGTAATGGAAATATCATGTTTTTTCCGATGGAATAATCTCAAAACTTTGAAAATGCTTAACTGAATTTTCTTCCGTAGAAGGTAATTCCCAATTTTTTATAACTTTTTGTCAAAAACCAAGAGCAAAATATTACAAAACATAGAACTTATCAATACTCAAATTATATTTATAAAATAAACAGAGAACTGATAAAAAAATGTTAGTGTAGGTTATAAGCGAAAGCAACAAACAGAACATATGGTCGACCGTTTTGTACGTGATTAATTAATTAGTCAAATAATAATCAGAAATTAGAGCATAACTTTAATTATGAATCGCCTGAAATATGTGCATATTTTTTAATGTTTAATAATGTTTTTCTTTTTTTTAAAAATGAAATATAACTAATGAAATACTATATAACAATTATAATAAAATATAGCCTGACAAATTGGAATGTTTTATTAAATGAGAGTAGTTGAGTCTGTATATAGTCTGATATTCGCCAGTCCGGCACATCAGGTAGTCCGACACAGTGCTGGCCGGTACATGAAACGTTAAGATTACTGCATGGGGCTGTGTGCAAGGGATACGAAACGTTGTACTGTCCCTTTATCTAATCATCTGTTATACGTGAATTATTACTCTCCACAGTAAAACATACTTTTTCTTTTTACTCTATTGGTTTTTGTAGTGTTTAATATTCCTACTTAAAGTTCAATTATGTCTGAACGAGGTGGAAGTGGAAAAAGTTGGCAGTGTATGTGCTGGCCTTCTGTAATTATTAAAATTACTTTTCTCAGTTACATATGTAAAAACAATTCTATTTTTTTTAAATATAATATGTACACGTGTGTACGCAGTATTTTTTCGCGGGAGAGGGGGGCTTTAAAAGAAGAAGGCAAATAATTATCTAAATTTCTATAATCGTCAAATGTGGCTTAAAATTCGGTAAAAAATTATTGTTAAAATTATTCCAAATACAAATATTACGTTGGTGGATAAAAACAAATATTTTTATTTGTTTTTTACATTTCTGGGGAGATATATTCTCCTAATCTCCCTATCCTACGTACGTCACTGTGTATATGTGTACATTTATCATAAAAAATATGTACATATTGATTGTCTTCCTATAGTTTATTATATTTTTATTTAACCTTCAGTAAAACAATAAACGTTCATAATCCGACATATCCCAGTCCATATATGTCGGATTATAAAGACAACTGTAGTTTCAGATTTAGTTTATACTTCAAATTTAAAGTTTTCCTCTTCATCTTTTGCAAACAGTTCTTCAAACTTCAAACAATTTTTGTTAACAATTAATTCAAAGTAATTTTATTAATAAAATTATTTAATTATCATTGATTTTTTTAATCTAATTACTACTATAATCTACTATTAGATTTCTATAATCTCCATCTTCTTTATAATTAGCATAATATTGTTTTATTTTAAATTTGTTATTTATTTTTCGTTTCAGGGCACATTTAAATGACATGGAGAACATAACAATGTTTTTAATAACCGGCATAATATTTGTTATAACAGATCCAAATATTGTATTTGCACTGATGTTATTTAGAATATACGCCGTTGCCAGAATTTTGCATACAATTGTATATGCTGTTGTAGTTGTACGCCAGCCAGCGAGAGCTATATGTTTTAACATTGGTGTTTTTTGCAACTTTATTATGATCTTTTCAATATTTTCTTCATGTGTACAGTTATGAATTGTATTATAATTGATAAATGGATTTTGTAAATAATGTTTTCCTAAATAAATTTGTGTCTTATTCTATTATTGTTAATTTTTTTTTAACCTATGTATTAAAAACACCTACATGAAGATATACCCAAAGTGGGAAGAAACGCTTGATTTTCTGGATATGGCTTTTCACCTAGATATTCCCATGTTAATTTATTATGGGTGCCATATTCTATGTACTTAGTCATACTGAATCGCATTGTGAAATACGTTTGTCAAAGCTTTTTTTTTTTTTTTTTTTTTTTTTTTTTTTTTTTTTTTCCCTATCCTTCCCTGTCACTATCCTTTTTTCCTGGGTCAAAACATAATAATTTTTTGTTTATTAATGGATATATTCAACTTATTCCTAATACATAAATGGGAAAATCAAAAAAAGAAGCCAAGAGTCCCAAAAATAACAGGATAAATAGGACAGTAGGAGAGAAAGAAATAAAATATAAAGAATAAAAAAATAGTAAAGAACAAAATGCAGCACATCTCACATCCAGGATAAAAAAAGTCACTAACCAGAGACAGCACCCCACACCATGATACCTAGGCACATACTGAGGGGAAAGGGAGATTACATGACAACAGCTGGGAAAAGTTAAATTACCAACAGCTGATCATTAAAAAAAAAGGAAATACTCATACTAAAAACCCCAAAATGTATAAAAGATCATAAAAATAAATTACATAAGAAAAGATCAACCAAATACAAAAGGAAAGGGAAAGTTTATATGCACAGAAGAGGGAGGTCCTTAAAAAGACAACAGTGGATACACGGTTATCCCACAAAATATATTAATATGCAACAGCAAAAGCTCAAAATGAGACATAAATAATTTTTAGGACCATAAATGGAAAAATTCAAAAAAGAAGCCAAGAGTTTCAGTATGTGCCTGGGGGTCTTGGTGTAGGGTGCTGTCTCTGGTTAGTGACTTTTTTGACTCTGGATGTGAGATGTGCTGCATTTTGTTCTTTATTAGGTTTTTTTTTCTTTGTATTCTATTCCTTTCTCTCCTACTGTCCTGAAGATGCATGAATTGGCGAAATATCGACAGATGATTTTTTTATTTATTCTGTTATTTTTCAGACTCTTGGGCTTCTTTTTTGGATTTTCCATTTATGTCCTAAAAATTATTTGTCACATTTTGAACTTTTGCTGTTGCGTATTAACTTATTCCTAATCCATCTCTATTTCATCATTTTCATTCATATCTTCAGTTTGGTGAGGTTCAAATCCTTAAATGTCAGTTGCTTTATGGAAGAAATTATAATTAGTAAAATGAGTCTAATGCGTCTTCAAATTTGAAACATTGGCTTTAAAAATAATAAAAAATTATTATTATTATTATAATTTTGACTGATCCTCAACCTAATATATAATCTTTATATATAAATATAGTTGATTATCCATCACGACAGAAAACGTGGCATATTCATGTGCCCCTAACAGATGCAATTATGATTCCTCCTCTTCCAAGAGGCTAGTATCAAATAAGGACACCATTCGGTATCAGGTGTCAGTTGGCCTAATAACAAAACAAAAACTGAGCTCTTCAATTAAAAAAACAATCAACAGACACAGATAGACTGCACTGATATTAGAAGGAAGAGGAAAGCTTCATATATGAGCATTTTTTTTTATCCATTTGAGTTTTTCATCAAAATTCAATATATCTACTTTTGGAAAATTATTATCGGGGCATCTTATGGAGATAAGACAATTTTTTATTGAAAATGTAGATTTGTATCACCTATTTGACAGGGGAACATTTAAAAGATATAAAATAAAATGAATAATTTTGAGGTGTAAACTATAAATTTGTCAAAAAAAATCTGTTTTTGAGAAGTGGATATATTAATTTTAGTTGACATCCGCATGATGGTAAATGAATTGAAAAAACTTGGATTAAACCCTGCGTTTAAAACAGAAAAAACCCTATCCTCATATTTCTAAATTGTTCTGGTATGATGAACCAATGCTTTGTTTTTATGAAATGGTAAAAGTTTTCATTAATAAGCTTATTTCCATTCTTTTACTTAGAAAATATCCCAATATCATATGGACTGTAGTATCTTATCAACTAATTACAAAAGATATAAACTTTGAACCTTACCAATTAGTGATTTTTTTCTTCATATTTTGATTGACTTTAAATGCACTATTTTCTGTTTTATTTCTAGATCTCGACATATATGATATTTTTGTTGCCAGTTCGTGTGACATATTAGTTGTTACAGGTGACCCAAACGGTTGTAGCAAAACATTGGCTTTAAAAAAAAAAAAAAAAAATTATTATTAAAATTTCGACTGATCCTCAACCTAATATATAATCTCTATACATAAATATAGTTGATTATCCATCACTACAGAAAACGTGGCTTATTTATGTGCCCCTAACAGATGCAATTATGATTCCTCCTCTTCCAAGAGGCTAGTATAAAATAAGGACACCAGTAGTAAGCCACATTCACTGTTAAAATTGTTCGTGAAGAAAATCTACGAGTAAAACTCCCTTTGAGTAAAAAAAAAATCGTTAAAAGAACTTTTTCGGCTGAGAGACGAGTTCTTTCCTTCACTGGGTAGGTTACCTTCATCCGTCTTTCGCTAGTCCTTACTCGCCATTAACGACTCAGGAGTGTAATGGTGGACCTACATCTCATCATAAGTGATGATGCATTTGGAGGAGAATGATTCAAAAGGAATTAAGAAGTCTGAGAGTACAGGCCCAATGGGCTCAAAACTCATCCTTAAACTTTTTTATGAACAAGGTACATCCAATCTACCAAATCAGAGTGTAGATCATAAAAGTGTGTATATCGCACAGAAGACTACATTGAGAAATACTGAAAGCATGTTTTATGTATACAATTAACCAATAAATGTTTAAAAAATAAATTAAAAATTAAAAAAAAACTCTAGTATATGAATTTTTGTATCTATAGAAATTGTTTTATTCAACTATTTAAAATTTTGCAAAATTCACCTTTGGCCAAAGAAATTCAATGTCTATCTGACATTTAGATCAAACCACACCCATACCCCCAACTGAACCCTTATTTATCATTAAATCCAGGCAATGCTGCATACTTCAGTTAGTTATAATAGAAAACAAAATTATAATAATAAACTCCTGACTGTAAGTATATTGAAAATTTGAAAAAAATAAATGTTTGGACCAATAATAGATTAAAAATGAACACAATTATAAATTTACATATCTAATTTATTTATTATTAATATAAGTTTAACAGTGAAATAAATAGTTATTAATAGAATACATACGATCACATATCATAGACCAAAGATAAAAATAAGAGCGTCACATTTCTTTTAAAATGTTTTGTTTACAATTGAGTGATACAATTAACAGATTAAGCGTAATCTCGTTTCAATTAACAATATTTATAAGAGGATTATTAGCTAATGTTAACAAGTTAGACAATTAAAGCATTACAAGATTCCGATTGTAATTAATTTGTCACCTAGGTAATAAAGTCATCCACTCAGTTATAGAAGTAAGTATTTATTGTTCTATTTAAATAGAAAATATAATTAAAAATTAAACTGACAGCCTTAAATGAGAAATCTTTTAACAGCCGTCTAATATACTATCAATAAAAAAACCTATATCAAATAAATCTTTGCTCTCCATAGGGAAAAGAAAGACCGATAACAATATCAGATGTGAACACTTATTAAGAAATTTAATAAACAAGGTTTAAACTTTTATATACAGAATATGGCGTAATCAACAGAAATAATATAAAAACTTTTCTGGACATAATCTATAATTGACAGTAGTGTCTATAATTTTTAATTCATAAATATAAAATATATAAAAACATTTCAACATTAAAGGTTAGAAAACAGTACAATAAATCTTTAAAATTCGTTTCCTATTGCATTAGTAGGCAGCCACAAACTGTTCTACCGTGTACAAGTCTTTTTTTTTCTTTCTTTTTTTTTTGAGATAGATTGAAACTTCACCATAAGAAACACTTTCAGTATTAGAATACCTGGAGTGGTTAAGTAACAAAAAAATAATATTAACAATATTGATTTATTATAATTGTATAACAGTTAAAATTAGATACAATAATAGAAGTTAGAAAATGTATTTATGATTAACATGTAAACTAATCTCTAAAATAATTTAACATAATTACGATTGACAACTTTCTGTTAATTGCAATCCAGGTATAACTTGAATGACATTTTTTAAAATCTTAATAACTTTTTTTTTTATATGTACTTTATTTATCCTTTTTTTTTAAAACACTTTTCTCACAAACATTACCAATATTGAGCAATATCATTTGAATAGAAAACAACGAACATTTATACGTTAGAATAAACAAATCATCTAGAAACAGATAAATCATTTTTTAAAAAATCTAATTTGGAAACATACACATCTAATTATCGATAAGCTTCAATATGCTTTTTTTCTTTATGGCTAAAGTTGTAATATTCTAAGGGTTGACACATTTAACATTTCTTTATACAACATTATATAGTATATTTACACAATAGACACCTATGTACAATGGAATCAATTATACATACAAGAATTATCTAAAATTTATATACACAAAGTGTCACCAGGTAAATATTAAAATAAGGAACTAAATGGAAGACATTTTATACAAGCTTGAAAAAAAATTAATAATAAAAAATCTTAATTAAATTTACACGGATTTAATTAACAATTATTTTATAATCCATAACATTAACCGCCATAATAAAAAAACAAAAAAAACTGAACTGGTTCTAACATAACTAAAATACATACGGAATTGGAATTTATACACAGGAAAGTATAATTTTCAGCCTTTTGATTAAATACTTATACAAAATAAATGCCTATCCGCCAATGTTGAAATTTTCACTTAATATAACAACAGTAGGGCTATTGTAACAAAAAATATTTGAATAAAAATTCACATAAAAAAAAAGTTTTGGAAAAACAGCACCATTTAGTTACATAATATTACAATGATAGATATTTTCATTCCAGGAAGTCAAAATGAGTACATATTATCTAATATTATACAAAAGATAACATACGTTATAAACAAAAAAGATAAAAGCAATAAAAAAATTAAATGTAATAAGTTGACTTAATTCTTATTAAAGTTCTCTTAACTGTTATGGAATACAGCTTAAAGCTTAGTGGTTATGAAACTTAAAGTAATATATAAAAAAAAACTATACTTATATATATATATATATATATGTAGAAGAGATAGTTCTTAGAACTCGTATTTAGGAAATGAATATAAGTTAAAGCTTTAATCAGATAAATTTAATTTAAAAAAGACGAAGGAAAAATATTGTGAATCCCTGTTTTATGGGGGAAAGTCTTACAAATATAAGCTACGAATGTCAAAAAGACTAGAACTTCAATCAAATATCACAATATTCGTAAGAATATATGGTAAATTAAATGCATGTTTCAAATGCTAAAAGACATTATGTCAAAAAGTGACTTATCACTCATAAAATGGATTATATAAATAATTTGATTTAAAATTCTGTGTATACATATTATAAATACCATATCAGGGCATTTGTGTAATATAAAATATGAAAGTAACGAAGTAATTTTTTTTCTCTCTCTAAACTTTCTCTAAAATTTTTATATTTAAGATAAAAAATACAAAAATATTACATGTCTTTTAAATGTATTTACATGAAATAAAAAAATAATGTTAATGTAATTATCCTATATACATAAAAAAATAAAATACATACTTTTATTGTTTGAAATAACTGTTAACAATAAAGTTGGAATGAAGTGGTCCATTACAATAGAGATTACTTATTTAAACAAGATGAATTTTCAGCATGTATGTGTTTACACAACAATAACACAATTAATCAATGAATACAAATTAAAAAAATTATTTAAAAAAAAAAAATATATAAAAATCGTTTTCACAGTATCAAAAAAATTTAAATTTTTGTCCCTTTTATTTAAACTTAATCTAAGCTTTCGTAAGATGAAATTCTATATAAGAATTAAATTAAACAGTACATTCCCTCTCTCATTAACTCAATATAAATATTCTTTTGACCTCTGGTAAAATTAAAGATTTAAAATGTGGAAGAATTAAACATTGCCCACGACTTTTTTTTTTTTTTTTGTTTATAAATTTCTTAAATTGAAAAATATTTTTCAAGAACAGCACCAAGGTTTAAAACAAAAAAATTACCTAGAACAATACTATTTAAAAAAAAAAACAGAAATTAAATAAGAAGCAGATCTGAAAGAAAGTATTAGACCATAATGGGGTCTTCATCACAGTCCTGACTGTAAAACGTAGTAGCAGAACTTTCAGAACCTCGCTTTTTATGCTTGTGTACAACTCTGTGCCTTGAAAGGGGTTGAGCTGAAAAAAATAATCATATTGAAATGACTACATCGTAAATAATCAAAATTACCTTGTGCAAGTTAAAAAACATCTTACATCGCTTCGGATTATTTATAAAAAAAACATTATTTTTAGAAGCTTAATGAATGTAATGTACAAATATAAGCTAAGAATTCAAATATATAAGCTGTTAATATCCTAATTAACAGAAGATTAAAAAAACAAAGCCTTATTTATTTTTTTTTTTGGTAGACAATTTAATTAAAATCAACAGAAATGCATACTTTTCGAGTTATGCGTAAATAAAATATTCTTTCCGTCATAACTTTTTCTTTCTTTTTTGGGGATGAAGTTCATGTATGAATAGATAAAGAGCTTTAAAAAGACTTTAGAGAAGTTTCATTACAATGTCCTGATCTGTTTTGGCGCTACACTCTATTGAAGCACTCTGTTGAAGAAGTCGTTTTTTGTCTATTGCGCAGCCGCTATATTGGTTGTATATTGAGAAAATGACAAATTGTACTCACGATTCGAAGTATCTACGTCATCAAGACTGCCATCATCGGTAGAGAGAAGATCGTCATCACTAGGAGACCGCGTAAGGGAGGGCAATGTCGATGTGAGAAGAGCCTTTTCTTTCTGAATTTCTTCAATTTTGCCCATCAACTCTGCCTCTTCATCATCTGGTTTTACTATAACGAGTTCTTCATGGCTAAATACCTGATAAATAGAAATTTTGAAATAAATATTTTGTAAAGATAAAATTGGAGTAAATTTATAATATTAAATTTAATAATATTAAAATGTAGAAATAGGACTTTTGAGTGAAAATTGACCTAGTTGTTTTGTTAATGAAAATGTTTTTGAAACATTCATTAGAATTTTAATGTAAAACAAATTCATATTTTGTTTATGAACATACAACTTATTTTCCTGTATAAAAATGTGCAGCTGAATTTATTTTTAAGAAATTTTTTTCATATTCTGTTGAAGAACAATTAACAGAGCCATAGAAGCATTGAACCATTGCCTATGTATAGTTTTGGAAGTGATTTAAAAGTGAACTACATTTAGTATATACTAATTTCAAAGTCATTAATAAATGATAAACCCAAGACAACTTTTCCATAATTAATTTAATTAATGCCTGTTAGAATTAGCGCCGTGAAGCTTAGAAGGAGGCATTTTTATTTGGACAGCCATTGGATGAAGACCTTGTTTTCAATACCAGTGTTCAATTATCAGTTTTACTTCTATGATTTTCTACGAGACAATGAAGATAATGAAGAATAGCAAAGCATACAGGAAGGATATGAAGAAAGAAAATATTAAAAAAGTATTTAAAAACTCGTCAACTTTTAATATTTTAAAATTATTTAAAATCAGGAAGAAAGCAGTTAACCCAATAAGATCTATTATCAAATCAATTTTGATCCTCCAAGCTAACCTACATGACTGAAATTCAGGCTATAAGAAAATATTATACAAACTTTTAATAAGAAATTATTCTTACTTACAATGTTGGATTATGATGAGATTATTTGTTATATTATACATTATCAATCATAATGATAGCTGTATATAGGAAATTTAAAATTAGTACAGAAGAGTAAAATCTCAAAAAGAGTCATCAAATAATTGTTAGCATATAAATGGAAGATTACTAACATACGGTAAACAACTAACCATTCAAGGTTTCGCCAATTTAGACATCCTCGGGATAGAAAAATATGAAGCATTAAATATACGCAGCACATCTCACTCCAAGACATCTATACACATACACAAGAGTATATGTGTAGATATCTTGGAGTGAGGTACTGTCTCATTACTGTTGTCTTTTTAGACTGTTGATGTGAGATGTGCTCTATTGGGTCTGCATATATGTGATCTTATATTTTTTTTCTATCCTGATGATGCCTGAACTGGCGGAATGTTGACTGATTAAGTTTTTTTTACCAGTATTTTAGAAATTTAAAATCACTCATTTCTTATTTATTTGAATTCTTTTTCAAAACTTATTTTATTCTTTACCAGAATTCATATAAGAATTACATACAGAATAATCCCCTTTATTTTTATTTTTTTTTTTTGTGGGGGACTAACACCTGGAGGATTATACTTATTATAAACAAATGCAAAGGGCAATATCTATTTAGGAAGAGCTCAGTTGTGACAGGAAAGAGATGGATAAAAGTGTATAGTGAACATTCCTATGAAAATAATCCTATAAAAATGTATAGTGAACATCACAATTTTATTTATCAATTAATGACGATATTGAAAGACTGAAATGTACAACAAATAGGATTAAAGGTAATTATATTGTACTGTGAATTACGTAACATTGTAATAGAAAAAAAGTATAATTAATTAATAATTATTAAAACTTGTGAATATTTAATTTAATTTATCTTTCATTGCAACTCAAACGTTGAAGCTGAAATGATGCAGAAGAGGGTCATTGGAGTTTTAATGGTAGATAAATGAAATAAAATGTTCACAAGTTTTAAAAATTATTAATTTAAAAGTCTTCCAGTTTCTATGATAATTAATTAAGTAATAAATCTCAATAATAAATTAAAATGCATTGCACAAAAATTTTAAGTTCTGATGATGGTGATAAGACCCCGAAATGTCACAAATGTTATTTTAGTGAGTGAAAAATAAATCAAGTAAAGGGAGTGCTGTTCTATAATAAATATAGAAATTTCTGTAGAGTTCCCTATAAATTAAAAAATATCTGATGTGGACAACACATGACTTCCTTGTATGCTTATTAAACTGTAAATCGGTGGCTCAAAAAGTCATCCTGAATTTGGTTTCAGGTTTCTGAAGATAGCAGTATTTCAAAAACGATATTCGATGTCGCGGCGCTAATTGGCCTCGATTACTTGTGACGGAGCCCTGAGTTGTAATTCTGAGTTATAAATAAGATTAGAGGACAACAGCTACAGAATAAAGATTATTCATTCCTTCTTCATTTTAATTTGAAACAGAAATATTTGATTTTTAAATGACTTTTATTCTTTAAAGTTTATAATGTCTAATCATAACAATTTTAGGTTATATTGCATAAGAGATTGATAAATAATAATGTTATTAATTTAAATATATAAAAATTTCTACGATTCTTGCCTTGGAACTGCGTATGGAAGAAAGCCTATAAGTGGCCGTATGGCATGCGGTATCGAGCGTATCTATGTCGGCTAGGGTAGACTTCACTTTCCTCAATTGTTCTAAAACGATAATCTCAACACAAGTTGTTTGCCTACTTATATCATGGAGAGAATCCTGTGCAGGGACAACTTTATTTGTCCTCAGGATGCATGGAGCAAATACTATAGCCAATGAATTAGCAGTCATTCTATTTACATCTTCATGAAGTGCGACCCTGAATAAAACAAAATAGTTTAAGAAATGCAAATTATATTATCAAAAATTATAATAAAATATATTTCATAGTTCATTACTTACCGTGCAAGATGAAAAATAAGCCTTTCCATCAAATCGAAATTAGGTTTGGGCAGTTTTTTCAATATAGCAAACATAGTAGATACTCTATCTTCTGTTAGATTCGCAGCTCTCAAGAAATCATCATAGCAGTCAAATGTTAGAAGAGGTTCAGGCATTTCTCGTAAAAATCCTTTTAAAACACTAGCAAGAACATGCACCTGAAAGCGATTTGTAAATGAATTAACTATAATACTTATAACGCAACCTACATCTAGAATATAGCATTATAACCTACAACTGAAGTAATAGTCTCTTTAAAGGGCTCTATTGAGCTTAGCTATTATTAAAAAAATAATAATAATTAAACTGAGTAGAGAAAGTTTTTCTTTTAGCTAAAAAGAAGATATAAAAACAAAATTTTAAAGATGACCAAATGTATTGGCCATGAACAGACAATATTTTAATACCGCATAAAACGTAAAATTATATAACAAAAGCAAGGCTTTTTTTTTTTTAAATATAAAATATTGCAATTAAAAAATCACTAACAGCAAAATATAAAGGCCCTTTTACAAGTAAGAATTTGAATAAAAAGCTTTTATAAACTCACTCTTGTTAAAAGGGCTTTAAACAAAGGATAAACAGCGCTCCTAGTATCGACCAGATATACTAATCTTTAAAACAGCAAATATTAATCACTGTTATCCTGTTCATTTTTGATCAAAAACTTCAACAAACTCATGTGATCAAAAAACTTAATTGTGTAAATGGGCTTTGATAAGTTAATTGATCGAGAGTATTCAATAAAATATTTTATAATTTTTTTTTTTAATATCTAATTATTAATTTAAAATATAACCGAATTGTTTGCAAATAGTAATGTATTTATTTATATCATAGCACTTTATGTTTTTCTTTCCATCATCATCACTGATAGCCTACCGCAGATCGGCAAGTTTTCAATTAAATAAATAAATAAATATATATATTTCTTTATTTCTAGCAATTAACAGAAAATTTGTTTGAATAAGTTACTTTGATTTTTAATGGTAATTTATTTGTATAATAGCATTTTATGTTTTTCTGTTGATGATCATTGTTGTTTTATTTATTCCCTTTTTTAGTAACAAAAATTGAATGACAATGTTGGTAACTGCATTAAACTTCTTTTATACATCATTATATACCCATATTGTTTAAAATTAGTTTTTTAATTCTAATCTCAAAATGTGTGAATCTAATATAAGAAAACGAACATATAATTTTAAAAACGACTGGGAAGAATCATATAGATTATTTCAAAGATAAATTTGTTTGCTGTGTGGTAGTAGTATTGCAATATCGAAGAAAGGTAACTTTCAGCGTCACTTTCAAAGGTTTAATGTTACTTTTAATACAAAATAACCTCTTATATCTGAACATGATTAATGATATCCAACACCCAATTTACATTGAATAAAAACAAATAGTGTCCGTGGCAGATAACCTATAAATGCATCCCCAGGTAGAAAAAGGTATAAAATAGGGAGCTGGTTTCTGAATAATCTCCCTCTGGTGGCTAAATATATGCATCTAACATCAAAAATTAAAAATTGAACTGAATTTAGTAGTGTCTGAATTAGGATAGATATTTGGACAGCTGCTAAAAAAATAAAAAATACAGAAAAAATAAATTACACAATCGCTTAAAATTTCGGTCGCTGGTTTTAATAAAAACATGGTAAAACAAGAATAGTATTCGATAATAAATTATAAATTATTCATAAGAAGAAAATATTACCTGATATTGATCAAACGGAATTTTTTCTACTTTACTTTCTTCCATTCTTGCCTTTAATTCTTTGACTTTAGAACTGACCTGTAAAAATGATGATCAAAGTTAATGCCCATATTTTATAGTAAATAACACTAATGCTTCAGAAAAGGACCTAACATCTTCTGTACCTACTTGACTAAACTAATAATTCTGCAAGATAATAGACTCTAATACATCTCAATTAGACATATTGATTAGCATGCTATTATCATATTAAAAAAATTAACAGTGACAAGATAATGATTAAAAACAATTTAAAAAAGTTACCCCTGATTTTCTATAAATTCCTTCAGTATAAAGGCCGTACATTTCAATTGTTGTAATCAACCTGTCGACGACTAAAGGTATCTTTTCTTCTCCAACTATGAGGAGTTGCAACGGAACGCCAAAAACTGGATTCGGACATTGCTTTTTCATGACTACTTCTTTATCTTTACTACATGTATTTATAACTTTAGAATAACATTTCTTGTGGCAGGTAAACTTGCAATCTGAAATTTACACAAACACAAATGATCGTTTACATTTTACTTCGGTAAATAATAGTAATTCAAAACAGAAAAATATTTATAATTACTTTGACAGACAAGACCACGCTCTATAGGCCACATAAAAAAAGAACTGCATATTTCACAAGCGGTAGGAATGTTTATAATTGTCAAAATGAAATGATGCCCACGATAAATAATCGGATCTTCGGTTTTTCGTTTTTTTTCCTTTTTACGTTTTGTTTTCCTTGGTTTTTCCTGCTCTAATCTTGAATTCATAAATTCATTCATAAATCCTCGAAATGCATTTACACCCATGGTGACTGGAAAGTCCTCTCTCATATTTTCCTGCAATCGCACTGTTTCCATAACCTATTACAAAAAAAAATTGCTATCATTATATGCAATTAAGTTATTAGTCACTTAAAAATTTAGTATTATAGTTTACAATCAAGAGAATAAGAGGCATTCTATAGAATGAACGCTCAATATCTACAAAAAAGACAACTTAAAAACGACAAAAACCACATCAGCAAAGGGAAATAACCTGAACTTAAAACTACATTTATAAGTGCATGTAGATTTTAGAATCATATTTAATAAAGGAACATTCGAATACTGTTTCTTGACCTTTTATTTCTATTTTTTCATGCTCTCTTCCTTGCATGTAGGCAATATGGGTTTAAACCCCTCTCCCCATCACACCCAGCTACAGGAACTGCTGCTCCTTGAGCTACTAATTTACTCTCCTACTTACTTCTGCGGCAGCATCAGTAGAATGTAAACAGTGAGTGCTTACATTTTACTTATACTCCACATACTTGCCAGTTCCATTTCGACCTTGAGCAATAGAAGACATTGAAGCATCAGCGCTGTGCCTCCTCAGTTTAATTAACTTTACATCTACTATAGAAAATAGATGTCGTCATAAAAGGAGAATGTGGATGATATCAATTCATCGCAATATCATGTAATTTAGGCTGAATTTTATAATATTTATCACTTTAATCCCACAAAGGTCTCTCACTCGCTTTAAATTTTCCAAAAAATTTAAACTGAACTCATTGGTCAAATGCAGTGAATCAAAAAAAATATAAATGCAAAGATAGCATAGCGAACAAACTGGGCAAAAGAAACCTGCTCGGATGCTACTGAGAAGTACAGCTGAATGTAATGTAAACACATGCTTCCACTCCTGATTTCAGCCCCTTGAATCCTGCATCCAAAACTGACAATGAAGGGAGCATGGGGCAATAGAAGTGGGGGGAGCAGTGACAGTGTAAGAGAGGCATTCATAACTCGCCCTGCCCAACCAATTCTCTGATAACTTCTGTGAGAAGTGAGCTGAATGCAACTGAGGTGTAAGCATTATTGGCATGATTATGCTGAGTATGCGTATGCCAATGGTCACTTCTTATTTTTCCATTTTTAATATACATAAGTCTGCGGGGGAGAAGAAACTATAATTTTCTGAAAAAAATAATACTTGTGAAGACCAAATTCATGGGACTGTATATCTGGACTCCTATCCTTTATTGTTAGCCATTTCAAAGCTGGCATCTGTCTGCTTTTGTGCCTCCACTGAATGCTTCTTGACAAAGCAAGGGTTATACTAGAAGATAATACGACCAATAATACACCATACAGGAGATTTTTTCAACCTTGGTCAATCAATCACTGATAGAATAGAAAATAAATTTTCTACAAGACAAGAGTCCAGTGCTCTCTACTTATGGTACCACTGTTTTCCAAAGGTTATCTCTCGCTATATCTAGAAGCATCTATCTGGGAACTGTGTGTTGAAGACGAATCCATCAAAAACATACACCTAGTTTATCCAAATTATTCCCAACTTCAAGTAATGATCCAAGGGTAATAAATAAAATTTAGCATTTTTCAATTATAATTTAAATACATTATTAATAACTTACATGTGAAAAATTCGCTATCAAATCTTTGTACTTGATATTTAAAGCCTCGGGTCCTTGTTTATTGACAACGCTATACGTAGCAATAAGATTATCTTTGAATTCCCTTAGTGCTTGCTTGAATACTTTATCAGCATTTGAAGGTTTTTGGCCTTCTTCAGCTTCCATTTTATAAATCTGAAATTTTCAAAAGAAATATTCATTTCCTTGAGCACTAAATAAAAATCTTAATGATTAGAATTAAACTTTATAATATCTAACATATTTAGCTACCTCAAGAGTTATTTAATTTTTTAGAGATGAAAGCAATATTTAATAAACATAAAATAAATATATATATATATATATATATATATATATATATATATATATATATATATATATATATATATATATATATATCAACGTCATTTTTTGAAAAAGGCTTACCTAAGCGCCAAAAATTAGAAATTTAGGTTTCAATTTATCCACTTCTGATATATCGGAAAAAAAAAAAAAATCCACTATTGATAACGAAAGCAAGGAATATTGCACTGGTGCATTTCTGGACACAGCTGAAGCTTTTGACAAGATATGGCACAATGGTTTGTTCAAAACCCATATACCACAATCCTAAAATCTAATTCTCCGATCCTATCTCTCTAACAGTTCCTTCTGAGATCGCTGTTACACGGATTACTCCAACTGCTATCCCATAGAGGCTGGTATTCCTCAAGGCAGCGTCTAGGGTCCTGTTCTCTATGTCCTTTTCATTGCAGACATTCCTATAAACCCCATACCTTCCTGACCACATTTGTTGATGATACCGCTATCCTATCATCCCATTCAGATCCGGAAATGCCATCCTCAAACCTACAAAGACACCTCTCCCTGATAGAGCGGTGGTGGAACAATTGGCGCATCAGTCAATGAATCAAACTACAAGTATATCACTTTCACCCTCCAACGTAGATCCTGCTCAAAAGTCCATTTGATGTCCCACATACGAGACTTAAAAGACAAGAGCTTAATCGACGATATGGTCAGGAATATAGACTACTGAATTGATCTCATCTTTCAACGGACAATAAACTATTAATCTACAAGATCATTCTGAAACTTATTTTGACCTACAGCCTTGAACTGTGGGGAACAGCTAAATTTTTGAACCTCAAACGTATCCAATCCTTTCAGTCTAATGTCCTCCGAACAATAACCAATACCCTCTATTATGTTTCAAACAAAACCATACACCATAACCTTAATATCTCATATGTTCTTGACTTTATTCCATACAAATTCTCCTTAATTCATCAGAGCCTTACTCATCGTCCTAACCCCTTAGCACAATCCCTATCTAGCTTCAATCATTCCTATAACCCTCCTCATAAGTTGAAACAGCAGAGGCCCTGAGGCCTTTTGTAAATATTCTATTGGAGTCCTGGCAATGGCCAGCTTCTCCAATCATGTCCTGAGCGTGTGTGTCTCTAATGCCATCACTCAGCTTCCACTGGCTTTCATTATCAGTGACGCGGCTAGGTGATGGCACTGGGATTTCCATCCACACGTGGGGGACAAAACTTGGTTCGGAGTTGCCGGGGCAGATTGCAAATGTTGTATATATATATTGTATGAATGTCTTCAAGATTATTTTATTTTTACTTATATAAATTTTCTTAATCTTGATTGTTAAATTATTTTGCTATTATTTAATTGTGTATCTATTTATTTCCATTTGATGTACATATTTTTTAATTATTATTATTTCTTTTTATGTCATTTTATTTTGGTTTACTTTTTTTTCACTTGTATATATGGTATGAATGGAATCTTACAACACTAATACATATTGCCCTCGAATGAGGCAGATTGTATTATATCTCAATAAATTTTTTTATCTCTCTCTAAAAAAAAAGTAGCTAATCTCCCCCCTTGACATGTCAACACTTCTCGTTTGTAATCATAATTAGAAAATTATTGAAATTCGAGAATTGTTTTCTGGAAACCATCAACAAGTATTGGGCAAAAAATATAATTTAACATGTTTAAACGAGAAGAATTAGTTGAATATATAACTAATTATTGGAACGGGCATTTTTATTTCTAATAATTTTGTTTGGACTAATAATAAATAATTTTAATAATAATAAATAATCAAAATAATCCTAATAATGAACCACCATGCCCTGACAGAATACCTCATGAATATTAAAAGCATATCTCTTTAATAATACTCAAAATATTTTTGCTTATCAAAAGTTCAAGAGAATGGATAGTATAACCTTTTTTGTAATGAAGTCTTGCATCGACTGGAGTTCGTTAATATCTGATATTATTTTATCCGTGCTGTCGGTAAATTCCGAGGTTCCTGTAAGATTAAATTTCACTTGAGCAGCTTGTTGATTATATGATGAATTTTTATCAGACTGTTGAGGACGAGAAGACTTGCGGGATTGTTTCTGCCTGCGACCATCTCTAGAAGCTGTACAGGGTAACTGCATAACTCCACCATTCTGGATGCATTTTGTATGGAAAAGATGTTTACACTCTGTAAAAAATGGGTTTGGATTTGGTTAGCATAAAAATATTACCATGCTAAATATAAATTAAAGGTATTGAATTCTTAATTTAACAATTCAGTTAACTTAGTCCAACTGCAAGGGACAACTTAATTTTGCTCCAGTTGACAACTTAAAGGGAGAACTTTGTGGATGGAGCAAAGGACGGGAGGTTACACTCAAAAAAGGGAAAGCCTTTCTCTCTACATAACTTCAGACAGCTACCTTTTCAAATATAACATCTTGAATTTCTTTTTGTTTTCTATATTTTGATTTGTTTTACATTTTTTCAATTGTGTGCACTAATTCGTAAGTTGATTGTTATTTAAATAACAAAAGATTATTGTTAGGCACAGACGCACTAAAAGGTTCTACTTTAAGTCGTTTACTATTACTTTACATATCTTTTGGTGGGAAAGAAACAAAATATTTTATTAGATGTTAAGTTAAAACATTTCAGTTGTAGTATAATATTGATATAATACCATTCACAGATTTGTTTCCATGAATAATGCCCAGAGGCATCAATTCAAGGCAAAATTATTATTTTATTTACCCATTATATCTAAATTTTTAATCAGTTGACATCCGCATGATGGTATAAAAGGATCAATCTAATTAGGGATTGATAAATTATTTGCCACTTGTATAATTTTGTTTTTATTGAAAACTAGTTTCGAATGCTATACATTCATCTTCAGTTCTAAAAACAATAAATTCATCTTCAGTTCTAAAAATAAACAAAAATTCAAAAATAAATAATTCAAAATACAATTTGGCATTATTATACATATTAAATTAAATGCAATATAAATTTTTTAAGTTTATATTACATTAATTTATTATTATTATATTATATTAATAATGATAAATTAATGTAATATAAACTTAAAAAAATTTATATTACATTTAATTTAAAATGTATAATAACACCAAACTGTATTTTGAATTGCTTATTTTTGAATTTTTGAGTGTTTTTAGAACTGAAGATGAATGTATAACATTCGAAACTAGTATTCAATAAAAACTTATAAATTATATAAGTGGCAAATAATTTATCAATCCCTAAATGTTTAAAATTAGCTTTTAAGGTCAATGACAATTCCCTGTCGCAGTATATTTTCGCTTGAGCTGTGATATCTCGTAAGTCGGAAAAAATCTATAGTGAAATCTTAAAAAAAAAAAAAAAAATCAATGCATCATTCTCGAGACATCTGGTAAGTCTCCTATTAAAATAAGAAAATAAATAAACAAGTATACAGAAAAGACATATTTAAAAAGTCTTTTCTTCCTCATGTAAAATTGACTTTTTTGAAAAACGAGTTGTCACAGTATAAAGACGATGTACTAACTTCACTTTAGTAATTTAAGGATTAATTATAGTTTTATTCCACTCACCCGAACATTTGTGTCCTTGTGTGATGAAAGCATCCATTGGTTGCGAACAATAAAAACATCGATCTTCTTTAGTAAACCTTCCAACTTTACGGAAACTATGACCAGCAATGGTAAACATGGTTGTGCCTTTCCATTCTAGTAAATCAGCAGAAGGAGAATGCTGGGGTGGTGTGACTTGTTTCGTATTTGTTCCTGCTGAAGATTCGCTTTGGGTCGCTGGATCGCTATTCCGCCTTTTCAGATCCATGTTACTGAAAAAAAAAAAGACATCAAATTCGATAATGAGTACCAACACAGAACTAAAATGTCTGATCCTTTTAGTTTCAAAGTCTATAAACTTAAAATGAAATATAATTTAAGATATGTACTTACATTGGTAGCTTATTAGGCTTAATGGGCAGAGGAGGATCCTCGCCAATACTCCTACAGACGACATCTCTTCGCCTCGGCTGTCTCGGAGGAGGAGGTTTGGCAATTTTTTTTTCATCGATCCAACTCGGTTCGGTTTCCATTTCACTATCACTGTGAGCATCACCCTTCCTCTCTTTAACGGTGCCTAAATAGGCATTCATAATTATAATAATAATAATACTAATACATTCTTTATTTATTCCAGGACATGTCCCTTTAGAATAATATTATAATAGGCAATATTAGGCAAGCTTTAGAGCTAGGGTATACTCAGACCAAGGACGTCAGCCAGTCCAGTCATGTCAAATTCGTAGCTGACAATAAAATTCAATCAGTTGACGTCCGCATGATGGTATAGAAGGATCAATCTAATTATGGATTGATAAATTATTTCCTACTTCTATAATTTTGTTTTTATTGAAAACTAGTTCCGAATGTTATACATTCATCTTTAATTCTAAAGACACACAAAAATTAAAAAATAAGCAATTCAAAATAGTTTGGTATTATTATACATATTAAATTAAATGTAATATAAATTAGAATTATTAAAACATTTATTCATAATTCATATATGTTAAAGATGAATGTATAACATTCGGAACTAGTTTTCAATAAAAACAAAAATTATAGTAGTGGTAAATAATTTATCAATCCCTAATTAAAATTCAGTCCATTAGACGGACTAGATGGGCTGATGTTCTTGGTCCCTTAGTTTAAACTAAAAAATAATTAACAAATAAAATAAAATAATTAAAAAAAAAAGGATGAAATTATACTAAATCAAAATGAAGTTACTTTTAAGCCAAAAAAACAAAAACAAACTTCTAATATTAATAAATTAAACATAAATAATAAAAAATAATGAAGTAATAATAATTAAAAAGGTACAAATAGTGTCTTAATATATAATTATAAATTTTAATTTGAAGAAAAAAGGAATATCTATTTATAATTGTTTTGAAACTGGATGGACAGGAAGTGATTGAATAAGTGGGATTTGAAGGTGGGAAGAGTATTGGAGAACCAGATAAAAGGAATGGAATTTCATATAGATGAGAATCGGATAAAAAAAGATCTGTCGAAAACAGTGGTTTGGTGGGCCATTGTATATAAATCGGATGACTGAGAAAGAGTATAACGGGAATAGACAGAGGATTTGAATTAAAGGAGATCGAAGATGTATGATGGGATTGGAAATACTTATTATGATAGGAAAGGTAAAGCCACTTTAAATATTCATAAAACCGGGAGAAAGAGGCGTCCCTCGGGATCCTGAAGATGAATTGTACAAAGCAATTTATCTAATATTTTATTTTTGCCTCGAGGGCCCAGAGACGCCCCCGTACTCCTTACAACAGTAGTCAAAATGGGGGAATATTGAGGAGGTAACTAGGAGGTCTCAAATTGAAATAGATGACAATGGTAATTAAAAATGCTTTAGGGTAGAAAAGATAAAATAAATTAAACCAAAAAATCAGAACATAAAATTGATAATTATTTTAAGCTTCATTCAGAAAATGAATCCAAAAACTGCTAGAAGATAAAAGTAATTGAATAATTTAGAGGACATAGGGGCATACCTATTGTATAGTGTTCGTCAGAGAAGTTTCTATTTTCATGGAAGAAAGCTTTCCTAGAAGCAGCACGTCTACGAAATTCAAGGTTTTTTATTTCTTCTTTACGCTCGGCAACACTAAACAAAAACCAAAATACTTATATGATACAAATATTAACAAACTTATTTTTAACTTTAAAAACTAGAATTTAGTAAAATAAATATTTATTAACAGATATTAATGGGTCAAAGCTGAAAGGGATATATTTTACTTTGAACTATTTACTTTATAAGTTCACAAATTTTGGAATACATTCCAAGAACACGGAGAAATAAATTATAAACTAATTTATTCTATTATATTTAAAGATTAAAAGCTGAAAATAAACAAGAGAAGAGAGAGAGAATGGCAAGAACTTTCTTTCATTAATATCAAAGATAGAACAGTGCATTTCATGAGAAAGTGGAACAGGAGTATAATAATTAAATAAACAAGAAATAGCAAAAAACACATACTAATCAACATTGCTGTCAGTGATTGTATTAGTGTGCGAAGTCCTTGTATCATGCTTTGCTGTAAATGCATTCTCTACAAGTTCTCTATGTTCAGAACTATCAGCGAGGGATTCAGCTCTAAAACAAGAAATATAAATATTAAAATAACATTTTTGGCTCAGAGGTTGTGATCACTTCCATCTATGCTTACAACCGTAAGGCGCTGACACTCCTGGCTTTATAGTGCAAATGATAACAAAAAGTAGATAGCTGGCTTTATATTCATAAATAATAAATTTACTGATACAAAAATTGAAGCGTGGAAATGCAAAAGGATCTAAGTGTCTTTAGCCAAATTTGTCAGAATTCAAGTTTCAACTTAATATTAAAGAAATATGACTTAATTAAAAATAAAAACATTTTTTTATGATTACCTATGTTTGTATAAGTAATAATATCATATTTTTAATAGTATAAATTCAGTATATAGACATGTAATCTGCAAAAAAAAAAATTGTGAAAGAAAAAGCACTTGGATCGTTTTGCACTTTCACCCTTCAATTTCCACTATTAGTCACTCAAAATATACCTAGTGATTTAATAATATTTTTCTTTTTCCCTCAAATCATTCCTTTGAATATTTCAATTGTTTGGATGAATAAGCATTGCTTGTGGAACCTAAACAGCCATTGAACACAATAAATACATTTGATTTTAATAATTGAAGAGCCCATGGGAGTCAAATTTTTTCCAAAATGAAGTTATACAAATCAATATGTTCATATCGTTAAGTAAAACAAGATGGTTAAAAGAAACAGAAAAACATATTATTAAATCACTTAAAAAAATAAAAAAAAGTATGAAAACTACTCAATCCAGACAATAAGCTCCAAACTTTAAAACTTGATTTTTCCTAAATGCATTTCGTTATAGTTTGCTAGTTAAAGATATTTGAGGCCATATCGCACTCTGGGGAGAACACTGTTATAAGTCCAAGAATGTGTTTTCGAGGTATTTATACCATTCAAGTTCAAAGAGCTCTAGCTGAGGGTAGTAGTAGAAACACAGTGGTTTTTCTGCTCTCTAGTGTTTATTCCTTAAACTATCATTAGTCCGTTGACATCCGCATGACGGCATAGAAGGATCAATCTAATTACGGATTGATAAATTATTTGCCACTTCTATAATTTTAATTTTAATGAGAACTAATTTCGAATGTTATACATTCATCTTCAGTTCAAGGTTAAATGGATTATATCAAACAGAAAAGTTTTACTGGTTTCTCCTAGCATTAAACTAACAAATTTACTAGTTTGTTAGTTCAGTGCTAGAAGAAACCAGTACAAACTTTCTGTTTGATATAATCCATTTAAACCTTGAACTGAAGATGAATGTATAACATTCGAAACTAGTTTTCAATAAAACAAAATTATAGAAGTGGCAAATAATTTATCAATCCCTAATTATCATTAGTCCATTACAGCTCTCAGCTAGAGCTGTTCGAACTATATTCAATGGTATAAATACCTCGAAAAACACATTTTTGGACTTTGGATCACTATTCTTTCCAGTGTGCGATATTATTAGTTAAACACATCTATTACGTTATTAAAAGTATACACTGATGGAAAGGAAATTCTTATGCAATTTGATCCCTCTTTCCCTCAGAATAGCTGGCCTATTTCGAGAGTGCAAAAGAAACTATTTGATATTTAGAAGGTTAACTGAGACATACCTTATAAAGTCTTCATTTATACTTATAGATGTAGTTTCCGTGGTGCTTGGTTTTTCAGGGGTACTGGCTTTCCTTTCTAGTAATTTCGCTTTCATCTGAAAAACAGTAATAAAAAAAACATTAATGAACAGTTTATTAATCTTATTCTCACAAAAATTTCTACAGAACCCAAAACAAGTAACTGGTAAGATCACCAGCTGATAAATTATACTGATTTTATTGGTTTCAAGCTGAAAACACAGGAAACATGCATTAACTTTCCAGATTCCAGGAGGTTGTTCGCCCTCCCAACCCTTGCTCCCAGTACAGGAGTTTTGAATGGGTTTCACCCTCCTTTACAAGAAAAGCTGAACTCCAACTTAAATGGAGAAGTAGATTTCACTCTCAAAAACCAAAATCAGAGTTGCCAGAAATGGTGGCAGCCAGTGTAGTGGCACTTGTCTTTTTAAGAAGAATATTTTATTCTATAATATATTATTTTATTATAAATAGTTCAGGAATACATTTCTCTCAAATAGCCGTAAATAAAAAAACAGTTAACCTTTTGCCAATTCAGGCATCATCAGGACAGAAAAAGATAAGATCAAAAAATGCAGACCAGAGAGAGCACATCTTACATCAACATTCTAAGAAAGATTTAACTAATAGAGGTAGTACACTATTCAGTTAAGAATATATAGTACATATATATAAAAAAAAAGTACAATGTATGCTGAACTGTCTTGAAGTGATGAACCTACTACAGTGGACCCTCATTAGAACAGAGCTCATTTTAGCACGGATTCAGAAAAAATGCGGGTCTAATCCTGGTCCCAATGAAGGAACTAAGTACATTGACGATGTACTACTAATTTTCATTCTGTTTTTTCATCTTTAGTTCAACTTCTCTTTCATGTTCAAAGATTATTATTTAGGGAACGTTCACAGCAAGGTACATCCTAAAATAGATTTTAAGTCAAAATAGCGGGAAACAAACAATTATAAAGGCAAAGCAAAAGACCTTAAAGCAGCTTAAAACAGCTGATATTTTTGAGAAACACGAATTAGCAAAGCATATCATCATTATGGCCCTGAAATCTCCTATTTGTCAAAAATATGATTTTACAGGATAAACAAAAATTGATTTATTAGAAATTTAATAAAATCTAATTTTATAAACTAATTATTATAACATTCCAGGAGAGAAGGTAAATGACTGTGAAACCATTTATGGGAAAACTGTTTTGGAAGTGTAACACGGGTGGTTTACAGATATAACTGTTGCATATAAATATAAACACTAGAGGGGACACTGACGATCATTCCACATCAAATGGAACATGAAACAACTGTGAGTGCGAAATCCTATGTGGAGTGGTTGGAGTAGAGGAAAGCAGCTGAAATTCCATTGGTCTTAAAATCCATTGCTTATCCAATGGAATCCAAAATCCAATAAATCCAACCGATCATAAGTGCAGAAAATTGATGTAGTGGAAAAATGAACTGCACAGTTTTTCGGCTGTGCTATACTAATAATCATAAAAATTGTTTGTCAGTAACTACAGTGTTATTAAAATTTTCGATATTCATTAATTCGATATTAAAAAAAAATATTTAAATGAATAACTTACAGTTTTGTTTATTTGCTACTAATAGTTATGCTAGGAAATACTTATATTAAAAGCATTTTTAGTAGATTTATAATTTCTAATATGCATAAAATCTCCACAATTTTTATATTTTTTGGAGAAGGGAGCAAGATCAAATTATTTAATATTTTTGCTACAGTAGAGCCACTGTTTATAGCACCATTAACGCAGGTTTATGTGAGCATAAATCACTACCTGTAGCTAAAATAATGGAACAATGGAGTGGAGTGATTGTCAGTAGAACCTCTGAAATCGTTTTAACTCCAAGTACTCTAGCTGTTCCAATTCAGTGTTCCATGTTCCATTTGGAGTTATCGCTAGTGGCTGCTTAACAATGGAAGGATTCATTTAACCAATTTAAATCATACTACAATTTTTTAACACGTGTGCTTTTCACATGTAAGAAAAAAAAACTTGTTTCTTATAAAATCAAAGGCACATAAGAGGTTTCACGAGAGGGGTCAAGGCCGCCCGAAGCAAAGTTCACCATTCGTTTCGGCTCTGCGCAGCCGCTCTCCAGTCCTGGATTCCCAGAAGATGCATGCATCCTTGGTTACCCCATCTACCAAGCAAAGTCTGGGCTGTCCACATCTTCTGGTGGAGTGGATTACTTTTTCGAGGAGCCTCCTTAGTATGGAGTCAGCACACCTGAGCCGACCAACTCCGATGAAACGCACAACATCACAGTCATTGTACAGCTCTGAGATCTCGGCATTTGTCCTGATCTGCCAGGCTAGCTCGTTGGCATCGAAAATTGCTCCAAAAATTCTTCTCAGTATTTTTCTTTCAAATCGAAGGAGCTGATTTTCCTGGATCCTGGATAATGTCCAACTCTTTGATCCATATGTAAGTACTGGTCTAATCAGAGTTTTGTACAGACGCTTTACAAATTATTTTGTTAATAACGATTAACAAAATATTTTGTATTCACTATAGCACCGGGTACCTATAAAATGCAGATGGTATCATTTCTTCTTGGTCCACGTCATAGCAAGAGTCCACTGTACCTGTGTTTGGTACGAGATGTACAGTCTTCATGTTAGATCTGCATTTATGCGATCTTATCTTGTTCTGTTCTGATGATGACTGAATTGGCGAAATATTGACTAATTATTTATTAACTGAAATTTGAGAGAATTGAGGCTTTGTTTTGGAATCTTCCGATAATTTCATAACTGTATTTTTGGTCTCTTATTTTAGTTTTTGCCCTCTATAATAAAATCATGATTGTAGACAACGAAAAAGAATTGTGGTCAGAATATTTAAACATTAAATATGCATTGCACACTCTGTTTTATTTAACTCATAAGAAATTTTTCAAACTAAGTACTACTAAAAAATAATAGTTTCAGCCATCATCATCGAATTTTTCACTCCAACTCTACAATGCAACAACCTGAGGCGGCTCCTGGCATCCTAAATGACCATTCCCCAAAAGTTTGAAAACAATTATTTTATGACAACTTATCAATAAATCTTTCTTATGCATGCAGATAATTACACTTTAATATGATTTCACATAATAAATTGAAAAGGTATAGCATCATAAGTACAGGATGTCTAGCGAAGTAGCTTGAAGAAATTTCCTGATTTTTCCATATTTTTAAAAAGTGTTCCCTGACCAGAAATGGCAAAATTAACACACACCGATAATAACTGTTAATTCATAAGGTAAATACAAATGACTATCATAGTATATTCACTACCATCATCTTTGAACTATTAAAAGCGCTTTTCAAATGTAGATACAAGTAAACTTTATATTGGGAATAGGGTTTTACAAAGTTATTTATTAGACACTGATATTTAAAATAATAAACCAAAAAAAAGTTGCAAACGCAATATTTTTTTTTTTTATTAGCGCTACTATATATTATTATGCTACTATAGATCTCTTTTCAGGTTCTCAGGAGTGATGGATGTTGATGAGTAAGGCATCAAAAGAAAGAAAATTTCTCGGAGAAGTGACGAATCAAAATTTCAATTGTTAAATTCTTACTAGGGCTTAAATAAGCGAGGAAAAAACTGGGAGGTTTCAAAACTCCGACGATTTAGAGTTGGTAGATCGAGACGAGACGGGTCTGGTTTAAAAGATATTGATGCGGGTATCAAGATCATATACGTTCCTCCTTTGGTCCAGCTTTTTGAAGCCCAAAAATCTACCGTTTTCGAGATAACACAAGTTCCCACAGCCCAATGTTATCTTGCATACGTGCCATTGTCATGGCAACTTTATATCAATTTGAGTCTGTTTACAAAAACTTTTAATGTGTGAGAAATTATATATTGTTTTTCATGTCCAACCCTAACTGTAAAATTTGAATACTACAAATAGAAAATGGTATAGCTGAATTTAACTGCTAAATTGAAGAGATGTTTTCTAGTGGGGTAAGCCACTCTCTATTAAGCCTGAAGTGTAATTTAACATAGTCATTAGTAACAATGTAGCTTCACCAAATGCTTATGTTAAATAAACTTTCTTTTTGTTATATTATATTATATTTATTGTTTACACGAATAAATATGTTTCCCTAATATTGCTTATACTTCTAATGTATTAGGGATTAGAAGAAGGATTGATATTTAATGCGAGAGTTCTCGCTCGGGTATCCTAGTTATTATTTATTTGTTAAATTTATTATTAACTATTAATAAAAGCTTTTCAGAATCATTACACAAAGACTGAATTTTTGTTTTAGTCTTATACGATCAATATGCCAAAAAACTAGATTATGCCCATTTTTGAGTTTCAACCGTGAATTTTCTTATGCGACTGTTTTTTCTCGGGTTCCTTGACTTTTCCAGAATCCAAAAATTTCCTGACTTTTCCCGGTCACTAGACACCCTCAAGTAAAAAAAAAAAAATAGAAATATAAGTGTGAAAATTACAGATTCAACTTTTATCCTGAGGAGATGTCCCCTTGAATGAGCTTGAAAGATGACAATGCCCGTTTTCAGTCTTCTAAGCCATGCTGTCGCAATGTAAGCTCTCCAAGCTCTTTGGATTTGAATGATACCCATTATTTTCTGTTTTCTGTGTTGCTGGGCTAGAATCATTCTCCACCAAGCCTATATAAAAAAAATGTTATCTTAAAATTTTGATGAACATTGTTGATTATACAATTCACACACTTAGTAAGGAGGACTGTGCACATTGTTTACTAGCATTCAATGAATCTATTATTACAGAAATAGATTAAGGTATAACCAAAAAATTTCATACCTACCTTAATGTATGCATTTTTAAATATTGTAATAAACTATATATTTCCTAAGCAATCATATTTTAAGAAACACAATAGGTCTAAACATCTTAGCACCAACAAAAAGCACTTTGCAAAAGAATTATTAATACCACTAAGATAATTTAAATCATATTTAGTAGGAGTAATAATGAATGTCATTTATTAATTCAGCTTTTTAATATTTCTTAAAATGAAATGAAATAATAATCTGTATTCTTAAGTACATTGTCCCCTAAAGGAAGAATTTTGCTGAAAACTGTCTACCGTAGCGGCAGGCAGTGACTGCCAACCGTTACTTCAAGAGTATTTTGTTGCAATTACTCGCCGTACTGGCCAACTCCTCTTACATTAAACATAATAGTCTAAAATATTGTTAATTCAAAATGTTAGGTTTAAATTTAATGGTTCTCATTCATATCACAAGAGCAGAAATACAACTTATTTAATAAATACACGCCATTTAGTCTTTTAATGCAAATTCAATAATAAGGCTTGTTTATGTTAGTATAAGATGTTAAACATTATGTACTAATAAACTACATATCTATTAATGCCCAACTTCTATAGATGGCTTCTTGTAGTATTTTGAATAGAAAATAGAAGAATTAAAAGTTTATTTCTGATTTATAACTTACAGTTCAGTAAGGCCATTTCAGTAATAAATATCATGTATTTATAATGAAATCACAACAGATAAGATTTTATCATTATGTGATTAGTACATCTGTGCTTTAATTAAAAAAGAAATTTTGACTTTTCAATGTTTGGATTTGAGTATTTTTTTTAGATTAAAATTTCTTTCATTATTTAATGTTAATTTCATTTATATTTTTATGCATATAAATATATGCAGAAGTCGGAAGGCTATTCCTAGCCCAAGCACTGATTCTATTATGAATTTTTTGCAGCTTGTTGATTACAAGACAGTTTAGATGGGTGAAATGAAAGGTATATCTGGCAGTCATCAGCACAAAAGTGATAAATGGAATGAAGGATACATTGGCTGAAATCTAGTTCTACAAGCATTGAACATAAGATTTTCAGAACTGATGTGTCTATGGAAGGTAACAGGCAGGCTTATCTTAATAACACTTTGAAGCAATAATAGAAACTATAAGTGAGTTTTGATAATTTGTGGATATTTCACCATATACAATATATTAATAACCTATATAAGCAGCTTTGGAAGTACCTGAATTGTTATAACAGCAGAGCGGATACGAAGGAATCTGGAACGTTCGAGTATAGTTCTAAACCATCGTTGAATTTTGACAATGCTAGCTATGATCTGCTGATGTAGTCGATAATCCAGTTTCACTTTTTCGCATTCTCTCATAAATATCTTACTGCTTCCCAGCTGATAATTATCACGATTAAGATTTAATGTGAGAAGAAAATCCTTGACATCGCCTTGAGAACTGTAAAAGAAAAAAAAAATCAAAATACAATACAGGATTTAAACAAACAAATAGGTAAAATTATAATAGAAGATCAATAATAAGAGCATGAAATGGTTATTGCTCAAGATTTAACAAGTGTAACCTTAAATTCTACAAGTGTAAATTCTAGGCTGATAGATTTAAATGCATTGAAGAAGGGCCAGAGTAAATAAAGGGTTATGTTAATTTTAAATATAAAATTCTATTCCTGTCATCAGTTTAAAGAATACATCATAAGCTGGGATCTCAATGGAACTGGCAGCCTTAGCAGCTAGGAGAGACTGATTTTGTTATTGCCTCGATATCCTAAAACTATTAGCTAAGGGCAATAAACTTACCCTAATGTAGACTCTGGGATGAGCAGGAATCGAAGGCAATGAGATAGCTAATGTCCTAGCAAGGAAGGGCTCAGAAACTATCCTAATTGGCCCTGAGCCATACTGCAGTATATTCAATAGTTTTACCAAGAAAGAAATTGATTCCTAGGAAACACAGAAGGAAACATACTGAGATTCAAAACCCGGTATGAAACCATCCAAACTTTTTAAGAAATTGTCAAAGGAAAAGGAAATTTTTTATCTAAATCTGACCAATGGCGGATCCAGGAATTTTCTGATAGGGGGGACGCACCTCTACAGAAGGTGAATTCCATACACCAAAGTAATCAATCCTTCTTTACCCTCTAGAAAATTTAAAACATTAAATGCACTATTGATCTTTCAAAATCCACATTAATCAAATAATATTCAATTTTTATATCTATAAAAGTGCTTGTTGTAAATGTAATAGAAAACAGTTTTCAAGAAAAAAATTTATTTTTCATTTTCCAGGGGAGGGGAGAGAGGGGCTCCCTTCTGGATCCTGCAGTGGATTGGACAAAGCATGAGTTGAGAACAATTAATGCTCAACGTCAAGGCCAATTCCTCTTGGATTAAAGATTCAAGTTTAAAATATTGTTAAATCTAAATATTAGGCTCAAATTTAATGGTTTTTATTTGTATTGCAAGGGTAGAAATACACACAGTGGTGGAATTGTGATCTTAGATAATCAATACACGGTATTTTGCCTAGGATTTTAAGTTCAATAATAAGGTCACGGAATGTCAGAATAAAATTAACCAAATAGAAAAATATGTTTTGGGATGATTTTTAACGATAAAGTAGTAACCGCAATATAAGCAGAGATTGAATTTGAGATTTAATTTTTTGGCTAAATCAAAACATAACAATTACTTTCTAATACCAAAAAAAAAAAAACCGTTCATGATTTTTAGATAAAAGCTAAAATTAATCATTTGCTTGAAATAGAAGTCAAGCGTCATTAACTGATTAATTGTTTTCAGATGAAAAAAAAATAATCACTTTTAAAGAATTTTTTTTTTTAAGGTCACTAATAACTCATTTCTGAGTGATATTTTATTTGCTCAAAATAAAACTCAAAACGCTATAAATTGCTTTAAATTAGAGCTAGCGAATTGAGAGTGGCTCCAATTTATTCAGCGTGAAAAAAACTATTAAAAGACGGTCACCACTTTTTTTACTAATACGATATGATGAAAAATAAACAACCAACAAAACCAATATAAAACATTACTTCATGGCACAATTATATTTTTTTCTACCTATTTGATCTTTAATCCTTAGTTATTGGTTCAAAATATGTTAAAACAAGTTGTTCACTTCTATTTATACAAATGTTGATACAAGTTTAAACAAATGATCAGAATTTTTTCGCAGATTTTGCACTTGTTTGGGCAGCATTCTGAACTATATTCAAAGGCACACACATGTTTTGTTTTTTTCATGTTCTGTTTGGGTAAATTCCCAAGCTCAACTGATAAATTAAGATAATATGGAGAAAAAAGATGGAATTGAGAAGAGCATTTAAGTAAGATTGAACAAAGGAAGATACAAATGAACATTTGTATGAATAGAAGTAAGCAGCTTGTCTAAACAAGCTTTGAAACAAAAACTAAGGATTAAAGATCAAATTGTTAGAAAAAAAATATGTTTACTTTATGATTTGTCAGTAGTTTATTTTTCAGCATATCATATTAGTAAAAAAGTGGTTAAATAGCAGTTTTTAAGTTTTTTTCATGCTGAATAAAATGGTACCACTCTCAATTCACTAATTCTAATTTTAAGTAAGCTATAGCATTTCGAGTTTTATTTTGAGCAGAAAAAATGCACAAAAATAAGTTCATTTTTAAAATTTTTAATTTAAATTTTTTCACTCAACAATAACTATTTTTAGGTGATTTTTAATCTGTCGTCAAACAAATCAGTTATTTCTTGACAAAAATCAAAAAATTGTTTTTAAATTATAAAAATAAAAATCGTCTTTTTTTTCCCCTTAAAAAAATAATTCTTTATTTCAATCCCAAAAAATAAGTTCTAATTATGTATTCTATTTTAATTTTGTAATATTTTACCCACAAAATTCCACTATATTTATTTATTGTACTAATCTTCGCAATGAAGAAGGGTTACAATGTACTACAGCAGAAACAGTAAAAATTCATTACTATGTTTTATTTCTGACCGCATCTCCGACCATATTCTATTAGAATTCATTAAAGGCCAACTACAATTCCATGATTAGACAACAAAAAAATATTTTATTATACTTTTTTCTATCATCTTAGAGAGGATTCAACAAAAATTAAATACTTCAGGCAATCTAGAAACCAAAATGCTAAAGTATAATAATCAAGATGGATTTTAACAATTAAAATGTATTGTTTTCTTTATGCCGCACGTTGCACTTTGCCTACACCTCCAAACAATTTTCTCTGCAAACTTGTTGGGTTATTGACGGTTAATTGTAACATACACTTTAAGCTTTGTCAAAAAACATAGTAGTAGCTAAGAAAAATGAGAATTCTTTAGACAAGAGCTGACGACAACAAAGAACAAGATTTTTTATTTTTAATTATTGTTTTGGATTTAGAGCAGGAGTGCCCAACCTTTTTATAATAAGTGGCGCAACCAAAGGTTCTCCATTTCAAGGCGTGCCACAATAGAACCCCTACTTCCTCTCCCTTATACCCTGTCAACGTCACATTAATTATTTCTATATAGTATAGGCCAGGGGTACCCAACCTTTTAATAACGCATACCACAACTGAAGGTTTCTTATACTGAGGTGTGCCACAACTGTACCCCCCACCCTATCTCCTCTATGCCCTGCCTTCTTAATAATAATAATTTCTACTAGGTTGTTACAAAAGTCTTTGTGCATCAATTCATTGCTAACATTAAAGTCTCTATTTGAATCCTTATTAACACTGATGTAAACAATGCATATATCATTGATTACTTTGACTAATCCTTTATTTAATTATGCAAACCAACTGTCTCTACCTTTCATTCCATTTTATAAATTTCATTAACAATGCTGGAAGAAAAAATTGTCATTCATGCTCTTCTGAGGCACTAAAGGAAAAAACGATTAAGTGCGAAGCCAGCTGTTGAGGAAATTTGTGCGGCGGAAGGTGAAAATTTGGTGCATCATAATACAGTAGCATTTTGGTTCAGACGGTTCAATTCTGGGAACAACAGCCTTCAAGGTAATGTTTTGTGTCTGGTGGAATTATGAGGATGTTTTGTACTTTGATCTGGTTCCAGATGGCACGGCTACTGACATTTAGCTTTACTGTGGACAACCCAAAGAGCATATAGAGTTTTAAAAGAGGAATCCCCTGCTCTGGTAAATCATATTAAAGTGATGTTTCAGCAAGACAATGCTCCTGCCCATCGTTCACTGTTAATCAAAGAAAGATTCTCAGTAATGAAGGGTGTTAACATCTTACCTCACCCTCCTTACAGCTCTGACATTGCACTATTTGGCTATGGTATTTTACAGTCAATGGCACATTTTTTGAAAAATAACAGGAATGCCAAATCAGGATGTGAGGAGTTTTCCGCCTTGAAAACTAAATTCAACTTCTGGTAGAAAGATGGGTTAAAGTAATTGGCAAGTTTTAAAAATAATTTTAAATAAATCTTATTCTATGCACAAAGACTTTTGTATATATAACTATATTTTGAATTGCGTATTTTTGAATTTTTGGAGTGTTTTTAGAACTGAGGATGAATGTATAACATTCGAAACTAGTTTTCAATAAAACAAATTTATAGAAGTGGCAAATAATTTATCAATCCCTAATTACAAAGACTTTTGTAACAACCTAGTATATAAAATAGGCACTTCCTTTTTAAAATATATTTTTTCCCCTTTTGTATAAATTACTTTTTCAACCCAGAAAGAGAACTGAAACTTTTTTTTTTTAAATAACAAAATTAAGAATAAACAATTTAGAAACCTTCTGATCAACCGCTGCCAATTCCGAACCCTCAGCGTGCCACATTGTGACACATGTGCCTTGGGTTGGGCACCCCTGATTTAGAGGATCCAATCCTAAAACGTCTTAATTAAGTTAGATCTCCCAAAAAAGTTTTTCTGATGATAACAATACTTTCTTTACTATAGACAGATGAGAATCTAAAAGGATCGAAAACTTGACAGTATGACTAACCTCACTAAACCTTTAGGTAGAAGGATTCTATATAATTGTATAAATTCATCATAGGTGAGACGAACGTTGTATCCAGCTTGTCGGATTCTAACTGTTTCCAGCATACCGGTGTAACGAAGTTGCCTTTGAACAGTTTCGTCGTCAAAGGAATGAGGAATCTGAAAAATACAAATTCAAAACATTAATTTAAAATATTTTTACTTTCTTAATTTTTTAACATTATAATTATTGATTAAAGACAAAAGTATTCAACTACCTTATTACTGTTGCTTTTGATACACCTTATGAAAAATGGATTGGCTTGATTGAGAGTGTCCATTAGACTGTGCAACGATTGTTGAAACTGTGCGGTGACTGTTAACGGCTGTTTGCGAGCTTTGCCCAACTGACCGAGGCTTTGAGTTCTTCCAGCAAGTGTTTTCACACTCTGTAAATTTTTCAAACCTTTCTTCCCCCTTTCTCGTGGTCTAAATGATTTGTTTTTTCTGAAAAATTAAAAAAATATAATAAAAAATATGCCTTTGAAATAATAATTACACAAATGAGTAATGTATACGGTTGACTCAGATAATTGAATTATATAAATTACTTTATTACACAGAAAAATAATAATGAAGTAATAACGGAAAAAGGAATTACTGAGGATTTGAAAAAGAAAAAAAAGTGCTTTATAGATTGAGTCTATGATTACTGACAATAACAAGAAGATTTTGCCTTATTCCAGGCCCCAACCAAATCCATAAGAATTAATGAGATCCAGGAAGTATGGATAATTTAATAGCCACTTAAATAAAACCAGAAGTGATATCAAAAGTAAACAATTTTCTGAGAGAAATCGAACATGGGTCAATTCTCAGATTGCTCAGAGACTATTTAACTATTTAGCAGTTTAAGTTGTTTTAGTTATTAGACTATAAAAAGACAATTTGAGGTAGAGAATATGCGACCTCGTTGAATATGGCGATTACATTTACGAGAAGCCCCCTGAATTGGAGAGATGAACAATATAGTTTCGTTTTGTTCACAGATGAGTCAGAAACAGTCATGCGACAGATGGTCATAAAAAAGTGTGAGAGCCGAGAGGTATTCTTAGTGAAATAATAAAATCAGAGTGCAATTTGGAGAGAGATCTAAAACAGCATAGGATGGTATGCTTCTTCAGAACATGTGTCATCAAGGTCATCCATAAACTCCTAAATTTACAAAACAGAGAGCAAACATAAATGCCCAATGAAATTAATGAACACCATTCTTATGTACGATATAATGTGGGTTGTTTCAATTTCAGGGATCCAAGCATAGAACTGGCTATATGTATTCATGACCAGAATCTAATAGAGAATTTTATAGGATGACCTCAGAAGATAAGCTGAGCTAAATGGGAATAACAAAATAAAAAAGAACAAGAATCAGCTCGGTAAACCATATTATTATGACAATTTCAATTGCGAAAAATTAATTTCTAATCAATTAGGATGCATAAGACAAAAAAGAATATCTTCTAACTCTTGAAGCATTGAAAAAATAAATAAATAAAATATTTAAATCTAGTAAAATTGGGAAGAAGAAAAATTCTAATAGTGTATTAGTGGAATAAATTCACAATAATCCTTTATTGGTAGCTTTTATATTGTTTCACCAACGTTTCAGGATACTCCGTTATTCTCAGGATACTCCCTTATTCTCAAGATACTTTTCTTTATACTATTGTTGTCTAAATTCATCCATATTAATTTTGTCTGTTACTCAGTTTTTCTTTTTTAAACAGACAAAATTAATATGGATGAATTTAGGCAGAAGGGGTATAAATAAAAACACCTTGAGAATGGGGGAGTACCCCAAAACATTGGTGAAACAATGTAAAAGCTATCAATAAAGGAATATAATGATTTATGGAAGAATTTTTTCCACTAATACATTATTAAATAAATAAAAATTCATAATGGAAATAAATTATCATCATCTTCATAATACCATAACAAATTATCATATCCTTCAATAAAATGGTTTCAAGCATGTTATACCACCGCAAGGTTTATTTCAATATTCCGATTAATATAGAAGTCTACAGAAGTCCATAGAAGATTAATATAGAAATACAATAATATTAACAATATTTAATAATGCAAAAATAGCAGTTGTTTTTATAAACTGCTTAGGCCACTATAGCTTTAAGCAGATCACAGCTGTCTAGTTCCGTTTCATCATGATAAAAAAACTTCATACATGTACATGACAAACATTTAGAAATCAACATTAATAACATTCGAATTGGAATAAATTGAAAATGAATGAAATCAAGACCTTGCGGCACTACAAAATATTTGTATCATAACATGTTTTAATACAATCAATAGATATTTAACAGAAATACAAGATTCTTTAAAAGTATGGTTTTGAAAATGTTTTATCATTTTCATTGATTTACAACTAGAATCATTAATTCATAAATTTTATATATATATATATATATATATATATATATATATATATATATATATATATATATATATATATATATATACGCACAATATGTCAAGCAATTAACAAAAATTATATTAATAGAAAAGTTATTCATGCAACAAATTAGTAAAATTAAATGTAAACAAAAAATATTAAAACAAAAACCATGCATGAAAGCATGCAAAATAACAACAAAGTCAACAAAACACTTATACTTAAATAAAATAATTTAAGGTGTAAAATATCAGATATAAATATAATAAACATTTTTGTAAGAGGGCATTCTTTATGGCCCTTGTACCCGAAGAGGTAGAGTTACTTTTATATTAATTCAGCTAATTACTGAAAAAGAAACGTAAGCAATGAAATGTAAATACCAAATCTCTACCTAAATGAGTTACTTTCTCAACAATGTGTTATTTATATGTGTAATTGTTAATTTTAATTTTAAACATTTCATAAAGCATACAAATAAACTTATAGAAATTGTTTTTTTATTAATCTTCCACCACCAATGAGTGATTATAGTATTTATTTACTAAATTTATTACATACGCAACAATTTGTGTCGCTCTTTCAAAAACTTTTGCTTCTTCTGCACAAAAGACTTTATGCAACCTTTCTTTATCACAGTCCATTTCCTCAGTATTATTAATGTAGTAAGATCGTTGGTCCGTCGAGAGATTTTTTGGCGATATCTCATTTGCATTCACATTAAAAGTTTGACTTAATGGTTGTCTGATACCTTTCTGTTGTGAATCATCATGTTCAGGTTTTGTAGTATAACACCTGGTGTTACCATAGCGCACATTGAATCTAAACATGTTTTTTATATTACAAACAAATTATTCCTATAAACACAATCAAAATAAATTGTCCACTTCATTAGTCTATCACATAAGTTTGCCAAAATAAAAGTATATATTTTCAAACTAATCACACAAATATACAACCGTGTGAAAAACACACAAATAACTCTTTAAAGCTAACAATAAAGCTGAATGATTGTATTTTGAGACTTCGGTTTCTGTTTTTATCACATGGAAGTTATTGAGACTAAATTAATAGAACAAAAGTGAAACAAAATAAATTTAATATTTAATAAAAATTTGCTCCATTAGATTTCCCAAAAAAAGATAAATGATAAAAATATTTATGCATTAGCCTATTATGTATAATGCAGAATCATCTATGTAGAGCATTCTTTGCCAAATCTGACAACCCCTCAGTCCAAAATTAAGTTTCACCTAACAAAACGTTTCAGATTTTAAAAGAAAGCATAGGATCTTTTGAAAATTCAAAATGGCAGACCTATTCTTATGTCAATCTATGCAGTCTATATGGCATCAGACATTCTTTAAAACTCTTGGTGTGATTTTGTGAGAATACCCTGCGAACGGCACATATTTTTCAAAAAGTAAAGATAAAATTAATAAGAAAAGAAGTCAATTTAAGAATCAGATACACTGCTAGCAAGATAGAAGACTGCAGAAGCCATAGAAAAATAATACCTGGAATAGAATTCTAACCAGGGATGGTGGGATAAAACTGAATGGGATTCCAAGGAGCATAGATCTCACCTGAGAACCACCCATCCACGGTGAAAACAGAGGGACCTCAACTGAGGTCCTTCCACACCGAATGTATTAACCCTTTAAAGGGCACTGTATACTTTATACTGGTAAGTATAGCTACCAATTGATTTTTATTAGATACAAGTGTGATCTATCATATATAAGGGCCGAGGGCAGGCTCTATTGTGGGCTAAAAAGTGCTTGCAAGAGGTAATAAATGTTAAGCGTGGTAAGCAAGTGGATGGTTGACCACTAATAACAGAGAGCCACACTGCTTCTCCACATGGCCTGTGCATATGAGACCTGTATGCCTACTAGAGGCAACTCACACCTTCAGGGCACAGGAGTGATGACCCTATAGAAACATAGATCATAGCACCGTGAGGTTCGGTGAAACCCTCCAGGCTATCTGTGCTCCCGCAATTAATAAATAGCTATAAGAAGACTGCATAGAATGGCCAAAGATCTAAATGTTTAATTGTGCCAACCCCGAAAAATATATGTTTATTTATATGTATGTATGTGTATGTTTTTATGTATAAATATAAATATATAATTATATAAATTTATTTTATAGTTATATATATATATATATATATATATATATATATATATATATATATATATATATATATATATATATATATATTGGTGTAATATATTATTATATACTATTTGGTGTTATATATTATTATTAAAAATATCTAAACTTCTTTATAACCCAATAAAAATAAATTCTAGAAAAGAATACTGTCCAGAATTTAATAATAGTAATAACATAATTATTAAATTGATTAATATGAACATAGATAGTATAAACTAATCAAGTTTGAATTTATTAAAAATAAATAATTTTGTTATTTATATCCCATTTAGGAAACAAAGTAATCAATGAATGCAGTTTATGCAAGTTAGAATATCTTTCAGCATCCATCAGTAATGACTACATTGAGCTTAGGACTTACTCAGATCATAAGATAATTACACCAATAATGCATATAGTGATTCCAAGGTGTTTCCCTCCTCTCCCCCTCCCACGAGTTTTAGAAATTGATGCCAATATTCCCAACCTACCCATAAACTTTGGCCCACTTATTGATAAAACAAAGAAATTTCAACAAAGTGTAAATTATGGGCTCTTCCTTTCATTAATAACCTAAGGAAGCTAAGATATAAATTTCAAACTTTTCTGGATCCTGCAAGAGGGTCAAAAACGCAAAATTAAGTCCAAAATCTGGTGCAAAGTAACCCCCTTTGATGGTACTGGAAGGTTAACAGTTTATATAGCCTGTTGGAACCATTGTTTTATAGCAATATACATTCGATGTTAAACAATATCTAAAAAATAATTAAAAAAATAAAATGAATAGCCAAGCTACTTTATTACATCAAAGAGGTATTTATTAATTATTTATAAATAAATATATATATATATATATATATATATATATATATATATATATATATATATATAAATATTTATAAGATTGCAACTTTGTGTATGTATAATTAATCAAGCAATTAAACAATTAATAAAATAAAAAAATATTTATTTCGGAGCTGTTAGTTTCAATTTAATACAGCATTCAAAAGCTCCTTAAAATGAAGAATACATGCACTGTTTACATATAACAAATATAAATATATTTTTTAATACAAAATACACCTTAAGAAAGGAGAAAACAAATGGAAATCTTAACAAAAGCTAAAATTACATGCGAATGAGAGGGGGAGGAATCAACTTTTTTTTTTTAACTTACGCTATCCTTGTCACGGTTAGATTAACCGCAGACATAGTCACTAGTTGGCTAGACAATACATACTATTATCAGGCATTAAAATAAACAAAACAATTTAAAAATTATTATTCTTATGAACAACATTGATTTATATTGGAGTAAGTTTGGTTGGTTGACCGTAGATATACATCAAGGAAGAAGTTGGTCAGGGGATGCAGTCAAAGACAAAGACACTAATAAGTATAATTTATTTATTTTGTGCCAATGTTTCGGCCTAAGTTTTAGGCTATCATCAGGGCTAAAAAGAAAAAACAAAATTTAGTCCTGATGATAGCCTAAAACTTAGGCCGAAATGTTGGCACAATATAAATAAGTCTTACTTATTAGTGTCTTTGTCTGCACCTCCGACCAACTTCTTCTTCAATATTGATTTAGTTTTAAATCAAGAGACATGATTTTTAATCCAATCAAATAGTCAAAAATAGATGTAAAATTCCCAGTAGAGCTAATTTTTTAAATAAATTTTTGATAGAGCTAATATTTTAATATGAATGGGATGGTTTTGTGAGTTTGAGACCAAATTGAGTTTTCTATTTTGAATACGTTTCAGTGATACAGCTGTCAAAATTTCAGATGGGATGAGCAACTTGATTTGATTTTGGATGAAGACACTGAAGTAAACATTGCCAACACTGGCCAAATTGTGAACATCACGGACGAAATAAAAGATGTCAACTCCTCGAACCAACTAAACGCCCAAGACTATGAATAAACAAGTAAATAATTTTCTTGTTTTTGTGTTATAGTTAATTGTTTTACAAAAAATACAGCTTTAGTTTTGTATATAACCGAATTTTCTAGATCGTTATTTCTCCTAACTTTTATTTAATCTTTGTTGAACATGCATTTTTTAAACCTCTGTTGGAGGTAACGAAACGTTTTAGTACTCAACTTGTGCAGTCAATTAAATTTAGTTTAAAAGTTGTCCTATGGAGTTTACTGTCCGTTTAGTAGCTATCGGGCAAAAACTGGTGTAAAGTTCAGATTTTTTAAAAATTGTTTGAAATTTGGAAAGCTATATTTGTGAAATTATTCAAGGTAGAAAATTCTATTTGGTCTCAAACTGTAGAAAATTTAGTCTACTTTTAGAATGAAAAGGACATTTTTATTCATATACCTATTTTGGCAGATTATGGACAAAAACTAAAAATTGTTGAGGTTTTTCCAAGATGGTGGCTCCTACAGCAAAATATTTTGCTGGTTATATGTCAGAAATCACTCAAAAAATCATCCCTAGACATCATATTAAAAAATAAGCTCTACCGGAAATTTTGCACCTAGCTGGCTCTTTTTGTGACAATTTGGTAGGACTTTCATGAATACAGTTTTTTGTTAGATTGAATATAATAATAAAAATATATCTTTTAAGTTTACTAATATAATATATGATATAGTATAAGTTGCTTAAAATCGGTTTGATGCAATTGATTTATTCTTACACAATGGGTAGGAAGGAATTCAACTGCCTATAGCTGTGCCATAGATTTTTTTTTCTTATGACCTACAAGGGAAGTTTTTAAACTTAAAATTTATAATTTAAGTAGAAGAGACCGTTTCTGTTGTAAAACTGGTTAAATTGCTGATTGATAAAGCTCTTTCTTACCGAGCTGTGAGTTCGCAGTTCAGGTCCCAGATGAACTAATCATTTTTTTTTTATTCTTTGTTTTTTATGTCTCTGATGTTAATAAATGATTGAATATCAGATTCAATATTTTTTTGTATATTAATTTAATTTAATATGGATAAAAAAATTTCAATTGAGCTTTTTTAAATGTTCATTATTTATTTGATTTCTTATAATAAAATATTCAAATGTTGATATTTATATTGAAATCAAATCAAATAAAATAGTAACAATTACCACAAAAATAGGAATTGTTATAATTTAAAAATTTAAGTTTCTTTTAATTATCTATTCTAGGTGTGATAAAAGAGACATGACATTGTATGACAATATTTTTGTAAATGAAAATAAGGAAGATTATTTCACCAAAATAGTCCACCCTTTTGCCAACTGTGTAGGCGTTTATGTTTTACAGCAAATAAAAATATTTGTTAAGAAAATCAACATAAGTTACAGAAACGAAATATAAAATTAACATCAAGAGAAGATGCCATAAAAATGTATTCACTAATTGCATCAATTGAGCTCACAGCACGATCCAACAGGCTTGGTTTGCCTCCATACAGATTGATGCAGAGGAAATATTGATAAATGTTAATGATGAATACTTATATATTTATTAGGATTTATGCTTATATACTCAAAGTTTTATCAAAAATTAGTTTAGGTGAATTCAGGATCCTTCTATAGAAATGGCTGATGACAAAAAAACACACAATTTCAGGGTCTCAGTGGGACACTAAAATGTGTAAATTATACCTAAGAGCAATTAGCGTATGTCTTCCATCTTGGATAGTTGAGGAGGTAAAAAATGAATGAGAGCATAATTTAAAAAATCATAAAACAAATATATATTTAATAAGATTGTATAATGGCTCTTTTCACTTTACTTTGAATGAATTAAGTAATATAAAATTTTTACATTGAAGGAATAAGCAAAGTCAAATCTCATAAATAACAAATCTTACAAATAAATACTCGAGTATTTAGTTTTATGATGAATGAATGTATCTTCGCTTTAGCAAATAATATAATTAGCCCTGAGGTAGATGATCATGTGCCAGAGCATAACGCTAAACATAACACCTAATAACTAATGAAAAAAAAATGTTGCAAATTATTACACATTGGTTTATTATTACGAAATAGATAAAGCTAAACAAACAATAAAAAAGTATTTTTTGAAAAGAAAAAAAGATGGTAATGCAGAGTTCCGAGGATCATACTGGGGTGACCTGTGACTATGGTGGCCAACCTAAAAAAAAATCGGTCTAGTTATCTCGAAGAAAAGCCAAGGATGGAGATGGGAAACAGTAGATGAACGAAATTTTTTTTTCAGATCAGATTATGAAAAAAATATTAGACTCTATGAATGATATTAAATGAAGAATTCAAGGTTATGAATTACTACTAACTGAATTAAAATTGTCTTCTATTATAAAAATCTACCAAATAACATTTGTGGCTAATCCTTGCTCACTAGAAGATAATCTATCGAAGGGGAACTTACGAATACAGACATAAGAGCTAAGGAATATGATTAATCTTCTAGCACAAAAAAACAACATATAACATTTAAATGAGCGTTATTTTCTTCTTTCGATAAATGGATAATTAAAAACCAGAACTTGATTTCCGACACAATTTTTTAAAATATAGCAGTATGAGCATCTCATCAATTAGAAAATAGGTATTGGATGGTAGCTATCCCTAAATATCTACAAAGGATAATTTTAATTGTTTATGAAAATAACAGAATTACAATTTTCATGGATGGTGAAAAATCAGTTTTATCCATAAAATATTTTTAATCTAAAAAAAACAACAAAGTAGCAATATCATCTAAACGAAAATTTCATGAGCTGAAGGCAGTTAATAGAAAATAAAAATGTATAAGACCACATGCCAAATCTAAATTGTTGCTAATGCAAAATAATGTTATACAAACCTTAAAATGGTATCGTTTGGAGTATGATTTCTATACCGTGCATGAATGGAACTCGGCTTGCTTCCATCTGTAAATCAATTTTTATATAGTTAATATTGAATGAAGTGGATAAAGAAAACTTAATATATATACACCGTTTGTGGTCAGAGACTATACCACAGTGGTATGCGAAAAATTATCTCAATCAGATAGGCTATATACCAATGATAACTCTAGCAATTATTTATCAAGTATAAAAGATGATGGCTAATTGTTTCAACAATAAATTATCAATAAATGATATTAGAACCTAAAATAAATTGTATATATAATTTTTTTTTTCTTTTACCTCTTGTTAATCTATGTTTTCTTCCAGCTTCATGAAAAGCAAAATATCCTCTAAAAAATGCCCTAACAATGGCCCATCGGAATACAGCAACGGGGTCAGCACCAACTAATTCCCGAACAAACGCCATATTAGAATTTTTCAGAACACCAACAATTTCTTGCCTCATCAGATCTAAATTTTTCTCCCTCATTTCATGAACCTGAAAAAAAAAAATAAAGGAAATATTACATTCATATTTGTCCAACAGCTTTGCATTCTTTAACAATTTATTAACAAAGAAAAAGATTGGATTGATTTAATAATATGAAATATTCAAAATAGTAATAAACAAAATTTTTAATTAAGCTTTTTCTCACAGACATTTGTTTAAGTTTATACTTTTACTATTAATTGCAAGCACTGGCTTAATTTCATTGTCATTCAAAAAAGATCAAGATCAAAAAAGAGTCCCTAGTAGCATGTTTCATGATCAAAAGATATGCCAAAGCCGTTGCATCTCTTGCTAATTACTAATTACTTGCTAATTAAGATGACAAAATAAAATAGAGCACCGATTTTTCATATTTTCTAACTCATTCGTTTTGAATCCTTACATTTATATTTTAAACAAAAAATATCTTCACGTTTATAGAATAAGCTCATTATAAATTCATTTTTTAATATAACTATATGAAAAACTCCATTTTTCATATAGGTATATGAAATTTCTTTTTCTTCCAATGTTCATTTGATTTAACACATATCAACAAGAACATATTGAAAATAAAGATTATGATCATGCTACATTTTGATGAATGCTAGCAAGACAACCACAGAACCTCAGAAAGATTAATACAGTATGCAGTGTCAACAAGAAACATGTAATATAATATTAATTAATTTATAATTGAGGTTTTCTATAAAAAGTTTTGGAAAATCATTACAAAAAAATTATTAGGGGTGCATCTCATTGAGATAAGGAATATTTTTATTAAAAATGTTGATTTGTAACACCTATTTGACAGGGAAAATTTAAGATTTGAAATAAACTGAATAATTTTTGGACGTACAATGTTAATCAACATAAAAATCTTTGTTTTTGAAAAGTGGATATATTAACTTTTGATAGAAAACCCCTCAATTTTATTATAGATGCAATTATATTATTACAAAATAAACTATCATGCATTCGATTTCAATGCACTTCACAGGACCTAGCTTGAACATTATGGAACCTCAGATAACAAATTAAAGTTTAAAAAATTTCAAAATTAATTAAAGTTTAAAATAGCATTAAATAAATTTAATATTCAAATTGAAAAAAAAAAACACAATCATATTTACAGGCACACATATATATCCAAATATAAATTAGCTTTGGAAACGAACCTGATATTTAACTTTTCCAGCATAGTGGCGGACCATGAACGCAGCTTCTCTCTTCTGTGGCATTTCATAAAAAAGATTTTCCTTATGGACAGAATTAAATTTTTGTAATAGAGTTTCATTTGAAGCACCTGGAAAACTGGAAAAAATAAAATAACTTAAGAAGTAACATTATTTTTTAAAATGCATATTCAAATGCAATATTCAAAAATAATTCATGAAAATCAAGATCATCAAAATCTAAAATTATTACTATATTAAAAACTACCGTTAGCTGCTAATGACCCGTTTGGGTAGATGCGGAGTGCTGTAAAATAAATAAATAACTACTATTATTACTTATCATTTGTCTGTTTTGTTATTGCTTCTATCTTTTTACTTTGTTCAGATCCATATCCCTTATCATGTCAATACGTTATTCTTTATACTTCAGTAATAAAACTATTAAATTTATTTATTACTAATTTCATCTCTATTATAAATTTTATTATTTATCGATTTTCTTATTACTTGTCATAATTTCACCTCATTAAATCTTTATCTTTGCAGCTCTGAAGAAGGCCTGCAATGTGGGAGAAATTCAATGAATAGTTGCTACTATATTTTAGTAGTGCTTTTTGAATGGGCTCAGACTAGACTTAGGACAATTATCATTGGTAATTGACAGTATTCAACATCTGCCAAACAATATTTATTAATCCATCAGAAGGTGTTCGTAGAATCAAATAAATGCTAGACTTTTTTTTTTTTTTTTTTTTTATTATTATTTTTACTAATTTGATGGCCTCTCCTAATAAAGGGATTTTGATCCAACTTCTCACAGAAACAAGTGGTAGTGAAGAATAGATGCCAGGATTCAACCCTTTAATATTTATATTACAGGTGCCCCATACTATCTAAATGGTTACACTTGCCCCTGGGGCAGAGATATTTAAAATAAATTAATAATAAGACCTATTAACCAAGTGTAGATATTAATAACAATTAAATGATATTTATGATCACATTTATCTTTTTAAACAAACAATACAAATATACTAAAATACAAAATACATACTTGCACTGATCATCTAAAACACAGAGTAGACCATTGGGCTTGCCTTCAATTAAATATAAACAGAGAGAATTATCAAGAAATTCGATGTCTCTCCACTTTATTCCTTCTTTACGATATTCTTCTTGCTCGTATTTGAAAACATGTTGATTAAAATAGTGTTGCAGATGTTCATTAGCATAATTAATACAAAACTGCTCAAAACTAAATTAAAAAAATCAAGAGTAAAATTAAAAATAGTTAATACTTAAAAAAATTTTCTTAGTATTTATATGTATTTTTGTTAATTCATAATATTATCAAAATATTGTTACCTATTAAAGAGGCCAAAATCTTCAAAACCAAATATATCTAGCACTCCGATTGAGTTTCCTTGGTGATCCCTGAGAGTATCTTTCTTAGAAAGAAGAGCATGATTGACTTGAAGAACGATCCAGTCAAATAAAGCACCGTACAGACATTTTGCCATAGCATCCCTCGCGGCAGTAGCCTATATAAATTTACCCGATTGTTTAAATTATGCATTGAAACAAGACAGAACAAATATAAATAAATGCATGAAATAAAATGTTAATAGATAATTGAGCTCTTTTCAAGCCGAATTCCAGTTACGATTCCTTTCAACATTCATTCAGAGCTAATTATTGAAATTTAAATATTAACCCTCTGTCAGTCGTGCCCTATCCTGAAGACTTCTCACTAGCCTTACATTTCCCAAAAACTTTTTCTATAACTTTTGATTATTAGTATTATAAGATAAAAGTATCAAGAATATAATTGTGAAAATGGAGGCTTCCTATCTTTTTTGGTTAAGCCGCAATGAATTTTTTTTTCATGAAATATGTATCAGTGGACAAAAAATGTGGTGCTTATAGCACATAACTAAAAGATGGCCAATGATGATCTTTCATGAATTATTAAACATCTCAGGAATCAATTCTCAGATAATTTTCTCTTCATAATGCCAAAATAAATAACAAATTTAAAATAAAAAATAAGTACGCACACAAATAAGTAAAATAAAAGTAAGCACACATTTGGTCAGCTGACACATTTTTCTCGAAAAAAAAATACGGCTAAACAAAAAAGATATGAAGCCTCCGTTTTCATAATTATATTCTTGATACTTATATCTTGAAATACATAAGAATCAAAAGTTATAAAAAATTTTTTTGGAAACTTAAAGACTAGTGAGAAGAGTAAACCCGCCCTCAGGACCGGGCGCGACTGGGCGAGTTATAAAACGAGGCATTAATCAAGATTGAATGAAGGTTCCAGAATAATTCCACTATCTTTAATAATAGATTAGACCATTCGAAAAATTTATGTTAAATTTTAACAAAATCCAAAAGTATTTTTTTAAGGAGAGGAATGACTGAATTTGGCATGAAAATGTGAATAAGATAGATTTGTTATGCTCCATCCAATAAATATTGTCAAAGACAACATTTTGTTCAATCACCTACAGTATACTGGGAATGCAAATATTAACTATAAACTAAAACCCTGCTAATCCAACCTCGATAGAACCAGTGGGTAGGTCGGATAGACTAAAACAATGGATTAACCAAAGATTTATAACAAAATGTGCATTTTCTATGCAAAATAAAAAGTGTAATTTATTAGATATTAGTTTATTTGATTACATTAATAAAACAAATAGTAAACAATGCATTCGTCGCAGATTTTTGACAGCAATGTTACTAGACCTACAAATTTGGTTCATAATTAACCAATGGCCAAATTTGGTTCATAACAGTTTATAGTTATTCATTATAAAAACTATAGATGATTATGTTTATAGTTGAGTAGAGCTAAATTAATGAACTGTTACTTGGCTTATCTTATTCTTTGTGATGTATTCTAGGCCGGAAACTGCAACGTGATTCTTGCTTCAGCTGGAAGTCGAAATTCTTATAAATCATATCTGTTTGAAAGTCAGTGGCAGAATGCAGAATAGAGAAATAGCAGCAGCGAATAATAGCAAATAGAATAGAGAAAAGCTCTTACTCTGCCTTCTTAAATACTCTTCTCTAGTTTTTATTCTTGAATCTGATTGGTTGTCAGATTTTGATGATATCACCATTTTACGAAAAAAGTATTCAACTTCAAGCTTTTCTCCAGTGTGGCTGACTTCAAATAGAGCTTCCTCGAAGTCAAGCACTTACCACGGCTTCTAAATGATTCCATTGCCGACATTAAAATACAGTCTTTTGATATCCCTTTCCGGATTATCGCCTTCAGATTAAATTGAAACTTCCGCTTCCGAAACGACCGCTTGGAATGACGGGTGAGGGATTGTTTACAAGTTACAAACTCTCAGTTGATTCTGTGCTCTGGTTCTGAGAGAGTCAAAATGTCAAGAAGAAAATTAACATTGTAAGTAAAGACAAATATCATTTGTAAGCTGGCGAGTCTAATTGAAGCATTTATCAAAAGAATTCGGCGATTTCGGTCTCAACAATATCAACTGTTTGGGCTAATAAAGAAAAAATAAAACAACTTATAAAAAAAAAAAAAAAAAATCAGAAAGATCTAACATACTGATTTAGAAACACTCAATAAGCTGATTTAGGAAGACCCAACAAACTGATTTAGATATTGCATTGTTGCATTGAATTAAAGAGTCGTGAAAAGAAAAATGTTCCTATCAACGGCCCATTTTGATAATGAAATCGCAAAAATTTTCCGTTATGCTGACAAACACTTCAAATGTGACATATGGATTCTGGGATATCAAAATTGCCATAAAGTTGTTTTGTATTATGTACACATATTTGTATTTTTCTCATATAATATGTATTGTATTATGACATAACTGAACTACAAATTAACAAAATAATAATAAGCACTGTTTTTACAAAATATATATGGTACGGTAATATGAGGCAAGTGTACACTAAATTTTACAAAGTTCGACTGTCTTATACAAGACAGTAAAATTTTTATTTTTGAAGCTACATTTTTCTTCTTATTTTTAAAATGTTCCTTAGATGATTATGTTTGAATATTACATTCAAGCTACGTTTCAACCATGTCCATTTTGAAGAGATTGATAATTTAATTCAATAGTACTTAGTACACACTTCCCTCCCTCTGCCCTAAGGGGTAAGTACAAAATGCCTTAAGTAAACGGTATCTGGATGACTAATTATTCAAGTAGGAGCGGTTTTGGGCCAAGTGCAAAATAGTTCACTTAATTAAAAAAAAAAATTGTTTTAATTCGCTAGTCCATGGTTGCCTCCACAAAACATGATAGTAAGGGTAAGTGTACAACACACACAGTTGTCAGACAACAGAAGTCTGCACTTGCCCCAACTACCATTTTTTGCTGGGTGACTGCGGACTTAAAAAAAGCACTTAAAAATAGAAAACTGTCAAGGATAAAAGTAAATCTTTAAAAATGCCTACTGGAAGATAAACACTTATACAACTGCACTGCAAAAGTTGAAAGACACAACTTTACCAACAGGTTGGAACTAATTGAACTTTTGAGGCACATTTCTGATACATCAGTGTTTAGGCTTCATGCTCTGTAAAGGGTAGAGTTTGAATTTAACAAGACAATTGCGCACTTACCCCACATCAACATATGTTCTTTGTATGCCTATGTGATGTTTCACTTTCCTTGTTTGAAATTAAAAAAAAAAAAAAATGGTGATTATAACAAACACTGGTTATGGTGACTAGATTTTCTTGTATCCTTTGCGGATGTTATAAACAAGCTGGAATATATATATATTAAGAAAAATATTAAGAAATTATTAAGAAAAATAGTTTTTTCTTTTTACTTTCTTTAAATGTTATAGTTACATACATACATAATTTTTTCAAGAATTATATATATATATTCCAAGTTGGAATATATATTATATATATATAATATATATTCCAACTTGTAATATATATATATAATTCTTGAAAAAATTATGTATGTATGTAACTATAACATTTAAAGAAAGTAAAAAGAAAAAACTATTTTTTTTTGTCTTAATTCTGATTCCTGGGCTCAAGCTGATCTATCTCACCATCTCTTAAATATCAATTTATTATCAGCTGTATATTCTTAAACATATTTCAACACAATCTTAAAATAGCTACTTTTTCATCAAAACTCGCAGGTTCAGTTGCCACGGTTTCGAGATTATTCAGTGTTCAGCGGGACCACCCGGTTGGACTACCCACCCAGAGGTTCGGATTAGCGAGATTTTACTAAATATAAAAATATCAATTATTGTGCAATATCATAAATAAAGTTAAAAACTGTTAAATAAAAAAAAAAACAACAATTAATATCAAATGATAAATAATCAAATAATAGACTGATTATAAATTAAATATAATTACAGAAAATAAAAATCAAACATACTTCAGGAAGCCTATAGTTGATAACAAGAGTTTCACCAGATGCACGTGCTCGTTTAGCAGTCAAAGCAGCAAGCAATGTTTCTTCTTTTACCCTGAGTAATTCCGAAATCAGGAGAACTACATCAGGATTTTTAACTCCAACTGCTTCGTCATGATGATATGCAGCTTTTCTAGGCTGAAATTCCACATTTCCTGAAAGAAATATAAACACAAATATTAAAACAAAAATGCTTAATAGATTTATTAATTCACAAAGCTTAAAGTTCGCATGTGGTCATTGATATTGACACGCAATATGGCATGCACCATAAGCTTAAAATGAAAAAATAGCTGTTTTAAGTGTTTATCATAATGTGTTTACCAATATAAAGTTTTATTGAATAAAACAATAATTAAAGCTTGATAAATATTAAATATCAAAACATGAATTTAAAACAACTAAAATCAAAAGCAAAATCAGATAAATTTCCCTATATTAAATAATCAATCAAAACAAAACACATAAGATTTATCTAGAAAACTTGAAATTTTATTACAATATATTCAGGGTCAACCTCACAGATGTAAGAGCAAATTTTATAATTTCAAGTAAAAAAGATTTAATATTTGATCGTATCCTGTAATTTCTTATTTATTAAGTTTTCTGTTTTTACTTCCTTGTACGAAGTAAAGGAAGTATTGTAATCGCGAAAATTTTCGGTTTTCAGATTTGGACGGAAATATCCATTTTGACCATCCCTGAATCCATTTTGACTAGTTTCGTTGTGGCGTCTGTATGTACATTCATATTTCGCATAACTCAAAAACGGTTTGCCGTAGAAAGTTGAAATTTTGTATTTAAGATTGTTGTAAAATCTAGTTGTAAACCTCCCTTTTTGGTCACTGCTTGATCACCGGAAGTGATACTTTACTTGAAGATCATAATTGATTTCCATTAAAAATTGTATTAAAATACCATGCAAAACTTCTCAAATTTAGTATTCAGAACTTATATATTGATTTGAATAAATACTAGATTTTGGTCTAAATTGGAAAACCGGAAGCGGTACTTTACTTGAAGGTCATATTAGACTTTCATCAAAAATTATATTAAAATATAATGCAAAACATCTCAAATTTGGTAAATAGGACTTTTATATCGATATGAATGTATTTACTATATTTTGGTTAAAATTGGTGAGCCGAAAAGGGTAGATAGATAGATAGATAGATAAAAGAACTTTATTCTGGGACTAGGTCCCTTAAGAATAACATGAAGGAACCAATAAAACAGTAACATTATCTGCCCATAAGATTATAGAATACAGACCAATTAATTTTTACAATATCTTCTGTAAAATAAATAAGCAAATAAATAAGTTTTTTTATCGAAAAAATATAATTAATTTGAGCAAAACAAAAAAAAAAAAAAAGAGAAAAAAAAACAAGAAAAAAGTAAAAAAAAAAACAGAGAAAATGAAAAATACAAAAATTATGAATTGATTAGCAAAGTTTGTACATTAAAAACCATTATTCACTTCTGATCCAGATGTTAATCCTAAACTGAAATTTCGCAATTAAAGAGCATCATTTTGGAGAGAAAGAAGGTGTTGGAAAAGAAGGGATTTGAATGAGGATAGAGAAGAAGCATGGCGGATATTAGAAGGAAAGGAATTCCAAAGGGTAGAGGAGCGGGCGAGGAAGGAGCGTTCGAATGTTTTGGTTCTGTGGGAGGGAGTATGGAGGTCAGAAAGGCGAGATCTTGTTTCCAGTGCGTGGACCGAGGATTTGAATTGTAGGAGGCTGTAGATGTAGGAAGGATGGTGGGTGGTGATAGTTTGGTATAGAAAAGATCCTAGGAAATATTGCCTAAGGTTGCAGGGGAAGAGCCACTCTAACTCGTCGTAAAGGTGGGACACCTGTCTCGAGGTGCCGAAGACAAATCTTAAAAAGCAGTTCATGATCCGCTTCAATCTGTCCTCGAGCACATTCGGGAGGCCCCCGTATACCACACATCCGTAGTCAAAGTGGGGAAAGATAATAGAGGACACAAGGAGTTTGCGGGTAGGTTGTGGGAGAAGATGCCGAGAACGATGGAATAATTTAAGGGTACTTATTGACCGTCGGGAAATTTGGGCAATGTGGGGTTTCCAGGAAAGGTTTTGGTCGATAGTAATACCCAAGTTTTTGATTGAGGAGCTGAACGTGACGGGGTGATCATTTAGGATTAAAGTAGGAAAGATGTCATTGGATTGGAGAGGATCAAGTAGTTTGGACTTTTCAAGGAAGTTTGATATTTGTGATTGGACTATTCTTTCTAGAGGTTTGGAAAGGTTAGAGAGGATGGAAATTGGGCGATAGTCTTTAGGAGATATAGGATTGAAGATTTTGTTAATAGGATAGACTAAGGCTTTTTTCCACGAGGTAGGAAATACTGAGTTTTGGAGGGAGAAATTATAAATGAAGAGAAGAACTGGAAGGATTTCGGGGAGACATAATTTTAACAATTTAACAGGTATTCCATCAGGCCTGGTGGAATTGGTGTGAGATTTCATTATGGATGAAATAAGATCGGTAGGGGAGATGTAGGAAAAATAAAAATTATCGGAGTTGACTGATGGAACTAAGGAAAAGCAGGAAGGAGGAGTTGGAGAAGTGTTAGAGGAGGCTGATAAAAAGTATGAATTTAATTCATCGGGTGAAACTGGGAAGACTGGTGAGAGAGGATTTACAAAGGGAGAGTTTGCGAAGGAGTTGCCATTTTGATTTAGCCGGTACATTACTTGAAGGTCATAATAAGCTTACATCAAAAATTATATTTAAATTAAATACATAAATCATATGTTTCGGTAATAAAGGTTACAAACGCGATTTGGTTTCCAATCCAATTTAACATTTTTATTACTTGTTTTAAGTGTTAAAATTGAATGTAAAATACTGGTTTTCCTCCCCATTTGTGAGATCAACAAGTTTGCAGCAGGAGAATAAGATATTAGTTAAATGGGTTTTTCCGCTTAAAATGTCAAAACTGTCGATTTCCAATGCTTTATCTCGTGATATTGACAGTTTTAATGTTGTCACGGAACACGAAGAAATCTCTTGGAAACTAGTTACCTACTGAAGGAAAACGACATATAATAACGGAATGAGACCTCCAGAAACAAGAATGTGTCTATGTTTGTGTGTGTGTCAATAGATGGATGTCGCGACGTCGAGTGTCGTTTTTAATGCAATCTTTGGAAACTAGTAACCAAATTGAGGATCACTTTTTGAGCCACCGATTTATAGTTTAATAGGCGTGCAAGGAAGTAATGTATTGTCCACATTAGATATTTTTTTTTATACTTGGATACTTTGATGTTATTATAAAACTAGTTTCAAACAGATATTTAATGTAGATTAGATTATAATGTAGATTTACCAACAATTTTCAACTTTTAGTGCTGTAATGATCAAATTGGTACTTACATCTGTGAAATTAACTATCGATATGTTTTTTTTTTACATACCTAGAAGTAATACAGCTGATAAAACAGCAAATAATCTTCTTTGTTTTTCTGCCGTAAATCCGACCATTTCCATAGATTGTTTCAACCTTGAGAATTCATACTTCTCATCAACATTATCCAGAACATAACAGCCACTCTGCAATAATAAAATGGGTCAAATAATACGAATATAACTACATCACATATTCAATTTTTAATTTAAACAAGAAAAAACTACTTAAAAGATAAAAATTTAAGAAATTTAAAATCATGTAATGCTTGTTTATCATTATTTGCACAGATTATTATAATCATGGTTAAGGCCATTTTTTAAAAAAGGGAAACTTTTTTTTTTAAAAATAAATATATAAATTAAAAACAAATCGGTCCTACGACAGGATAGACCATGCTTGCAATGGAAATTTTTTAATTAGAATGAGATCTATAGTGTATGAATACTGTTATTACTTCAATTCTATAAAATTGATTGGATACAGTTTTGTTTAAATTTTTAATAATTTTTTTTGATGACGAAAAAAGAAGTAAAGGAAAAGTAGGAACCATCGCAACACGACTATTATAAAAAATCTTCTCCAGCATGATAACATTACCAAGAGCCGTAGCACTGCTGAACGTCTGCTTCAGGAATGACCAAGACGCAATATTAGAGAGATGACGTCACACTTTGAGTGCCAAAGAAATGTGCCTTGTTCAATTTCCTCGAAGCAGTGCTCAACATCCACCGTAGCGGCTGGCAGTGCCAGGAAAATTCTATCTTTATCGATACGTGAAAAACTCTACTTCATGTTTAAAAAAGCCAAATTTAGTCGCAATCTAAATCCTATTGAATAAGTAACACTTGTGCAATCAAAACTACTAAAGGGGATACCAACTTTACCAAAAGAACTCTGGTTTAATTAAGTGTTTTTCTGTTGGAAAGGAAGTTTAAAAAGTTTAAACTTAAAGGAAGTTTTTCAAATCTTCGCTAGATCAATACTACATAATAAGCGCTAGTGGAGGAAATACTTCGATTAAATTTTAACCAGATAGGTTTTCAAAATTATAAAAAAAAAATTCAGGATTGCCACAAGTTTTCCAAAGAGCATTTTTATATACAAACTAAAAAAACATATTGAAAATAAGAGTGACAACAATAAGGTTACCAGAAGAAAGAGGCTAGATATAATTTCTGATAAAAGATGATAGAATTAATTACCCTGTTCAAATAATTATAGTAATCAACAGTCTTCAAATGTAATTGTTGTTTATCGACATCACTAGCTCCAGCAAGAAGGTAATAGAACACATGGTAGTTCCTTTCGTTGCGACCTTGCGAACAGATTCGTGATTTTTCCAAAAGATATTTTTGAACCACAGCACTAAAAATAAAATTAAATATTTAACATTTCGAACACAATTTAAATATAACAAAATTAATAATTATTAAAAGAGGACTACTCAGGATATAACTCATCAATCAAAACTAAAATTGAATAACTGAAATATAACTAAGAAAAACTTACCCATGAACCATTCCATTTTCTTTATAGTTAACTTGAATAAATTTTCCAAATCTGCTAGAATTGTTGTTATGGGCTGTTTTAGCATTTCCAAAAGCCTAAAATATTGAGCATTAAAAAATATATTTATCATTTATACATAACGTACAGATTACATAGAAGAAGGAACAAGATCATAGCAGATATCAATAAATTAACTTTTTTTTTATTTAGTCATTATTATTTGTCATCCAAAGGCTGCTGTTATGCACAGATCTCTTCTATACAAATAAATCAAATCACCTACACAGGTAACTCTCGTAATAGCAGGGTTGTACTGGTAGCTACTTTACTACTAGCTACGGAGACATCTTTTTGGTTGTGTCGGGAATAATAGAGTCCATTAGAGCTAAGCTAATCACAAGGACCAGGAGGCCACAGCTCCCACTGACTCTAAGAAAGCTAGAAAATGACATGTTTCTCTTAAATTAACTTTTACTGGAAACAATCTAGGAATCGCCACACTATCCATGCTATCATATAATAGAGGAATCTCCAACATTTTAAAAATTAAATGCTTGTTTTCTTATATTACATTCTCACATTTTGAGATTAACAATTGGACAGGTAACATGGTATAAAATAGTTGAATGCAATGTTACCAACAGTGTCAAACAATTTTTGAAACTCCTAAAAAAGGGAATAAACAAAACAACAATAATGATTAACAGGAAAATATAAAAGGCTATGATCTAAATAAATTAATATTTTAAAACAAATTCGCTTATCCAAAAAAATTTCCAGTTGTTAGATATTTAAAAAAAAAAATGCACAATATTTTATTGAAAACTTTTCGATCTGCAGCAGGCCACTTAAAACAATAATGATTGGCAGAAAAACATAAAATACTATGATATAAATAAATTAATATGTTCAAACAATTTGCTTATGTTACCAATTAATTATTAGATATAAAAGAAATAAAAATAAACATTATTTTATTGAATATCGCTGATCTGCAGCAGGCCAGGTAAAACAGTTGGTGATCGCTGGTACAGGTTATGCTAGGCGGGCACAGGGTTGGGCACTCCTGAGATATTGAAACAGTTAAAAATAACATAAACAAGAAGTCCTACATAACAGCAATCCAGGAAGTCTAAGGAAGGGAAAAAGCAACATCGATTTTAATCCAGCTGCCAAGAAACTCATCACTTTTGAAATAAGAGCCTTAGCTTTCCAGTCCACTGGAACCGGGAGCAGTCGAATATTCATTCAGCGGTCAGTTACCAGTTTGCCTAATACGGCCTAATTTTGTAGAAATATGCACCATTAATAACTTCTACGGAAAATAGGTCCCATCAATAGCGACACACTCATTAATTTCACTAATTGATTTAATATTGTAATTTTTTTTTTTTAATATTTAAGCATAGCAATAAGGGGAAGCGGGGTAGCTCAGAAAGTAAGGTACTGCATTCCTATACCCTGGACCTGGGTTTGATTCTGGCTGTGGAAGATAATTATTTATTTTGTTTTATCAGCCATATCAACACTCTGGGATTGGGAGACCCTCCTGGGGCTCATCCAGTCTCTATAAAGTGGGTACCCTTAATTGGGAAAAAAACCTAGCAATTGCGATAGATCCTGACCAAATCATCTAATTGCACAACCATTGGCCTAGAAACAGTATGTCCTTAACTAAGTAGTGAACTCAACACCCTTCATGGGTTATAGTTGAACAGAGTTATTTTTTTTAAATATAATAAAAGCCCTAAAATTACCTAAGTCTAGGTAAACAACCTAAGGAAGAACCTTTTAGTGCGCATGCACATAAAAATAACCTATTGTTCTTGAAATAAAAATCAACTAACAAATTAGTGGACATGATTGAAAATATGTAAAACATATCAAAATGTTAAAAAAAAATCTAAAAAAAAAACAAGATGGTATGTTTGACAAGGTAGCCGTCTGAAGTTATGTAGAGGGAGATGGCTTTTCCCCCTTTGAGTGTAACCTCTCGAGCTATGCTCCGGCCACAAGGTTCTTCCATAAATTGTTAGCCTGAACATATAAATGTAAAAAAAAAAAAAAAAAAATCTTTACAAGCCTTGGCATAAAAAAGCAACCTGTAAAAATCATTACCTACTCCAAGTCCTGAGCTAAAACATATTCTTAATAATGAATACAAAAAATTAATTGTATTAACTGACTAATTTGTAAATAGTTATGTCATATTGTTCGAACACCTATATTAACTGAATAAATAATAAATTGCACTAATAATAAATATCATCTCTACCATGTCAAACTCTTGCAAACGCACTAGGCGAGGCACGCATTGTGGCAAAATCTTGAATTCCTAATCCTCAAGGGTTGACTCCTTGTCTCTTTTGGGGATTAGGTATTTGAAACTGTCAAAATATGTGTCTCCCCTGGTATGTTTTCAAAGAGACGAATATGAACATCACATTTTTTATATCTGATAGTTTGACATGTTAAGGACAATATGTAAATATCACCTTTCAAAGCAAATATGAACATGGAACCCACAATCGTTCCAGGCAGCTTCTTGTTAAGAATCCATGTTTTAAAGGGATCTTAAATCCATATTATGCAACTAATTGTTTTATCTCATACGGTAATAACTTACTAAATTATTCTATAAGCAAATTACAAACTGAAAATAATGTTGAGAAAGGTTTAAATATAAATCAAATAATAAGAAAGGTCAAATGTACCAGTTAACATTTCCAGTTATAGATTAGATATAGATAAATTTACATCCAGTAGCTATATACATATAAAATTAAATATTTAATTTTATTCACCTCTAAGACAGGTCCAGCACTTAATATAGTCTGTTCAACACCGCTGCCATGGCTACCCTTTTGACTCAAAGCAGTCAAGTGATGTAAAAGAAAATTAGTACTTTCTGTCTTTCCGCTTCCACTCTCCCCGCTTATAACAATACACTGATTTCGACGATTTCTCAACATACAATGATAAGCAGAATCTGCAACGGCAAATATATGAGGTGGAAGTTCAGGTCCCATCCTTCTGTTTTGATACAGTTTGACATATTTTGGATTGTAAATAGGATAGAACTAGAAAAATAAACAAAACAACAATGTTAATTAAGTTAAACAATAGATAATAAAAGTATAAATTCACAAGAATATTTTAGGCAAAGGATAAGTAGTAAATCACAAATTTCCTATTTATCAAGATTTAACAGTCAAACACGCCTCCTCTAACAAATCCAAATTTATTTAAATTTTTGTTTTTATCTATCATGCAAATACTTCATACATGGATATTTTGTAAATGCATTTTTGAATTGTGGATTATATGGCATATAGATAGGCAGGGAGTTCAGCAAGTGCTTAAAATTACCTCAATAGTACTTTAGACACTGTAGTTTATACATCAAACAATGATCCTACAATTGGATAAGGGATATATTGAAAAGAAAGAGAGTATAAATTCATTCAATATTTTAACTTACAAGGGGAGTTCACAATGTGTCTGTCGCCGATTTTGATCAACATTTTTTTTTTTCAACACCCGATTTTTTTGGGTAGTTCTAAATTGAAATAGTCGACATATCCAACAGTTTCGTCCAATAGGCCCTAGGAGATGAGGAAAAAAATAAAACACGCTAGAACTGCTTCATTTTATATTTAGAGTTTGAAAAATGATATCGACATGGGTTGTTCCATCAAAACATTTGTTTTTCAGAGCATATTAAAAGAAAAATATAACATTAAAATTGATTTTTGGTCAAATAAATTTAAAAAAGGGTTTAAATTGCTAAGTAAACTAGCCTTATAGATTTTTAACACAAAAAATGATGGCACATTTTGATTCAGCACACCAAGAAATATCCATGTTGACAAAATCATAAAAGTCAGAAAAAGGGAAGTTTCTTAAATTATTTATTTTTAGATTCACTTGAAAATGTAAATAGCAATAAATGAAAACCAAATCCAATGCCAGTTTTGTATAAAAATAAAATAAAAAATCTGGTAATATACTTCACTCTGTAGAAGAATACTGTTTTCATTACATATCATTCAATAGAATCTTCAGATCGCTCTAAATTTCAATTATTTCATTTTAAAAAATTTTATCACTTTTTTTAAAACGAATTTACTATTTCTGGATCACGAATAATTTTTTTTATTACTAATAAAATTTTTAACACGGCCTCAAAAGCTGGATTGTTAACCATGTACATACTACAATATATGAAAAAATTATTTGTGATCACGAAATAGACAATACAGTAAAACCTCTCCCCAACGAACATCCACGGGTGTGGCAGATTTGGCCGTTGCAGATGGAGTCTGCTGAGGAGGGATGGACAAGTGTTCATTAAATAATGAATACGTTCATGCATCTACCAAAACCAGTTTATTAATTAAATTTAATGAAGTTTACTACGATTTTGTGTTACAGATATACACATAATATTTTTAAAACTTTATATATATGTTTAAAAATATTTAAATAACAGAAAATAAACTTGGTGAACAATGTGCATAAACAATATAGATATTTACATCACAATTTTTCAAATATCCGCAAATCAGGTCTTTCCGAATTTATAAATGTTTCTGCTAACTTCCGTATAGAAAACTTTTTTTAAGCTGAAATTTCCTATCTCTACGATACCAAAATATCCCAGAAATTGCCTTTTACAGTAGCATTCTTAATGTTCTGAGTTAAAAGAACAAAAATGACTGAGGCATATTGGGTTTTAATAAAACATAAGCGGAAGCGAAGTGATTTCTAAGAAAGCTAAGAGGCGTGGAGCATAAAATGTAAAAACTAAGAAGCGTGTTAAGAATAAATCCCTTATCCCTTATCTAATACTACTAAGATGATTGAAAAGTATAATTTCTTTGATGGTGTTGTAGCGTAAGCTTTAATTAATAAAATGTTTTTCGTCTTATTTATTAATAAAAAAAAATAACTTCAAGATATTTAGATATTTCAATGCACGTAGTAAGGTCCATAAGTTTCCGTTCTGCCCTCGTTCCCCAACTTCAAGCAGGCTGAGATTTGCCAGCTCAGCATGTCTATGCCTGCACTCTCCATATCCTTCACTCGCACTTCCTCAGTCCTGTCAGTTCGTATCTAACCTTGAAGGAATCTGCGCGTTTTAACAATGTTCAAGATCGAATACCGTGCGATTATTAAATTCATGTGTAAAGAGGGCCTTACTTACTCCCGTACAAATTAAAGAGCGCTTGAATGGTAGGAATGGGAATTCCACATAATTTCCTTGTAGTCCACTGTAAAAGAATGGGCAAAATTATTTAAGTTAGGGAGAGGAAGTCTGGATGACAACCCACGTCCTGGTCACTCATTGGAAGCTACCACTTCTGAAACAATCCAACTTGTAGAAGCTGAATTGCTGTCTGATCGGAGACTGAAGACCAAAAAAATAGCAGCAAGGTTGGGGCTTTTAAAAACAAGTGTTCTAAGGATTAATGAGGATCATTAAAGAACACTTGCATATGAGCAAGGTGAGTGCAAGATGGGTTCTAAAAATTCTTTAGGCTGCTCAGAAAGAGGAACATGTTTGCTGCTGCAATGAATTTTTATGTAAGTATAATGCCGGCCCAAAAAATTTCTTGGATTAAACTGTAACTGGGGATAAGACAATGGTTCTACACTTTGCCACACTCAGCAAAAGGGAGTCCATGGAATGGAGAAGTCCAGAAGACAAAAGTCATGCAGTCGACAAAAAAGGTAATGGCCACCATTTTTTTGGATTGTAGAGGAATACTGCTGATTGATTTTAAGGAAATGCTGAGTATTATGCAGCCCTACTTCACCGCTTACAAGACACCATCAAAGAGAAAGGCGGGGGAAGTTGAGTACAGATCTTCTTTGACACAACATTGATTTCCAAGGCCGCTGTGAAGGACTGCAGATTCCAAGAAATCTTCCACCCACCCTACAGCCCAGACTTGGCTCCTAGCAACTTCTACCTTTTCTCAAAGTTAAAATCTGTCTAACAAAGGAGAAAATTACTTTTTCCATGGTATAGAAATGTTGCTCAAGCGTTGTATTAAGGGTGTAGAACTTAGAGGAGAATATATTGAAAAACAATAACACCATTTTTTTCTTTCACCTTTCCTTCTTCCTCAGACCGGAAACTTATGGACCTTACTACGTATGTACATATTTATATTGATACATAAAACAATTAAATATGGTTTTCTCAATTTTCAACATTTTGTATGTGTCCGCTCAGAAGGATAAATTTATCTCACGGTGATGAAAATATGGCTCTCCGCGTGCGTTAGGACAGGTTTCACTGTATTATACTATTACACCATTGCTATAAACATTACCATAATAAAAAAAATATATTTTTGCTCTATAGTAATGCTATCCTATTTACATATAATTCAATAGACTATCAGAATGCTCCATAATTTAATTATATCACTTCAAAAAATTTGGTCACCCTAATATTTAATACTTTTTTTTTACTACGATGATGGTGTAAAAGTGCAATATTTACTATTTCTTGATCACAAAAAATGTTTTTATATTATAATACGTAAATAGTTAAGAATCCAGCCATTAAGGCCGTGTTCAAAATGTTTGTTTGTATTTAGTAATCAATTTTTTTTACTGAGACCAACTAAGAAAATGCAAGTTGTTTATATGTATAAAAAAAAAGAAATGCCTCTCTTTCTCATATGCCTCTCAATCCAAGAATGCTGATATTGGATAAACTGAAAACAAGATAAAGAGCTTCATATCGAAACGTAATTTTTGGGCTTTGGAATTTTGAGCACCCTCGGAATTGAAAAATATATATATATTTTAGCTGTTAATTTTTTCATTGAGCTTTTTTGGTGAGCTGAATCAAAATCTGCCATTATTTTCTGGGTAAAAAATGTATAAGGCTAATTTACTTAACAATTGAAACTCATTTTTAAATTTGTTTGACCAAAAATCAATTTTAATGTTATATGTTTCTTTTAATATGCTCTGAAAAATAAATGTTTTGATGGAAAAACCCATGTTTTCATTTCACCATCATTTTTTGAACTTGAAACATAAAATAAAGCAGTTCCAACGTGTTTTATTTATTTTTCTTAGCTCCTAGGGCCCATTGGACGAAGCAGTTGCGATATTTGTAGACTTTTTATCAAGGTAGAATCATCAAAAAAATTTTGTTCAAAATCAGCAAAGGACACATTGTCACTCCCTTTGTTAGACTAAACAACCAGTTTCAATAATTCTAAGAAAATTGAAATTTCGCAAACTTTATTTTTTTAGATTTAATTTACTTTTAAACCTATTTAATGCTATTGATTTGTCTAAAGGTCAGTGCACACACAACTTATTCGATGTTACTCACACAAGCAGGATTGAGCTTATGGGCTGGAAAATTTCAAAAACTGAACCAAAACTGAATCTATGAGTATATTTTTCAACTAAAAAGGAGCTTTTGGATAGTAATCTGTATTTGTTAATTTCAAAATATTCTTCACTGAACCTGAAAAAGTTATCAATAATTGAAAATATTAACGGTAAGGAACGTATCACTTTCAAAGCTATATATGATTACAACTTTGACCTATTCAGGTTAAGACATCTACCATTTGGCATTAATATAATTTCTAATCTCTTAAGTTAAAACAGGAGTTTTAATTAAATGTTTAAAATTTAAATTAGAAGTTTGAATTAAATGAGACTCTTCAAGCCAGACAAAAATAATTCTTAATTAAAACAACTTATTTTCTTATTATCCATTGACATCCCAGATTGTCGCAGAAAACTAGTATTTCAAAAGTATTGGTATTTGCTGATAATATTGCCATATAAGGTTAATGCTTAAATCATTCTAATGCAGTGTTTTACAAAGTGTTGTAAGCGTAGCCCCAGAGGTACAGGAAAAGTTTGGTGGGGCAGAAAATCGGTACGTACGGTACCAGGTATTGAACATAGAAAAATAATAAAAAAAACTTTTGTTACTTGCTTGTGTTGTGTACGTGTAGTTTTCCTATCTATGGAAAGTTGTTTTTTAAACATTAAGTCGAAAAAAAAGGAACAGACTTTTGGATGTGGAACCATACAGATTAAAATTAACAACCAAGGAACTAAATTATGATGATCAGTCATCCCAACATAAAGGATTTCATCCTTCTCATCGATCCTAAGAAATCTTATTTAAAATATAATTTATATTTATATTCTATTATGAATGAATTTTATTTTATGTTCGTTAATATTTTTTTTCATGCTTTTATGCTATTTATTTTGCTCTAAAATTCCAATTTACTATAAAAAACGCAAATACGTTACCATTATCAGGTCTATTATGAATTGAGCTTCGGGACTCCACGAAAACAAAAAAAATTCCTCCCATATCCAAAATCCATCAAAGAATCCTTAATGCTCCTTATTATCTTACAAATAAAATTATCCATAAAGACCTCAATATTCCATTTGGTGCAGATTTGACCAGAAATAGATGTACCTTAATAAATTCCTTGCCCACACTATCCCATTATTTCATAACCTTTCATCCCAAACTATTCCCAATAGCCCTCTGAGACATCTGAAAAGCAGATTGCAGTGAGAGTCCAATTCTTTTTACCATAGTATAGTCATTAATCTGCTACCCATGGGTAGCTTCTTCGGAAGGTACTATCAGGTTTTATATTCTTAGATCACATTTATTATTGTATTTTCTTATACTCATAAATTTCAGTAAATAAATAAAATAAAATAATGTTATTTATTCAGGAATAAAGTTAATATATTTTGGTTTATATTGAAGTATGGTATTGTTTTTTTTGTTTTTTTATCAGGAGTACTTAATGTTACAAAAATAATCAAAGGGGTACACAGATGTCAAAATTTAGAGAAACACTGTTATAAGTCAATGAGGCAAGCAGAAAACACTTGTAACAAAATAGTGGGAAAGTTCAAAAACCTATATATCATGGTAAAACCAAGAAAAACAGATGGGATTTATTTTATACACGAAAAATAAACTGCCTACTGTTATAGAGGACTACTTACAAAAACTAATTTTAAGGAAAATTGTTAACCTTGGTATAACCTCAATAGGCATTTAATATTTTTGAATCATTTTAGGAAAAAGTTGGCAGAAGCAAGTCCTTTACGTTGGCTTATCCCCTTACTTCACCACACTATGACTTAAGATGCTCATATACAACAGTATCATTCGACTAGCTATGCCATGCAGAGCCCCAATGTTCAGTAACATTACTCCAAATACAATGTGCTTCAAAAATTAAACGTAGTTATAAATTCACAATTTCTCTTTGTTCTAGAAAGAAAATCAACTAAAACGTGCAGTGCAACAGTTCATAAAATGACGTCATATGAAATTATTTGATTCATTGCAGTACCTAAACCATCAATTATTTAATAGTTAACAACCTCCACCAGCACCAAAACAAAGGTAGGATACTGTGATATCCTAATAGAATAAAATTAGAATTAGAGTCAACATGTAACTAAATGAAGTTTAACAACCAGAAGTAAGCCACTGGTATCATTATATTTACTAGAAAATATCAATAAAATTTCATTTACTGAAATATCTATAAATGTATCAGCAATATAGAAGGAATGAAATATTAAAAAACTGAATCCAAAATAAAAAAAAAAATTGAGATTGGGAAAAAAAGAGTAACCAAGCAAATACACAAGAAATAGTAAACTTTAATTAATCCTATTCTATTAAAAAAGAAAGAAACCAAATAAACATCTTTCATAAATATCCAGTTAATTTTACTGATCTTTCATCTATTTAACTTCCAATACTTCTTTTATAAAAAATTACCAAACAAAATGTTTACAAAGAGCTGAATTAGAAGAATTGATTGCACTGGATTAGTAAAATGTTAGACAAAGATGCAAGCATGAAAGAAAGTGAATCATAACACCAAAGGCAGATAATGATAAAAACTTATCACAACTTACTATTACCATGTCTTTTAAATAATTTCGAGTCCCAGGATTAATTTATTTATTTATCATTTCATCAAAAAATATATTCAACTTAACTGGAACTGAACAATTAATTTTATTCAAAATTGTGTTAGTTAATGCAAACATAAATTATAGGTGACATTGCTTAGTTATTCTTCCTGGCAACATTAAAATCTAAATTAATTGCAGGGTAAATGCATACATTGAAACTCAACTTTATAGGGTTAATTTTCAATGTACTTCTTTACTCTCAAAACATTATGGTGGAAAATCTAGAACTGAAAAGACTTCAGCTCTTAGTTACTTTTTCAATCAATACAAGTATCACAATGTTTAATCATAAATGGTGTGTGCAAGAATTGTGTTTATACACCTATTATGACCTAACATTTTCAAATTCTGTTACAAATATGTATGTTAAATAATTAAAAACCTAAATATTTATAAAAAAAAAAAAAAAACGAGTAATTAATAAGCTAGAGTATTAAACTTGAATATAATAGGATATGACATGTCAACTGAAACAATCTAATTATATAAACACTTAAAATAAACAGTAGTAAAATAGAAGGTAACAAATTAAGTAGAACAATGAAAATTTATATAAGAATGGAAACCACAAACAAATAATTTAATGCTTATTTTAAAAAGATTATTCAGTTATAAACTAGAAACCTATGCATAAACTGTAAAAAAAAAAAAAAAAAATTCACAATCAGCAATAAATATATAACAGCTTATATATACCTTGAAAGGGTTCACTGCGATGAGAATTGATCCAACATATGTGTAAATATGACCAGCATTGAATCTTGCTCTCAAATTGTCGAGCAGTGTTTGTTCATTTAGATCAGGTAACTGGCAAAGATCTGGATAATCACGATCAGCAGGTTGATAAAGGAAACGGCAGAAATAATCCTTAATTAATTGAGGGTCCATTGTAAACCCTTCAGCCCACAATGTTTCATTCATCTTTTCTCTTAGATAAAACCTGATAAAAGGGGAACTGATAAATGAACAGGAAGTTGCATATGATTTAACAAGTAGACATTATATTGAATGATAAATATTACAAGCAACTGTGTTTGAAAGCTTCTAAATTAATAGATAATAGAGTCGGTAATGAATGAATAAAAAGATAAATCAAACAAAATTCTCACCTATAATACTCTTCCTGATTTGTTCTAGGCCATAGGAGCATTAAAGCAACAGGGCATTCGACAGGTCCTAATCTCCTTTCTTTGCATTCTCTACCCATTGTATCACCAACAACTTCAGCTAACTCAAAACTAGTAGATGTAGGCAATGAAAGTCTTTCAACAATGCACTGAACTATTTCTTCTGATGTAGTTTGTTTACTAGCTTCAACAGACAGTGCTTCATAATGCTGAGACAGTGCACCTACGAACACTTGTAGAATATATCTATTGTTTTCAGTCTCCATGTTCACTTTATTTTAATCTAATCAGTTCATTACAGTCTGATATCATGAATTTAAACCGATTTTCAGCACATATAATGATTGTGCTTTGTCGAAGAACCATAATGAGTATTGAATTCGCTGTATTGAGCAAGATGCTGTTGTTCACTCTTTTATTCAGTGATTGATGTTATTAATTAAAAATGGCACAAAATAATACTTATCATTTGCAACTACTAGCAAGACCATGCATACCTAAGAATACAATGTAAAATTATCTACAATTGGAATGCCATGATATTGTAAATAAAAGATTTGTAAAATCATATAACATTAAACGCAAATGAAATAACCTGACGTGCCCATTACAGAAATGTTTACGTTTCGACATGAATGAAACAGCAGTTGATTGTAATCGTGAAATGAAACAAGCACCATATCAAGTCCTTTATCAGGAAGTAAAGAGGAAGCACCTCAGAGAATATAAGATCAGTTTATTTTTCATCCTTGTGCACAAGATCAGACGAAAATGGCACTCGATCCTATTCATATAATACATACAAACACATCACAATTGGTTTAAAGCTGATTACGAAGGTACACATCCATGTAAACCGTTTGAAAATACATCTTACGGCATAAAGACTATTAATTAACCAATAATTCAACAAGATCTAAAGTGTTCATTAATCCGTTTGCATCGCAATGACTTATCAACACAAGTGCCTTGATGAGTGAAACAATCCAAGACGGAAAATTATATATGATTACGACTGATGAATGTGTGGGACTGGCGAAGGAAAAAAAAATGTAGCATTATTAAAATTACAAACATGCTATATATTGAAATTTTAGACCAACCCTTTATTTTACATTAATTTATAGAACTTTTGTTTAACTAATTATAATAAATAAACTAGTTACCCCTGGTTTATAGCAATCATAGAAATAATTTTAAATTAAAAATATTGAGAATTAAACTATTTTTCTCAAGTTTTATTACAATATATTGTATTTTTAGCTCGAATTTTCTAAACGATTTGATTAATTAAACAATTATCTTCTACATGTAATTAGGATGATTAAATACTTAATAAATATAATTAATAAAGCGTAATTATTGATGTACATCGTATTAATTTTTTAATAAGTCACCAACAATTTATTTAGTAAAATAGAGGGAAGAAACTATTTTAAAGCTAATATAAGCTATAGAAATGAATTTTTTTTTTTTTAATAATAGAATGATTTTATTTATATTTCCTATTGTTATTGTTGTCAATTATTATTAATTTTATAGTTACTTCCAATCGTTGAATAAATGGCAGTGAAAAAGTGGCTCGCAATTTTGGGAGGTAACATTCAAAAGTCAAATTTGTGGGATATTAAGATATTTTATGAAATATAGTTTAATGATCGCTAACATGCTTATTAAGTTAATAATTAGTATGGTTTTTAATTACCGATAGTACAGACATTTTAACCCAAACTAGTTGGCAATGCTTTTTCTGTTACTATGTCTGATGTATCTTTGACATTTGAAGAAAAATTAGATTTAAGATCTTGGGGTTTGCCTGAACATATTCTTGAGGTGATTGTTTTTAAGCGAGGCTTTATTTTGTTTTATACTGTTTTGCTGTAACTTTATGATTGAATTTTTTTCTAGAAATATTTGTTAAAGGGTGTGAAAAAGATGTTTCCATGGCAAGTTGAATGTCTTATGTCCGGTGATGTATTATTAGGTGGAAATCTTATTTATTCTGCACCTACATCCGCTGGTAAGATTGGAATATTAAATATTACTGCGATGTTATTTTTATGTATTGTAAATGTAGATGTACTGCATTGAAGAATGCATTATCCGAATAGTACTCTAAATTATTATCGTAGTTGCGTTAGTGTATCTTGATCATTGATGTTTGTTGTAAAAATAATTGAGAAGACATCTAAAGTAATCACTGTATGCATGTAATTTAGAAATAATGTGGGAAGAATTATAGTTGGAAATTCATATTTTTCAAGGTAATAGTGTTGATTCCAACAGAGCTAATTAGCTCAATCTACCATTGAAATCTAGATAATTACTCCCTTACTGCTCTGCTGATTAGAGAAATCAGTGCAAAATGTTTTATATAGTAATATTCAATATTGAAAACGGATTAAATAACTTTAAGGAGCAGTTTCAGAACAGGACAGGGGGATTAAGTTTCATTCTCTTCAAAAAATCTTAAATCAATACCAAATTAATTGAAAATTGTAATGTTACAATTTGGCACTTCGTGCATTTCAGCACAATCCTAATACTTCCATAACTTAATAATATTTCATTTTATCTATCTTTATATACCATCATCTGAAGTTTTAGCATATTTCGTGATTAAGTTCTTTTAAATATATATAATGTTATATCTTATTGTGTTAATCCTGGTCATTGATTTTTTAAAGAATTAATTTTTATAAAAAAAAAAAAAGAAAAGAAAAAAGATGCATTTATGAATACAAAAACAAGTAATGAGACGTTTATATATCTCTTAGGTAGAATATTGAATTTAAGCTCCATTTAAAAATAAAATTAAAAGATTCCATTCTTGTTTGACTTGGAGGTTGATGATCTATTTACAGCTTTAATAGACAATGCTCACTGATGCCTTTTGGCGATTTAAGTAATAGTTTTCTATGTATTAGTCTCACTAAATATAATGCATAGTGATATAACATGTCAGTGATATATAACATATAATTTATTATTGCAATACATTTTAATTTTTATTATAGGTAAAACATTAGTCGCTGAAATACTTGCCATTAAAACTGTTTTAGAAAGAAGAAAAAAAGTAATAATAATATTGCCCTTTGTATCAGTTGTCAGAGAGAAAATGATCTATTTCCAGGTAAATCAACATAATTATAGTTTTATTTCTGTTAGTTTATCTTTATCGAACCATAGCTTATTGTGTTTTACTGAAGATGTAATTTCACTAATAATTTATATCGTATTTTATACTTTTAATTATAGTATTAACTAAACGGAAATGTATTAATTCTATAACAAAGGTGATTATGTTTATCTAGGATTTTCTTTTTCGTTTACATTATTATTTAATTATCGAATGTATCCTTGAATTCTTATGACTTTCAGTATTATGTAAGGGAACTTTCTGAATATACCTAACTTTTTATTTGGATTTTAACGTCCTTACCAACTCCAATTAAGGCAGCTAGGACTAGTTCTACTGGCTAACCTGTTCTAGTCAGAGTGGGAAGGTTGAGAGTCCGCTAGGAAATAATTTCCAACCCGCTCAAGCCAGATTCGAACCACCGCTGCTTCGCGCTCAAAGTTGCTTAGCAATAGCAATAGAATCAGTCTTCAAATTTTTAAAATAATCTTTTGAAATAAAAAACATGTAACGTTGAAATAGATGGTAGATGACTAGAACGAAAGTTTTGGTAAATTTAAAATAACAAAGGTAAGATATGAAAAAAAACAGAATAATTTTTAGGTATAATATTTTAATTCGTCAACAAAATCTTTGTTTTTGAGAAGTCGATATATTAACTTTTGATAGAAAACTTCTCATATGTATTTGTGTTTGTGTGATTGTGTTTTTGTGCACATATATACAAAACTAAATAAATTATAGTGGGAAAAAATAAATAAATGGTATTGATGACCAAAGAAGTTTTTAGTAAGCTATTAATAAGAATGAAAGAACAAACCTGGTAAGTTTGGGGAGTATGTAGGCTGCTCTGCAGATCATTAAATTTTTTTTTTCCTTCCATAGTAACCCTATGGGAACGTCTTGTATTTATAAAACTTACAGGTTCCATACAACAGGCATACTACTTATATAGTAATGCATTAGTTAAAATTAGATAAAAAATAATAATTGTTGGAAAAATATATAAGAAAAATAAATATAGCAATACATAAAATAATAAAGTATGAAGAAAAACAAGAAAGTAAAAGACAAATGAACAAAACAAAAGACCATCATATAACAAAATAAAAAAAGTCCACACAAAAATATTGAATCTTGAGCTAAAGTTTAACTAAGCTGGGCTATGCTGGACAAACAAGCCAGGTGGGAGACAGGTACTGAAATGAAATTTCTGCAGAGAGCCACTGGAAAGACCAGGAGGCAGCAGAAGTAAGGATCTCACATTAAACTTGACAGCTTAAGTGGTTTGGTTATGTTTGTTGAATAGAGGATGAGAGAGAACCAGGGAAAGCAAAAAAAATATATATATAACATACAATTATAAATATAATATACATTTAAATAATAGTAGCAGTTAAATAAATAGTAAATTAAAAGAAAATTAAATAAAATGTAAAAAAAAAAGTATATATATATTTAGATTTTATTATCATATTTTCATAATTCTCAGATAATTAACTGTCCGGTTGATTGATGTGCGGATAATCAACAACACTGTGATTGTTATTATTAATATTTATTTTCTACATGATGATTCAATTATTTATTCATTTTTTATCCTTTGCAGGAAATATTTTCAGGAAGTGGTATTAGGGTTGAAGGATTCATGGGATCTTATAACCCTCCTGGAGGTTTCCGATCTGTGCATTTAGCAATCTGTACCATCGAAAAAGCCAATAATCTAATCAATAGGTTACTTCAATTTGTTTATTAATTATTTTATCACTATTAAATTATAAGTCTTTAAAAACAATATTGACTTTCTTGTTTGAATGAGAAATACTGAAAGTGTCTTCTGGTGAAGTACCAGTTTTTGAAACATTGCCCGTTTTTATTTTTCCAAAGCCTTCTTAATATTTAGCTGAGCCATTCTGGATAGAAAAGGCTTACAATATCTAGATTACTGAATCCACTTATGGATAGGTAGTACGTAGAGAAACTTCGGCATTTATTGCATTTTAATGAAATAATATTTATTTTATGTAAACATTATCTGCTTAATAATATTTAAGAAATTCTTATATATTTTGAATAATCAAGCTAACTTCAAAAATTGCTATGATTAAATTTGTGGCTTCTATGTAAAGGGTATCTGGTCCAGATTTTTGGGAAATGAGTTACATGTTCGCGTCATTACAGACTAGATTTTTCCAGTGATCAACAACACATTGTTGTTGATCAACAACAACAAAGAAACAGTTAAATAAATTTAGGAACTAGTATCACTTTAATTATTATTTTATATAAGACTTTCATTTTTTTAAGTGAACATGATTTTTTTTTATTTTATAAAAATTGAAGTTTCTCAATATTCACCTGACCAATCATACCTTTTGTTCAAGATCTTCAATTATTTTCACAAAAACCAATAATTTATTCTCTTTCTGAAATAGCTTTTATGTAGAGATATTTAAAATGTACTTTCATTTGAAGAATTGTAATTTGATTAATTAATCAATTAGATTGCAGTAAGATCTCTGGATCAGATTTTTAGACTTTTTTTTAATTTAATGTCTACATTAGATAATAATTTTTAACTATGATAGCAAGAACGTAAATATGTTTAAATAAGCCAAATGCTGTATTTGTATTTTGACTCAATATACAATTCCTGGGTATAATGGTATAATAAATTATGGTATTAAAAAGCTTTTTGTTGGATTTAAGAAAGGTTTATTAGCGTGCCACAGGACATTGATGTCGATGGACTCACCTGCTATAAATAGTTATTATCGTAATAACTATGTCGATTATCTGGATTGCCTTTAGTTCCAGTTTGTCCGATTAAACAAGGTTTTACTTTACAACCATCCATTTGAAAAAATTGACACTTCTTCTGCTAGAATCATATTTATATTATTGGGAGTACAAATTAGTTCGGTCCAAATTAGTTATTATCTAAGCAGCATTTGTGGGAGGTTTTAGTTTTCTGCTTTAATTGTAAGAAAAGTGCAGCTGAAGCACATCGAATGCTTGTGGAAGTTTATGGTGACAATGCTCAAACTGATAAATCATGTAGGGAATGGTTTCAACTTTGAAGACAAGCCTCGCTCTGGACAGCCAAAAAAATTCTTAGGCAAAGAATTGGAGGCATTAGTCGATGAAGATCCCAGCTTCAATTGATTCATTTAAGCCGTGCATTACGAGAAAAACGGCTGGAATACAAGCAAAGACATGACAAAATTATTCTTCTGCATGACAACGCTCGGCCTCATATCGCAAAAATCATAAAAAAATATTTGGTAACGCTCAAGTGGGATATTTTACCACACCCGCCGTATTCTCCGGACATTGTTCATTCTGATTACTAGTTGTACCGGTGGATGCAGCACAATTTGGCAGGTCACCGGTTCACTTATTTCGCAGAAATCGAAAACTGGCTCCTAACTTGGATCGCCACAAAAGACGAGACATTTTTTTCAAGATGGAATTCAAAAATTGCCTGAGAGGTGGAAAAAAGTATTAGCCAGTGATGGAAGATACTTTGAATGATCTGTTCATTTCATTTTGTTCTGAAGTAAAAGCATTTTTCACCACAAAAAACGGACCGAACTAATTTTTACTCCCATATTTTGTGGTAAATTTTTTAATTAATATTTCTCATGTTTTAATTTAATTTATTTTTATCTTTTATGTTTAAGTTATTGGGAAGTCTTCAAGAATTCATTTAAATGATATGTAATAATTAGTGATATGTAAATTAATGAAAGGAAGTCCAGTTCACTAATAAATATAGCAATTTATTTTTTATTTGTTTTCAGGCTTTTGGAAGAAAGAAATTTAGATGATATTGGTACAGTGATCGTAGATGAACTCCATTTACTTGGTGATGTGCATAGAGGATATCTTTTAGAGTTATTATTGACGAAATTGAAGTTCATTTGTCAAAAGTAATCCATTTCTTCGTAGTTTAGTAAAAAATAATACCAGTTATAGCTATTTTACCATATTAATTCTCTGCCTACCCTATATTTTACAGGGGTTTATCTGCTAATATACAGATTATCGGTATGTCTGCTACACTTCCTAATCTAGATATGCTCGCCTCTTGGTTAAACGCAACTTTATATCACACTGACTTCAGACCTATACCTCTTTGTGAATACCTTAAAGTTGGAAGGTGTGTTTATAAATTTCCTGATTTGAATAAAAGCTTTGAAATTAAGCCGGAAGTTGATATTCAGGTAATCCAGATTTTTGTTTTATTTTAACCACCTAACTGTTTTGAGAATCATAATTTTATCTATTGTAATTATAAATCTCTTCGTAAATATGAGTATCACTTAAATTTTTCTCAGGATTTTATAAAAAATGCTGATTTAATTTAGCTTTTAATATCATAAGTAAAGAGCATAATTTTGATTATTTTTCTTTAATCTTGTTTAAAAATTCTCTTTTCCAACTCCTAATCTCTCTTCCAATCCAACTCTACAAATTTTTTTGGAAGTACGTAATTTCTAATTTATCTTCATTATTTAATTGGTCTGTATTTTAATTAATCCTCATGTATATAAAGAGAATTTTATGTTAGCATACATATTTATTTAGCAAACATATTTATATTTTGCTTTTCTTTTTATTGAAAAACAAAATTATCTCATACTGATTAATATCTTCTAGAATGACCCAGGAGATGTTGTGTACCTTTCTTTGGATACAATTGTAAAAGGATACTCTCTTCTTATTTTTTGTCCTTCTAAAAATTGGTGTGAAACCTTGGCTGTTCAGATATCATCAGAAATTAAGAGGATAGGTATGGCAGTTAATTTTATTTATTTATTGTTTACATATTTTTAAGCGTTTGTCATGGGCTTGTTTTCAAAATTATTTGTTGTAAAGGTTGTTCAGTACTTTTATACTATTATGTTTTAACAAACAAAACAAAACACTAGATAAATACAATTTTGTATTTAGATGTTACATAGAAATTACTGGCTGTTGTCTGGTTTTTAAACCATATCTATAATGAAATCAATTGTTCAATTGTTAAAAATTCAAATGTTATATTAAGATAAATGAGTAAAATTGTTATATCTATTGATTTATTGAGCTAAATAACACCAGCTTGGATATGTTGAGAGGTGGCGAGTGCCCATTATATTTTACAAAGTTCGACTTTAAATAACTGTAAAATATTTATATTTGTAGCTAGATTTTTCCTCTGTTTTTAAAAAATATTCCGTAAACGATTATGTTTACATATTACATTCAATCCCACATTTCAATCATGCCCATTTTTAAGAGATTGATATTTCAGTTTATTAAGTACCTAGTACACATTTGCCCCCTGCCTGTAGGGGTAACTGGGTTTGAGGTATCTGGAAGACTCATTGTTCAAGTAGTAGTGGTTTTAGAGTAAGCACTAAATAGTTTGTTTCTGGAGAGATTATTATACTAAAGTGATCGTCAAAAAAATTTAAAACTTGTCAGAGATTCACATTTTACGATCTTCAGTGACATTTGAGATCTTCATGAAAGTTGGATGTGGAACATAATTGAATAAATGCATTGAAAAAAGGAACTTTTATTGAAATGCGCTATTGCAGGATTGCCCTGGACAAAAATGATAGTAAGTGTAAGTTTATACCAAATGCAAGTGTCCCACAACAGAGATCTGCACTTACCCCTTTAGGCATGTTTAGCGCTTAAAAACTATAAAACATTCAAAAAGAGATATGAATTACAAATCATTCTGGTGAACAGCTTCTGAAGGTTCCACTCACCGCAAAAATTTAAAAAAACAAAAAAAAACAATCCTAGTGGTGGATAAACATCAGCTCAGCTGTACAACAAAATTTAAAAGATCCAACTTAATTAACAGTTTGGAATTGATATCTTTACAATTTGTTATACTTCACCTTAGCAAACTCTTGTAGTTGATTTGTGATACATTAGTGTTCAGACTCCGTTAAGGACAGAGCTTACTAGTTCAGGGTTTGGATTTAACAAGACGAGTACGCACTTACCCCGATAAAACACTTACCGTTCATTACCTTATCCCTTTCTTAGAGCTATACCCACAATTACATTTGTGCTATCATATCCATGCTATTATATTCAGTTACAGTATCATAATCAGTAAAAATATAATGAGATTTACAAAACTAGATCTGATCAATAACATTGTTATGATCAATAAAATTGTTATAATTAGTAACAGTGTTATAATCAGTAATGATCAGTTACAGTATTATAATCAGTAACATTGTTATAATCAGTAAAAATGTCCTAATGAGATGTACAGAATGAATTGAAATTATAGTTCCATCTTTTAGAGCAGGTAGTGCTGTGTACTAGAGAGAGAGAGAGAGAGAGAGAGAGAGAGAGTGAGAGAGATAATGTTTTAGGTTGAGAGATAATGTTTTAGGTTGAGAGAAGCTTAATGAAGTGTTATGTGCCAGTATCAGACAGATTGACTGATAAATGTCTTCATGATTGTATAGCTCATTATATAATTAATTTGAGGGTAGAGCTTGTGATACTAATATTAATGCTGATAACTAAACTAGTTATAATTAAATACTGTCAATGTCGAAATGCTATACTCTATAAATTATCTGAATTTATTTAGGTAGTGCGAAGAACAGTATCGGAACTTCACTTAGGAACGAACTTAACCCGAGTGGTATATCTGATATTTTAGAACAGCTCAAGAAATGCCCTGCTGGACTTGAGAAAAATCTTGGTCAAAGTATTTCATTTGGTGTTGCCTATCATCATGCTGGTAAATTTTCAAAATCTTTTTGTAACATTAGGATTACAGATTTATTACTAGGATGTGGTTTATTACTTAAAAAAAAAAAAAAAAATACAGTATGGCTTCAATTATTTGAACTAATTGCGACTTAAGGTAGTTCATATAATGAAAAATTCACATAATTTAATTCTAAATAGTAAGAAGGTGAATTGCTTTCTCTATAGATGCCACAGGAGTTCTTTAATTTCTTACGCTGATGCGCATATTTTATGTTGGAACATAAGGAAAACAAATAAAATAAGACTGTAATTTATTGAAACCTTGACTAATCCATGAATAACATTCTCTGGATGTGTGAATCATGATCAACCATCATTTGAGCATGTTTTATATAGATATGAATAACATAAAGCATATTAAGCAAACTTAGACACAATTACATATTTGTGAAAAACATTTAAAATAATTAATCTACAATTATTGTTAGTTTTTATCAGCCCTTTCTTTATTAGATTTTTCAGTTGAGAAATCAAAATAGTTTTTGTATGTTTTTTTTAGGCTTAACATTAGAAGAACGGGATATTGTTGAAGGTGGTTTTAAACAGAATCTCATTCGAGTTTTAGTATCAACTTCCACTCTTTCATCAGGTGTGAACTTACCTGCCCGGAGAGTTATAATTCGATCGCCTGGTTTTCAAGGGCAATGTATGGACATCTTAACTTATAAGCAAATGGTTGGACGTGCTGGACGTATGGGCAAAGATACTGCTGGTATGTATTTAAGTGAAGTAATCTTACATACATTTTGTCGGTTTCATGTTAGCTATTACATTGTACTGTATTGATTTTCTGAAATTATTGATTTTTTTTAGTTTTATTTAGCTTTGTAAATTTTGAAATATTTTAAGATTAAATGTTTATTAACTATGTTGCAACTGTTTTTTTTTTTTAAATTATTCTTTTAACTCTTCCAAATACCGAGTGAAAATTTTGAACCCCACTGCTTTATGCTTCATTGTCAACAAGAGTATTGAATAAAAGAAAGCAAGTTCAATAAATTTTAAGATATTTTAAAACTATATTGCATTTGAAAGATAAAAAAACCTTAGAAAAAAAAAATTGTTTTTAATTGTACTCTTTGGATTTAGTGGTGGTGCTTCAGTGTATTTTTCAGATGAATTTCTTGCAACTATGGCCTTTGGTGTTGACTTTGGCTTAAAAGTTTCTTGGGCAGAATTTACACCTCAATGTCTTCTTTTGCTGGTTGGCAGGAAGTGGTTATTCGAGTTTCTCACCTGAGACATCATTCCTTTGTTCTTCCATTTATTTCTTCTCGACATTCTGAATCGGTTGTATGCAACACTCCATCGATTGGCCCACATAGTTTTTTGGAAGCCCTTTTCGAATTCCAAAATTATTCAGTCGTTTTTGGATCATGGGTACAGGCAGTTCTTTGCCGATTTCCAGTAAAAATAAGCATCAATGGTGATTGTAGGCCTTTTTCCGATTTTGGTGAAGTTCTTTCCAGAGAATGAATGCATTTAATGCGGAAAAATCAATTATACTTGCAATAGTGCCAAAGGCTATCTATTTGTTTGTCTTGGGTGATAACTTACCTATCATCCTGTCCAAGTTGTCAACACCTCCTTTTATGTCATTATTGTTGACAATGATTTCAGTTAACAGCAATACGACACACTTATAAAGGTGAGTCATTTATGACACCAAAGTTGTTTCAGTCTGAAATCTAATATTTGAAGAATGTGAAGATCGGCTTCTGGACGGTATCACAGTGTCAAATTTTTTTCCAACAGATCTTCAGCTAAAGAGTGAAAGCGAAAACTAATACTAATAAAACTTGTCCATTAAGCAAGTGTGATCTCGGAATTACCTTAAACTAGTTTTTTGAAGATCAAAGCATCATAACGAATTCATGAATTCAAAGTGATGTCATAATAACATATATTATGCACCAAGCTATACAAATGGCTGAAGAATAAATGTCTTCCCATTTAGTGAGGAAAAAATTTCTTTTACTAATTTTACATTAGAAAAACAAGAGTATGGAGTCGCCAATTAACCCCATCCGGTATTCGGAAGGTTAACTGAAATTGCTTTCTATCAACTCAAATATGATATCAAATTATTATGATATCAGAGTTGTTTATTACTTTATTAATACAATTATATATATCAAGTTTGATTATTTATAAGATCTATTTAAATATAGCCAAGTATTATGAATGCAATTTTTTATTAGGTGAGAGTTATATAATCTGCACTGAGTCTGATAAAGCTTGGGGTAAGCAGTTACTTACCTCAGAACTACCTCCTGTAGAAAGTTGTCTCGGCAAAGGAAACTTGTCAAATAGCCTGAAGAGAGCGCTGTTAGAGGTAATTTTTATTAATCATCCATTACCAGTATTTAAGGAAGTATTGTATCAAATTTTTAGGAATTTAATAATTTCGATTCTTCTTCAACACTTTCTTATTTTTTATTATTGATCAAATCACAATTTTTAAATTGTCAACACCGTATTTATCCTAATTTAGTATTTTTCTTCCATGTTAGTTTTTTAGGGACTGTGATACAGTTCAATTACACTGGTGGGATATAACAACATCACTTGTTACGACATATCGATCTTAGCGACTCATTTTCATTTAGCTAGGTGGTAAAAACATCTGTTATAACAGCACAGCAGTGGAAAACGAAATAGGGAGTCAGCTCAAAATGTAAAAACCTTGTAAATATTTTCAATAAAGATGGTGAGCAGGCACTTTTAATGGGAGATGCTCCGTACTCAATTCGTACCTTACAAAAGTTTTGACTGATAAGCAATGACCTTCAGAGTGACATCATCAAACAGTATATTGATGCTAAAATATCTTACCAATTTTATATAAAAAATGCTCAAAGCAGTCCTGTATCATTGATTCCTTTATTAAACAAGTTTTATATTTAATTAGCATATTATAATCGAAAAATTTTGTTTGTAAAATAGTGAAAAAATTACAAAAAATTTCTATATATATTATCCAGAATGAAAGAGGCACAACTCAAAATTCCTAATCTTAGAAATTTTAATAATTGGACCTCTATCATCCTAAAGAGTAGCCTGCCCTCAAATATCAGGCCCAAGCCAATAGACAAAATAGACGATCTACCTACAACTTGTGCTGGAGGAAACACCCTGGGGGCTTCTATGTAGAACTTAGCCTTTGTCTACTGTTCGTTCTGACAAAAACATATTTCTAGCTGTGCCCCTTTCATTTTGGATGTGCGATATGGATATGTAAATCTATATAAAAATTATACTTTCAGTAAAGTTAAAATAAATTCCTTTTTTTGACTATATATTTTTTACATATTTCAAATTTTCCCTCTTCCAGAATTGGTATCAATTACAACAAACACAGGCTATTACGACAAAAAAAAGAAGCCCCTTCAGGGTGGTAAACGATATCCGCTGTACATATTATCTTGTTAAAACTTATTTCCATCAGTTAAAAATATTCTTTTCCTTTATATTTAAGGTTACTGCCTGCGGTATGGTTTCAACAGTAAATGAAATGCAAGAATATACAAAGTGCACTCTATTAGCAGCAAGTGTATCAGAAGAGAAAATTTCGAAAGCCATTAGTTGTTGCACCAGTTACTTGCAAGAAAATGAATTCATTAAACTAAATCTCGATGGAAATATATTACCTTCATCATTAGCCGAGGCCTGCCTGGGCGCCTCCGTTCCTCCGGATCAGGCATTATATCTGCTTAGAGAGTTACATAAAGCTAGGCAATGTTTTGTCTTGGATTCAGACCTTCATGCTATATATCAGGTATTTTAAATATTACTATGTTATATTTCTTATTAAATGAGCTTTTTTAATTAAAAAAATATTTTGTGTCCACTCACAAGATTTTCCTTACCGATTCAAGTGTAAAGTCCAATATAATACTTTTTGCTGTATCTACCCTAATATTGATCCGATTTTCTTTCTTTTTTTATTTTTTTTTATTTTTTTTTTTATACAATCTTATTATCTAATAAAGTATCTGGAATATTCCAGGAAATGTATACTTTTTGAATTGTTAGAGAAACTAAAGAAAACTGGTTGGATTACCATGGGAACATATTAAAATTAGTTTTAAAAACATGATTCCAATCTAATACCACCCTGTGTATCTTTGCTAATAATTTTCTGATTTCGATGAATTTATGTTTTTTGTGGAATTTATTTGCTTTTCAAATAACTTTAACATAAATGTCTACTTTTTGAGTTATGTAAAATTAAAGTTTTCTTTTTGCCATAACTTTTTCTTGGGTATGTACTACATATATATATGAATAGTTAGAGAGTGTTGGGGAGAAGATTTTAGGCAAGTTTCATCAAAATTGTTTGAGCTGTTTTGGCGTTACAGTCAAAAGAAAAGCATGATTTTTCTATTGTATAGCCGCTATTGCGTACAAGGTGCCCGATTTGGTAAATAGGATTGGTGGCCAATACTCTACAAAACAAAAAAATCAAATCAGTTCACCCATTCAAGAGATAATTGTTGCACAGACACATACAGACAGACAGATCAATGGCCAAAAATGCCCTTTCTTGACTCAAGGGGCTCTGAAACGCATAGATTCATTGAAAACTGCGCAGCAGAATTTTGACCTGGGTATGATACTTTCCTTACCTAGTGGTAGGAAATTAACTTATCTATTTCCATGGTTACTATATTTCATTTTAGATTTATTTTTTCTGATAAAGTTTCTTTATATTTTTATTATTATTTAAAAGTATACTAAATGCATTTACTGTATAAAGTTAACTGAATTAAATTGTTTTTGTTCAGGTGACACCTTATTCAATTTGTGGTTACTGGGCACTGGACTGGATGCGATTTTTCACGATTTGGGAAAATTTACCAGCTAATCTTCAAAAAATTGGAGAACTTATTGGCGTTGAAGACAGATTTTTAATTAAAGCTATGAGAGGCACAGTTAACCTAAATTCTGATGAGTTTGTAAGTTCAATTAGTATTGGCTTATTTTTAATTAAATAATCTATTTATTAAAAAGAAAAAAAAATGGTACAATTAGTTTAAAGATCGTGCCAGTTCAGATTGGAGTATAGGATTTTTTAGCTTGCTTTGGGTTGTTGGATCTTCTAGCCGTTGCTCCGAAAGATGCTCCAGAAATATTGATTTATTCCACTCTTGATAAGAGCGTCAAAACAAACATGGCTCTTAAGAGGAACATCACTGACCACTACTCCTACCTCTCCAGGCCTAGTGGAAAGTGGAACGACCGTGAGTGCGAAATACTTTGTGGATTTTTTGAAGTGATGCGGAGCGGCTGGAATTCTATCGGTCATAAATTCCATCACGCCACACAAAAAGCCAATCACTCCAACTGTGAGTATGAAAAACTGTTGGAGGGGAACAATGGATCCAGTTTTTATGCCATGCTATAGTAATAATAATAAAAATTGTTGGTCAATTTGTTAAACTCATGAATGTGGAAAATTTGATTTTTTGTTTTTGTTATTTTTCGATAGTATTTTGGTTAAGAAGTTAAGTTACTGCAGTAAAGTTAAGAATCTGTAATGGCATTAGAGTGCTGAAATCGCAGTTGCATTTCTACGAACGTCTTTAAATCTGAAGCTTCCGTGTTAAAGTAACGAATATGCGTATTAGAAAGGTAAAACAAGAATTACACTTGTATATAAATATTGATATGTCCTTAAAATTTTGTTTATTTTTTATTTATTAATTATGTAAAAAAATATTAATATTTATTAAAAGGAAATAAACATTTTTAGTGGAATTATATTTTCTAATATGCTTAAAATTTTGTATATTTTTGGAAGGGATAAAGAGTAAATTATTTATTATTATTATTGTAGAGACACAATCTCCAGTTTCTGTTTCTAGGCTAGTAACTTTACCTTAAAAAAAAGTAGGAAAAAGATGATGATAGCACGTGTGCATTCAGCAGATTGAAGAATTTTCTAAGTGAGACAGTACAAACCACGACAAAGAAACGAAGAACCGATATGGGCATATCAGTCTTTGAAATATCAGTATCGGCTAAAATTTCTATAGCAGTCGATCCCTATTAAAAAGGTCTTCCATACATTTCATCAAACTTTCTTTGGCTTCAGAGGTCCTCACGATAGGTGTTAAACCCATCTTTTTAACATTATTAGGATGTGTTTCCCTTCAGCAGCCTTGTTTCCCTTTTGCAGGCATAATTGGTAGAAATTTACCATTCCTTAAGGAATCAATGTAGTTATCCCTAGATAGCCCATGTTTCCAGCAAAGCTTGGTACTGCGTTATTTGTCACTGGTAACAACTGAGCTTTGCCCAGCTGTTAAAAAAAAAAATTATGAATGAGGAATACAACAAAGTAGTTTTTCATTAGCTAATATAAAATTATTATATTCAAGTTATGTTGTCTTTATCTTTATCAATTTCTTAAATAGGTCCAAAAAGTTTCTATTCACAAAAGATTTTATACAGCTCTTGCCCTTCAAGATCTTATCAATGAAGTTCCATTGAATGAAGTTGTATCGAAGTATGACTGCAATAAGGGTATGCTACAATCATTGCAGCAGTCAGCTTCTACTTTTGCGGGTAACATTATATAATTTAAAATAAACTTTGTTTATAATTTTAGTTTAAAAAATAAACTTAAAAATGTATTAATAAATTTTAGCTATGGTGACTAGTTTTTGTAGAAGGTTGGGCTGGGGAGGGCTTGAAGTACTTCTGGCCGAATTATCATCTCGAATCCAGTTTGGAGTTCAAAAGGAATTGCTTGATCTTTTACGATTGGATTGTATGACAGCTTTAATGGCCCGAGCTCTATTTAATGCTTCGATAACTTCTGTGACTGAATTAGCTTCTTCCTCACCATCATCTATTCTGTTGGCGATTCGTAAAGCAAAACCATTTCAGAGGTACAGTTATTTAAATTGCTTTTGATCTTAATAAAATTAAACATGTTTTTAATTAAATCCAATTCAATCAAAATAATTTAAAATATTTATGACAAACTAGTTGGTTTTCTGTTCAATTATTTTAGTGATTAGTTAGTTTAGTGATTGAACAATTAATGAATCAATAATAAATAATTTATGATCTTCTTTGTGGATACTTTATTGGTTACAAGTATGACAGCAATATACAAAAGAATTATAGCATAAATTCCCTTCAACATGTAATAGAAAATTAAATGTTTTATCTTTAGTTCCACTTAACCCTTTCGCTGCTATGAGCTTCTATAGTAGTCCGACTTGTTTTGCGCCTGACTGCTACTAGCTTCTATATTAGTTCTTCGACTATCGCCATCTGTAGACTATTTAAAGAAGTAGCAATGTCCTTCAAAGTCGACAGAGGCGTGGGAATTCATTTTTGTCATTTATAGCTTCCTTCTACTCGACCAACCCTCGTACCTGCTCCGTCCCTTTTTTTATGACCATATACGTTTTCTCTTTACCTGACATTTTCCCTATTCTCTTCAGTATATTTTCTGCTTTGGTAGTGAATAGTTTTGTGTGCGTAAAGATGTCAAAAAAAATTTATTCTGAAGAATAATTATTAGAGCTTTTGGCGGGTGCGAGTGAAAGTGAAGGGGAGTCTTCTTCAGATTGCGACGAGGAATATGAAGATAGATCCCAAAATGTCTATGTTGGAGAAAGGCCTGGAACTAGTGGGATTTCAAGTAAATTATCTTCTGAGGACAATGATAAAGAAAAATGCTATATATAATAATAAATGCTAAATCCAAAAAGTATTCCGCACACGGGGCACTGCAGGCGCTAGACTATCCCGCACCACCGTATCCTCCCACCGCACGAGTATTCCGCAGCTAAAGGGTTAATAAGGAAGTAGTTTCTTGACCGACAGTTATACAAGAGAGTCAGCATTCACTGTCAACCATTAGGTTTACCCCCAAACTTATTGGAAGGCCAATTACACACTTTATAGGGGCTGAGTATGTCCTAATTCACAGCTGATAGAACATAAAATATTTTCTGCCACAGGTTTGAATAGTATTAATCGAATAGGTAGTGAAGATAGAACTGCAGTGTCTTACCCATTAAGCTTCCCCATTTCCTTATAGTATTATTTTTAAAAAAATTACAAACTTAAGTAAGTTTGGCAAGTAATGAAACTTAATGAATCAGTTCCAGCCCATTTGCGAGGTGGGAGTTTTAATTTTATATTTCCGACTCCTGATTACTGCAAATATGTTTAAAACGATTGTTAAAAAAATTGAAATCAATCAATCAATTACAAAAACATCAATTCTTCAACACCTATATGCTAACAAACTGTTTTTTGTGAATAAAATATCAAATATTCAACTCTAAAGGGAATAATTTAAGTTTAACATACTAAAGAGTGACTTAATGCATTAATTCAATTTTAATCCAGTTAAATTTCCCCTTATTACATATTTAATAAGTATAAGATACCAAAGTAAATGTTTTTGTTTTTTTTTAGTGAAATAATAGGCAACAGAGAAGAGAAAAAAAATGTATATGTGCCTGGAAGACCTGGTCTTTCTGAGGAACAAGCAGCAAGCCTTCTTATTCATGAAGCTAGAAGATTCCTATTAGTGAGCATTGATAAATTATGGTTATCTGGTGCCATCATAAATATATGTTATATTATATTTCATAAAATTAATATCTTCTATGTTTATATAGAAAGAAATGGGTGTTAAAGCAGCAGAGTGGGAGGCAAGTAATGTGGATGCAGTGTCTAATTCAGTTTATGAACGCTCTACAATTTTCGATAGTGAACCACAAAATAGTACAGCTAGAGATGGCCGTCTTGAAGACAATGAAAATTTGCATAAACAGAGTATAGTAAATGAAAATCAATCAACCAGAGTCAGCAATAATCAAATCAACATCGTAGAAATTTTAGATGATAATAGGCTGTCACCTGCAGCGCCTAGAAATATTGATCTAATGTTTCGAGATGTTTTTTCAATTGAAAAACCAGCAGAAATACCTGCCACTGCTAATGTGCCAGAACTTGAAATACCGAAGCCTGATTTTCCAGAACCAAAGAATGCCACTTTTTTACAAAAAAATATTTCTTCCTTCTTAGGCATAAATGGAGAAAATTCAAAAAACAATATTAATTCTGTTTTCAATTTAAGTCCCAAAAATTTTAATGAAAGTTTCAAATCGGAAAGAGGAGTAAAAAAAGATTTAGCTGAATTAGATGATACAGAATTAATTGATTCAGAATTTGTTAGCAGAATTACAGAAAATAATGCAAACAAAACTAAAAATTCTCGCATATTTGATAACAGTATAGGATACAAATTACAACAACCTCACAAAGAAAGCGACAATTTTCCTTTAAATTTTTCTAACAACAGTAAGTTCTCTGCTTTCGACATTTTAGAAGTTGAAAAAAAATTCTATCGAGAAGAAAGAGTTAATCAAAGGAACAAAGAAGTAAATTCTACTACAGAAAAGATAACAGCAAATTATTCTTGTAAGAATCAAGAATTTAAAGAACATTCAAGTATGCATAGAATTGCTGAAGCAACAATACCTGCTAATAATTCAGTGAGTTTTTCTCATTTTTGTGAATCCCCTAAGCCAATCTTTCAAAGTCCTATTCTGATTGATAAAGATGTCATTAACATTAATTCAAGTACATTAAATGATCAAATCAATCCTCAGAACATGAATATGAATTGTAGCACTCCAGTTTCTTCTAATCATAATCTTGATGGCGCCAATGTAAGTAACAATGACATGTTTTCCGACTCACCGCTAATGCACTGTTCTAGTATAAGACAAGAAATAGACTGTATCGAAAATCAATCACTTAAAGAATTTGATATTAACTGGGGAGGAGAGAGTCTTTTAGAATTTTCCCAAATAGCCACCCAAAATTTCGAAACTAATCATAGAGAAAATATTTTAAAACGTAAACTCTCTGATTCAGCAGAAGAATTCAACTATTCAAGGAAAAAAATGTGTTTGCTGCAAGAAAAAGAAGAATTTAATTATTCCAAAAAATCATATTTGCCCAAAATTAAGGGGAAATGCATTGTTAAAGAATCAGTGAGCAAATCGTACTTTCATGATAGTATGCCATTTGATTCGCATATAGAAAACCTGATTTGTGAAAATGAAAAATTGTCCAAGCCATCGTCATACCGTAACAATTTGGAGAGAAATAAAAGTGAACTCTCTTTTAAATCAGGATCACCGAATATTGACTGTCTGAAACTGAAACATCGTCCAAAGTCTGAAGGAAATATCTCTTCAAAAACTATGATTGAAATAAAAGACAAAAGTTTGAAGGAAACATTAATTTCTAATACTTTTAATGCAACATTCAAATATAAATTATCTGAAATGTTAAATGATTCATTAAAGGAAGAATTTAACATAAATGGTATGAACTCAGATAAGGATGACTTTGACAAGTTGGATTTGAGTATTTCGGATTCAGAGGATTTCATCACAGGGTAAGTTTTTTTAAAAATAAGTGTTCCATTCTAAAAAAACATCCATTTTTCAACTAGCTTACTTTCAGAAATACTAATTTAAAATAATTTTGGATATCCAGAGAAGACGTTTCGATACTTTTTTGAGATCAAGAATAACTTTTGAAGCAAATTTAGAAATTTAAAATTTTGATCGATACATGGTACTGAGAATGGTCTGTTTTATCACATTCCATTCATTATTGACCTGACAGAGGTATGAAGCGATCCTTGGCATGCTCAGTTACCTTTACCCAGTTGCCAGCACACTTTATGGATGTTCCTTTCTTTCTTAAAACTTCTTTTACATTATCCATCCATCTAGACTTCGGTCTTCCTCTAGACCTAACTCCTTCCGGTTTTCCATGATAAAGCCTTTTTGCAGTTCTCGCTTCATCCATTCTCAGGACATGTCCCAACCATTTCATACGTTGAACTCGAGTTAACTGGGAGACAGATAGATCGCCGTACATTGAGTATATTTCCTTGTTTGTTCTTAGGCGGGGAGCTTTTTCCTCAATGTAGATCCTACTATTCGTCTAAGGATTTTCCTTTCGAAACAATCTATTCGTTCTGTAGATACCTTCGTGAGCGTCCATGTTTCCACGCATATCTAGCAACGAATAAGAGTCTTGTATATTCTAAACTTGGTAGTAAGACTCAACAATCTACTTTTCAGAAGGCTCACTAGAGAATAATAAGCTCTATTGGCAGCCATTATTCTAATCGATATCTCCTCATCTTCGCTATGGGTATCATTTATTATTGACCCATGGTAGGTAAAGCTCGAGACTGCTTGGAATTTATGATTTCCTATGGCATAGTGCTTAGGTGTATGGACGAGCTTTTTTCTTAACACTAGGATTTGGATTTTGCCTTCATTGACACAGAGCCCCATTTTCTGTGTGATTCATTTTCCAACCTACAGAATGCTTCCTTCACTGCTTGAAGTGATAGCCCTGCAATGATCACATTGTCTGCTTATGCAAGTAGTTGAATCATTCTATGAAATATTGTTCCTCCGTTATTTAATCCTACCCTTCTCACAATGGTCTCTAGGACAATATTAAACAGGAGTAGGGATAATGAGTTACCCTGCCTCAGGCCCGAGCAAACTTCGAAGGAGTCGCTAATGCTTCCTTTCTCCTTAACTCTACTGATAGTGCTCTCCATTGTAGCCATCGTCAGATGTATTAACTTCGCTGGTATGCCCAATTCTTGCATGGTACTATATAGCTCTTTCCTAAATAAGTATGCCGCCTTAAATGTATGAAGAGCATGCACATCGAGTTATTATACTCTTTCATTTTTTCCATGGTCTGTCTAAGGGCAAATATTTGATCAATCGTAAATTGATTCGTCTGTCTCTCCACGTATGCCACGATGCGATTATCTCGAGCAATAGAGAAAACCTTATACATAGAATTAAGTAAGTTGATGCCTCTATAAGTTCTGCAATCACTTGCATCTCCTTTCCTCTTAAAAATTGGGACAATGGTTGAGTTCCTTCTTCGGGCAGCTGTTCTGTTTCCCAAGTGTTTGATATTAATTTACATAATTCATCTGAGAGGTGAATCCCGCCAGAAGAAACTCCAAGAATCCTATCTGATCCTGGAGACTTATTATTCCTTAATTTTCCCAGAATATATTTGATGCTGTCAGAATCAGGTGGCCTGACTTCATCAGCATCATCTTCTGTTGTTTGCATACTTCTGTGGGCTTCCTTTTCTCTCAGCAGGATTGAGTAGCTACTGAAAATGCTCTTTCTATCTTTTTTGGACCTTATTATCCACAACAAGCAGCTTACCATTTTTATCTTTCAGCGTTCCTGACTCATTAAAATAATCTACTTTGGTAGCCTTTGCGTCCTGAAAAGACATTCTTGTTTCATTCTTAAGCCTTGCCTCTTCAATGTTTTTAACTTTTTTCAGAAAGTCTCTCCTTTTTTTCTGCCTCAACACTCTCTTAGCATGGGTCCTTGCGCCTTGGTACTCTTTGCGATTCTGATCCACTCGAGTTACTTCTCTATTCAGGTATTTTGCTCTCTTAGCATTTCTTATTCTCACTGCTTCTTCACATTCTTTATCATACCAGGATGCAGGAATAATTCTCTTATCTTTCTTTCAACATTGGTCTGCGGCTTCCTCTATTACTTGTTTAAGTATGTCCCATTCTTCCAGAGCATTCCTACATTTTTTTATTTGGGTTTAATGTCCTTTCTTATCCTATTAAGACAGGTTATCTTACAGATTACCAACCTATTCTAACCAGAGTGGGAAGATCGAGATTTATTATGTGGGGCCGCCACAAAATAAATTTCAACCCGCCCAGGCCGGTGCCGCAACAGTCTCGAGGTTGCTTAGGCGATGTCTTAACACTCTCGGCCACTACGGACTCCCGAGCATTCCTACCATCTCCACTTACTGGTATATTCTCTACCCTTCTCTCAATGCAATTTCGGAACATAACTTTTATTTCCGCTCTATTTATCTTCTACCTGTCCCACCTGGTCATAATTTCTTCTCAGTGCCTAATATATCTTGACATGCCATGATGGTAACCACCAGGTAATGGTCTGAGTCTACATCGGGGCCTTGTTAATCCGAACATCATGCACTTTGTTGAAGTGCCTACTGGAGACAAGATTGTGGTCTATCTGAGTCATAACCCCATTTGGAGAAGTCCAAGTACCTTTGTGTGCCTGTTTATGGGGCAAAATTGTGCTTATTACAACTAGGGCATTTGCCATTGCAAAACTTATCATACACTCTCTGTTGTCATTGGTTCTATCGTGCATGCTATTCCTACCTATTGCAGGTAGAAACACTTCCTCTTTGCCAACTTGTGCACTTCAGTCAAATTGTAGACTTAAGTTGAAAAACTTCTTCTAAAAATAGATAAACGCTCTCAAGAAGAAGTAAACAAATTCAACTAAATCTAATGCAATTAACAATATTCAGTATAAATTGCTTATAATGACACTGAGGTAATTTAAACCTTTAAATGGTCTTGTGATTCAAAAATTAATTAACGGTTTTTTTAGAATCACCCATATTAGCATTTTAATTTAGATTTTATGAGTAAATTAGTTGAATTCATTCCAGATCACCTGAGCAGTTCCAAAGACACAAGACAGATTTCAGTCTGAAGAGCTCTGGTGGAAGTAGTAATGCACTTGGGCGATTTAGTTCTCCGACTAAAGTTATACCAAAATCAAGCCCAGCTAAGCATGAATCACCTGCAAAATATCCTCCGATTGGGGGTGACATTATCAAACTCACCAAATCTCCAGTTAGTAAAAAAAGTTTTATCAAAAAGAAGTCAACCAGCCCTTCCCAAAAGCACGAACATCATAAGAATGCAAGATGTCTGATGTCAGAATTTGTGAAAAAATATAATGATGTACCTGAACCAGTTATTAAAGTTGATGAAAGTGTTACCAATGCCAAAGATATAATTGTAAATATATTACATTCCAAAGAAGTCAGTTTTTTTATTGAAACTAAAGATATTAGTGAATCTGAATTTCAGAAAAATAAAATAGGCAACAGAATACTAAAGAATACTAATAACCTTGAAAAAATACAGTATAAATATTGTTCGGGTGATGTGGCCATCGTTGGAATAAGTTTTTTTAATGGAAAAACTGTTTATAATTTGGATATGACACTTGGAGGTATTTATTTTTTATATTATATGCATGTTTTTTTTTTTTTTTTTAGCTGAGTATTATGTCCTCTATGGGTAGGTCCTTTGAGCAATCTACGATTTCCAGGTTGGTGAGGAGGGATGGAGGGTAGTATAAAAAAGCTGTTTTTCGGTTACAATTTAAAAACTGTGCATCAAATAGAAAATGTATTCTATAGCAAAACAAAAGTAGATTAAATTCCTTACAATTTCGTTTATCCTACAGGGCATCCACCTAAGAGATTTGAGAATATTTCTGTTTGAAATTTATTAAAATAATTGTTCTTCCCTGGCATTTTTAAATTAAAGATTTTGTCTCAACAATCATCTTAAAACATTGTTTTGTTTTTTTCCCCTCAAAACTTCTTACCTGAATTGATGGAAATTCATGGGGTCATATTTGATCAAACTGGATTATTAAAATTATGGAAAGTTTATAGATATAACAATTTATATTTAAGAACAAAATTAAAATTTTACTGAAAACTTAGAAATGATTTACATTATATATACTATTTTATTATAATCTATTTGTATTTGTGGAAATTTGAATATAATTGTTAAAAAAGAAAATAGATTAAAATTAATTCACTTGGTGAGAGTATGGTTGCCTGTGGAAAAGTATGAAGGAGAATCTTGGTTGGGGCTGCGGTCAATAAATGAACATACAATAAGAAAAACTTAATATAATGTAACAATAAGAAAAACTTAATATAATGTATGCTGACGTTTCGGCCATCATGAATAAATTTAAAAATGAAAGCTTGCATAAATTTAAAAATGTATTATCAATAAGTTTTTGAGGTATCATGCAAGTAAATTGGATGTTTATAGTGCAGTATGTATTTAGTAATAGGAAGTTGAAATTATTTTTAGCACAAAATGGTATAATGCTTGCATTCCGTGAAAATTCAGTAATGATATCAACCTAAAATCCTTTTTATTGTTAATTGACATCCGCATGATGGTATAGAAGGATCAATCTAATTAGGGATTTATAAATTATTTGCCACTTCTATAAATTTGTTTTATTGAAAGCTAGTTTCGAATGTTATACATTCATCCTCAGTTCAAGGTTTAAATGGATTATATCAAACAGAAAAGTTTGTACTGATTTCTTCTTGCATGTTGTTTCTTGTTAGTTCAATGCGAGAAGAAACCAGTACAAACTTTTCTGTTTGATATAATCCATTTGAACCTTGAATTGAGGATGAATGTATAAAATTCGAAACTAGTTTTCAATAAAACAAATTTATAGAAGTGGCAAATAATTTATCAATCCCTTTTATTGTTGATGGAAGAGGGAGGAGGTCAGTATAACATTGGGAAGAATTGTTATATTTTTTACAGTGTAATTACAGATTATTCCCTTAGTAATCATTAAACATTTGAATTATTTTTTTTTTTTTAAATTAACTTACAAAAAACATCTGTACCAAACTTCATCCTCCTGGCATGCATATGTAATTTGTAAGAATTAATGTTGAATGAGTTATTCAGGGCTTTCCTTTTTATATAATAGAGAAAGAAGAATCAACCTTAATGCAAATTTTCTATTATACTTTCAATACATTCACCATTACGAGATTTCCGTCGTTTTCGCTAATCTTAGCTAATAGATATTAATATTTTCAGGGGAAAAAAACATTTTAATATTGAGAGAGGTTTTCAGTAATAAAGATTTAAGACTATGTGGTATAGATACCAAGAAAAAATTCCGAGTATTATTTCACTGTTGTGGTATCATAGTGGAATGTGAAATCTTTGATATAGGGGTTGCTGAATGGCTTTTGGATCCAGGAGAGAAATATAAGTCATTGAAAGAATTAGTAAGTACCTTTTATTGTTGATACTTGAAACTGATATATTGAATATTATTAATTTAAAGCGTCTTTATCACATTTCTTTTAAATGCTATTTACCCTCCTTCTTCAAGGCTTCTGAAATAAAGCGTTCTTGCTTAGCTTTTGATCTTTCTTCTTTCAGTTTCTTCTTCTGTTCCCTTTCTTTTATTATAAGCATTTCTTTAAACTTTTCATCCTTTGGATCTATCTTATAACCAAAATGTCTTCTAACTTCTTCTATCAAGGCATCTCTTTTTGCTTTAGCCTTAGCCAAATCTGCCAATTTCTTTTCTGCTCTGGTTGCTATTTCTTTTTTCCATCCTTCTAAGCTTTTTAAATTATTAAGTATCTTCTGTTGTCTCTCTTTTACTCTATTTTCCTCGTCTTCTACAACTTTTTTCTGTTTTTCCACCAATTCTCTAAAACTGAAGGGGTGTGCGATTTTTTCATATTCTAATATTTCCTGCAATTCTGATTTTGTCGGCCATAGTGTTCCAGGGTTCACATTACTTGATTTACCATACTTACCAAATAGCATTCTCTTGTATTTGAAAGTGAAATGACTGTCTGCAACAGGTTCACTATAGGGTACTCTACCATGAAGCAAGTTTCGGTGATAGTATTCCAATCTAGATTTGTTTCGTTTCCGTTCAATTTCTAATTCTTTCTTTAGCTGTGAAGCTTCATAATCTTCATCTGCAGTGGCAATTAGGGTTTCTTCCGCAGAATTAGCTGTTGAGGCCAGTCTAAAATTATTTTTACACCAAACGACCGTTTTTATGTTTGGTGAATTAAAACTACAAAGTTTTCTGATATTAATTAAAGCTTCCATTTTCTTAAGCGTATATCATCCAATTCATAGAAATTAATATTAGTTTGAACTAGGGGAGGTTGCTACACGGTTTCAGTCGTATACTCTGCACTCTGCAGTCCTTCTTCTATACTAATAGTATCGATCTTAATTGGTAACATTTTGGGATTGGTACATACATATTTATTTTTCTTTGATTTTGTTTTATATTAAACTTTTAACAATAAGGTAATACTTAATTGGGATGGATCAAGATAATCGGACGTTTTATTCGAGTAACATGCTATAAAATAAACCGTTTAATGTTGGATGTTAAATCGAAATTTATTTATTTTATAATGTTTGGTCTTATTCCTTATGCATAAAGTAGGGATGGGCATAAAAATAGAAACAATTAGAGGTAAATTTTAAATTAAATAGGCCAGTTATTGTCATGTTTTGGAAATCTATTAATATAAAAAGTTAATGATCTGATTGAATACAACCGATAAAAAAGATAAGCAGTAAATTTTTGTTTGTTTGTTGGTTACTGTTTTCTGTAAGGAGATTAGTATAATGACGAAAAATAATGTCATTCCAAATTACCGAGTAAGCTTGAAGTATTAATTATGAAAAACTTTTGAGGGCAATGGCCGATCATGTAGAGTCGATCAAAGATCGAATATCTTGAAACAACTGGCCACTCATAACAAAATGCAAATTAGTGACGTTATTAAATTATATTTGAGAGAGTCCAGACTTTGTTTTGGGATTTTCCTATAATATACTGTCAAAAAAAAATTGAAAATCGCCACTATAGGATTATTTAGATGTATCGATATGGCAGTAGGCGTTTTGAAAACCGCCACAATTTCCGCCATTACTTTTGGCTGAGAAAGTATGTTAACCTGGAAAAGAAAATTTATCCCGCTTATTTTACACTATTAAGGGCACAAAAAATGTTCCAAAATTATCTTCACAGTCTCATGTTCTGCCTGGTTATTTACATAAGTCGTTACTTCCCTGGAGGGCTTAAGCATAAATTTTTTTCTCTTCTCCAGTCTAGTACTGCTTGTTTGCTTATACTATTATTCTCCTACTTTCATGATTGTTTTGATATCTGGTAAAATGCAATTTAATTTGAAATATCAATTATTTTTTTAAGAATATGTGTTCAATGCTATTAAGTACTAGGAGGACAGAAAAGTGAGATTATTCAACTGATAACCAACATATCCTAGCCAAAGGTCAGGATTTATTATGTAGATCCACCATAGGAATAAAAAAAATATATATTTTTTAAGAAAACTAAGTTTTTATATTTGTTAAATTTTAATCTAATTTCATATACTTGCATGTGACACTACACTATATTTTTATTTATTTATCATTATTACACTTAATATTTTAGCTTAAATTTTAGTATTTAAAGGGAGAAGTTGGTCGGGGGGTGCGGTCAAAGAATTACACTACCATAAGCGAACTTATATATATTGTGCCGACGTTTCGGCCTAAGTTTTAGACCATCTTCAGGGCAGAGAGGCGTGTGGTCGAGCGCCAACTTGAGAGTTGGCGCACGACCACACGCCTCTCTGCCCTGAAGATGGTCTAAAACTTAGGCCGAAACGTCGGCACAATATATATAAGTTCGCTTATGGTAGTGTAATTCTTTGACCGTACCCCCCGACCAACTACTCCCTTTAAATATAAATATATGGTCAACAATAACTCCCTCCATTTTAAATTTTAGTAATTAGACAGGTTTTAATTTATACTAAATTAATAAATGATGTCTTAATGCAATACACAAAGAGATCGATAGAGTTTAATAGAGGAGATGTATTCAGTGAGAAAAAACAAAATTAATTAAATGAAAGCTGTTTAAAATAAATAAATATGAACATATATTTACTATTAGTTCTAAAATATTGTCTATTAAGATGTAAAAGTATGCTATGTGTGTAGCGACCCAATACAGTTGGGTAGACAATTAAGTGTTTCTCTGTGCTATGCAATTAAGATAATTTTTTTTGTAGTTATTACAATTATTTATTTTATGTTTTTTAAATCTATTTAAGGCTAAAGAATTTCTTGGAAAATCTAATCCTTTAGATGGTGAAGTAGATGATAAAATTAGACAAGAATTGATTATATTAAAAGAACTTCAAGTTGAATTGACGAGAAGGTTAAAGGAAAGTGATCTTGAGCAAATATTTTTTGGTGAGTTTTTAAACCACTTTTTTGTTTTTTTATTTTTTCAAACACTCGAAATCATTTTTTGTATTTTTAGAAGTTGAAATTCCTATTCAAAGATGTCTTCTTGCAATGGAACTTACTGGCATTGGATTTGATCAGAAAGTAGTTAATAACTTGTGGTCTTTATCGACAGAGCTGATGGGAACACTGGAAATAGCTGCATTTACTTTAGCTAAACAAAAGTTTTCTTTGAATTCTAATGTTGAATTTTCAAAGGCATGTAAACTTTCAATTAGCGAAATGAGTAGAATAAAACTTTTCTTCATAATTTAAAACTGTGAATTTTAGGTTAAACGAAAGCTAAAGATATTACCTGAACAGGAGAGTAATAATCCATTTATAGAAATTGTACGGAACTGGAGAAAACTATATTCATTAAAGACAAAGGTAGAATTAAAATTTTTAATTATTAATGTTCAGATATGGTTATTACTTGGTAAAGCATAGTCTCTTATTTTATTTAATTTTTTATTTCTAAGCATTTGTTGTAATGTAATGACATACTAGATAAAATATATTAAGTTTCTTCATTTGAAGAAATGATAATATTTCATCATTTAGAAAAACATAGAATAAATAAATATTCTTCCTGTGCTGAACTCAAAAATCCAATCTTGTTATCCTACGGTCTAGTTTATAAGTTGTGTATTGATTTATTATCATATTTGCTGTCTTTAATATCATATTTCAATTAATTTAACACTTTTTTTTTCTTAGTTTAAGTTGAAAGAAATTATTAGTGCCTTATCTTGTCAATTACTATAAGAATTAATTTTCCATTTTTATTAAGTATTTAATATTTTTATTCTTACCATTCATGAACACTATAAAATATTTGTTGCTAACCATCAGTAATTCCTATAAGGTTATAGCATATAGCGCATTTGCATCAATATTAAAAATTAGCTGTGCCCCAGGATTTTAGATTAAACTTGGAATAAACCCTAAAATACAAACTAACCTTTGAAATAATAGCCTATACATGTTGCTCAGTCTCATTTGTTGCAGAGATTTTCAAGGAACGGTATCAAACGACAATCAATTTTTATAAATGGCAATAAAGTGGCACTTTAATAAGTTTCAAGTTTCATCTCTTACCCTTCATAACCAAAATTATGTTTTCACGCAATAATTTCACACTTATAAAGTTTGTGTAGTCAACTTCAGGGGTATGAAGCTGTCATGACAGTGACAGCAAGCTGGACACTTTTTCTCTTAGAAATTTATTTATCATTACTGCTTCATTCCTATGGGTCATAGCGTGTTGTTAAAAAACCTTCCTCAAAAAACATTTTATCTAATATAATAAGATTTTTTCAAATCAGACTGATAGTTCCAAAAATTAGCGTGTTCAAACAGACAAACTCTTCAGCTTTATACTTTGAGTTTTTTATATTTTGAGCTGTTTTAAGTTTTATATTATTTATATACATTGACGATACTTGTACTTATTGAAGTGTAATCATTTTAATAAATTATGTTAAGAATATGTAACTTGGTAGTTACGAATAGAAAACTATGTTTTTTACTTTGTGGAAAATTACCGATAAACATTTATATTTTTTCATCCTCACACTTTATATGTTTGACCTGTAATAATATGCTACCAGAATCCTTATTTTAATATATTTCTTTATGTCTCAATTAATTTTCATTTATATTAAAAATAAAATTAAAATCTCTTGATTTTAGTAATCAATCTTTCCTTATTTATCCAATTATCCAATTCCATTGTAAGAAATTACCATTACAAGTGTATATTATTTTATTTTTAGAATCTGAGCCAATTGCTTCTAGAAACGAAGGCACGATGTTATTTCTATAGTTCTACAAAAACAGTTACTGGAAGGATAGTCTTATACGATCCGGATCTTCAGCATATTCCAAGAGATTTTACGGTCAATGAAAAACTTTTCAGCCTCAGGTCAGCCTTTATTGCAAGGCCAGGTATGTTTGAAATAAAAATTTATCTTTGGTTCAATATTCCTCTGGCAGAGACAGAACCAGTCATTATATTGATGGTTGGTATAAGAGGTTAAAACCTTCGTTTCCTTTTTAAAACTAGTTTGTTATATTTGGTTGAATTACTTGCTCAGTTATCCTTGAGAAATATTTTTTTATGTTAATTCTTTTTACAAATTATCTATTATAACAATTCTATGCAGACTTAAAAAAACATTCATTGATCGTCAAAACATCATCAATCACAATGTGATATTGTGTAAGCACAAAAAGTTTGGATTGAGAGTTATTTTATTATTTGGTCTAAATTTTACATACAATGAATCGTTAATTTTTTCTACTTGATAGTATATTACTTATACTTATACTTGCTGATACTTTCTATTTATCTAAAAATATATATATATATATATATATATATATATATATATATATATATATATATATATATATATATATATATATATATATATATATATCTGAATATTATGAAAATTTAATTTTTTAAACTTTTTTGTCTCAGCTGATAGTTTTTGACATGCGTTTTTTGGCAGTTACACGTGTTTCACACTCGACCGATGACGTGCTAATGAGCTAAGGATATTTATTTACTTTAATAAAAGAAGTAAATCTTGGTAGGGTATTTGAAGCTGTAAGACTTTGAACTTCTACAATAGTTAGCTGAGTTATGATTTTTTGTTTTTTATTGAAATTTGTTGCGGCCAGCATCTTAACACTGTTCTTCGCGTCATTCACAGTTACACTGCTGCTCGCCTTGTATCTGTGAGATAAATGATCAATTATCACAATTATATTTTAATAAACTAGCTGTTGGAGCGAATAACTTTATACAAGATTGATTGCTTTAAAGCATTTATTTATAAAAGAGTGTCAATAAAATTTATAAATCATTCAAGAAAACAAATGTTTTGACTAGAAAATCAAAATCGCTCACTTCACTCTGAGTTATTTAAAATGTAACACAAGATAGCTTTATTTCTTAAATTATTCTTAAAATTACACAATTCAAAACTAAAAGGAACCTATAATTGATTCCCTCACCATCTCTGTCTGCCGATATAATAAAATTTCATATTTTTAAAAAATATTGTTAGGGTTGTTGAGATTAAGTATTTTTTTCCTGCCATATTGAATCTGTAATTAAATAACACCACATTATTAAAAAAACAAAAAAAAAACATAGATGTGAACATATCAGGATTAGGAGGACCCAGACCCATTCCTGGAAATAGCCAGTGACCAATCACCAAACTCTAGTACCCTTAACACTGGTCAGTGGCAATTTAAAGTTTTAGACAAATTTTAAGCCGGCGGAATGTTGTGGCCAAGATATTAAGACTTTTTAATAAATGCATATATTTAATATTCTTTCTAAGTTTTTATAAATGTATAACCAAATAATTTACATTAATTATTTAATATAAAATATGTTATGGCCAACATATCGACATCGTTTTTTGAAAAAGGCATAAGCGCCATTTAGCAAATTTTGTAGGAAACACATGAAACAATTTTTCTCCAAATAACAATATTTTTTTTTTAAATTTTATTCTTTATTGTATAAAGTTGGAGTTCATTAAAGTGGCAAAATCTTTATAATTATAATATATTTTTAATACTTCATAGAGCTGGTTAAGGCCAGAGTGACTACTGGGAGTCGTTATTAGTTGGTGCTTGCGTCATCAATAGTCGATTTTTAGACTATTGCCAATTTTTTTCTCGATATATCGTGAGTGGGAATCAATAGAGATGGTGTTTATGTCCCCTAATAAATTGAAACCTAAATTTCGAATTTTTGGCGCTTAAGCTTTTATAAAAAAACGACATCGATACAAACTTTTTCTTCATTCTTGCTTATAACTATTACTAAATTCCAGGTAACGTGTTAGTTTCTGCTGATTATGGACAATTGGAATTGAGAATCCTAGCTCACTTTTCGCAGGATCCAGTACTAATTCCATTATTTATGCAAAATGATGATGTATTCAAGATTATTGCTGCTGAATGGAACAATATCTCTAAAGAAATGGTGGGTAACTTTCACTACTTTTTTTTTATAGTATTTTTCCTCCCAAAAAATAAACTTTTGCACTGCTTCGAAGATCATCGGAGCGGCATTGTGGCCATTTAAAATGTGTTTCATAACCCCTGTTATACATTTTTTTCTTGCTTCATTTGGTCACTTTCAGCGGCCTGCTTTGGATGAAGCGAGCTGTATTTCGTTATGCATGATTGTTTCCTAAACAGAACAATGGGGGTAAATTTTGTCATGTTTAAATGTTTTTAAGATTTTGTGTAAATGTTGTTGATAATGTTGTAATGTAAATGTTGATGTTTTTGAAGATTTTGTGCTCCTCCAAACTGAGTTAGAGAGTTGAAAATTTCTATGTGAATTGAGTTAATGTTGGAGAAGTGCCTTTTGTGGGTCTCAGCTTTTTTCTTCCAGCTCCACTATTTTGATATTTTCAATTTTTTTTTTTTTTTATTAATATGATCTTAGAGAGGGAGCTCTGCTGACCGTATAAAACATCATATTTTTTTTTTCTCATGTAATCTGCTTTAATTAGTATTTTTGATAATAGCTGAATAATAGATATTTTTGTTAAAGGCCTAATGGTCTTCAGATTATAAAACAAAAATGTGTACTTGTTACAACATTTTTATTACCTAATTTCGATCTAACTTTAGGGCATTCTGAAATACAATAATTAAAAAATTATCATATTCTGTTCTCGGTATAATATAATAAAACTTGAATTACATATAACATAATTCCAAGCTAGCTGGTAAATTTTATTTAATTTTAAGCTGGCAAAGTTTTTCATCTATTCTATTTTATTCTGTAATCATTGACCAGGTATCCGAGGAAATGAGGCATCAAGTAAAACAAATCTGCTATGGAATAATTTATGGAATGAGTGATAAAACGTTAGGAGAAGCATTAGGTAATTTATTTACTTTTTTTAATGTATTAATTATGTGTTAATATGTATAAAAAAATGTATTAAAAAATACTTTGTTTTTAATATTGTTTTATTTATTTATTCTTGTAGGAAAGACTGCCGCAGAATCCTCAATGCTTTCAGCTCAGTTTAAGAGAACATTTCCCAAACTCAATGATTTTATTATTAAAACAGTTACAGAATGTCGGCTAGCTGGAAAGATAAAAACTCTTGGAGGAAGGGTTCGATATCTTCCTGAGATAAACAGCAACATAGCTCATTGCAGAGGTTTTTATTTATAGTATAATATTTATATGTATAATATTAATTGAATATTTAATTTTTTATACATAAATAAAGAGGGAAAGCCAATGCTGAGTAAGGTTTCTACAATATTTTTGTGTTTACTGATGATTTTTTATTAAATGAGTAAAATAATAACTTCTCTCTCCGCATATTTTCCATTAGTCAAAAATTTTTGATTTAAAAAAAAATTAAATAAAAATAACAAAAACGTCAGATTATTTTAATTCATTGATGGGTGAATGCAAAAAAGTTTTTCATTTATTTTTTAGCCCAAGCTGAGAGACAAGCTGTTAATTCTAAAATACAAGGTTCTGCCGCTGATATAGCAAAAAAAGCGATGGTTAACATTGAAGAACGACTTAATAAGAAGTTTCCTGATCGGAAATTACTACCTACTGGTGACCATTGTTCTCATCTAATCCTGCAACTTCATGATGAACTTATTTTTGAGGTATGTATCTTTGTTAAATATATTTGTTTTGCAGTAGTGAAATAAAACAATTTATTTCAATTTTATGGCTGTTAATTTATTGATGTTTTAATAAAGTAAGTACTGCTGTTGGTTGCCCTTACTTGTTAAGTTTGGCACCTTAAAGTAATCTTCCACGCATTATGACATCATCTCCAGAGAAAGGACTGGAATTTTGCTCTGCTTAATGTGTTATTCTTAAAAGAGCATCAATTTCCATTGTGAATGTCAAAAATTAGTCTTTCATTAATTTTTCAATAATTAATATCATACAATGTAATTATGAATATTTGACTTGCCAAACTCACTCTCAATCAAAAGATTTTTGTGGGCCAATCGCTGCATTTTAATTATGTAATTATTTCTAATAGATTTATACAAGAAAAAGCGTTGCAAATTGTTATACTACGGTTTATTATTTCCGAATAGTTATACAGCACAGTCTCTACAACCAGTTGTTCGCTAGTTCGGCAAGTCCAGTCCAGCTTCTCTGATTGTGCCGTCGGGTCATGTTTTTATGTCTCCGCAAGCCTGTATAAGTAGGAGACTGTACTTTACTGTACTATACACAACTAGAGCGTTGTTGTCTGCTGTCGGTGCTTGTAGTTTGTCATGTGTAGCCTGCCACACATGAATGTTCGGTGCTATACTGGTAAAGTACAAGAGTTGTGTGATGTCACTTTAGTGTTATAAAAGTGATTTTTATTATCCTTTACATTACAAATGACCATTATTTATTTCAATAAAATATTTTTGGTAATCAGGACTCTATTTCATAATAAAGTACAACAGTACAAGTACAAGTGGAAATATTCATTTTAGAGGTTACAGTTTACTTATTGGCATTAAATAATAATAATTGTATTCAATTTTCATTTTAATTAGCTGTTTTTAATATAACTGTTTTAAATGAAGTCTTGTTTCAGCGTTGCATAGTGTAAGTTATAGGTCCACTTGTACTTGTACTTTTGTACTTTATTATGAAATAGGGTGTGTCTATAAAGTAAAGTGCAAGATGTTATATATTGTTGACATGGTTATAATGTTGAAACTCGATAATATTTTAAATCGATAGTTATTTTAAAAAACAGTAAATAAAAAAAAAAAGATGAATAAAATTATTATCTAATGACTGTTAGTAACTTGTAACCTCTAAACACGAACCTTTCCACGTATACTTTTGTACTTTGTTACGAAATAAGGCCCTGGCAGTATCAATCCTGATACACAATTAGTGAGATCCTTCTGTATATCAAAAAAAATTTTTTTTTGGATTGAATAATTTTTCTTTTTTTTAAAGGCTTTGCTATAATGATTCCAAAACAGTTTGTGTTTTTTCCTCCATCTTCATACATTTGAAACACAATGACAGATAGTATTATTGAGTTCCAAGGATCATCCTGGATGATCTATGACTGTTGCCAAATTTAAAAAAAATTGTTCCCGTAGTCTCGGAGAAAATCCATGGACAGATTTTTTTTATTCGATTTTTTGGATTCTATGTATCTTTGAACGTAAGAGATCAAATTTTTAAGAGGGTTAAATTTTTGGTCGATTACAAAGGTTCATAATTGAAAATAATAAACCAAAAGGAGTTTTATATTAATTTGTTATATGTTTTTAAAATTTCAGTCTCAAAAAATTGTTGGGGCTTTGTATTGGGGAGGGGTACATACTTCAGATATAGTCTATTCTTGTAGGACTTGGCACATATTATGAAACTCTCTAATAAGTCTTAGTTCAATAATGACAAGTTAATCTTTTGCATGCTGGCTCCTGGATTATGATATAATTTTTTCTCTTTACACTTAGTATTAGATGGGTGGTTTGTGCTTTCTTTTAGTGTATTTATAATTATAAAACTAATTTCGTTTATAAATCGCATGTTTCATTTTTTTATTATTTAAGCTTTAAATTAATTTTTAGGGTCTATAATTATTAAATCTTTAGAATTATTAGGTTTTTTATGTTTTAGGTAAATGAAACCGTGAAAGACTCTTTTGTAGGTATTTTAAGGGATGAAATGGAGAAGGCTACTGTACTTTCCGTTCCATTACCTGTTGTTGTTAAAGTTGGTAAAAAATGGGGCAGTTTGAAAAAAATAATATAATTAGATACAAACTAGATTTTAATGTTTTATTGTGATATATACCCAAAGATGAATAAAAGTTTATTTTATTAGTGATAAATGTAAATATTAACATTAAAAAAAATTAAGAAACTAATACCTGATTAATAGTAACTTTTAGGGAATAGTGGATTTTATTCATTTATTTGCTTGAGGATATATTATATTATATTATTATTATTATATTACTCAGGATTGTAATTGAAAATGTTCCTTTTTTTCTTTTTTATTTTATTAGCGTGGATAAGTCTACTTTAATTTGAAATAAATTCATATTTGTGGTTTATATTTTATTTTGAGTAAATTGATAAAAACTGTACTCATTTTAGGTTTTATTATATTTTTAGATGGTTTTTGTATAGTGAATTCTGCTGTTGTTGATTATTATTGTTATGAGTGTATTTTAAATTTGATTTCTTATTGTTGGATGTTATACATTGTTATTTTATGATTATTTTACCAAATATAGATCATTTGATATTTGATTGATTGTTGGCTTTTATTTAGGTAAAAATTCCTTGGTCATGGATTCTTAATTTAGCATTTGAGAGAATTAGCATCAAAAAGTGACGCTTTTTATTTCTTGGAAAAGTATATATATATATATATATATATATATATATATATATATATATATATATATATATATATTAGAATTATTTGACTCATACATCATCATCATCAATTTTTGGGTATCAAATATGTGCTATTACTACTTGTATCTTTGAGCTAAAGGATTTTTATATTTTCCCTAATCATTAATGTTTTGGTATATTGTTTTAAAGCATAACTGTCTAGTTAGTTTTAAGTTTACTGAATAAATTATAATCTTTAAGAGACTTATCGTCTTTAAAATAATTCTTATCATTATGATCTGAGACTTCTATTATACTGTTTATTTAAATTTATTTTTAGGCAAAAACTGATTCAGTAGGTCTTGTCTCAGTTACTTTCTTGTTGAATCCCAGCTAAATTAATTTATACTCACTTTTGTCTTAATTATATATTTATTAGAGTTCTTGTCATTTTAATAATTTTTAAACAGTTTTGAAAATTTTAATTCTGTCCAACAATTGTTGTTATTGTGGCTTCTATCATTATTTCCATCCTCACTTCGGACTACTTACATTCAAACTCCCTTTTTCCTACTCTCTTCTTTCACTGTCCAGTGTTAATTAATCTATGAGTTTTTTATCCAGTCCATCTGGCATTTATTAGTCATGGTTCATTGGCTGTTGTGCAAGTGCTAAAGAAAATAAAACCAAGTTAGATATAGTAAAGAGGTATAAATTTGAGATATAAGTTGGTTCTGTGTTCGATTGAGGTTTTAGAATAGAGGCACTAAAGTCCTTGATCTAAGATGTCTGGTGTACTGTTAATTTAAATTTATTTTAGGAAAAAAATAGCCCAGTAAATCTTTTCTCAGTTACAGTTGTGTTGAATTCTAGATAAATGAATTGGCATTTATCTAAATTAAATATTTTATAGAGTTTCTGTCCTTTTTAATTAAATTTGATCGTTTTTAAAAGTTTAAATTGAGTTTAGCAATTATTATTATTATTGAGACTCCTATCATTATTTCCATCTTCGCATTCGACTACGTACATTCAACAGGTCAAAATCCAAATCCTAAAGCTCAGCCTTATAGGTTAGGAGCTGGGTACAGTTTCATTTAAGAAAAGGACTTACTGCTAAAAACCATTTTAAATTCTAGAAAACCTTCGTATGAAATCATAACTATGGCAAGTTGGTTGAAAGCCGTTGCCTTATAAATGAAATTTTATTGTGATGTATAGTTTGTTTCCCTAAAAGAAAATTCACCTTGTCTGACGGCCTACTTGGTTGCATTTTGACTCGGAATTTGAATGCCAGCACCCAGTAGGTTTTTAGATTTTTTATCTTAATTTTGCAACATTAATATTTTTTTTACGCACAAACAACCAATGTTTCGAAATTCTCTTTCATCTTTGTGATTTATAGAATAGATTGTAGCGATTGCGAAATGATGTGTAAACTACAATAAAACAACATGTGGGAAATTGTAAAAATAACTCAAACAAAAACATTACAGCTCTTGCCCATCACAGTATAATTATTAATCATAAATTTGATTTTGATAACCTAAATATCTTGGATAATGAAAAAAATACAAAAAAATAGGAAGACTATAGAAGCTATTTACATCACAAAAAATATAAATAATACAATAAATTTAAAGAGTCACTATGCTGATATAATTAATAAACTAAATATTAAATGATAGTTATAATTATTTCATAAATAATAACTAGCAATGCAATAGTTAAGCATATAAAAAATTAGATTTTTACAAAAAAAAAAAAAAGACACTAAAAAAAGTCCTTGATATGAGACGTCTGGTATACTGCTAATTTAAATTTATTTTAGGCAATAATTAGCTCACATCCAGTGAGTTAGTCTGTCTCCCTTCCTCACTCATTTGTACAAATTCTAGTCTACTTATAAGCTATGAACTTGAAAATTGGCAAATTTATAGCTTTTGGCCTGCAACCGACGGGAAATTCCAAAAAAATAAAATAATTTAATTATTAATCTTAAATTTGATTTTGATAAGCCAAAAATCTTGGATGATGAAAAAAACACAAAAAATAGGAAGAAAAAACTAATAGAGCTAAATAAGTATGTTGGACAATAGACAAATAGAAGATTAATGATTAATGGATTAGTACAAAGTTTAATTCTAATATAGGTCAGTGTGACATCGATATAGTCTTAGCAGACACTTTTGTGCAATAATGTCTTAAAAAAATTTTAATAGTGGACACAACAGACGAAATAATGTATTATGGAACAAACAGATCTTCAAGAAGTACTGATAATTATTTTATATTAGAAAAAATAGCATAATTAAGGTAAAATATTTTCGTTTTTAAAATATTAAATTATAATATAAATAATTGAAAAATATGTATAGTGTTGATATTGTATTGTTGAATTTTAGAAAAAAAGAAATGAAAACCCAGAAGATGAAAGACAATTTCAAAACGTTGATTGTTTGTGGGTAAAAAAATATAATATATCCTAATTTTGTTATTTTCTAATAGTATCAATTTTCTGAAAGGCTGAATTAACTTCGAGTTAGTGGAAATAAACGATTAGCAGGTTGATCCTGCATGTTTACACCTGACATATATTTTTATTGAATAACTAATAGTTATTAATTTTTTCATTATGTAGGTATTTTCTGAAAACTTACAAAAGGGGAAAAATGTATTTAAAAAAATAAGCATTTATACAATATAGAAATAATAATTGTGAAGGTATAGAGGAGAGGGTAGTATAGTGCTGGCACGCATGAAAACCAAAACATATAAATATAAATAAAAATCAAACCCTTGGTTATGGCACGCGATATAAAAAGGTTGGGCACCCCTGTGTTATAGTGATAGGTACCAACGATTACGCCAGCAGCTTCTGGTTTTGCGAGATCTAAAATTGTGTTCCTATTAATTTTTGTTGTATCTCCTTCAGAAATACCTTAGAGTTAGATTTTTTACATTTAGAACTAGTTTCGTATTTATTTATCCTATTTTTCAATTAAGGTACTGCTGCACCGAATACGGACTTGACTGGAGTCCGGTAGCGGACCCATGCTGAGCAATTAATAGCAGCCGGCGACACCGAATATGGACTGGACTTGAGCGGACTTGACTCCGGTCACCAATTAAATGCTCGATACTGGTCCGCTATCGGACTTAAGTCAAGTCCGTATTCTGTGTAGCCGCACATTTATTTTCCTCACTAAATGGACAACTCACTATTAAGCCTTAAAACTTAACAGGCCTATCGGAGTCCAAACGATTAACAACTTTAGTCCTATGACTTTTTGTCCTATCTTGTATCGGTTATAAATTAGATGTAGCTAGATTTTTAGATCTAGGGAAAATTTAGGACTTTTTATCTACAACTCCATGAGTACCCAGAATGAAATTAATTATAATTCTTCCATATACAATAATATAAAAAATAAATTTTCTCGTTAAATGAAACGTCAAATTTCGCGATTTCAATTCAAAATTTAAATTGTATAAAGCAACGGCTTTCAATTGACTGACCGGAGTTGTGTGTTCTTATGAGGATTATCTAAAATTTAAAATGGTTTCTAGCTGTGAGTCCTTTCGTTAAAGAATCCAGCTTCTAGTCCAGCACTATCCTCCCATCTACGCCTCGGTCTGTCCCTCGGACTTGTGTTCAGCACTACTTAACTTTTTTGGGATTCGTTTAGTCCCTCGACTTTACATCATCATACCAATCTTCGCGATGTTATTTTGCTTCAATTATATTTACTGGATGCATCCTCCGCCTCACGCAGTAGTCTCGTGAATTCATCTTTTTTTACTTTTACTTACCTGTATATGAAATATATAGCAAGGAAGCGGGCAGTGCAATCTTGAAAAATTTTGAATCTGTGTTTTCAACAGAGATAAAAGTTTTAAGATCTTCTGAGTCCAAATCACCAAGTCTCGCAAAATAGTCTCTGTGTGGTAAGTCTATTTCTAAAACGAAAAGTACGAAACTGAAATTGCGGATTTAAGATAGGTATGTTTTGATGTTATTGCAAATTTTTCGCCAAAATCGATTTACCTGAAATGCCACTTTATATTACCGATTTTACACATTTTTACAATTTTCTCGATAAAGGCTCTAATTTTGATCAAACTCGTTATATCAATATACAATTAAGTGATATTCTATATAAGCTAGGCCATATCTTCATTAAAGTAGGCTGACAGGATTTAAATGAAGAATTTTCGAAATGGCTTCCTTTAAAGTATCTTTAATTTTATTTATTTGGATTAATTAACCGTTTCTCATTAATATTAGTTACACAAAATGAATACATGTAAAATATGAAAGAATTTGATTATTAACTAAAATTTTCCCAAATTGAAAACCAATTTCCGGAAATTAAAGTTATATTATAGGTGTATAATATACCGTAGTAAATCTAATATTTTAGAATATCTGATTTCGACACCCAATGACTTCCTTGTACGCCTATTAAACTATAAATCGGTGGCACAAATAGCGACCCTGGATTTGGTTAGTAGTTTCCGAAGATAGCAGTATCTGCAAAACGACACTCGGATTCGCAACGTCCATGTATGGACACACACACACAGGCTCGTGTTTCTGGAGGTCTCATTCCATTATTATATGTCGTTTTCTTTCAGTTGGTAACAAGTTACTGAGAGATTTGTTCGTGTTCCTTGAGAACATTAGAACTGTCTGTCACTAGTGATTCTAATGATGATTTATATTGATGATTTATCACTAGTGATTCTATGTCACTATGTATCTAGGTAAAGGATTGGAAATCGACGGTTTTCACATTTTAAGCGGAAGAACTTTTGATTATGACTTTCTAGTAAAGTACTCCTTCCGGCTCATCAATTTTAACCAAAATCTAGTATATTATTTATATTGATATAAAAGTCATATTTACCAAATTTGATATGTTTTACATCATGTTTTTATATAATTTTTTATGAAAGTCTGATATGATCTTCAAGTAAAGTACCACATCCTGTTTGCCAATTTTAACCAAAATGTATTATGTTATTTCTATTAGTATGTAAGTCTTAAATACCAAATTTGAGAAGTTTCGCATAAGATTTTAATATAATTTTTGATGAAAATCTATAATGACCTTCAAGTTAGGTACTGCTTCCGTTAATTATGTAGTGATCAAAAAGGAGATTCACAACTAGATTTTACAATAATCCTAAATACAAAATTACAACTTTCTACAGCTAACCGTTTTTGAGTTATGCGAGATACGTATGTACAGACGTCAAAATGGATATTTCCGTTTGAAATCTGAAAACCGAAATTTTTAGCGATTGCAATACTTCCTTTAAAAGTAATATCTAACTTATAAAGCCGTTGAAGGTAAAAAGAGAGTGACAAAAAATTGTTGATTTGAATGATTGTTGTTAATAATTTCTATTTTTATATTATTTAATGAAAAATAAATGTTTCCATTGAAAAAAAATATATAAAATTTTAGAATTTATTTCAAGTAGTGTGTAATGCACCGCACCAAATTTTTCATTGTACTTAACATTCGAAATATTTCAATTCAACTTAATACTTTCAATTCGACTTAATTTTCGAAGACCATAAGGCTTTGTTCTTCCTCTTGACAGAAGCATACACGTTTCCTATTTGCAAAGAACAGTAGAAAATAATAGTATTGTAATTTTTAACTTTCAAATTTCTGGAAAGTAGATGCAAACCGAGTGATTTTTCAACTAAGGAATAACAAGCATTACCCGCCATTAACCTTACCTCAGTTTCCTCTCGAGTATCGTGTCTTTTAGTTATTGTCGACACTCTGTTGCGGATTTACGTATAGGCAGGCTAGGCCTGGGGCGGCAATTTTTGGGCAAAATTTGGGTTAAATTATATTTTTAGACTTAAACGAATTTGTAAGTATAGAATACAGCTCAATTAGGTACACATAAATATAAAAATTATGTCCGCTTATTTTTTAATTGTAAATCAATAATTGTTTTTCGTATAATAAAATCGTGTTACGCTATGAAATTACCATTATCGACTAGAGTAGGCAAGAAGCGTGTGTGTAAAAGTCGACAGGGAGAGACGAGAGCCCGGAGAGGGGTGAAACTACTTATTATTCCCCTCATATCGATCGGGATTAGAGGACCCAAATGGAGGGCCCTAAAGATAAATAAGGTCCCCACATGTAGCGAACAATGGCAGGCGCCGGGTGCTCCGCACGGGGCAGATGTTCCGAGCGAGTTAGTCTTAGTCTGGACTTCGCGCGATGGAGTTCATCCCGTCCAACAAGGGCCACGTCAAGCTCCTCTACAAGGACTACATGTACACGAAGCACAAGGTGTGCGGGAAAGGCGTCCGCTGGCGCTGCGTCGAGCGGCTACTCAACTGTAAGGGAAGCATCACCACCTCCTTCGCCGGCGACCTCCCGGTCATGACCATCCCCCACAACCACCTCCCAGATCTCAAATCCGTCAAGGAGGCCAGAGAGAAGGGGAAAGCGCCCGGCTTCTTCGCCTTCTCACCCTCCAAGGAAGGTAACTGATATGTCAACTTAACCTTATCTATGATAATGCATCTCAAGCCAGTCCACATTCATAAAAAATTTTGTCGAACAGATTCGCCACAAATATTTTTGCCACAAAATAACTATTCATGAGAGCTTTGTCACTTCCACATTTACGGAAATTTCCACGCAAGTTCAAAACTTTATGTTTTGTGCCACATTCGACACATATTTTTATAGGTGCAGACCTGGCTTTATAAATAAAATAGTTTTACGGCTTAAACTGAGACAATTCAATTTTACGAAACTTTTTTCTGTAGTTACAGAGAGCCGTTTTAAGTTTTTAAGCAATGTCAACATGTCATCCGCCGTCTTAAGATAAGTTGGAGATAAAAAACCTAGATATTTTCACTGTATTAGCAACAGGGACTAGGAGGGAGGGGGGGAGGAAGTAAAGGAGGTATCTGCCCCGGGCGGCAGATTCAGAGGGCAAAATTTTACTTTTATGTTAAGTAAAAAATATTTTTTTCTGCTTTTTGATTGTTTTGACCTTAATTCATGAGTTTATGTTATAGATGATGATATTTATTTTGAAATTGATTACCTAAAATACTATTATAAAACTTATTGGAGAGGTAGAGGAGTGAAAGACGATGGGGGAGAGGGTGGGAGGGTAGTGAATTGAAAATCAAGCTAGCCCTCTCTTGCAAAAAACCTAGTTTCGGCTCTGATAAGCAACATAACGTAAATAAGATACGCCTACCATTTTCTTAAGAATTTCTCGCTGAATTTCTCTTACAATATTAGTTTAACGAGATTCCGATCGAATCTTACTAATAAAATTATATATATATATATATATATATATATATATATATATATATATATATATATATATATATATATATATATATATTATATAATTATATATATTTGTTAACGGGTGAACCAATTTAGACCCAGCTTCTTATTGTTGTTATTTAGATCCACAAATAAAGTTTAAGCAAATTAAACTGTTATCTGCAATCTTGAGACAAAATGTCAGACGCATTTTTATTTTATATAAAATTGAGCAATAGACTCAATTTCAATTGGGGGTATTTCGTTAAACAACTATAAACTTTCAACGCCTGAGTAGCTAGTCGTGGAATCAGCTCTATCATTCCTATACCAAGAACATGTTATAAGGGGTTCTCACTATCTTATTTAGCATGCTCAATTCAGGATTGTGAGAGAAGCCCAGTGTTAGTACTATCGTATCTTGCTAATTATTATACTTATATAATATTATACTATCGTATCTTTGCTAAGGTATAGTGGCGCTGTTTGTGGTAAGATGGTGTAAATTTGTTTAATTGAAATTCGTTTTTATTTTCTTGTACTTTTTGTAAACAAAAAATAAGCATATTTCCCTTTCCACCCTATTGAGCTTGTTTCTTATTCTATTTTTCTTCTCCATTGAACTAACACGAAATAGCACGCTTTTAATTTTAGTGAAGAAAATAAGCAAATACCTAACCACTTGTACAAGTATAAACACCTGATAATAATAATAATAATAATAATATAATGCTTTATTACCATGATATTACAACATAATTTAAATGTTTATTAAAACATTATCAGAGGATTGGTCATTATGGCCGTTGTCCAGAATCAGCTGCCATGATCTGTTCATTTTTCTATTATTTACACTCATTTGTGTAAGTTATTATAACAGTTGTTTCATTATTGCTTATCTTTTACATTTACCAAAGCTCTTAAAACAAATTATATAATATTTAAAAAAGAAAAAGCAAATTAAATATTTTTAAAACAAAATCTTTTTATATGAAAAACACAAAAAAAAAACATATATATACTTTTATTATATATTATGAATGTTTTAATTATGATATATATTTATAAGTTTTACAAATTGTCAATTTGTTGTTAATAGTATTCTGTGTGTATAGCAACCCCGTTATTAATGAAGTGTCCCTCTCCTATACTAATACAGCTGATCCATATATACATTCATTCATATATACAACAATTTACATATATAAAATTAAATGAAATATATACTTCTATATTAAATGCATATATACTCAAATTCACAACTGCGATCTATAGCAAACATTATCTATTTCGTTATGTATTTATTATTTAACCCGATCAATGCATCAGTTATGATTAAACTCTCTTACTAATCTATCTCTATAATTCCAGGCCGATTTTTTTACTGTATTTTATCAGTGCAGGATAGTTTTTACCATTTAATCGTATTATTAATTCTTCGTTCGTTAATCTTTCTTTATGAAAACATCATTTGCTACAATAACATTTTTCAGATAATATCGTGCAGACTGCTATCAAATGAAGATTATTTTCTATTTCATTTATATTGCATACCGATTTGCATATATTGGGCTTACTCTCGTTATATATTCTGTAATTTAGGCTCAATAATTCGCACATTACTTTAAAACCCACCTTATGTCACTTAATTTCATTCGTTCACAACAGTAATTCGTATTTAAATCCTGGTATAGGTTTTTATACAGCTGACATTTATTAGTTTTGTTTACTCTATCCTATTTTCATGAACGTTCGAATACCTCTCTAACTTGGCCTAATTTACTTTTTGATTTTGAATTATTTAAAAAAATTATGTCGAAACACATATTATGATCTTTAATAATTTTGATTAAAAATCAATACCAATATGTTTTATTTCTAATCGATTCCTTAGCAAGAAACTTGGGTAATCTGTAATCCTGGATATTCATTATTTTTATTATATATCCATTATCAAGTTTTATTGTAAAAAAAAACAAAAAAAAAACAGCGTTTGGATTTGTTTCCATACACTTCCCAGAGTCTACTGTGATAGATAAAAAACGGTTTCTTTATAAATTAATACACAATCCTATCTACTTGTTAATGCTGTTTACTTCCCCAATTTATCTAGCAATCGACCTAACGCGACTATATTAAATATTTTTATTTTTTATCATAGGAAATTTGATTTTTTGCCATGAAGTCTTTCCATTTATAGCCACTTTTAACTTTTCCACTTTTGTATCAGAATGATATTTTAACGATAAATTACTTCCTAATGTTACTCTTAAATGATACAAATACCTAACCGTGTAAACAAACGCCTTATATTTTGAAACCTTTGAACAGCCAAAACAATATGGCGACGATTTAGTAGTATGACACTGTCTTTAGCATACAATCAAGTCTGCTATACTGCCAGCTATTTGACTTGTTTTCTACTGCTTGCTATAGACGAAACTCCACGAATAGCAAATTGTTCGTTTCGAAGTTACAACCACATCTTCAGAAATTTTTTGTGATTCAATTTTTAGTAAGATTATTCAATCAACTATTGGTCTGTATATATTATAGCAGTCCGCACTGGACCCTTACTAAGGGCCCCACGGCAGGGGCTTTTTTTTTTTTTTTTTTAATTTAATGATAACAACTGTAAAAATAAAATAAATAATAATATATAAAATTGTTTGATTAAGGTAAAGAAGAAGTTAAAAATTTTAAGGTTTTATTTTTTTATGGGCAGAGACTCAAAAATAAATCCAACCAGGGATCACCGCATGGTCTAGGTACACCGCTGCAGATATATGCAGACAAAATGCAGCACATCTCACATCAACTAGAAACAGTACCTCACTCCAAGACATCTATACACATATATACTTATATACTAGTAATACAAATAATCGACAATTTTTACTATTTTAAAAATAAATAAAAAATTATTATTTCTGACCTTAATGCAGTTAATAAAATTAGTTAATGCTATAAGATAATAATAATTATTTCGAAATATATTACCTAAAATACTGTTGTAAAACTGTTGATTTTTATTGGACGGGAGAGGGAAGTGAAAGAAGGGGCAGTGAAATTCAGCTTGCCCCCCTCCCCTCTTCCCCCTGAAAAAGATCCTATTTCCGGCCTTGAATATACATACTACATACATATACACTTTAATAACACTGTCATTATTAACTCCTTATCTGTCCAATTTTATCCATATTTACTTTTATTTCAACTAATTTTGAAATAGTTCTTATATATTTCATTGAAACTAATTGAAAAGAATGTTATAAATATTTTCATTTCATTGTTATTTATTATTATTATTTTTATAAATGATAAATAACTGGAAATCCTAGGATGATAATAATTCAGACATTTTGTTAGATGTTTATTGTTGTAACACTTAATATAAAGTTTTCTTGACATCAAGTAAATTTATATGTATATATATTATTGAAATCATTACAAATGTCGATTATAGTTTAAAATGTTCGTTTCTTGTTTTGTTTATTTTGTCTTAACAGACATCGCGAAACGGTAGACATTATTATAGGAACTGCAAACCAGGTGACAACAGCCTGCCTGATGCTATCAAGTGCCAGGTGCACTATCTAGTCACCAACTGCTCTTTGTCCATATTAACATCTCACGTAATACTAATAGAAGATAATGAGTATTATATTATACTAGTTCAGAATAAAAAAAAATTGTACATAAGATACTTCGTCGTCTTAGAAGTAAGTCTTTTTGAATCCATTTTTATTTTTTAGGCCAATCAAATTAAAAACAATTTGGAAAAAAGGCTTGAGTTGCAGTGGTCCGTCACCAAGGTCGTATTTTCACTAAAATACAAATTTGAAAACATCAAAATGGTAGGGGTGGGAGATAAAAGTTGAGACCCCCAAGAGGGACTTCTCTAACACCAACTCAATTCATGTACGAATCTTAAATTTACGAATTTTCAATTGGCGTTTATACATTTGCTAAATTTGGGTAAAGCAAACGTGTAAAGTTGGTATTTTTGCCTAGCTTGTATGCTTTTTTGAATCCGAGTCGGTTCTTGCGTGAAGCGCCACATTGCGCTAGTGTTGCATCCACATATTGTTGTATTTACGTAATTATATATTTAAATGTTTTTATTTTATATTTTTGACACTTATCCTGTTATAATCTATACTATTATTATTACTGATTTATTTAAATCGAAATTGTCTCGCTGCGCTCGCTCAATAGATGAACAAACCCCCATTACATATTTTTTTAGTTGAAGTCGGGGCCTAAATTCGCATAATTACGAATCAGTGTATGGCGCCATGTTATAAATTCATTGACAGTCAATCGTATAGTACGTAAGCACCATATTTTTAAATGTTTCTTTATAAAATAAAAATAGTTTAAACCGAAATTAACAACCGACAAAATTTGGAATAGCCGGAACAGTAGCTTGTATAAACCCCCTTTAGACGTTTGCCGTTTGACTTGCCTAGGCTTGGCAGAAATGTGAACGCACCTTTAAAACTACGAAAAAATATTTAAATATGCCGAAATTATGACTGAAATTTATCCCCAATTCTATGGTACTGTTCTGCCTAGAAAACAACCATATATACTTAATTTCAGCTCTTATGATCCAAAGGGAGCCGTTGGAAGTGCCCATATAGCGGAGGGGGAGCGAAATATATATATATATATATATATATATATATATATATATATATATATATATATATATATATATATATAATCCTCCAAACCCTCATAATCGTGTTCCAGGAATCATGAAAGGGATTTAAAATACATTCCCACCCACCTCTGAACACCTTCGATAAAGTGCAAAAGTCTATTATTTTCGAGGAAAATACGACTAAAAAGATGTCCACTCCATTTCTGGTTAGTTTCTGATCATATAATAATTAATATATTCACGATCATTTACAATAAATAGCACTGAACTTACGAAATAAATAGAGATCATAATTAAAACAAATGTGTTTAAATGTATATCGTCATTACAGCCGTGAAACCTCTGGTGTGCCCAAAATATCTATTCTATCTGTAATTTCATTAGATACTCACTAAAATCTATCGAATATGTTCTTATTAATAGATGTGGATGTATAATGGGCCTCTGAAGATTTTACTAGATTTTTTTAGATTATATACTGTGGCTGACCGTAGCAATTTTATCTCTAGATGGACACAATTATCGCAGGATATAGTAGTACCTTGATCGTTTTGGTAATAGAGATTTCCTTCCTTTAAATATTTAAAGGTAAAACTGTTACGGAGAGAGTTTTGTCACAGATCTGTAAGGAAGCCACTTGTTGCTCTACCAACTGTTAGTAGGTAGGGTAAAATAACCCTGTCTACAGCTCCTCGACACTCCATAATCTCACCGCATTCCCCCTTATCTGCTAGAACGGAACAGATTTACTTATATTATTTCAGAGTTAGTCCAAATTTCTTAAATATGACGTTCATCTAAGGCCTAAGATGGAGAAAACTTTAAACAAATACTCTTAATATCATCTTTGCATCCAATTGCTTATTTGTTCCGATAATTATCGGAGTCAGATCCTGCCTTTCCTGCAGTCTGAAGTCCCCTCGATAAATGTCAGACCTTCATCCGATTTACCGGATGTCAGAACTCCATCACGCCATCCTAACATCCATTCACTCTAACCAATCATAGTTGTGGAAAACTGTTGGAGCTGAGCGAGGTACTGCACAGTTTTTAGGCTGAGCGATAATAATACAATTTTTTGGTTTTCAATTTTTTTGCTATTAATTATGTTAAAAAATATAAATATTGATTAATAGAAAATAAACTTTTTTACTGGATTTATAATTTCCACTATTTATATTTATATATATGTCTGTGGGTATATATATATATATATTGTAATAAAACATTAAATTATTAAGAATTTATCTGTCCATATATATATTTCAGACTGTAAATATTATAAAATATGTGTTTACGTATTATATGTGAGCAACAAAAACTTCCTGTCGGTAAAAAATGTAATGACGGGGTGTAGTTGTCAGTGAGGCCTTTGAAATATTCTTCGTTCTTAGCGTTCCAGTCGCTCCTTTCCATCATTCCATTTGGTGTGATTGTCAGTGGCCGCCTTTAGATCTTATTATTATTTTCAAATAAATTAATAACTTTCATAGCCACAGCGTGCGCCTAACTTTTGGGGACGGTGGAGGGTCATGAATTGAATTTAGTTTGGACCCTCCTCCATGCATCGACTGCCGGCCTGTCCTTCAAAATATGAAATGAAGATTCCATGGGAAAAAGGAAGAGAATCATTTTTTTCCGAAAAGAAGTTATACACAGCAGTATGTTCATATTGTTGATTGGAATAAGATGGTAAAAAGTAACAGTCGGAAATGCTGTTCGGTTTGCTAGAATTGTTTGAAGAATTCCCCGACAAGAGGAGCTTCAAGTTTTAAAAATTGATTTTCTCTAGATACACTTCGGAGAATTTTTTCTCATGTATCTTCAAATATTATGATTTTTTTTTTTAAATTGAATGGTCTCAAAACTTGAGTTTAAACTATCTGAGACCCCAAAATCTCTTCGACAACATGATTAATGAATTCGATGAATATATTGTGAAATATGATAACTGGGGCCCGGATGTTTAATAAATATTTTGCGATTTTTTAGGAAAAATAAATATATGATTTCTTTAGGAAAATAAACAAATTATTTCTTAAAAAAATAATTTACGAAGTTTCTGGGGACCTGATTACGAATTTCAACTGTGTTTCCTAAAAATTTTCCCGGAAATATGCATTTTTTTGTTGCAAAAACGCTCAAAAAATTAATCTTTTTTCATAATTTCTCCCATGGTATGAAATCCAAACATTTTTATGAACATCAGCTTATTCTAAATTAAATAAGAGTAAATTCCTTACATTTTTTCTCCATATGATTTTGTTGTCCCGGGCTTCCTTGAGGTACATCGACTCTTAGTCTAATGAGGTCCAGTCAAATTCCAGTCCCCCCCCCAGGAAGGGATCTAGCGGGAAAAGTTGCTTATTTACATTTTTTAGGGCCCTGATTACGAATTTAAACTTTGTTAACTCGAATTTTTCCCGGAAGTAATTCGAGATAATCTAAAAGTTTTTACATACGATCATTAAAAAAAACAAAACATTTATTTGCTGTGTGAACTAATGATTTTTAATATAAACTTGGTATATTGTAAATTGTATCATTTATGGGATTTTGTGAATTAAAAAACGTTCGTAAATAAATTGGGTTTTTAATAAATATTCCACCTTTTTTTGTTGTTGTTAAATAATTGCCATTTTACGTCCTTGTACGCAGGAAAGTCTGTATGATGTCTGTACGTACATTCGTTCGTATGTATCTGGGACTATTGTAAAATCTAGTTGTTAAGCTCTCTTTTGATCACTACATAATTAACGGAAGTGGTACTTTACTTGAAGGTCATTATAGATGTTCATAAAAAATTATATTAAAATATTACTCGAAACTTCTCAAATTTGGTATAAAATACTTGCATATTAATATAAATAACACAATAAATTTTGGTTTATACTGGCAAACCGGAAGTGGTACTTTACTTGATGGTCATATAAGACTTTCATAAAAAATGATATTCAAATATAATGTAAAACATCTCAGATTTGGTAAATTAGACTTTTATATCAATATAAATAATATAATAGATTTTGGTTGAAATTGAAGAGCCGAGGGGTACTTTACTCGAAGGTCGTAATAAACTTACATCAAAAGATAAATTGAAACTTCATACAGAGATCATATGGTTCGGTGATAAAGGTTATACACGCGATTTTTTTCGACTCTAATTAAACAATTTTATTACTTGTTTTAAGTGTTAAAATTGAATGTAAAATACATCGTTTTTTCTTCCCCATTTGTGAGCTAAACAAGTCTGCAGCATGAGAATAAGCTATTTAAGCGGGTTCTTTCGGTTAAAACCGCCGATTTCCAAAGCTTTATCTAGTGACATAGACAGTTCTAATGTTGTCAAAGAACACGAAGAAATCTCTTGGGAAGTTGTTACCAACAGAAAGAAAACTACATATAATAACGGAATGAGACCTCCAGAAACAAGAGCTTGTGTGTGTTTGTCAATAGATGGACGTCGCGACGCCGAGCGTTGTTTTTGAGATACTGCCATCTTCGGAAACTAGTAATCAAATTCAGGGTCACTTTTTGAGCCACCGATTTTATTGTTTAATAGGCGTACAAGGAAGTAATGGGGTGTCCACATCTGATATTGTAAATAAATAAAGATCCAGGCCTAATGATAACGAATTAAGTTAAAGTTTTTCTTAGCTTGTTTAAGATGTTTTGTTTCAATTTGTCTTTTATCTGAGGAGTTCTTTTGGCTGCTATACTCTCGTAAGTTGTTAGCGGCAAAAAGTACTCTAGGAGTATACAGCAAAGTGAAATAAATTCAAAATGAAATTATTTCAACGTAGGTTGGGAGAGGGAGGGCTAGAGGGCACGCGCAGACCCCTGCCTCCCCGACGCTACGCCTATCAACATTTGGCTGATAAAAATAGATGGGGGGAATACAATTAATTTAGATAATGGAAAAAGAGAATAGCAAAGTTTCTCGTGCACTTATCAGATTTTACTTTAAAAATCTGGTGCGGTGCGCCCATCACACACACAACTTTCCCTCACCGTTCTATAATAATTATCTTTTTAATATAATTTTAAAGAGTTCACATATATAATACTTGAAATAAACTCAGCAGCATTCACTTCTTCTCCCACATAAGTACAATAAAACAGGTTTTTAAACACATTTAATACAGGTTTTGGATAAAAATATACTATAGAATTCAGTCCGTTTTTTAATATTCTTTTTATAAAAGAAACGTTTAGTAATACTCTTAACCGTACGAACAAAGAAATTATTGGCTTTTACGGAGTGAATTTTCTCGTTTGCACAATTCTTGGGCTCACTCAGCCAAAAATGGTAACTGGAAAATTACCAAGGGATGACAGGCAGAGCATAGTGCTGACCTTACCGTATCCTTTTATACTCTCGCTCTATGATTCTCCAAAAGCACATTTATTAATTTCAGCATATTCATTCTCAATCAATATTACTTTTCGTGACATCCATGTTTATATAAAGTTTTGAATTTATAATCAACAACAATGTTACTATTAGTCGTATTCATTGGGATACTAAATTATTAGATAAAATTTAATCAAATTAGATTAAGAAAAATTAACTCATTAATCCCACGAAATCTATATTAATAAAAATTAATTTACATAATAAATGCATTAACATTTTGTAACGTTTTGGCCTTTTTAATCCGTATATTTGCCATTTTCAAACTATCCTATTTTTTCAACCATTTGCTGTATTAAATACAATTGAAGAGTTTTCTATCAAAAGTCAATATTTCCACTGAAAACTATTATAACAAAATTGTTAGGAGGACATATGTTGATTTGTAACACCTATTTGGCAGGAGCAAAATTTAAGATATAAAATAAACTGAATAATTTATCAATTTGTCGAAAAACTTTTGTTTTTGAGAAATGTATAAATTTACTTTTGATAGACAACTTCTCAAATATCTTACTATTAAACACAGTATTTGTTATTAATTTTCAAAGTATTGAATTTTCGGAACTTCAATTATGGCACATTGGTTTATATCTTTTTTTAGTTGGCGTTGCACATTTAAAAAAATAAAACAAAATAAATTAAATTCAAAATTATATTTTGGCCAAAATTTGTTATAATCACAGTAACCAAAGCCAGTAACATATTTCTATTTTACCTTTATTTTTCAATCATTAAAGATCCTTAACAAAAATACTGTCTATTACTGGTCATCCATCATTAAGCACTATATTTGCTGAAACTGAGATAAAGGATGGTATAGCGCATCCTATCGGGACTAATTAGAACTATTTATTGTTAGTAAAATATAAAAACTGTATAATATATTATTTCTTCAATTTATTCAGAAATTCCGCATATGTGATATTGATATTGAATTTAAATACACGGAATATAGATTTATTTATAAAAGATGAAGAATCCGCAGTAGATACAGATTCAAAGCCTGAAGAGGGATTTTTTGGCGAAAGGTAATGCATGTGATGTCCCGCCGCGCTGTATGTGCGGAGTAACGTTTCAGAGAAGTGCCATTGTCGAGAGATCCCACACCTCCTTGTCCTATTGTCGCCGATTCGATCGACCATTTTTCTTCAATCTCTTTCTAACTCTGTCTCTTAGGAAAAAAAAAAGATGAAGAAAAAAAATCGGAAACAGAATAAAATAAGTTTCTCTTATTCATTTTAAAGGACGAGCTCTTTGCTAGTTTACAAAATTTTCAATTCTTATAATCATGATTTTTCGTTATATATAGACATTAACGTGTTTATGCAGTTCCTTTGGTGATCATTCGAAATTATTTATCAATCCTAGACTTATATCTCTTCCCCCCCATCTTACATATTAAAACAATACTAAGAAACCCGGAGCCAAGGTTGTGATGAATTGTGTATGGCTGATCCGCATGCATCAGCAATCGATTCAATTGAATAACTCCTGATTTAGTTTTATTTTATTCTTTTCTAGTTTCTAAAGTAAGAATCTAAAATTATGTATGCAATAGATTATACATGCAAAAATAATATTTTTTATATAGTAGTATTGATAACTAGAAAGCCTAAAGTAGACTTCCGCTGGCACTGCCCGCGTTTGCGGCCGACAAAGTTTTGCGGGCAGTTTACTATTACTTTGACTGTAATGTAGGCACATATTTCGCTGGCACTGCCCGCAGTCTAGGTTTGGCGTCATACCTATACTGCCGCGTCCCTGACCGTTCTAGAAGAAGTCATACTGCCTCAGACGCGACGGTTCCCGCTTGCCATAAAACAATGCCGTTTAATAAAAAAGGATTCAGCGATTATGACGACGAACGTAGAGTTCGTTAACCAGTTTCAGATACTTTATGATCACAAACATAAGGACTATAGATATGTAATAGTAAAACATAATGTGTGGAAAAACATATTATTTAATTTTTGTATTCACACATTATTATTATTATTGTTCTATTAATAAACAATAAAGAAACCTCGACAGACCTTGTTATCTAGTTGTAAATAACATAACAATGTATATGTTGTACAAATATAGTTGCATATCTGTAAATACATGTAAATAAGCGTATTCAATTATCTATAATTTGTATGTATCTAAATATCATATAATTTTAAAGGTTTTAAGGATACACTATATAGTTATAACGGTATCGTTTGATTGTAAATATAGGAGAGCTTATAACATTATAGGTTATGCAAGATTGGGCCGCTGCAGTGGGCAGTTTCAGCGAAATATAGAAGCAGTAACAGTTAGCGGCTACGATTGGCAAGCTTCGTGTCGGTTTCGACGTAAAAGTGATAAGCTGCATTTTTTACGAAGATGGAAGTTTATTCCTACCTATCTATGCCTGAACCAAATTTACGCTTCAATATTGCCAAATATGTGAAATTATCAATAATTAACAAATAATTATTGATAATTTCACATTTTTTTAAATATTAAAGCATAAATTTGTTTCAGGCACAGGTAGATAGGAACAAACAACCAACTTTAAAAAAAATGCAGTTGATCGCTTTATCTCTAGGCCGACGATATATAATATGAGATTTTTGTTTGAAAGGCTCGATCTTATGATATTAAATTCGAAATTATCTAATTTAGCAAAAAAAAAAGTTCAAAAATGTTAATTAATGGAAAAAAAAATCAATCAAAATCGTGCAATTTAGCCCAAAAAGAACAAAACTTGCAATATTGAATTTTTATTTATCGGATAGGTAATCAGTTTTAAAGGTGCTACACACTATTGAATAAAACGTGCAATAATATGGAAATCCTGTCTCTAGTCATAAGTTGGTAGCATTTCCAAATTAACGATAATTTTTATTTTGATACAGTGTTGATTCAACATGATTATATTTACACATAGCAGATTTTTTTCAATAGTCCTTAATCTTTTTATTTATATGGAATCAATGAAGGTGTATTTCTGGCATATGATTTCCAAAACATTCGTTTACTCGTAGGCAGTTTTCTGTCGTGGTAGTACTGTCCCGACATTGTGGTAGTGTGGCAATGCGCTGTTCTAGACTCTGAGAGTAAAACATGCGACAGTAAAAAAATTGGCGGATTTATAACAGCTGATTGAACACTATCAATTTTTAGTTCACCATAAAAACTAAATTATACAGTTTTAATTCTTCTTAAGGTCTAAAATGCCGGATACAATCAATTTCAAGTTCAGAAATAATCGAAACATACAGATTAGTAGTTTAGGTTAGGTTGATAAATTATTGCCGCGGCAGGTATATTCAACTATGAGGTCAAACCTAATAGTACAACAGTACTGCCACGACCGTAAATGCTGCCATGATGGCGACTGTAATACTGTTTACACGGTAACGGTATCTGCTGTCAAAGTTTTTATATTTTAATGACTGTAACTGTCGCAGTTTACAATGGCCTTGAGAGTTTGATGTATCAGGTTTAGAAGCTGGAATTTTAAGATAAAAGAGAAAAAAATTGTAGTCACCCTTCAAAAATGAAAATTTAAATACTGACCAACTTCAAGTTTTGGAGAAAAGCTATCCCCATATAACTGTCTACTATATATTTATATTACTTTTTATGTCCCCTTGAATTCACTTTTGAAAATAGTACAAATTGAAGTTGGTTCTGTTACATATTTAATAAAGGTATATTATAATTATTATCGCACTATTGCAAAATTACTCAGTTAGCGCTTATTTATTAGGAACCTGAAAGTTGAAATTTACAAGAATATTATCTTCGCTACTGTTCTGTCACGAGTGCGGGACCCGGTCGCTTACCTTAAGCAGAAGTTCGCAGACGGTGGTACGCAAACATGCAAAGTAATGCATAAAATAATCTTTTTAAAGCCTTTTATGGGGTATTTTAGTTTTTTTTAAAATATTATTGAACATATCAATGATATGGTGAATAAACGTTATTTACAATTAATAAAAATAATTCAGGATGATTACCATAGTAAAGGCATTTAAAGTTGAAGAGGACTTTAGAATCTAGTTGAGCTCCAACAAACCTAGCATTAATACTTTGATTGCTAATAAACAACAACATGTTTCCAGCTGAAAAATATTGATTCTATTATTCACAATGTCCTAATTTTTTTACGTTTGATGGATACAGCTTTATTAGCTGAATTTTTGATGCTCAAATGTGAATCTTACAGCTGATATCGTTATGTGAGGTCGATAAACTTTTGATTTGGATTTTTGAACTTTATCTTCTCTCTCTGTCTCAAAATTTGAGATTTTATGTTCCGAAATACTTATAATCAAATTTTTGCATTCACGTAGATTCCAAAAAAATCATCAAAACTGAGATATAGCGTATTGGACTTAATATACTAACTCCAGCTTCTTGGTCTTCCTCTTTTTTCACTGAAGCGTGCTTCTAACATATTTCTCTGTACCATTTCACCTTCCATTCTGATACATATTCTGCCTACCGTAGCCCGCTTGCTTTGATACAATTTCTTTTGATCATTCTCAGTGTACGGCAATCATCTTTGGATAAGTTTCCGCTCAGTAGGCGACTGCTGGTCTTTTAAGAGATTTATATAATTTTAATTTCCTTGCTTTAGACAACAGTTGAGGCTTGAGAAGTATCATCCGGTTTTGCGTAGTAGCCTCAATTGACCGCCATTATTCTGCTGTTAATTTCTTTGCTGAATTTGGTAGATATTTTTTATAAATTATTCTGCAGACGTTCCTATGGAAATCTGTTCAACTTTGTTTAGTTATTTGATAACTCGAAAACTTTACATCTCCCGGAACATTTCAGATGATCATTTGAAAAATAATCTTAAAGGTCTGAACTCTAAACCAAAGCGAAATGGAAGGTCCTGTGAGTGGACAGACCAGATATTTTTAATATAAAACTGTTTGAGAATAATAAACCGTTGTGTAATAATTTGCAGCCTTTTTTTTTTTTTTTGTAAATTGTCTCACCATTTTTTAAACTTAATTTTCAGTTCAATCATTTCTTGGAGTTGTTTTAAAACAGTCATATTATATTCTTAAAATTTTAAAATATTTGTGTACCTTTATTTCTGAGGTAGATATTTTAGGTATGGTATATTATTAGTAGGACGTGGCATTATGAAAATCTCCAATATGTTAGTAAAGGTACATATAATGTAAGGTATATTCGATATTCGAAATGGTACCGGCCAGATTTAATAGTTACGACTGGACAGAGAAATGCAGAGTAGCCGGAGGAGGAAATCAATATTTTTTAACCGCTGTGGGGAGAAAGGCGATAGGGTATCGGATAAAAATAGGGAAGGCCCAGGAAAGGGGGACTAATCTGAGATATGATTCGCTCGAAAATATTGAATTTGGCCGTTGCTTTTGCGCAAGTTTATCTAATAAATGACTCAAGGGGAGGGTTCGGGAAGGGTGGGAGGGAGGGGAAATTGCAGACCTCTATCCGCCCCCCCCTGTATAAAATTTGATGTTGAAATAAAACTTAGCCACGAGGGGAAAGGAAGCGTTCGATAAAATATTCCGCTGGGGGGCGGGGGTTGCAAAGTTTGCCTGAGGTTTTCGGCAGTTTTTACGTCGCCGCCATTTTGAAATTTAATGTGCTAAGGGGCCTCGGCTAAACCTCATCCCATCAACCGCTGCTGGAGACGTCGAAAAAGGTCGAACCCCACTCTTTTTTTTGTTTTAATTCCCTTCCTTCCCTTATGTAGGTATATTTATATAATTTTTTTTGTTATTCTGAAGCCTTTTATTCTGTAATCGTACTCTTCCTCAGTATTTCGGACGACGGAGGGGGAAATGAAAACGCAGCAATATCCTTTTTAATTAAGCCCGCATGGTTGCTCGAGAAAATTTAAAGCGGAAGTCGATGTGAACTGGGCTTAGGGCGGATTCTGGGTATTAGGAGTAATTTTAAAATCGGTCATGCAATAAAACTGTTGTAAAACATTTTTTTTTTCTTGTTTTAAAACTACACATTTGTAAAACGCAATGTGAAACTATTTCAATACTAACATTCATTGAATTAAGATCGTTTTTTTATTTTTATTGATTAAAACAACATTTCCTATATGAATGAATGGCCGAATTATAGCGATGAAATCTTAATTTTTTCATAATGTTGGCGATATCGTTGACCGGAGACATAATCAAGAATATTATGGGTCTGGATGTAGTAAAAAAAATAAATTCACAGTACGAATAATATTGCTTTAATATGTGCCGGCGTTTCTGCCTAAGTTGCAAATCTTCATCAGGGTGATTCTTTTGTAGTTCCGGAGGTTTCAGTGTACCGACAGGAGTGAATTTAACAATAAAGAGAAAACAATAGGATATAATGAAGAACTCATAATCTTAATTACTATCAATGGTGACCGAAAAAAACAAATATTGATTCTGACTTACAGTTTTAAACAACCTCTCCAGCTGTACAGGTCATGAAATATGACTCATATTTTCAGATACTTATAACAAAAAAAAAGAGTCCGTGTCACAAATAAATTGAATTAACATTAAGTTTTCTACTAAATTTTTATGATTTTTACATTATTATTTATATTTAAATACCCCCTCAAATTTTCATCGAATTTTTCCTGAATTTTGAAAGAAAGTTAAACCTGTTGTTTGCTTTAAAAATAGCACAAAAATAAATTGTACCACATGTCTATTAAGGTTTTTTTCATTTTGAATCAGAGACTCAGAATTGATTGAGCTGGAAGATCAGATAAAGAAGTGGTGACATGACTTATACTAGCATGAAAAGAAATAGAAGAGCTGTTTTTAGAAAATCTCTCGTGGAGAATACTACTAAAATTAATTCATCAACACACCATTACAAAACTACAAAATTACTTAAGATCGGTCATGTATGTTGGATCTTTCAACTTCTGCTGTTCAGATGTGCGATATTTATACACCTTATTTTTTTAATTTTTTTTATTTGCTGTAAGTGGAACCTGCAGGAGCTGTTCTTCAAAATACTTTGTGATTTAAATTTCTTCCGGACAATTTTCTAGTTTTAAGTGCTAGTCCGCAATTGCCCTGGCAAAACATGACAGTAGGGGTAAGTGCAGATCTTGTGGGATTTACTGGACTTGTACGTGTGATGTAAACTTGCCCCTGCTATGTAAGGATAACTCCGGACTAGCCAATTGAATTAAAATTTCTTTTTTTCCAGACATTTATGCACTTATGTTCCATTCCACTGTCACTGACAGTTTAAAATTTGAATCTCAGACTAAAATTTTTTTCTCGTTTAATACCTCAGTAGAATAATCCTACGGGAACGAACTTTTTTGCACATATCCCACAACTGCTACTACTTGAATAAGGAGTTTTCCTAATACCTTGTTCGCACTTCCTCCTTTTAAGACTGGGACAAGTGCGTACTAAGTACATACTACTAACTTAAATTATCAATCTCATCAAAATGGTCGTGATTGAAACGTGGGCTTCGATATAATAGTTAAACATAATTGCCCAAGGAACATTAAAAAAAAAAAGGAGGAATAACCTAGCTTAAAAAATAAAGATTTTACATAAAAATCGAACTTCGTAAAATTTAGTAAGCAGTTACCCCACGTTACCTTATCACAATTTTCGCAGTTTGAAGTAGATTTTCAAATCTGAAACTTTCCATCTTTTTGTATTTTCAAATTATTGGAGGGTGTGACATCCTCCTGCCATTCCCATGGTAACGTCCTAGGGATGTTGGAAAAATATTTTTAAGGAAGTATATCGATATTTCAAAAAAAATATCGATATTTTTGTACGAGAGTTTTACTTCGATATATCGTAATATTGATATTAAAATTCGAAAACCGGTACGGGGTAGGAGCATCACTCCTACGCCCAGTCTGTGTGAGTAGCTTCCAGTAGACTGATGGGCCTAACATACCCGGTGGGAGGGGTGATAAATTTCTTGAATTATTACTTTAATTACATTAAAGTAGTGCCGGTGCCGGGATTCGAACTCACAACCTTTGGGTTTGTGAGTAGGTGCACTTTTGCAAGCGCGCTAACCCGCTCGGCCATCCCGACTCCCACACACACACACATATATATATATATATATATTAACATAAAATTGTCTGCACGGTCTATTAGTCTGATATGTTTCAGCCATTGCTCATTCAATATTGATTTTCTTCCTTCCTTTAATTTTTTTTTATGTTTAAGCAATTTAATTAATTTTTTCTCTAGTTCATAGTAATAATTTATTTTTTGACAAATGTTAATAAGTTGATACTTTATTTTGTGATGAGCAATATATGAATATTTAATTAAAGCTGTTACAAATCTTCTTAACAAATGTTACCTCTTCTCCTTCTCCTCCTTTTAAAGATTAAAAATATCGAGGCTGATATGTCGATATATAGATATTTTATATTGATACATCAAACTGCTATTACGATATATTGGAACACTTTCTATCTCTATAATGTACCTGAGATCGGTTATTACTAAATGTGAAATAAAAATATTCCTATTATATTCCATTTTCATCAAACAATTGAATTATTTCTCTGAAAAATGGTTATTTTTTTTTTACCAAATCTCTTATTCACCATGTTGTTATTTTTATCGATTATTTTCTTTTGATAAAATATCAGATTGACGTCCTAGTGTGAATAAATCTGCGAGAGCGGTTAGAGATGGTGTGTGTGTGTTCAGACAGCGCGACGATATGGATCGCGGGCCGGCCTGTACTGTTAGATTAATGAGGCACTGTCTTTGGGGTTACTGCTCTAAACGGAAAATGTCACCATCTACTGGAATCACCGGAAGCATAGCGTGTTTCCCAAACACGGTAGTTATTTCAACGCCTAATGAGAGTTTATTTCGTAAAATAAAACCGATCCTTACAAACAGTTCGGTAAATTCTGGCTTAGAACGGTTCTTACTCGTTTACGTTAAAGCTTTGGTTAAAATTCAACTGATAACTATAATAATGCACCTAAATCTCGCGTTTAACAATACTGGTATTATATATATATTTTTAAATTTTATATTTCATTTCTTTCTCGGATATTATTGGAAGATTCCAGGCCATAAACCTCTCAAAAGTCCTATCAGGTAAGGCATATATATGCACGCGTATGTGTGTGTGAGAGAGAACAGCCTAGCTCAAAAACGAAACTGAAATTACGTATTTAAGCTAGGTACCCATATGCCTGGGGTACTACAGTAACACACTTTTAATCGATAACACTTTATATCATCGATTTTACACTCTTTTACAATGTTCTTGAAAAAGGCTCTCACGATTTTGATAAATGTCGTTACATCAATGTACAACTAAATGATTTTTAATATCAGGTAGGTCTCATTGAAAAGTCTGTTAGGGCTTGAATGCCGAATATGTGAAAATGTCTTCTAATTTTGTTTATTTTAAAAAATTAATCGCCCTGCATTGTTAATACTAATAAAAACTGGATAAATATAAACTATGAAAGAATTTTATAATTAACTGAAGTGAAAAGTGCAGAAATATTTTTCAGGTTAAAAATAAAGTTCTCGAAATAAGAGTAATAATAAAGATGTATAATAATACTCTTGAAAAGCTAAAGATTAAGAAAAAAAATAAGAAATAACAAATAAGCTCGTAGGAAGTAAACGGAATGACGAAGAATGCATAAATTTCAGTGTTTGTTGTAGTTAATTTTTTATATTTATATATTATTTAATAGAAACCTTTAAAATTTCGCTAGTTCTTCTGGAGCAGAAATTAATTTCTACTTGATGTGAATTGGTAAGTGATATTTAGTGAGTGATTGGAGTTGGTAAGTGATAATTATATGAGGTGCGCATTAGATTTTTTAAAAAGGAAATCGTAGTGTATCTCTGGCCTCCATTTATATGATCTTACGTTGTTTTTTTTCTGTGTTGATGATGCCTGAATTGGCGAAACGTTGATTGGTTAGTTATTTTCTGCGTTTTAAGAGACTCAAGACTTTTTTTCGGAATCTTCCGTTAACCTCCTAATAGTCTTCTGTTTTTTTAAATAAATATTTCTATCTCATTAATTAATATCTTCATTCCTCCCGAAATTTTCTGGAATTGATTAAAGGAACTATTTTCCGAATGAGTTTATCGAAAATATATTACAGTTGGCCATGAAATCCTCGATCCTCGATGGTAGGGACTGATTATCGGTGGAGGGAAGCTTATTAAAGAACACAACTATCTCCCGACTACGAGCTTTGGACACGGCTTCATCTGGTTTAAATTGGATTCCTCTGTACACAATAGGCACGCCCGTCCGTGACCTCGCCACATTCAGAAGGTTGGGCGCTTCAAATCCGTCTTGATGGCTGACACACACTGCCTTTAATGCCTTCTCTTCTCATACTTTAGACCTGCGAGAATTTTACTCTGCCTTCCATTATAGGCAGGAGGTACGTACGGGTCTTGGAAATCACAGGTGCACATGGGTGATTCACTTCGGAGGAACGATACTCCATGATGTATATTTTCAACTAGCTGGTTACCCGTTCTTCATACAGGAATGATAATCCTGAGCTGCGTTCTTAGCGATGACGGAGACACTGTAGGGGGTATTTTATCGTCGCCTTTTAATATTTTTTAGTCGTAATTACCTCGGAAATAATAGACTTTTGCACTCTATCGAAGGTGATCGGAGGGACCTTTTAAATCCGTTTCATAACCTTTAGTACACGGTTTCAGGGTTTCGGGGATGATATATGTATGCAGAGAGTCCCCCCAAAAAAAGGATAACCCTCGGGGGCTTTATATATATATATATATATATATATATATATATATATATATATATACACACACACACACACACACCTATTAATGTTGACAACCAGTGAATTTGCTGGCTAAAAATTTATTATCGTGGCATGAAAGGCATGGTATTAATTATAATATAACTATGTTGTGCTTTAAAAAGCCGCACTCAAAAGGTTTTTAAATGTGGTTTTACTGGAAAGCCTTCTGATAAATTACAGGTCCGTTCTTCTAGCGTAAATAGAAATAAACTGTTGGATTTTATCAGGTCATGCACAGAAAATTTAGAAATCTCAAATAATTTAATGCAAATCTTAATATAACACACTTTTTTTTAAAATAAAATAAACATTTTATCCAAAAAACTTTATAAATTAATTATTAACAACAGTTATAAAATCTCGAACTTCTCACTCTGACTAGAATATATTGGATAGCCTTAAGATCACTAACCCCGAATAAACAAACAAAAAAATTATAAATTATTTTAAAATATAAGTAGGTGTATTAAATTTACTTACCTTATTACCCTGATGTTGTACTGCCGAAATTTCAGCAATATAATATGTAGCTATAAAGTTGTAAGTTCTTTGATGTGTTATAAAAGTGAATGTGAGTCCGAAATATCCTCTGGCTGCTCGTATTTGAAGGAGTGAATCTACGACTTATGAATAAATTGATTTGCTGGCCGTCATAAGCAACGTCCCTCTCTACGCAGTAGTATTTTCATCTTTTTCTCAGACTTGTTAAAGCGTTTGTAAGTGATCTCAAAGTTTTGTTTTCTACGTTGTACACGATGTGGGCGAATTTCCCCTCTTAATTCTTGACTGTATGATAATGCTGGGCAAGTAAGCTGTACAATCTTTATTATTTTTAAAGCTAGGTTTTCCTTTTTTTTTTTTTTTTTTTTAATGTCCTTCAGACGATTATCTTTAAATATTATATTCAAGTCTACGTTTCAACGACGTCCAATTTGATAACATTGATAATTTAATTGAACAGTACTTAGTACGCATTTGCCTCTGTCTCAAGGGGTTAGTACGTACAAGGTTTCTGGAAGACTGATTATTCAAGCAGGAGTGGCTTTGGGACAAGTTGAAGTTCGGTTTCCAGAGGATTATTATGCTGGTGTAATCATCGAGAAAAGTTAAAGCTTGTCTGAGATTCACATTTTACAATCTTCATCGATTTATGAAAATGGGATGTGGAATATAATTGAATGAATGTATTGAAAAACATAATTTTTATTTTAATTCGTTAGTCCATAGTTGTCAAGACAAAACATGACTCTTACGCACTTACCCGTATGTCACGCACACTTGTCACACAACAGAGGTCTCTATCGTGTTTTGCTGGGTGACTGCGGACAAGCGCTTAAAAAATAGAAAACTGTTGAGGGGAAATGCAAATCACAAATTATTTTGAAGAACAGTTTCTTTAGCTTTCCATTATGCCAAAAAAAATAATAATAACCCTGACAACTAAACACCAATACAACTTCCCTGCAAAAGTTGAAAGACAAAACTTAATCAACAGGTTGGAACTAATATTTTTACAACTCGTTATACTTCACCTTAGCGAACTTTCGTTGCTGATTTCCGATACATCGGTGTTTAGGCTTCATGTTCCGTAAAGGGCAGAACTTCTCAGTTGAGGGTTTTAATTTAACGAAGTAATTACGCACTAATCCTACATCACCCTACTCAGAGATTGTAAAATGTCTAATTACAAAAAAATTGTAATTAGCTATTTTGTAATGTCTTTGGTTATCTATTTTAAATCTAGTTTCACGAAAGCTCAATGCGATTGTAAAAGTGGGAGAGTTATTTCTTATTCTAACTCGGTTTCTACCCGGGTTGGACATGTTTGGTTTAAGAAAAAGGGGAGCCATTTGTCTCGAAAGTAAGTCTTGTTCATCGGACTGTAGAGGGCAATTGAATTGTTGGCTCATAGATGGATTGATTGAAAATTATGGCTAAGTTGTGAGGAGTAAATTTGATATGAATAAAATATAAAATTTTTATATAAAAAATTATAGCCCGCTTACTTTGTTTGCACGATGGTACTAATGTCCCAAATACAATTTTTATATTCATTAAATTTATTGAAAGAAAATTTAAAAAATATAAAAATAATAATGCATGATATAAAAAAAAAAAAAATCTATGTCGAGTTTTTGAAAAGGTTGTTTGCAATGTAGTAATAAGAGTGGAATAGACCCCGAGAGAAGTAAATATTCGACACAAAGCTGCTTTCAATTACACATTAATTTTGTAGGCCCGTTGGTTTCTCAAATGACGCTTCCGGTGGCCGGCATGTGACCATGACCGGAAACACCATCTGCCAGTCGAGTACTCCGCTACGAATATCGTAATTTGCCAAAAGGCAAAAAATATTGTGAAATATTTTATTTTTTGCACTCTTTATATTAATATTCATCGTTCTCTGCTGGTAAAAACTCCACGAATGCTCAGTTTTTCGATGAAATGTCTATTTTTCGATGTGACATTGTAAAACCCGTATGCGTGATCTATTTTTCCTCCTCGCGTTCATAAAATTATTTCAAAGCATTAAGCATAATCCCTTCCCACAGAACAAAACGTTCGAACGTTCCTTTCTTGCCCGCTCCATCATCCTCTGGAATTCCCTCCCTTTTAATATCCCAAAAATACGCTGTCAATTCATGAAATTTTAACTCAAGAGCTGTATCTTGATTAATTGTATATAATTGTGTCAATTATCGTACAAAGCTTTAACTCCGTGAATTATTTCATTATTTTTATTTATTTTTTTTTTTAATTTTTAAAAAAAAATTTTGTTGATTATATTAAATGAAATTCTGTTTAGAAGTGAGAATTTGTTTTTAATGTTGTTTTAACTCAGGATTGTTCTACTCGTATTATTTTTATATTTTTATTTTCTACGGTTTTTCTTTCTTTTCATTTTTTTGTCAGTAAGATTATGTTGATTATATTTTTTACCAGAAAGATATTCTTTTTTTTTTTCGTTACTTATATGTTCAATTGATATTATTGTAAATATTAATTGGCCTTTATTAATGTATTCTTTGGCCAGAAATTTGTTTCTGTTATCTTTTTTAATTGTACATACTTGTTATTCTAAAGGACCTGGTCCCAGAATAAAGTTTATTTTTCTAAAAAAAAAAAAAGTTTTTTAATCACCTCTAGACAAGTGCGTATCCAGCTCAAAACAAAAAGAGGGAAGGCAATTTTATAAATTTAATTTCTTTCATTTAGAGGCTGAGAGATTCATGTAATAATTTACAGTAACATTAAAAATAACACATTTTTTTTAAAAATTAATTCTTAAACAATAATTTAATTTTTCCATGCTGGAAAGGGGGACACAGATCTCCCATCTACACTCATATCTCTCGATAAAGCCCCGCGGCCACCTAATGCATAACATATGGGAAATGAGACGAAAAGATATTAACGATCCAAACAAGAAGAATTGAATTAGGGCCAATCCACTTCAGCGCCGTCGTCAGCTGAACCAAGGCCTGGGGCAAAGTAATATAGCGGTCCTCCGCCCATTCAATGTTGGTCAATAATATTAATATATATGGAATAAGTTTTTTATTAAAACGAAACTTAAAACTACATTTTAATAATAAGAGTTTATAGTATTACAATTGGTAGTTCATCTACACGATGGCTGTGTCTTGTCATTTATAAGAGTTCGGCTTTGTCTTTCGTGAGGTTTAAATCTCGTATCAGATCGTTTAACTCACCCTGTGTAATTCCGTGTGGCTCATTCAAGTTATCTGCCGGATCAAAGACGGAATATTGTGACATAGAAGGCTCACTTACAACGTCTGTTGAAACGACTTCATCGAGATCAGGCAGCAGTTGATAATCTTTTGGAGGATTGGGAATATTAGAATATTCTAAAGTCCACAAACCTGAGATGTCCATGACTTACCTTGACTCCAAAGTAGGCTTTTACCGTCTGAGATAAAAGTCCTTTTTGAGCAGAGAATGTCATTTTACCAGATATATAGCAAAAGTTGTCAGTAGTATTGACGCATTTGCGAGGTATTTTCAGTTTTCGTACACAAAAAGTTAGAAAGTATCACTGATAATGAGCTTAAATTCGGTATGCGGGGTTGTTTCCTAGACAGAACTATACCTCAAAAGTGGGGAGAAGAGGGTAAACTTCGCTATGTTTGCCTAAAATTTTATGGTTTTTAAAGTTGTGTGCACCTCTACAGCCCCATCAAGTTAAATTTGAGGGTTAAAAATTTGTGTGTAAATTACTCAATTTACACACAAATTACTCAGGTATCATACTGTATGAGTTTGATAAAAGTACGTGATATTATTTATTACTTATAGCACTGATTTTTATATTTGCTCAAAAAACATTTTGACTATACATTTTTCAGTCAATTCGGCCCATCTGAATCGCGGAATCCGCGGATTTAGCTCTCCCCTGGCTCTCCCAGACGGCGGGTCTGGTCGACTTATCCAGCAAAATCATTCGAAATCGTTTGAATCGAAAATCAGTACTTGGACTACTCTAGCGATGCAGTTCATTGAACTATCACTCTTTTTTTCCTGGTCACTGTAGACTATCTCACTAAAAATAAGCTGAATGCAGAAAAAACTAAATCTATCCTCATCGGTTCCAAAGCCCTCTTAAATTCCCTTCCTTATTTTCACTTACTTTTCCTCAACAATATTTTTATCCCACTCCATAACTCTGTTAAAAACTTTGTAGTCACCTTCGACCAACACCTGTCCTGGAGTATTTATGTATCTGAAAATTCAACTCCTTGAACTCCAGAATCCAACCAATCAATATTTATATTCCATCACGTAGAACTGCTTCCTTTGACAAATCCTTTCTTATTCGTTCCTCCTCTTGGATCGCCTTACCTATCTCTATCCGTAAAATCTCTTTCTTTCTTCCTCTTCTTCCATGGCGCTACAGCCCAATGTGGACCATGGCCTCCTCACTAAGCTTTCGCCAGGTGGTTCGGCATTGTGCCGCTGTTCTCCAGTCTTTGATTTTTAGTAGGGTTCTAACATCTTGGGTTTCACAGTCCTCCCATCTCTGACTAGACCGTCCTGTGCCTCTGGCTCGGTAAAGATTTCCGTCCAGGAGATGTTTTGGGGTACCTTCATTATTCACCCGGACAACACTTCCAGCCCAGCGAAGTCATCCAAGCTTTATAAATTTTATGATATTAACTTTCCCAAATAGCTCATACAGTTCAACGCATCTTCCTTCAAATATCAATGATTTCTTCACCTCCGTGAAATTCATTTCTCCTATCAAATATAAAATTTGTACATAAAGCATTCGATAATTTAGCCTAAACAATAGGGTGTACTTCCATTGTTAGTTCGTTATTTGATATATACAAACATTACATATATTGTTTTCAAAATAAGGAGTTACATAGGATTTTCGTTCGTTGTCCCCAAACTGTACATAACGTTAATTTATTCAAAATAAAATTGACCTGTGCTTGAATTTGTTTCCCCATTTTTTGTTTTGTGTTTTTTAAACATGATCCAGAACCATATACAACTCCATAATTAGTTTAGGAAACAGAGATGGAATTCATTTCGGATATTTGCTCATTAGGTTCAACAACGCCTTAATGCTCTCCTGTTAGGGTCGGAAGGACGTGTTATCCTACAGGTCACTAGCGGATTAAAGATGGGGAACAGAGTGCTTTCGGGCAGAAATCCCCAAAACAAAAAAAATAATGTTTGTTTGCATTGATCCATTTTTGTTTATCTGAGCAAAATAATTAAACAATTACAATCTGTTCTCTTTTTAAATCAAAACACATTACAAAAAATGCTTTGTTAATATAAGCCTACTATTATAATCTATCTCTATCCCCAGACCCGCGGTGTTAGCTCCCCAAAATTAAATTTTGTGTCCTCTACAGCAACAGGTCACCAATTTATTTTAGCTTGAGGTTCCAAAGATTTATGCTTTGGGTCCGCCTTAAAATCAACCGTCAAAGCAAATCGAGATTTCGTTTACACGGTGACAGTTTTCTGCCGTGGTAGTACTGTCCCGACATTAACATGGTGTGGTAGTGCGGCAATGTCCTTCTACCGACCCATACAGTAAACCTTGTGATAGTTAAAAAAAATGGCGGATATAGAACAGCTGACTGAACACTAGCAGTTTGTAGTTCACCATAAAAACTAAATTATATAGTTTTTATTCCTCTTCCAAGAATTAAATGACGTCAAAACGTTGGATTCAATCAATTTCAAGCTCAGAAATAATCGAAATATACAATTGATTAGTTGGTTAGGTTAGGCTGAAAAGTCACTGCAGCGACAGTACTGTCAGGACCGGTAATGCTGTCATGACAGCGACACTCCAGACCCGGTATCTGTCACCGTACAAACGCATTCAACTTCTGCCTCGTGCTTACTTAAGTTCTGCTGCTACTTGCTCGGCAATCACGGTCTCCTTGTAAAATTAATAATTGTTTAAGATTCTAATAATTATTTATCATGATAGTATTTCTTATTATAAATACATGATTTTTTTTTTTTTTTCTGTTCGAATCCCAGGGGTGAGAATTGTTTATATAAAATAAATTTGTGTATGAATATCGTTTTTTACGGGTAATTTTAGTTGACAAGCATTCAATAATGGTTTAATTATATTTTTACTAAACCGAGGAGGTTATGAGGGTTTTACGCAATTGAGAAATGCCCGTAAAGAGTCTTTTTATCTTATATTATGTTTTAACTTATATTAGGTTAATATTCAAAAGGCAGATGGTAGATAAGGTTTATAAATACAAAGTAGAATTGACTATTTAGTAAATTTATAATCACGTATCTAAGATTCTAATTATCTATTCCAAATTATTTTCTGGTAAAATAAATATGGTTCAATTAGAATGTTTCTGGGTCATTCTCAAATAAAATGCCACTTTGCCAGTCTTGAAATTTCTAGAAGGTCGGTATTTTTAATTTTTTAGATTTTGTTTATTTTAAACCTCTCAATCAGTATTCAGTTCGTTTCAAAGGAACGCACATTTTGATGTATAAAAACTTTAAAAATAAAAAGTATGTAAAAAAAAAAGTTCTTGTGAAAAGTTCACACGAGTTACATTATGTTCAAAGTTGTTTTTTTTTTTTTTTATGATTTTCCATTAAAGCATTGGGTTTCCTTGATCTCGACGAATTCTGTCTGAAGTGAACTTCAAAAACTGTTCACTGTTATTAAATATTTTAAATAAAAAACTATTTTGTGATTACAGGGGTTCACTGCATAATAGTGACTAGTCCTACGGAATATCGCAGAAAAATCAAGAAAAAAAAATTGTTCGTAACTCTCGTGACGTTTGAGGGTTTTCTATTTAAAAAAAAAAATAGAAAATTGAAAATCGTAAAACTAATGTAAAAACCGCGGAGGGAGAGGAAAAAAGAAGTAAAACTCGCGAGCAAGCCAGATTTTTTACTTTTTTGTGTATATATATATATATATATATATATATATATATATATATATATATATATATATTATAATAGTTGCTCGTGCAATGAATGGTTGACCGCCCTCTAGTCAAGTAGTCCCAATTGTGAAAACACCTGCTTCCCTCTTGCGTGAATCAAGCGGAACATATAATATCCTCTGGCTTCTACATTTGCAAGAAAATATATATCTAGGAGATTATATTTTAGTTGAATATGCCGGCCATATATATAAATAACTAAACAACTAAAATTAAATATATATATTTAAATATATATATATATATATATATATATATATATATATATATATATATATATATATATATATATATATATATATATATTTTAGTTAATTTTTTTTATTATTTTATTTTTATTTTTCACGGATGTGGAAATAAGTTACTTTTAGTTCGTTTCTCAGTATCCATTTGTCGATTAGTCTTATATACAGTTGAAGGTAGGTAAAAAAAAGAAAACATTTTTAAAGTTTACATTAAATTTGCTTAGGAATATAAACATTTGAAAATTTAGTTAAGAAATCCAAAATCAAAGATTATCATTTCCATACTGCAATAGCAACAGCAAGAAAACTGAAAATAAACTAAAAATTCTCCAAATAAAAGCATACCCATCAAAATTAAGAAATTTGGACATTTTTAAGAAAAGTATCAATATTTTTCAGTTGGAAGTCTAAGCTAGGCTTGATGGAGATCAACTTGATTCTTAAGTCCTCTTGAATACTTGAGTGCCTTCTTTTGTTAAGGTAACCATCCTGAATCAGTTTTATTAATTGTAGATAGAATTAATAAATATAATTATTCTCAATTATATCTTATAATTGATTCATTCAATAATAAGTAAAAAAAATTTTTATCCCTCATTGAATTTATTGAAAAAATAATTTTATCCATTATTTTATTTTCTCGTGCACGTACCACCGTCTGGGAACCTCTCTTCTACACGCCTTATTGAGGAAAAGGCTTTATATTATAATGCAGTTCATTAGAAATGACTACCTAATTAATAAACCAATGTTTTAAATTTAAAATGTTAAGCCCAGTAACATAACTCTATTTACTGACAATCAACAATGGACCATCACATACAATTACAATTTTACAATAAACTTTGTTGCCAATCCGAGTAAGCCCAAATGCCGGAGACAGAATCCAAAAAATCTTGAATGAAATGTGAATCTAAAATACCGCCTATTTTTAGATTTAGCTCTTTTCTCTTTTATTTTTGTTGGCATGGGTTTAAGGGAGGGTTCTTAGTAGATTAATCTGTAATAAATTAAAATATAGCCCATAATAATCATTTATTGAAAATTCAATTTATAATAGCTCTGTAAAATATAAAAATACTTTTAAAAAAGAACGGCAAAATTTTAAATGTTTAACCTTTTATAACTTACTAGCTGTCCCGGGGATACTTCGCTATTGCTGGATTTTAGTATATATATATATATATATATATATATATATATATATATATATATATATGTATATGTATATATATATATATAGAGAGAGAGAGAGAGAGATTTAATGGACACAATTAAAGATAAAGATAAACATTATTGTATATATAACTGTAATATAAAAAAATCAAATTAATTGAAGCTCAAAATAGAATTAGTTGACCCGTTCAAAAGAAAAACCTGTGAACCCTTGTCCTGACCCAACTAAGAGGATTGGTGATAGTTCGATAGGTTCGATAATATCGATTCACAGCTATCGACTCCATCGATTCAATATATATTAATGTTTACATTTAAATTAAAGTGAGGAGCACAGATTCCCTCTATGGTGGGTCGATTTGAGAGACTTGCGGCTTTGTTTTGGGATATCCCTATAATATCCGAGAAATAAAAAAAACATATTTATAATACCAGTTATGTTAAAGGGCAGATTCAGAGCCGTTATTACAGGTTTCAGTTTAATTTTAACAAAAGCTTTAACGGAAACCAGTAAGAACCGTTCCAAGCCTGAATTTACTGCATTGTTTGTAAGGATCAGTTTTACTTTACGAAATAAACTCTCATTTGGCGTTGAAATACCTATAGTGTACAGGAAATAGGCAACACGTCCATGAACCATGAAGATAATATAGTTTAAATTTGGTAGAGAGTGGTTCAGTAGTGTTGCGGTTAGACCTTGCAAACGAAAAATGGGCTTTTATATAATAGTTTAATTTAAGATTTATTATAATAATTATATAATAAAAAATAATAATAATAACAAAGATAATTATCTTTTAGATTTTTATTCACGATAGATTGATTCAATAGTAGTTATAGAATAGAACTATTGAAATCTTTCCTTCAAAGGAATTTAAATAAAATAAATAAGGATTTCAAAACAATCCCAATGCAAATATAATAATTGAGTCAAATAATCCAGCGTGGGCTGAAAATCTAGCGAAAATTAATATTTAAAATTGATTTTAAAAAAAAAAAAAAAATTCGTTCATCTATTTAAATATATTATTATATCTTTTGTCGGTCTTTCGCCTCATGAATGATTCTCTATTCAAATTCCGCTCATTCAAATAATACAAACCGTAATGAATTTAAATCTATTTGGAGGATATGAGTCATATTGAGTCAGCTCGCCTGGAAATCCAAGTGATTCATAAATTCCCAGCAGAATTCAAAGCGATAGCAGGTGCCTTCTGATAGTTTCATTAGATTAACCATATGATATATGTTTGAATATTGTGTACATAGAGCTAAATAGCATCTCGATATATTACAGGAAATTCACCTCACTTCTAAACATTAATTTTAACAATGGTTTCGTTTCTGTGGTTTTTTGTTATATTATTCTGATAAAACAACTGGAATTCCCCCATTGTAATAATTAGAAATGTAATTACCCTAAATTAATTATCAGAACAAAATTAAAGTCAAAGAAATTTAATTAATGGTACTATTCGTTAACGACGTATTGATGCATAGTTTATTGTAAACAAAAATAGTAATTATAGAATAACATAATATAATTTTTTTTTCTTGTTTAGAAGTCTGACAAATATTCTGAAAATTACTGTTTATAAATATAGAATTGCGTAAAATTATTATGATGATTATCAAAACTAACATATATCTTTCCATGGATCTTACAGAAGTCCTCATCTTGTTTATTGTTCTGTGGTTCAGGATCCATATTTCACAGCTGTATGTTAGGACTGGGAAAACACTCATGTTCCACAGCCTTCAATTTAATTCATGGAAGGATATATGTTAGGAGAAACAGAAGAACGAACAGATGAATAAGAGGAAGAGCCAACCTCCCTTATCAGGGCCTCCACAATAGAAAATTGAAATGGACGGGGCATATAATAAGAACAAATGACGATCGATGGACCAAGAAGATCATGGAATGGTACCCAAGAGAATGGAAACGAAGTAGAAGTCGCCCCGAACTAACTTGGGATGAAAAAATGAGAAAGACTTGTTGAGAAATTGAGGAATGGAAAATAATGGGATATTTTGAATAGCTTACTTGTGTGTTTTTAGAACTGAGGATGAATGTATAACATTCGAAACTAGTTTTCAATAAAACTAATTTATAGAAGTGGCAAATAATTTATCAATCCCTAATTAGAAAAGAATTGGTGCATTTTGAAATTTGGTAGAAAGAATTTTTTTAATAATAATAATAATAATAAATTCTTTATTTATTCCGGGACATATCCCTTTAGAATAATATCACATGTAAAATCAGTAGACCCTTAGAGTAGAACAAAAAAGAATATGATATTGAGCAAATGAACAAATAAGAAAAAAAAAATTAAATTATAATAAATAATAATGGCATAGCTTTTAAACCTTTAAGCAAAAATAAACTTCCAATATTAATGCATTAAAAATAAATACAGTTAAAAAGAATGAATTTATATTAATAATAAAAGTAAAAATAATGCATTAATACATAATTTGGTGCAAATTTTAGTTGAAATTTGTATATAGGAAGTGAACATTCTCTGTGTTTGTTTGTTTTGTTATTTTTTCCATACTTAATTGTATGTTTTTTTTTTCTCCTAATTTTATTTGAACTCCAAGAAAGCCTCTGCTACCAACTGATTTTGTGCTCAAGATAATTTTTTTCGGATTATTGTTGTAATTAATTTCTACTTTATATGAACAAATAAAGGTTTATTATTATTATTATCAAAACTATTGTTATTATTTGTGTTGGAATATATTTCATTTATTTGTTTTTATATCATGCTGTTGAGATGACATTTAAAAAAAAAAAAATTAGTCAACAAATTTTTTATTATTTTCTTATATAAAATTAATCAGTATATATTAATAAATGATAGAATTTCTGTGATCCCACATTAATTTTATTAATAAAAACTTTTTACATAGTCATTATTTTATTTTGTAACGTTTTGGCCATTTTCAAATTCTATTATTTTGTTACCTACGTCCTAATATAAAATATTATTAAACATACTATTAAAGTCAGTACTTGTCATAAATTTAACTGTTTTGAATTTTCTTTTTTTTGGTTCAATCAGTTCAATTATTTTCTTATTGGTAACATAGCATTTATTGTTTCTCATATGTTATTAAATTTAAAAAAATATTATTTATTCCTGAATGGCATACATAACTATCACCTTATTCATTTAACTGAAACTTATTTTCTGTTTTATTTTCCATTCAGTAGATATTTATTACTGAATGAGTAAAATTTAAGGAGTAAAATCACTACGAAATATCGTCATTGCCGCCATGATATTAATTATTAACATTCTAAAATGGCAGGTAAATAACTGTAATTTATCTGAAGACTATCATGCAAGTGTCACATGGATTATTTCTGGAGGTAATTGTTGCACATGCTTATAAACTAAGAATAAGATGATTCTTTTTTGATCAATTTAAATTATTTGTCAGCAAAGGAGTGCTTTTCACCAACACGTAGAAGTTGGCTGTGCTACTACATATTCGCAATGAAATTCCATCAATGCCTCTAGCGAGTGCCGCTGATATGAAAGATACATATGAAAATATTAAACTAGCTTTAGAGAAAATCCAATATGGAAAATATAAATAGTATATCTGTGTTGATTTAAAGATCATTGCTTTATTGCTTGGTTTGCAACTTGGGTTCACCAAATTTTGCTGTTTTTTGTGCGAATGGGACAGCAGAGATTAGCCTAAACGTGAATCTCTTATTCTTGGCCTGAAAAATGTGCCACACGTACCTTTAGTGAATTCTGAAATATATATATATATATATATATATATATATATATATATATAGAGAGAGAGAGAGAGAGAGAGAGAGAGAGAAATTTCGTCAAATCTATAGATAAACTTTCTGATGGATTCTTGTATTTGAAATCGAAATTCGCCAGAGTCAGTGATGTTAAACTGAAAGAAGGAATTTTTATAAAACCACAAATATGGCCATTAATGGATGATGAACATTTTGAAGGACTGTTGCAAATATACTGGAAAAAGCAGCCTGGCAACATATAAAAATGTCTGTTGCAATTTTCTTTGAAGCCATAAAGCAGAAAACTTCCGTGAGATTGTTGCTGATCTGAATTATTATAAAGCTATAGCATGCAACATGTTATAAAAATTCACTTCTTGCACTGTCACTGAAGACTTCTCGGAAAATCTTTGGGCTGTCAGCGATGAGCACGGTGAGCGTTTTCGTCAGCAAATTTCTACAATGGAAAAGAGTTACCAAGGCAAGTAGAGTTCTAATGTGCTGGCTGACTACTGTTGGAACAAGAAGAGAGATGTTCCGGATGCAAAGTATGGCCGAAAATCTCTATCTACCACTTTCTAGGTAAGTCAGAATGAGTAGTTTATAAAAAATTAGATTGAATATCCCATAAAACTTCTGCGTGATGGGAAAAAACTGAAATGATACTTGAATTCAACAAGAAAAATATTTCTAGAATCTGTTAATGTTTTTCTTGTGAAAGAAAAATAGTTCTTTTTTGTAGACCAGTATTAGGAAATTTCGCGACGACCATGGCGATGTATTCCTTGAAAATTCGTAATTATTACAAGATAATTCAAGATTGCACAATTGTATCATTCTTTATTTTTCTTCGTACAAGAATAAATATAAGATATTTATGCAAACAAATTAATGAGAAATATAGAATTATCATTTCTTCTTGAATTTAACTTTATTTTTTTAAATTTTTACACATGAGTTTTTGTGTTGAAAACTGGCATTTCTCCCTTCTCTATAGATGGTTTCCTCATAATTTTAAAATAATAATTCAAAATAAACATTAATTTTTAAATTTGAATAATAACATGAAAAAAATATGTTTGAAATGGGGTTTTATCCAAAATTATTATCTTTTTATGCCAATATGAACATAATAACTTCTACTTTACCATTGTAACAATAAATATTTATTCCCCTTTAATCTAATTATTATTAATTTCGTTACGTATTCATGAACGAAATTTGCAAAATACAGTTAGTAAAGTAATCAAGGATTATGCCTTTCCATTGGTGTATATCATTAGGGATGGAAATGGGATATGAGATGTGAAATTTCGATATAATTTTCGTATATTAATATCGAAATTATTATCATATAGCTAAGAAAAGTATGTTTGATTAAATAAGATGTTACTTCTGTAACTTCGGTTTAGAATGAAATCAATAAATATTAATTAAAATAGTAATGTTAACCGTTAACTTGGTGACAGGTAGTTGGAAAAATGATGGATGTTGTAGTATAGAGAAATACCCGTTTGGACTATTACTTATTAGATCGTACGTTTTAATTAATTAATGTTTGTGTTGCTTTGAATAATTTTGTTTTATATAAATGTTTTGTTACGTTTGTTGCAATCATTAACTAATCCTTTAGATGTATAATTGGTTGCTGCAATAGGTCCAATTGTTTTGAAATTTTTAGATTTGATTCAATTCGGATTCATTATCTTTTTCATTTTGGCTGAGGAAGCTGTAGGCTACTTCAAATCATATTTTCCGTTTATATACATCTTTCCTTCCGATCCTAGTTTCCAATGTCTTCCACCAAAAGTTATTTTAAAATATAATGTAAAACATCTCAAATTTGATAAATACGACTTTTATATCAATATAAATTTTGGTTAAAATTGGTGAGTCGAAAGGGGTACTTTACTTGAAAATTATAATAAACATATATCAAAAATTATATTAAAATTAAATACATAGATTACTTTACATATGATTCAGTAATAAAGATTACAAACGCGATTTTTTTCCCTACTCTAATCAAACATTTTTATTACTTGTTTTAAGTGTTAAAATTGAGTGTAAAATACTTGTTTTCCTCTCCATTTGTGAGATGAACAAGTCTGCAACAGGAGAATAAAATATAAGCTAAGTGGGTTCTTCTGCTTAAAATGTCGATTTTCATTACTTTATCTAGTGACATTGACAGTTCTAACGTTGTCACGAGACACGAAGAAATATCTTGCGAACTTGTTACCTACTCAAAGAAAACATTTAATAACGGAATGAGATCTCCAGAAACAAGAGCTTGTGTGTATCAATAGATGGATGTCACGACGCCGAGTGTCGTTTTTACCGCTATCTTCTGAAACTAGTAACCAAATTCAGGATCACTTTTTGAACCACCAATTTATAGTTTAATAGGCGTATAAGGAAATCATGTGTTGTCCACATCAGACATTTTTTTTAGTCTTTTGATGTGAGATTCGCTGTCACTGAGTCCCAGTGATCTTATCTTTTTCTGCCCTGAAGATACCTCTATTAGTGAAACGTTGACTAGCAATTTACTGAAATTCGGGTGAATCAAGAGATTGTTTTTTTAATCATCCAATGATACCCTAACATTTTTTTTTATAATTAGCATATATAAAAGGGCAACGCACTCGTATTCGTTATTCAGAAAACCTCGGCATACTTAAATAAAAGGCCTATTTTTATAATTTTAGACGGCATTATAATGCTGATAAGGTTAATAATGATGGAAGATACAGAACAATGAGGAGAACTGACCAGCATACACGGGGAGTCATAGGTTAGCGGTCCTTAATTGTAACTCTCTTCGGGGGAATGGGAAGGGGCTTGTTAAAATTCGTTCCCATCCAGAGGGCGGTAGGGGTACAGTTACTAACGGCACATATTTCTACTCTACAATCCGCGCGGCTTCCACCTATGGAATTAAATACTGTCCCGAGTCACTGGGTCTCCGGGCTTATAATGTATTACAAGAGCATAAACCAGGATGTCAACAAATAAATTATATAAAAGGCACAACGAGCCCGGAGGTTCGATCCCTATAACAGTCCCTCCACTAAATTTCGTCAAAACTCCTATCATCCCAGGTACGTTTCGGTCGACCTTTAAGTGACTCGTTCATTATCTATCTCGACAACTTTACACGCCCATTTCATTAGTCGCGATGCTATCACCTCAATTATATTCACCGGGTGCAGTTCACGCGTTTTGTAGCCACCTAAATTCTCTTGTTGACTCCGACACGCCTCTCTAAAGGCTAACTAAAAAGGTTTTAGTTATTTTTTTTGTCCATCACGTCTCGCTTCAAAATTAGGAAAATTTACAACTAAATTTTCTTTGTTACGGAATATCCGATTTTCGTTCTGTAAATTGCAACTTACTCCTCATTAATATACAATTGACAAACAAATGCTTGAAGGTTGTAGTTTGTCAAATAAGAGTAGCAACAATATTTAAATAGAAAAAAAAAATTGTTTTTATAATTTAGATTAAAAAAAAAAGTTTCATACCGCTTTAGGGATAGATGTGTAGAATATTTTGGTTAAAAGAATTGAAGAAAAAAAACTGTAATTAATAAAATAAAATTTTCTCGCTAAAGAATTAGTGGGCGGGGAGCGCTTAGTTAAATGGATGGGGGCAGGTCCTGGTCAGGAGAAACATTTTTGGCTATAATACATCGCCAATAGGGACGTTGCTACAAAAATTTATTGAAAGGCACAGAATCTAAAATGTCCATACAGTTTGGACTGGGTTTTCCAAGTATATTAAATATTTTAATTTCCTAAACTATATTGCGAAATATTGTAATTTTCACGAACTGTTTTTAATTTGAACTTATCACTTAACTATTGCGAATGTTGACATTTGACAAAAAAAAATTGTTTTCAATTCAAACACAGTATTTTATCGATAAAATTCTAATTTCTCAAACAAAAGGTATGAATAAATCCATAGAATTTATTCTTACACTCTTTTTATTCTTGAGCTACACTTTTAGCTCCAACGTATCATTAACTAAGGATGGTATGTACAACTGAAACTTTGTAAAATAATAAAATAAAGTTGGTGAAGTAAAATAAAGTCCATTATTCTTAATCGAATTAAATATTTCTTCACCTAAATAATAAGAAAAATGTATTGGTATTGGTTTTAAATTTTAGTAACTCTGAGGAAGATGCTTTTCTACTTTTTCCCAAATTTTTGGGATTTCCAATTATTTAGAGGGATAACACCCCATCTGTCCCTTCCTGGTCGCTACATATACTAAATTCTTCAATTAGTGTTTTTGTAATGAAACGGTCCGCATCTTTTGTTGGTGGGATTTTTATTTTGATATAAAAATGAGGGAAAATAAATTTTTTTTTACAAAATCTTCATTCAGATTACGTTTTTTAGTCTAAAGGAGAAAACCGGATCCGTCAAATAAAATAAAACAGTAAGTGCACATTTGCGCTCTGTTCCGCGAATGCTCGGAACGCGCGCAGCATGTTCTCTAGATGTGTATGGAGTTTTGGAGCAGCGCTGTGAGCGCGACGATTCATCTCCTTTCGGTTTCTTCAACGAATACTTTGAGTGTTCGCTTTTCAGATTTGAACGGTCAACGTGACAGATTTATTGTTGTTTTTTTCGTGCTCATGCGATAATTGTTTTTCAGGATAATTGAAAAGTTAAACAAAATATTACATTTCAATTAATATCTTGAAATTGTTATAATTTTAAGGAGGAGTTGGGAAGAGTGTCGTATGTGAAGAAAAACACATTAATAAGTGGAACTTATTTTTTATTGTGTGCCAACGTTTCCGGCCTACATTGCACACCTCAGGACTAATAAAAAACAAAACAAGATAACAAGCTATATAATATGACAGTTTTGAAGTATAAAAAATGAAAAATTAAAAATAATGTAGATAGAAAGATATAGATAAATAAAGTATCGTCTTAAAAAAATATAAATAAAAAGTATGACAATATGAAATTCAGGACACAGTCCCGCTAATCTTGACAAAGGACTTCTCTCAGAAAGCATCTACATCCAATTAGAATCCCTTTCCATCAATCAAAAAACCGACAAACAAAACCAATCCCTAACCTATTCCCAAATCTTTAAAAGAACAATAATACATTCTGATCCGTTTCCATATTCCACCGTCCACTCTCATCTCCATTATCAATACTAACATCTTGTTAACGTTTGATTTATTTATTTCTATTTTTTGTTTATTTTCGTTTTTTACAACTTCTTATTTAATTAAGACTCCATTCAACCTTTCTACATTCTGACCTTTTTTTGTCTTTTTATACCAAAATCCAATTTTTATTTATTTATATCCCTAGCCCATCCGTCCTTAATTCATCCGACACCATTAATTCAAATCGATAGGTTAACCATATATAATAATAACCAATCCTCCATATCAATAGTTTTTACCATAATTTACATATTACTCTAGCTTTATAACTTAAATATTATTCTAAGATTATTATATTATATTTATCTATTATTAGACATGCTTATGACTACTATGCAAAATGACTGCTGAATGTTCGCGGATTTTCTATGGATTTCTGGACGTTCGCCGGACGAGCAGTGCACGCTAGGAGCGCAAGTTTATAATTATTTGCATATGAATCTATGAATTTCTAGACAATTCCGCCATTTTTTAAATTTTACAAAAAAACTATACAATTTTTAGGTAAAGTGATGCAGGCCTAAAAAATATATCCAATCCATAACTGTGGTCAATTTAATAAGCACAAATGTTTATTAATGTGAAAAATAAAATAAATAAATATATATACATATATATATATATTATATACATATACATATATATTATATTATATATATATATATCAGTTGATGTCCGCATGATGGTATAGAAGGATCAATATTTTTTATATATATATTGTATTGTGTTTAGTAGTTCCCCAAATGAGCAATAAGTGAATAATATTTAAATTTAATTTTAATTTTATGTATGTATGTATATATATATATATATATATATATATATATATATATATATATATATATATATATATATATATATATATATATATATAATGTCTCAAATAAAATTAAAAAGACATTGTTCGTATTAGATCATAAAGGCAATCGAGAATTTCCGATGATCTCTAGTTTTCTCAGCATGTAATCTAAGGACATTGACCGATCAAGACGTCCTTAAACAGTTTTCTCATATCGCATAGGATGTACAAGCTCAAATTCTACAGGTGGCAAAGAATGGGTGTCACATTACGGAAGTCGTGTAAAATAATATCACTGCACACCTAATGGCAATATATCGTATCTGTTATTTATATATAATACATATTTATTATGTGTGTGTGTGTGTGTGTTATTTTTATATATAATAATTTATTGGGGTATAAATAGAAGATTCCATAGACAAAGTCTTAAGTATCTAAATTACCGGTAATCAACTAACGGGTAAAATCCACATCTCCATCACATACAAAAAAAATTAGGTGCGGTGCGCGCATCACACAACTTTCTCTTACCGTCCTATAATAATTATCTTTTTAATATAATTTTTAAAGAGTTCACATAAACAATACTTGAAGTAAACCCGGCAGCATTCACTTCTTCACATCTTCTTCCACATAAGTACCATAAAACAATTTTAGTACAATTCTGTACATTATAGATTTATATTTGTCAAGTTGAAAATATATCTTAAAAGTTTCGGTTTAGTTTCTAAGGAAACATTCTGTTTCTATTAAATAATATAAAAGTAGAAATTATTAAGTTAATTTCTGCGTTTGTATTCTTGCAATACATTATTACAGAGCCTATTGCTGACAACAGATTGGCGGATTGATGGGAGAAGGTTCGGTCCCATCCGTATCCTTTCGGACGCGCTAGACTATACATCTAGGCTCTTGTAGTCCTCATAAGATACTCTGTATTTTTGCTAATTCCGGTTCGATTTCGATCATTCCTTTTTGTATTTTAGAGAGTTTAATCACCTTTCGTATGATTCCATACATAGTTTACCATAAAATACTAACTTTTTGAATTATGCGCAAATAAAATTTTCTTTTCGGTATAACTTATTCCCCTTCATTTTCTCGTTGATATAGTAAATATATGAAAAGTTAAAGGGCTTTCAGGAGAATGCATTAGGCAAGTTTTATCAAAATCGTTACAGCCGTTTACCAGAAAATTGTAAAATCCATGATATAATTACCACTTCCGGTTAGTCCGATGCGCTGTATCATTGCTATTGAGAATTCCATCACCTTATGATTTCATACATGATTTACCATAAAATACTTACTCCTTGTATTAAACGTAAATACAATTTTCTTTTCGCTATAATTTTTTTCCTGCATTTCCTTGGTGCTGTACTATATATATGAAAAGTTAAAAGCCTTTAAGAAGAACAATTTAGGCAAGTTTCATCAAAATCGTTAGAGCCGTTTTGGAGAAAATTGTAAAAAAGTGTAAAATCGATTATATAAAGTGACACTTCCGGTTAGTCGATTTTGACGAAAAGTTACTGTAACATCACATGCATATGCCTACCTTAAATACGTAATTTCAGTATCGTACGACTTTTCGTTTTTGGGCTAGGCGGTTCACATACAAACAGACCATTTTGCGAGACTTGGTCTTTTGGACTCGGAGGGACCTTAAAACGTGTATTTCCGTTGAAAACTCGATTTCGAAAATTTTCACGATCTCAATATTTCCCCTAACTATATACTTCGTATATAGGTAAGGGAAAGTAATATACGAATATAATGATTATAATAATAAATTATTAAACTAACATTATACAATAACCAACCAAAAAATGAATCTATGATACTGTAAAAGGAGACGGATCATGACATTACTACAATCAAATTTACTTTGAAATTGGGATTATGAAGTGTCGCTGCTACTGTCATTGTATGCCATCAATATTAGATTTGGCGTGGCAGTAGAAGTAGCTGTCTCGACAGTGACAGTTGATTGCTACTTGGATACGCCTTGACAATGAACTGTCGCATCTTATCCGCCTTATCAACTTTTAAGGTGCGAGCAAAAAAAAAGCATTCTTCTCATTCATTGTTGTGTTTTATACCGCAAATTGAGATTGATTCTATCCAACCTTTTAACCTTTTTAATTTTTTTTTTAATAACATTTTGACCTTATTAAATTATTAGAGGCCCATGAAAAGTTTCTCAGTTTATGAAGGGAATGCTAACCAAATTTTCAAAAACTGCCAGAACTAAGATTAGCAGCGAATCTGCTTGCTAAATTGAAGCAAGAATATCTGATGGGACACCACATGACTTTCTTGTCCGCCTATTAAACTATAAACCGGTGGTTCAAAAAGTGATTCTGAATTTGGTTACTAGTTTCCGAAGATTGCAGTATCTCCAAAACGACAAGTGGCGTCGGGACGTCCATCTATTCACACACACAAACGCAAGCTGTTGTTTCTGAAGGTCTCATTCCGTTATTATATGGAGTTTTCTTTCAGTAGGGAATAAGTTCCCAAGAGATTACTTCGTGTTCCGCTACAACATTAGAACTGACTATGTCACTAGATAAAGCATTGGAAATAGACAGTTTCGACATTTTAAGGGGGACACGCTTAACTTATATCTTATTCTCCTGTTGCAGACTTGTTCAGCTCACAAATAGGGAGGAAAAAAAAGTATTTTACATAAGAATTTTAAGTAGTAAAATTGTTTAATTAGAGTGGGGGAAAATCGCGTTTGTAACCTTTATTACCGAACCATATGATATCTATATTAAATTTCAATATAACTTTTGATGTATGTTTATTATGACCTTCAAGTAAAGTACCCCTTTCGGCTCACCAATTTCAACCAAAATTTATTGCATTATTTGTATTGATATGAAAGTCTTATTTACCAAATTTGAGATGTTTTACATTATATTTTAATATATGTATTTATATGCATTATATTTTTTTTTTTGAAGGTTTACTATGACCTTCAAGTAAAATACCACGTCCGGTTTCCCAATTTAGACAAAAATCTAGTATGTTATATAAATCAATATATAAATTATAAATACTAAATGTGAGATGTATTGCATTATATTTTAATATAATTTTTTATGGAAATCAATTATGACCTTCAAGTAAAGTACCACTAATGGTAATTATGCAATGACCAGAAAGGGAGGTTCTCAACTAGATTTCATAACAATCCTAAATACAAAATTTCAACTTTCTACGGCTAACCGTTTTTGAGTTATGCGAGATACGAACGAACGTACGTACAGACGTCACGACGAAAATAGTCAAAATGGATTCAGGCATTGTCAAAATAGATATTTCCGTTGAAATCTGAAAACCGAAAATTTTCGCGATTACAATATTTCCTTTACTTCGTACAAGGAAGTAAAAATTCTTCATCAAATAGATATATCATTTGTTTGAGCAAAAAATAGATAGTATTTTTCATTGGATACATTTAGTTTCGATTAAATAACATAAACGTTGATATTATTAACTACTACAATCCCTTAAGTTTATGCGTTTTTTGTCACTCCATTATAGTCTGGGATCCCTTGCAGAAAAATAGAACTTATTTTACACAAAGGATCACCTATTTCAGATAATTATGTTCTTGAAGAAGTGTTAAAAAATACATGTCTGCTATCACAAAGTCGACGGAATATAAAATGGCGACCAATCAAGTATGGAAGTCTTTTTTGGGAATTTTCAGTTATTGATTGATCCAAAGCAGTGCTTCCTAACGAAAACTTTTGTAGTTCAAGAATTAAACAACATTAAATTCTACGTTGAATGATTATCTAACATTACAAATTTGGTTTAGGAAAATTTGTCGTATATCAAAAAATTAAGCTCCATCAAATTTATAACCTTTTATGACGATAAGTCATAGGGCCAAAGGTGTATTCCTTCTGGACTTTGATGGGCCTACCAAGATTGAAGAGCGTCAGTATCCATTAAACGTGAAAATTATTGAAAAAAAAAATGGTCTAGACTTTAAACCGATGGAGATACGATAAAAATTTATAGGACTGAAATTGTAGATCTCACAAAATCAGCAGCTTTTGGTGTAATCTCTTTGTTGCCGTTCAGTCATAATAAACCTTCAAATACAGGCCTTACGAATTTTTAATTTACGTCCGCCATTTTCATTTTTTGGGGTGTTAAACATTAAAAATTTTACTTTTGGGTATTTTCCCAGGAAGCATCGTTTTTGAATTATAAATCAATAACTGAAAATACCCCAAAAAACTTCCATGTTCGATGGGCCGCCATTTTGTATTCGATCGGCTTTGTGACGGCAGACGTGTATTTTTTAGTTAGCTCTTCTTCAAGAACATAATTATCTGAAATAAGTGAATCTTTGTGTTAAATGAGTCAAGTTTTTCTACATGGGCTTCCGAATATTACCTTCTACGACTTCATATGTTAGATATTAATTTTTCTGAAATCTTTAGCTTTGCAACGGTATTAATTAACCGTTTTAAAGGTTAAAATGAAGTTTATTTTTTCCTTACATAAAATTTCTTCTAACTTTGAAAATGACAGTCCATTATGTTCTATGGTTAGTTGCTATCTAGAGTCAGCTGTTCGATTCCCTGCCGGTACCACTGTTTGTGTTTCGACTGGAAAAATTCTTCTACTCCAATTTTTATCTTCTCCAATGTTTGAGATGTTTTCCCCTTAAGAAAGTGAGCCATTGCTCGGAAAAGATAAAAGTCCGAAGGCGCAAGATCAGGTTTATAGGATGTGTGCGTTTCGAGTTCGATGGCATCCATTTCAGCGAGTTTTTCAAGGCATATTTCCAGGCGACGTTCGGCTGCTGCAAGGTGAGCTCGTGTGGAACTTCTCTACATGCTCTCTTCTCTTTACCTAATTGGTGTAAGTGACGATTCACACTTGTCTGTTACAAACCAAGTCCGGAGGATAGCTGCCGAATACTTAATGTGGCGTCATGTTCAATAGCGTGTCGTGGAGCCTCGCTGTTCACAAGCTGGCTATCCAAGCTTGTATCGCCACTTTCAAATTTGGCGAACCACCTCCTCACATTCCGCTCATTAAGGTTAGGTTCCTCTTCAACTTCCCGTATCAAACATGATTTCGGTGGCTAAAAATTTCCTTTTCCAGTAATGTTGCAGAATTACGTGAATTTCATACCTCAACGTCACTTTGATTGAAAGAGTACCAAGCAAGTACTGATCCTCACAGAGAGATATTATGTTTAATAAATGATTCAGTATAGTATTAGGATTAAGATACCAATTACAACAACATTAGAATTAACAGAGATTTAAGTTAACGAAAACCTGTACACGCCTTGACAATGAATTGTCGCGCCTAGGGTTGGAACATCGAAAGGAAAATATCGATATTCAATATATCGCAAAAACAAACATCGATATCCACCGATAATCGCTATAAAAATATCGATATATCGAAAGGAAATGGATGAAAAAGCAAAGAAAATGCATCAAATGAGTATTATTAAATGCAATTAATATTATAAACTGTGAAGAAGGTTTTAAAATAATATAATGATTTTTATTTATAAAACAATATTTTTATCAGCCATGAATCATTATGAAAAATGAAAGTTTATAATACCTAGAAGTATAATTATAGTAAGTATATTTAGAAAGAAAAATATAACATATTTTTATTTTGAAGACTTTTAGCCATATTTGATATATTGTAGTCTTCTAGAAGTTTTTCAATAATAAAACCTCCAAACTTCTCAAATTTTTATCTATCTTATAACTCTTCCGACTATATTGTGCATTCTCAAAACATTTATCTAAAAGCATGTAGTTTATTTCATATACATCTCACCACCGTCATCATTTATATAAATCATCAATTTTTCTTTATATAGGATTAATCAACATTATTTGTATGTAAATCTTATCTACTAATTATTGTTTGGTAATTAAATATTGTTTATTGTTATTTATACTGGTAAAACTCTAGAATGGTAACCCCGACATGGAGGACATGTAGATTTTTAGGACCTGGATGATCTTAAAAATTTAGAGCTCCGCCATTTTGGGTTACGATTCTGGAGTTTTACCGAATAAAGGAAATTGTTAAAATAAAATGCAGTAGAATCTCGATAATTCGTATGGTCAAGGGTTCGAAAGGTAAATATGAATTATCGAGATATCCAAAGTATTGAGATTTCCTATAATCGGCGGTAAAAAATAGGAAATAACAAGATTAATACAAAATCGTAAACCGACCGAAATTCATAAAAACGATTTCTCTGTCACTTACCTCTCCTCTTGAAAAGATTAAGAGTTAACCAGATTTTTTATTTGGAAATTCGAATTATAAGGCGTTTACATTACTTGGAAGACGAAAAGAAATACGAATTATCGGGGGAACTGGATTGCAGTGTTTTTATACGTAATAAAGAGAGACTTTCAAGAGACCAGAAAATCTATACGAATTACTGGGATATGAATTGCCGAGTTCTACTGTAATATAGTTTAGTATATGGTGTGATCGATATATCGTTGTAAAATATCGATATCATCGATATTCCAACATAGTCGCGCCTTATCTACCTATCAACCTAACCTTACTTACTTATTAACTGTATGTTTCGATTATTTCCGAACATTAAATTGATTGTATCCAACGCGTTGACTTTATTCAATTTTTCGAGGAGGAATAAAAACTCTATAATTTAGTTTTTTTGGTGGCCTACAAATCGCTAGTGTTCAGTCAGCTGTTCCACATCCTCCATTTTTCTAACTGTAACAAGGTTTACTGTCAGTATTTAGAAAAGAACATTGCTTCAATGCCATACTATCTCACTGTCGTAACAGTGCTGCAATAACAGGAAACTGTCACCGTGTATTAGAGGCTTTAGAAACAGAGATCAGGTGTTTTCAATTTTATTCATTCAATCACCTGATATTTAAAATAAACTCATTAAACAATAATGTAACGTTACAAAGGGATATGTTAAATGTCCTAACTCATTTATTCTTGAATATATCTATGCTATTTATCATACAAGCACCAATTGTTGTTTAAGAGAGTTGAAATAATATTTGTAAAAAAAATTATACAAGGAAAGAAATTAAAACGGAATTCATTAGAAAGTTGACCACATTTACAATTGAAATGTAAATTTCCTGGACTGTGAAATAGGAAGAAGAATATAAACAGAGCAAGGGACCGTGAAAATCCCAGCCGTTTGTGTATAAAGACATATTCACTCTAGTTATTTTCAGTATAATGAAAACTTTAATCGTTATTTCATCTTTTCGGAAAATTTTTATCGTGCTCACTAGGCCATGGATGATGGATATATGATAATTACTGAAACATATCTAAATATTTATTCCGAAGGATGGCTTCTATAATTGAATATAATTCCTGATAAAAGCCATTTGGTTTATTATTATCAATAATTCAGTAGTAATAGGGCAAAATGTTATAAGTCACATTTTCGTCTTAAATAGAATTTTGACAGCGATTCTGTGGATTTATTACTATTTGCATCGACTTATTACAATTTGCAACTATTGTTCACTCGTGAACTAAAAGAAAAAAGACAAACACGAGAATCAGAAATAGAATTAAAGCCACTGAAACTCAATGTGAAAAATCCTTGTGTATGGAAAAAGTGACATAACATTTTGCCATCTTACCTTAGACCTAAACTTTGTGATCGAACAAGAAAAATTTACCTTCCCCCCTAAAAATTAGAAGTTCTACATTTATTTATTTTTTCCTTCCATAGTAACTCTATGGGAGGGTCGTGTATTTAAAATACTTACAGATTCCATGCTGTAATAGGCATACTGTATTGTTAGTTACACTATATAATTATATTGATTGTTGAAAAAATGTAAACATAGCAATATACAAAAAAAATATGAAGAAAAATAAGAAAACAAAAGCCAAAAAACAAAACAAAATTAACATCATAAAAAAAAGTCAAAACAAAAATATCGGATCTTAAACTAAACTTTAAAATATTGACAATTAAACAAAATAATACAAATAAATAATATACAAATTCAATAATTTTTCAATTACACTAAAAAAATTCAATTAGATAATACAAAGATGCATTAATTTTAAAATCGATCTAAGCAGAATATAAAATTATATAACATACATGAGATAAATATATAACACACAAAACTGAAGTTTTACCTTGCATGATAGCAGAATCCAAAAATTGAAATCCGTCAGCAACTTTTTTCAGAACAGTAGTCCCAACACGGCCCAATTTTTTTCGGATTTTCATTGTTTTGGAATAATTAAAAAAAATTATTTAAATCTATAATAAATTAATAAAAAAAATAATAAATAATATTTATTTGTTTGGAAATAATAAATTATATTTTAATAATTTACAACGTTTTGTTTAATAAAAGAAAAATAAACAAACCATTAACAATTAGAAATTATTTTTAAAAAATCCATATAAATTGTTAGCCGTAATTTGATAAGTATCATTAAAACATTACTTCACAGCTGGCCCACAATAAGATAGGGCGTGGATTCACCGATTTCAATAAAGTTAGTCAGTGTGTTCTAATATTTCAATTAAAATGGATCTGATGGCAAATGCCGGAGGACGTTAAAATGTGTCGATCCAAGTTTTTCTGTTGATTCTTCAACTGTTACAACAGGAATTTCTTCTACAGTAGCCTGCAGGAGTTCGTCGACAAGCTCTCTCTATTGGTCGACCTGTCCGAAGCTCGTCTTCAAGTTGGCGGTTTCCCGCTCGAAACTTTTCAAACCACCTCTGCACTTGCCGTTCACTAATGACGTTTTTTCCATATATTTCTGCAAATTTTCGATAAGTTGATGTATTTTCTCCTTTATGGAATTCCTAAAGCATGGCATGGCGTAAGTGGTTTTTGGGGTGATCCATTTTAATTAAAATTTCAGCACAGATTAACTAACTTTCTCCAACAAAAACATGATAAATAGAAGAGTACGTAATGCTATAATAAACAAAATATGTAAAATCAATTCAATTGTAAAGAAGGGATTAGTAATATCAACATAAACAGACATATTTTTAAAAACCGACATTACTTATGGGATGACTTGATATATCAATCGATTTTTTTTTTGTAAAATAAGAAAAAATATCGATTGCAATAAATGTGTTTAAATTTAATAAAAATTATAAAGACCAAACAAATGAGTTTGCCAAAAAAAAAAAAAAGAGGAAAAAAGCAAGTCAGATTCGTTTACAGGGTCCTTAAAAAACCCTTAAATTAGATTTTTCGCAGAAATTAAAAAATAGAAAGTTTTGAAATCGGTTTAATAGAACCAAAGTTACAGATTTTCTTCCTATTCAGTTTTGCAAAACTAACTAGGTACCCCCCCTCAAATATATTTATAATATTATTTTATATTTTCTGCCACTATTTTCGTGATTTATTTAAATGTTTAATGTTTATTGATATTTTATTTTGTTTTATAATGTGAAATGGATATTTAGAATAAATATTATTTCTTTGGAAATAATAACCCTCCTTAATAACACTTAAAAAATGAATTATTCCTTTAATATTTGCTTAATATAAAATAATTAAGAAGATTTTATATTTGAATAGAAACTATTGATTATTACAGATTTAGAATTTATGTTCTAATTTTAATTCCTCGCCATTACAATTTATTCTGTAATATTCGCAGTTTTTATTCTGTTAGCTTTGACGACGAAAAACGAGCTAGACCCAATCAATAATCAAAATAAATAGTTATGCTGAGTCATTTCCTTAAGAATTATCTACTGGTCTCAGGTATGTATATGTCATTACAAATGTTTTTCAAAATGCAAATTTAATAATGTTGTGCCATAAAATATATTTAAATTGAGAGAATCAAGTCTTTGTTTTTAAAATCTTGCAGGATTTGTGTATTTTTTATCTTATTTTTTTTGTAGTTTCTTCTCTCTTTAATTAATCTTTTTATAATTATAAATAGCACATCTCAGATCAACAGTTTAAAAAAAAAATCATCTTCTGGGTTCACTCCTAAACAAATCAAAAAATGCATACTTAATAATCTTCCAATTTCTTCAGTTCCAATCCAAATAAGCTACTAGGTTGTTACAAAAGTTCTTGTGCATGAACACAACCCTTAATTCCAACTCTCATAATTATCCTATAAGAATGTTTTTGTTCCTACTATTATGTCAATGTTTACTTTGACTAATCTTTTAATTTCTTGTGACTTTAGTTGGCTTTATGGGGTCATTTACATTGCATCTGTATTGTCAGAAGAAAAAGTCGTGATTCGCGGTCATTTGAGACATTACTGGAAAAAAGGTTTATGCGCAAAGGCAGCCGCCGAAGAAATTTTCGCCATAGGAGAGTCAATTATCCATCGAAATACTGCCACACAGCCCAGATCAGGCCGCCCATCGGTAGTTGATGATGACATTCTTCTTGAATATGTGAACTAGGACCCAGATGCAACTACTCGTCATTTGACGACCGTCAAGGGACTCAATCCTTTACTGTGAACAGCTAGACAGAGTTTATGCAGTTTTGAGTGCTAAGTACCCCGCTTTGGTCAACAGGAACGAAGCCATTTTGCAACGCGACAATGCCCCTGCACATCGTTCTCGTTTGACCATGGAAATATTATCGGTATAGCCCAGATATTGCAATTATGGTTTGTTCAGGCCAATGAAAAGGGTTATTAGCCTGTAAACTCCGAGTCATGGGCTGCCTCCTCAGAGCGTCCTGACGTGCTCTTTCATCCGGGGTGGCTACCTAGAGAAGGTGACCCTAGGTTGTGTACTGTGAGTGACCTTTGCCTCAAAACCAAAGGAGTGGTACCGGCATCAAATCCAATTACTGGCAGAATGATGGATGAAAGCAGTTGAAAACAATGGACTTTACTTTGAAGAGAAGTATTCAATAATGTTTAAAATATGTTATCTGAAATTAAGCTATACTAATGCACGTGTATTATGATTTTTACGGGGGGCATGTAAATCTATTTACAAGACCTTTTAGAGAATTATTGTATGAGGAATAACAGCAATAGGGAACTATAAATCTGAGATATAAATCTGTTCAAACTAATTCATAAACATCTTAATATTACAGCCATTTCGTAGAATAAATAAATATTTCTAAGACAGAAGTAAATAAGAAAGAGACTATTCCAAAGAGGTTAGCAACTGTTTAATACACAGCCATTAGCCAACTCAACTGTCGGATGTTACGCTCCGATTCCCCGACTACGGCGTACTTCTACGCACTTTTCACGGCCCCCTATTATTCCTTCTCCAGGATCACGGAATGGAAAGCGATGCTATTTTCTCACGGAATTCTCAATTGTTATTCACTTTTATTATTCCATCATTATATTTCATATTGAAATAATTTCATATTTGGAGCGTTGACATTGATAATAAAATGTATTATTTAAAATTATTTATAAATATTATGTAAATACTACACATTATAGAAAAACCACTACAGTACTCAGAACAATTAGTTCAATAAAATTAGGTTTTAATCCGAACATCCAAAAACAAACTTGAAACTGGTCATAAATTGTTCATTACCCTTCCTGTAATAATTAGTAAAAAGTCTGTTTCCCGCGTCGGGTTCTGATAGAGGAGGGAGTGAAGGATAGACAACTGATTTATTTTCATTTTTTTGCGAATATCTCATAAAATATAAGGTTATGTAACGCATACGTTATTTTATTCCAAACACAAAAGCAGGAAAATTAAGTTTTGCATTTTTTTAGGTGTCACGTTTTTTGTTGAATAGTAAGCGCGATTACTCAAACAATATTTAACATAAGTTCCAATTGTACCATCGTAGAGTAGACAAAATACTCTTTGAGAAATCTGGTTTGGCTTTAAAATCGTTCTTTACTTGTGAGATGCTTTTCCCAGTCAAGTTTCGTTACCGATACCCCGCTTCTGGAACAACTTCTACTTCCATTAAGCTTTAATCTCGTATAAAAGAAGTAGAGATTTCTTTTGCTCTACTTTACACTCCTTTGTCGGAGAAACCTAATTCCACATCACACTTTTTGGTAAATCAGAAGCCAGTTCTAGAGCAACGGAAGCAAAAGGAACTTCTACTTCTTTCTTAGAAGATTGGACTATACCACTGGACCAATAGTCCAATCTTCAATTTATTCCCATATATAACAGAAAAAACAATTACTCACTCTGGAAAAGTCCCGACCATTAAACCGTTTACTCATAGACACCTCACCTTTCTTCCATTGCCAGTTCAGTGCGAGAACAAACCAATACAAACTTTTCTGTTTGATATAATCTACTTAAACCTTGGTGAGTACCAACATGTTTTTGATTTCTTGTCTTAATTAAATTCATAATTAATAAATGTTTTACAATCCTAATTTATATTACATTTAATTTAATATGTAGAATAATACCAAACTGTATTTTGAATTCCTTATTTTTGAAATTTTGTGTGTTTTTAGAACTGAAGGTGAATGTATAACATTCTACGAGTAAACTAGTTTTCAATAAAAACAAAATTATACTCGTAGAAGTGGCAAATAATTTATCAATCTCTAATTTATCAAATTTTGTTGTTAATTTGGTCAATTTGGGCTTATTTTTCCTGTACTGATGGTATTTGACACAATTTTTACTGAAAGTGCAAATTCCATACCTTTTATCCCTTTAATATCTCCGTAACAATCGACTTTAACATAAAAATGTATAGAATCATTTTTAAAGGATTTTAAAGTACTTTATTTTTTTATAGAATAATATTTGCAGCGAATCTCATAGTTTTTGAGGTATTCGCAAAAAAAAAAAAAAAAAAAAAAAAAATGAAAATAAATCACTTTTCTATGCTTCTCTTCCTTCCCCCATCAAAACCCGACGCGGGAAACTGGGACTTTTTACCAGTTTTTACGGGAAGGGTAATGAGCAATGTATGACGAAGTTCAGTTTTTTTTTTTGGATATTCGGATTACCAGTGTTTTTATTGTACTAAATGTACAATAAATATTCTATATTGATGATTGTACAGTATATGCATCAGAAAAATACTAAAAAAATATATTAACTTAGTACTAAAGAAATTAAAAAAAGTTTAGTTAGTTAAAAAGAAATATTGTATATATTGATTAGATTGATAGATTGATTAGTATGCTGTGTATGTAGCAATCCAAGGTGTTTGGGCAGAATTGCTGTAAATAAAACATAATTAAAAATATTATCTTTGAATTCAGAATGTTAAATATATAGTTAATCAATGTTTTAACCGTTTCTTAGATAGATAAGTTCCTTGCTGACTTGACATGGTATAACAATGTTGTATTTTCGCCCACAGATATGGCAGATATTGCCGCTCCTATCTTCAAAAACAATTATTGCTTTATTTTTAAAAACTAGGTGATGAAAATTTTTATTTATATATGTTCTTAATTTAATTGTTCTTAATACTTAAAAATTCGTTTGAATTTAAAAATATAATTTCATTCAAATTTTGTCGCATATTTTGCTAATCCAAGAAAGTGTCTAGTCTGCCTGTTCTTAAATCCGCTACTGTGAATAATCCAAAGGAGATATTTACCATGGGTGGAATCAAGGAAATGATGATTGGAAGTGTAAAGGAGAACAAAACGGAAATTTAGCAACTTAAATTTATCCCCTCTTCTCCCTTCCTTCGGTTTCCTTTCCTCTTACCATAATAAATAATTTACTATTTCGAATTTTTATTTTTGTCTTTTAAATATTCTATATTTTATGCTAATATTATTTTATTATTATTAATTTTAATTTCTTTCATATTCCCTAGTATATTTGTTCTCATTTCTATTATTCTCCTATCTTGTTTTGGTTAGTCTACAACTTAGGCCGAAACGTCGGCACACATATAAGCAGTACATTTCATTAGTGTCATATTTCGACGTCGTTTTTTGAAAAAGGCTTAAGCGCCAAAAATTCGAAAATCATGTTTCAATTTATTATAGAGCCTAAACACTACCTCTATCGATTCTCGCTCACAATATGTCGAAAAAAAATTGGAAAAAGTCTAAAAATCTAATATTAATGACGTTAGCGCCAAATACTGACGGTTCTCAGTCGTCACTCAGGCCTTGAACAATGCTAGAAGCCTTAATAATAGACTGTAATTATAAAAGTTTTGCCACCATAATAAGCTCCTACTGTAATAGGAGAATACTGTAATAGGAGAATACAATAAAGAATAAAATTTATAAAAATATATATTGTTATTTGCGGAAAAATCGTTTTTTTTTTTATTTCCTGTAAAGTTTTCTAACTGGCGCTTACGCCTTTTTCAAAAGACGACGTCGATTTCCTGACGCCACCGCAACTATAATCTCCTTAAGAACTTTGAATGGATGTAAAAAATAAAATTATAGTAATTATTTATAACTTATTTATTAGATTATTTTGAACGACTATTATATTTATTTATTAAGTACTTTCTTGGAAGCTGTTTTAATATTAATATAGCTTCAGTTCCGAAGATGATCTATTCTCCATGGCCTCTTTGATCTCGTTTCTTCTCCTCTCGATAGCTGTGCTTTTTTTTAAGCATTTCAGTTTTAGTGAACCGTGCAATTTACTGACTCACGATCAGCCAGTGAACGCCGTACAGTATTTATAATAAAACCTTTTTGTTCCCGGCTTGTTAAACAATATAGTTCTGCCTCTATGAAGACATCGCTAATATTCAATCATGGTTGCAATTACTTAAAATAGAACGCTGCAAATTATCTCACAATGGTTGATTATTTTTCTAATAGTAATATTTCAAAAATATCTGGTCTGTCCATTCACAGGACTTTCCGTATCGCTTTGGTTTACAGTTAACTAAGCAAAGTTGGAACCGGTCTCCAAAGGAGCATGGGCAGTGTTGCATAGAATATTTTATAAAACATATTCAAGTTCAGCCAAAAAATTAAGCAGTCAGCACCTACAGAGCAGAAATTTGGTGCTTCTAATGAAACTATATCAAAGTAACGAGGCCTAGATGGGCAGGGCATGTAACAGAGGGTGAAGTGGTACAGATGAAAATGTTAAAGGTGTACTTCAGTGAGAAAAGAAAAAGGGATGACCAAGAAGCTGGAGGAAGTGCAGAAATAATCCAAGGAGGGATGAAGTGGGAAGAAGAGATGCGAGGAAGCTAGAAGCCCACATATAAGCGTCCTAAGGCCACGCTTACCTGTAGCTCAGGAGAATTAGTTTACAAAATTCATTACGCAATATCTCAGCTAATACTTGTCCGATTTAAATGTTTTTTTTTTTTTGTTTTGTAGAGAATTGCACACCTTTCGATTGGTCATAACAAAACAGTTTGGATGGACGTATTTTTTTTTATTCGATATTTTAATTCTAATGTCGAGTTTCCAGGATCATTCAGGAGTGACGTGTGACTCCTACTCGTATGGTCTCTAAAAAATCGGTCCAGTAGTCTCGGAGAAAGGCGGCGTTGGCGGACGGACGGATTTTTTTTTATTCGATATTTGTATTCTACCTATCTTGAAACGTAAAACATCAAATTTTGAGGAAGGGTTAATAATTTTTTTTAAATTAATTGAAAATAATAAACCAAAAATTATAAATGTATACGTATAAAGATATAAGGCTTTCCCTACAGAAGTTGTCATCAATTGTTAATATAATATATTATAATTATCCTATGGATTAATGGTCTCGGAGATCTGATGGAAATTTTTGTTATACATTTTTAATTTTTCTTTGTGATAAAATAAATTAAATTTATTACAAGAAAAATAATTGTGCTATATTATGTTATTTTTTTTAAATGTTGAGTTAAATGATGTGTTAAATGAGTTTCTAGGATCATTCTGTCGTGACGTGTGACTGTGTTACCGAATCTCAATAAAATCGGTCCTGCAGTCTCGGAGAAAGGTGGCGGACGGCGGACGGACGGATTTTTTTTTATTCGATATTTGTATTCTTGTATTTTGAAACGTAAAACACCAAATTTTGAGGGAGGTTTAAAATTTTTTTTTTTTATTAATTGAAAATAATAAACCATAAATTATAAATGTATATGTATAAAGATATATAGGTTTACCCTACGGAAGTTATCAATTGCTAATATAATTGATATTATAATTATCATATGGATTAATGGTTTCGGAGGTTTGATAGAAATTTTTATTATACATTTTTAATTTTTCTTTGTAATAACATTAATTAAATTTATTACAAGAAAAATAATTGTGCTATATGTGTGTATAAGCGCTCTGAAAAAATTGTAGTATGTTAGAGACAAGTTAGGTGAATATGGTAGGTGTGCTAATACTTCAATTTTCAGATCACGTAATTTTTTTTAAGTAAACTGACTAGTATATTACATTTCGTGATCTGAAAATTTAAATTTCTACCATATTCATCTAACTTGTCTCTATCATTTGTACAGAGCGGTTTAAAAAAAAATAAATAAAAAAAATTATTCCAAAATGAAAACGAGATAAAATTTTCGTTTATTGTGTTTATTGAATCCAAAACGAAATTTAAACAAAGGATAAAAACACCTTTTTTGGGCGTTGGAAGAAATGTAATGAAGCAAACAGAAGTTATTTTGAACAAAAATAATATCGTTAAAATAAGTTTGTTTTTCTTTCATTTGGCTCACATCCAAGGAATTGACCTTTCATACGTTCCAACCCAATAGTTAGTTGTAAAAATTTCATTAGACTGAACGAATGTGATTGTAGATAAGTCTGAATACTTGCCCAGGGCGGCAGAATTTAGTGGGCGGGAATTGTTAAGCGAAATTTCATTTTTAGGTTTAGTAAAATTATTTATTTCTGCTTTTTGATCGTTTTTGCCTTAATTCAGTCAGTAAGATGAGTTAATCTTATGAGATGATGGTATTTGCTTTGAAAATTGTTATCTTAAATACTGTTGTAGAACTTTTGACTTTTATTGGCGGAGGGAAGGCCTCGAAGAAAGGACGGCAAAATTAAGCTTTCGTTCTTGGCAAAAATCCAAGTTCTGGTCATGGTTGGTGTAATGTAATATGAAAATGTACAGTCAAAACATAGTTAACGTAAATTTCGGAATCCTCTGTATCTGAGATGGCCCAGGAACAAAAATCGTTTCTTAAGAGAACAGAGGGCTTTAATGTATGTCTCCATAGGTGTTGTAATCGCATGTCAAGTTCGTAAGATAGTTGTAGTTGTCTTTAAATTAGTATATTTGTCTTTAAATTAGCATATTTGTCTTTTCTGTTCATTATTATTAACCGTCTGGCAGAAGGAAGATATTAATCATTTTATCTAAAACACGTGTTCTTTGTTTTAACACATGCGGTTTTCACGGCTTCGCTTCATTGCTGTATCATAATAATTTTATCCCGAAGACAGAAAGAAGCGGTTCGCATACTCCGCGCGGCGAAGAACGATGGAATCCGTGAAGAAGACATGAAGAAAGGAAGACGCTAAGGGTAATGGCTGCCTGATGTCCGATTCAGTTTCGGTTTTCAGTTTTTTAATAAAATCCTGTTAAATCCCGAATCTTTTCATATCAAGACCCAACCGTTTGTTACGCCTGTTAAATATTTCAATTTCCAATTATTTTCACATGCTTTTATTCATCTATTTCGAATAGCTAATCGCTGGGATGGAAATAATTACATAGTGAACGGAGAATATTTTGTTGATTTGGAAGAAAAGTGCTACAGTAGGAAAATACCAGATGTTGTCACCGCATGACTTCTTGTACGCCTATTAAACTATAAATCGGTGGCTCAAAAAGTGATCCTGAATTTGGTTACTAGTTTCCGAAGATAGCATTATCTCAAAAATGACACTGGGCGTCGTGACGTCTATGGACATCCACGCACACGCGCGCGCACAGACACACACACCATATAAAAATGTTAAAAAACGGATAGTACGGACCTTGAAACGTGCTTATCCATAAAAATCTCGTTTTCTAATTTTTAGCAAGATTCGTATTTCTTCTAAGATGGCGGGAGGTAAAAAACCAAAACAAATAAGTTTCAGGTAAAGTACCTCTTCCAGCTAGCCAATTTTAACCAAAATCTTGTATTTTATTTATATTGATACAAAAGTGTTATATACGAAATTTGAGATGTTTTGCATTATATTTTAATCTAATTTTTTATGAAAGTTTATTGTGACCTTTAAGTAAAGTACTACTTCCGGCAATCTAATTTTAACCAAAACCTAGTATATTATTTTTATTGATACAAACGTGTTATATACCAAATTTAAAAAGTTTTGCAATTTATTTTAATATATTTTTGATGAACATCTATTATATACTTCAAATAAAGTACCGTTTCCGGTTTGCAAATTTTAAGTAAAATCTATTGTGTTATTTATATTAATATATAAATTTTATTTACCAAATTTGAGAAGTTTTCAATTATAATTTAATATAACTTTTGACATAAATAATGATGTTTTTAATTATTCATACAGAAGCAAAATATAGATACTTTTTAGCCACCTACCCGATATAAGAATAATATTATTACTACATTAAAATAATATATTATTATGTTTATCAGTTTATTTCAGAGTTTCTAGTATTTTTTTCGTTGGGGGAGAAGGGGTTTGCCGGATAATCTAATCTGAGGTAAACTATCTTAATAACAGAATACGAAATGAAAAAAAATGGTGCAACCTGGCCTGACAGCTGACATAGCTGAGGATGGGATGGAATGGACATATCCAGTTTATAACGATGCTCCCTGTTACTTCCTTTAGTCAGGACTTGATGGCAAATTTTTACGAACGGTCCAGGATCTCTTCCAACTCGGACATTCTCATGTGTCGCCCACCGTTATTGACGTCTCATCTCCAGTGCCTGTTCCAGTCAAACATTTCTTTTCAAGAGGACCCTTTGCCCCGGTTGCTTTCTTAATCCTTTGTTGTAGTACAAAGCGAGAAGGCATCGACATCTCTCTGATTAAAAGGGGAAAAAAACCACTTAGTCATCGATCGAACGGAAAGGAATCCTTAGGAGCCAAAAGGTAATCTGGCTTCGATGGATACGCTTTTTGGAAATTATAATTATATCTTTGAAAGGAGCTATTTTTAAAAATAATGATAATGATCGGGAATATCAGGATATTTTTAAAGTAATATTCATGATCAGCTGTTTAAGAGCAACCTTTATCAGCTGTTTTAACATTACCTCCCATTTTCTTCAGTATATCGATACCTGTGTTGCCGATTTCTGATCTCAGCGGGTAATTTCGAGTAATATGGCTTAATTACGTTATCTGTGTAGAACTAGTGTACCATTGGGACTGAAATTTTAGGCGAACGTGATTGTAACTATTGATTAATCTTTATATCGATGCGGTGTCATTAGGTTAAATTGAATCTTTTTTATTACTCTTAAGCCACAACTCTTACTGAACATTTGATATATGTTTATGAAAACTAGAACAATGTTAAAAATGATCGTGAATACAGGAAAATCAATAGTTTTTTATTTTTAGTAGTATTTTCCCCGAAAAAAATATACCATTACACTGGGTCGAAGGTCGGCGGTGAGCGGCGGGACTGCGTTTTCTATCCGTTCCCTAGAGTATGATTATGGAAGTTTTGGAGATGTCTCATATATATATATATATATATATATATATATATATATATATATATATATATATATATATATATATATATATATTTTTTTTTTTTTTTTATTATTATTTTTTTCCCCCCGCTACATTTGAGCTCCTTCAGCGGTCCCCTTTCAATCAATAAGCTGAAATTGGGTATGCAGGTTATTCCAGGCAGAACAATACCATTAAAGAATGTTTAAATTCCATTCAAAATTTCTGTATGTTTATCTGAAATTTCGGCGTTTTTAATGTTTTGCGAATCTCTACAGCTCCATCAAATTAGTTTATAGGATTGGAAATTTGTTTTTGAATTGAGTTAGTTCTGGTCAAATCCTGTTGCATTTGAAAGGAAATTAAATTACTTATAAAACAAAAGAAGTTTCATCGAAATCGGACCAGTATTAGCAAAGTCTATTACAACTGAATTAATCATGAAGAATTATATTTGTTTTTACATATCTTCTTTTTTAAAAAAAAAAACTAACAGCTATTGACTTGAATTTTTTTTATGTTTATCAACCAGAGTTTGAAAAAAACAGGCGGGTTGTTTGTATAAATTTTTTGTAAAAGCTCAAGAAAAAATTTTGAATCTTAAAATTTACAACATTTTTTTCTCATTTGTTTCTAATCGGTTAAATTGATTATCCTGTTTTCTGTTTAGTTCAAATATTATTAAAATTAAGGTGTAAACATTTTAAATCTTTAACCTTTTAAATTTCTGAGAACATACGCTACTTTGGAAGAAGACCGGCACAACTCCGAAAGTTGTTTTGAGAAAACAGTGGTTGAAGTTTTTATCATCAAATTTCAATTGATTATTATAAGTTTCCTTACAATTGTATAAATATTTTCTTGAATCCATTTGCAAATATATGCTTGGAGGTAACTTATATGAGGTATTTTTTTATCCTACAATAATTTTAGACTTAATTTTTTTTATTTGGTGGTAGTTTTGTTTAAAAAGCAACTGATCTCCAGCGGTCACTCCATGCATATTTTTTGTGGATCTCTTCACCATAAAAAAAAATAATGATCTCGTTGATTATGATTACAAAAAAATCATTATTAATTTTTGAGTTGTGCCGGTCTTCTTCCAAGGTAAGCGATATGCTGTCAAACCATATAATTTTCTTCCGTAAAATGGTGCATGTTCAATATTAATATTCCAAGAAAGAAAAGAAATATTGAATTATTAATAAATCTAACCTTTCATAGATTTATTGATGGATTTATTCTAAAGATTTTACCAATTTTTTAGAAAAAACATTGAAGGGTTTTGCTACAAATGAGTAATAAATAAAATAAATGGATTTTTAAATAATTCATCATAAACATTTTCTTTGTTAATTATATAGATATTTTTAATACTTCATTCATATAATATTTTCATTAATTAAAAAATAAATGATTTATTAACTCGAAATGACGATGAAATAATAAGATTCCATTTAAAAAAATTAGTTTACCAGAAAATGGGCATTTTTAAGTTGATGGGAAGGCTATTCCTGTTTGGGTTATCGGCAGTACTTATCGATATTTCAATACAAAATTCTGTGGTTATGTTGACATGTTATTTTTTTTGCGAAAATGGATTTAAGTTATACTTTGTTCTTTATTATGAACTTTATCCCTGAGTAAAAAGATGTTAGTCATTGAAACAGTATTGACATGGGATGTGGACACTGATTATTTGATTTATTTCCTGAAATATGCAATCAAGGACTTCGTTATGAAGGGGATAGGGGTAGGGGGAGGGGGAGGGCGAGGGGAGGTGTCAATCCGTCCAATAATTTGAAAATCCTAAAAGTTGGTAAAGTTTAGATTTCAGAACCTACTTTTAAATTCGAAAATCCAGTCCCAATAAATTGTTATACCAACGTCTTTGATGGCCATTATATACTTCCACTTCTTTATCCCAAATCTTTCTTGTTCAATCTTGTCGTCTTCCAACTATTTTCCAAGCGTACACTTCTCTTTCCATCTTTCATCGGCCATTTTTTTAACGTAGAATAAGTTTTTTTGGGAGGTAATTGATATAAAAAATTCTCACGAAAAGTGAAATACTTTAATTTGAATACGAAAACATTTCTGATTTCGGATGAAACTTGCTCTAATGTTCCTCATCGGTCAACGTAAATCAGGTTCGTTTCAACTCACAGTTTCACTCGGCCGATTTTTATGAGACATTGTTTAGAAAAACAACCTAAGAGAGAACTTAGTGGACGGAGCAAAGGCCGAGAAGTTACCCTAAAGTAGGAGAAAAGACTTATACATCTGATAACTAATGACATCTATCTTCTTAAATATACCTTCATAATTTTTTTTTTACATTTCAATTTTTTTTTTTTTTTTTACATTCTTTCGATCTCTTACACTAATTTGTAAGTTATTATTAGACGCTTGCGCACTAAAAGATTCTTCCTTATGTTTGTTTATCTATACATATGTCTCTTAACTAAAAAAAATCTGGTGCTGAATTAACATCCTCCCCTTTTTAGCTTCGAGCCTGTAAATCCCGTTTATAATATAATATAAGCGTGCACAGCATTCTTTATTACAGGGTGCACAAACCATAGTACCGGGGGGAGGGGGAGGAGTCTTTCCATACTCACAAGCCGGGCGTCCGATATTCTTTACTCCTCTGGAAAATTGTTTAAAGAAGATACTGTCTCCAAACGTATTTTAAACAAATGTTGTGTTAAAATTAAACCAAAAATTTAACACTCTTGGGCTACTAAAGATTCTATAAGACTGACTTATTAGCAGGTGTCTGTGCACCTGTGCCACTCCCATATGGCTCACGCCTATGATATGTATACATAAAGAAATATATATATATATATATATATATATATATATATATAATAACAATAAAAGGCTTAGCGAACCCGAAGGCTCGATGTCGATACCACCAATCGCTATGTACAAACCTCGTTCCATTACTACCGCCCAAATTCGTAAGATCACCTTTAACGCAATCCTCCCACCTACGTTTCGGTCTACTCCTCGGGCGTTTACAAGTCGGCTCAACGTTTATTAACTTTTTAGGAATTCGTACGTTACTGAGCCCAACAACTTCACTAGCCCATTTCAACCATGGCGAGGATATCACTTGGATTATATTAACAGGGTGCATGCTCCGCAATTCCGCGTTGTGTTACCTCCTAAATTCTCCTGTGGACTCGTCCTTTTTCAAATACAAATGCATACATGTTTGTGTATGAGTGTCTATATGTTTTATGTATTCTACGCATGTTGTTTTCGAGAAAACTTTTAAATGCCCCTACTAATTTACAAATTTCTTCTCAATCTCAATTGGAACGACACAAGTGCAGATTTTTATTTTTCAGATCTTTAAAAAAAAATTATTTTTTCTTCTACATGTCAAAATTAAATTAAATATTGTATTGAGTAGATTGTTTTATATTATTTAATTAAAGGGATAAAACCATTGTATCAGTCTAATTTTTTATTTTTTTTTCATCATTAGCAGTACCTTTCGGCACTTTGTGCCATATTCAGCTAAAAATTATCATACATCAAGTATAAAAAAATTAACATACAAAGAATTAGATAAATACACTTTTACTTATTGACTCAAAAAAATGAATCAATAATTACAAGGTAATAAGCTCAGATTTCCTTATGACAAGTGTATCTATCTAATTCTTTGCATGTTTATTTTTTTCTACTCGATATATGTTAATGTTTAGATGAATATGGCGTAAAGTGCCGAAAGCTTTTGTTAATGATGAAGAAAAAAATAAAAAATGAGACTGATACGTTGGTTTTATTTCCTTAATTAAATTCAATTCAATTTTTGAGATTTCTAAAACGCTTATTAAAAAATAAAATGGTTATATAAAAATTATTTGAGTTAACTAAGTAGTTGAAGACGTGTCGCGTACGAACATTTTGTTTCTGATGTTATCTCAGCCTTATCCAATTGACTGTATTTTCGCTGCTTATAAAACAGGTTTTTGGTATATTTAGTTAATCATTATGGATCGCAACACGGAACCCAGCTGGAGCCTTGACTTAAAAATAAAACAAAAAAACTACCCTACAAAGGGTAGATTATACTGGAAGGGAAGGAGGAAATAAAAAAAATAGGGCTAAAAACTTTGGTAAAAAGCCCTAACCCCCAGACACCTGTTCAAATGGCTACGAAATGACGAGCGGAATTTGAGTGTAGAATCGGCGCCTCAGAGAAATATTGTTGTTGCCTTGAAGGCTCCCTCGGGAAAATATTCTACCTGAGGACCCTTTTGTTGGCAAGGCTATTTGAAATTTAATATCCTCCTCCTTCAGGTCTGGACTCGCTGCCTGTTTACAGATTTCACGGCCTCCCGCCTTTTATTCGTCGCCGTGGGAAGTGAGCGACCGAATATCCTCTCTTATATCCCTTACTAGTTTGCATGCCCTCTCTAGACCACTTTCTTTTCAATCTACTTTCGGCCCGTCTGAAACATTCTATGGTTACAGTGGTTAGAACCAGGTTATCCTATGAGTAGAGATCAGATTTTTATATAATATCATATTTGTTATTCTTGTTGTTGGTTGGAGGGGGAGGAGGAGGGGATACGATCAGAAATAAAACACAATTAAAATCAATTTTGTAAGAAAATCAAAAGCATTTATCGACTTACTAATTGAGTCCATAGTTAAATATGTCGGCAACTTGATAGTTATATATTTAACTGTAGCTGAGGAAAAATGATTAATTTTCTATACCATCAATAATAAATAAAGCTGAGCTTTATTGGCAGCAGTGGCATACGTACATCCCATACGTAACACCCCACTGCTGCCGAAACCCCGTATGCCAGAAATGGCCAGGTAGGGAGAAAGAAAAAAAAAAGGTCTGAATAAAAGGAAAATGGATTTAAAAATAAAATGCAATCCTCCAACTTCCAACAAATATTAAATATAAATGAAGACGTTTGAACAGCATTTTATGATTTTACAATTTACTTATGATGATGTATAATAATAATAATTATTGGTAACAGATAAATGCCGCCTTTACTCCAGGACAAATTCAGCATAGGACAAATGGGTGCGAGACTTTGGCTGGGACGGTATACTTGATTAGGCATAATAATGTCGCCAAAATACCACCAAAGTATTTGCTGAACATTAGGGCTTCTGGGCTATGATGAGGCGCCCTATTATCGGTATAGTCCAGAAAAACTTATAGAAAATAGCGATGTAAAAATTGGGATGAGCAAATAATCACAAACCGCAACGTACTGGTATTTTGGTTATCCACAAAATAAACAAAATGGCCAGAATCAGAGATGTAATAGACTTGGGGATTCTAACTTATTGACCACTAGGGCCGAAAAAAATAGGAAATCTAAAGAACTTATAATTAATTTTTTTTTGTATTCAGACTAAAATTGCTTCAAATTGATATAAAGCCGCAATGTCAACGACACCAACTTAAGTCCACATAGGGCTAGTGCAGCCCTATATCATGCTTTATCTCAAAAACGGTAGACTTCGAGACTTTAAAACGCTGGACCAATGCGTTCCCTGGGAACGTATATGATCTTTATGCACGCAACCAAATCTTTAAATCCGACCCGTCCCGTTTCGATCCACCGAGTCACCACCTTTAGAATTTTGAAACCTCCCAGTTTTTATCACTTTTATTTAAGTCCTAGTAAGAATTTAACAATTTAAATTAGGTTTCGTCACTTCTCCGGAAAATTCCCTTTCTTTTGATACCTCATTCGTTAAAATCCATCGATCCGATGGATGGAAGAGCCGGAAAAGGGACCTATAGTACCGTATTATATAGAGAGACGATGTATGTCTAAGGCGACCTAGGGTATAGATTTTAAAAGATATTTTATTTTTTGAAATGTTTTTAGAAAAATATTTATTAGAGGCAAAGATATCTGTTAACGATAGCCGAGGCTGTTACAAAAAAAAAATCGCTCAAGTCGCGTGGTTCAGCATTTGCTATTTCTGCTATATGGCTTATCTGGTCCTGATCCGGTATTTCTTATAGGGTGGGCGATTATGAGGATTCCACAGAATTTGGGATACTCCTGGAGCAGGCCGGGATTATGCCATACAGTTTTATAGTATTCGAGAATGTTAGTATATAATATCCTTCATTCGAGGCGCCTACCATCCTGTGCCAGCAGATATTGACAGGGTATCTCAGTAATTAATAACCCAATAACAAATGATACAGTTAGAACCAATTTAAAACGATTTTGACCTTGAATAAGATTCAATTTATACGAGCCCATTGAAGTAACTATTAGACCATATGTTTTTTATGATATAAAAATTGCTAGTGTTTTGTCAGCTGTTATACATTCGCCATTTTTCCATCTCACTGTCGGGGACGGTTCTAGCCCTGTAACTGTCATCATGCAAACGAGGCTTTAGTTATTTGTTTTCAGACTGTTGATGTGAGACGTAATATCTCTGGTTTGCAGACATTTGGTATCTCTTGTGTTTTTCGGTCCTGATGTTACCTAAATTTGCTAAATACCGATTAGCTAGTTCTTTTTTGTTATTCGAGAGATTTAAGGGCTAAATATTGGGGTATTTGCGGACAGTTACTCACACATATATTGGTTATATAACCTACCCACTTATCACGAGTGATTTAATGTTCAACGTTTAAGGTTAAAAGTTAATTGTTTTGTCCAATAAGTGCGATTTGCTTTGAAAAGTGTTATTTGTTTTTTTGTTTGTGTTGTTTTCCATTTGAGTTTAAATATGATTAAAATTTGGGAATTAATCTCTTCAAAATAAGAGCAATTAAGTATTTTCAAAAATTTGGAATAATACCATGCACCAAGAAATGCAAAATGGGCGTAATATGGATCTGCATTGCGAATCGCATCAATGGATTTGCAATATTAGAGGTTGCCTGAAACGTCTTTCTGTAAGAAGAGGGACGTGTTTGGAAGGATCTAATATTCCAGTTCCGACAACGCTGAGGTTCATCTATTGTTGGTCTAAGAATTTAACCTCTCTTAAATGGGGAAAGGAATAATTAGCAATTAACAATTAGGAAATTAGAAAACCCAAAGAATGTTAAAATTAGTGTTTTTTTTAATATTTAATTTCATAATGTAATTTTCTTTTCTTAAATAATTGTATTAATATAAAATAATTCAAAATGAAAGTGTTCGTATTATTCTATTTCTTTCTAAAGGTATTTTAGTAATGAAATTTAATTTAAAAAGCCATAAATATGAAATAACCTAGGCGTTATCAGTATCAGGTTATGAGGGTAACAGCAGTAACCTTCTGTAAGTACCAATGTTGGAATATTCCACTTATATATTGGCAATAATTTTTCTCTCTTTTTTTTTTCTCGCAATTATTAATTAATATAAGCCGTTTTTATGTTCATTCGTTAGTTTGTTAATCAAAAATCCTTGCCCTGTCCCTGAGTACCTATAGTTGTGCAAAGGTAAAAAAGGCTCCCATTAAAAAAATAAATAAAAATTCAAAACGTTGCCCTTTACCAAGAAACCTATTAAAATGCACTTCGTGCCTCACAACGGTCCAACCGCTACCTGTATCCATTCCCTGCACCTTCAATATGAAACCCCAAAAAGGAAGGAAATAATATTTAAAATATTGAAAAATCGTTCAGACATGGCACTTCCTAATGTTTTTATTTAAAAAGGATACAGTTCCGATTAGAAACATTCTTCGTATCCTGATTTTGAATTCGCAAGTTTTTAATAACTCATCAGTTTCGAATATATATATATATATATATATATATATATATATATATATATATATATATATATATATATATATATATATATATATATTGGGTTTGTGCCTTCATATAACTTCAACTATGGCAGATAAGTGTATGTTTATATTATGTGCATTTCATTTTTTTTGTTAGTTATACCTTACCTAAAAGTAAACCAAATACACTTAGAAATACAGTTCATTTACAAATATAAACAAAGAAACTTGTAAATTAGGATTGCCTTTGATTTTCTCAATTTGCTTTGCAATTTGACAGCATATAACTCCTCCCCGGAAGATTTTTTTCTGGAAGCTACCTCCTTCAGGTGTCCCTAAAGTTTCATTCTGAACAGATCCGTAATATACGAGAACTTAGGAATCGAAGATGAAAAGTACAGAAACATATTTTGTAAATTATAGTTTTTTTTTTTGTTTTTTTTACCTTAAACCATAAAAGATTTTATATAAGTTATATACTTAAAGTTGACTTATTAAGGTATAAATAGAAGATTTCGCTGACGAAGCCTACAGTATCTAAAATAACAAAAAATGACTAATGTGTCGATATTAGGACTTCATCAGAATAGAAGAAAACAGAAATACATTTCTTGATATAGACCTTCCTCTGCGGTTAATTTTTGCTTTTCTATTACTTTTGTATTTATTATTTTTCTTTATTTTTATTATTTGATTTATTCAGGATAAAACCCAAGCTATATTATTTACAAAGTGAAGACCACAGATTATCCCTCAACTGACCAATGTAAACAACACGCTCCTGTACCTTGCGCAACTCATATGAAGTACCTAGGATTTAACATGGATAAAAGACCGACTTTTACTTACTACACTGATTATGTGTGTAATAAAGCCTTAATAAAGAGATCCGTGTACTATATATCCATATTTTAGCACCAATTCTAAATTAAGCGTATAAAATAAGTTATTTCTATATGAAGCTTACCTACGACCTATCTTAACTTACGCTTGTCCAATATTTAATTATGTCTGCGGAGCTAATTATAAAAATTACAAATATATGAAAATAAATGCTTAAAAATCGTTGAGAATTACCTTTACTACACTAAAGTTACAGTTATGCATATCGAATTGGGAATATCTTTCATTAAAGGATATATTAGAAAACTATGCGAACAATTCATTTTCAAGCGTAAGTACAGCAAAAATCCATTTATAAAAAATATTGGGAACTACACAAAAAATAGTACAAAACTTTATGCACATGAAATAACTAAACATTTATTATTGTCTTTTATTTTTAGAAATGAGAAAGTTTTTTATATTGATTTTTTCTTGCATTTTTTTTTATTAAGAATGCTTACAGTCGTAAGTGAAAGGTTGTACAATAATGCATTTTAATTTAGATACTAATCTTTTGTGGTATAGCAGACAATTTATGTCCTTTATAATGAAATATCCATTAAAACATCAACTTTCCAACTAAAAACTGATTTGATTTACTATATATTATTTTATGATCTTTTGTATATTTTTGGTTGTTTAGTATGTGCATTTTCTAATTTCTGATGATCAGCTGTTTTTAATTTAACCTTTCTCAGCTGTCGTTAAGTAATTTACCTTTTCTTCTGTGTGTGGTTGTCTTGGAGTGAGGTAGTATATCTACATGATATGTCTTTTTAGGATGTATATGTGAGATGGCAGCATTTTGTCAATATATATATATATATATATATATATATATATATATATATATATATATATGATATTTTATGTTATGTATATATTTTTTTTCCTTATGATGCCTGAATTGGCGAAATTTCGACGGGTTAGTTCTTTTCCGTTATTTTAGAGACTCTTTGTTTTGTGTGTGAATTCTTTCATTTACAACAATTATTTTATGTCATTTTTGATTTTTCGCTCTTCTCTATCGAATTATTAATGTCTAGTTAAAACTTTTTCGAGAGCATCGTAGGTTACATAACTGCCCTATACATTACGTTGTCGATGGTATAGAAAACTTATTATTGTAAATTATGAATGAAATGAGATTATTAAAATTTTATTATGTTCACATGATTTTATTGAGTTGATTTACTGGTGTGGTCGTAGCACCTGGTCTACCGTCTACCTGGCTGAGTCATCGGGATCCCTTCTTTAATATAAATTGTTCTTTCTTCACTTAGAGGCCACGGTGTAGCAGGCTGTTATACTCACGTTCAAAAATTACCAGAAGCATCTGAAACCCAACAAAAATACTACCATTTACAAATATGTACATAAGCTGCCTATCTCTACAGCCTAAGTAAACTTTTTCACATATGTTTATATGGCGTTTATTCGAAAAACCGCAGGTAAATTCTTTTTCACAGCCTCGACAGTAAAATGAAGTCCATTGAGATCTAAGTTTACTATTGGACAGAAGTAACCCAGATACATGATTTTCTAATTTTACAATTGTTCGCGGTTTTAGTACTAGTTTCACATTTTACACTATACATTGAAGCTCATATTAAATTTACAAATATAAGGCAAATATAAAATTTTATAAGGCAGTATAAAATTTACCCTCGGCTACTCTATAAAAATGTTGTTTGATATGCTTTTTTTTTTTCTCCCTTCATGTTTCATTCTCATACTCCCTGCTGAAAGAGGGGGGGGGGCACAAATCAATACTTGTGTAATTTAATGTAGATTAGAAACTTTTATTAGATATAATAGATACGCATACCTTTATAATTTTGCAGCTCCGCCTCACAAAAACAGTAGACGTATCTTTTTGGGAGAAAAGTTCTTATTTTCTCCTTTCCTCCTTCCTCTTCAACTTTAAGTGCTTCAAATGCGTCTCCGTATTTTGTCGTCTTTTTTTTCAACCCTTTAATTGCATATATTTTCCCAGATTCCAAGTCTCCTAAGGTTTTTATGGACAGCCACTTTATTAATTTTTTTAATTATTGACATCTTGAAAGTTATAAATACTATTTTTCATAATAATGAATTTATTTGCGAAGTATTATATTCATAATGCTGTTTATTTTAATTTTACTGATGAACGATTGGTAACGTTACCTTACTCCAGTTCCTCAATTCTACAGCCGTACATTTATCCTTTTTTTTTGGCATACTCGACATTGGCGCACATCTCTTACATCCATGTACGCCATGCCAGGTACTTCGTTCCTCGGAAGGAGGTAATGAGCGACTGTTAACAACGCTTTCAGGTGATCAAATCTCTCTAGGCCGAAAGCACAAGCCTGATATGGCTACACTGGCAGACGGTTCCTCTGTTGGTGGACTATTTAAGGCGACAAAGGCCTAACCATTATTGAACAATGGCACATCTATATCGTGCCTCATTATGTGACAAACCATTATTTATTAGGGATTGATAAATTATTTGCCACTTCTATTCTTTTTTTTTTTTTTTCATTGAAAACTAGTTTCGTATACATTCATCTTCAGTTCTAAAAACACACAAACATTCAAAAATAAGCAATTCAAAATACAGTTTGGTATTATTTTACATATTAAATTAGATGTAATATAAATCAGTATTATAAAACATTTATGAATTATGAATTTAATTAAGACAAAAAATCCAATACATTTTGGCACTCACCGTTTAAATGGATTATATATATATATATATATATATATATATATATATATATATATATGAAACAGAAAAGTTTGTACTGGTTTTTTCTCGCACTGAACTAACAATGAAATAAAGCTGGGGTGTTTATAGGTAAACGATTTAAGGGTCGGGGTTTTCCAGTAATTTCGATGAGTAATTGTTTTTTTCTGTTGTAGATGGGAATAAATTAAAGATTGGACTATTGGAGATATTTATTTGGTCATTTAAGCAAAAATATGGATTGGATTTAAAGGATTTTATTATTTCAAGTGCTTCATATATATTTAATTTGAGGCTATTTTCAACGTGATGTATTAATTTAACTCCTGAGTGATCTTCCAGTTTTTCCCGTGTATTTGGCTGCACAATCATTACAATTTAGTCCGTATACTCTGCTTTTTTGGAAACGGTCTATTTTACCTTTAGAGGAAGGGAAATATGAGTATATTTTTTTTTTATATTTTAGGGTTTAATCCTAGTTTTTTCAATTCATTTCCGACTTTGGTGGATAAAAAAAAAAACCTGAAAAAGAACCCTCTCCCGCCTATCCCCTCCCCAGTTAAAGCTTGGTAGCACCTTTTCAGGTGCATACCCCGCGCTCTACAACTAATTCTAGCCATTTTCAAAAAACTTACAAAAGGGGAAAAATATATTAAAAAAACAAGCGTTTACCTATATTCTATAGAAATGATTTTGGTTAAGGTGGTAGGGTATGGGAGGGGGAAGGGTACATTTGTGGCACACTTCAACATGGGAAACCCTTAGTTGTGGCACGCGTTATAAAAAGGTTGGGTACCCCTGGTCTAGAGCAAGAATATAACTTTTAAAATCCCCCCATTCTTGATTATCAGGAATGCCGGTCATAATGTAAAAATAAAAATAAACGAACAAACATCGCAACCTATTTTATTAGTAAACGATAGAGAACCGATGTTTCATTTGGTTGACCAAGACTGCCAAAGATACTTCATGGTGGTTGAATGAATGGGATCCACTCACTATATCAAACCTTGTTTGATTTTACTTCACCCGTTGGTCCAACATGAGACAACTACCAACCTACTTACAGGCGTTCAACATTATTTTTAACATCGCCCTCTATCAGGCATGCTTTCCAACATAGTGCCATATTTAATGTAAATCGTAGATACAAACCGATCTGGATTAAAACTTATTTATTCTCTTTTTACCCTTTCTCTCACTCTGGCAGCCCTGAAGGACTATATTAAGAATATTGAAGATGACCACTGCGCCAAAGAACATCTTAGTCTGGAATTTCCAATCAACTCGCTGATAGTAATAAACCTGAATGAGCATTCAAGAACGGACTGTAACCCGTCACTTATCAACGGAGTGGAATTTATACTTCGTTGTATTTGTTTCTTTGTTTTATATCAGTGATGGGCAAATGAGGATTTTAGTTTTTAGGCGTCTCCTCGTACAGGAGTGTATGTCAGCAGCATTCATGTATTTTAGCCTCCTGGTTTATCCTTCCAATTTTTAATGGACGCAGAGATGAAGATTACGTATGTCTATTGATGTTTGGTGTAAATCGGATTGTAGAGTTTTATACGTACCCAGGAGCTCCTGTTATTGATCTTAAAATTTTGAGATTGAAAAGTATGCCCATTAGGGATGTGAATAAAAAAAAAATAATAATATCGATATTTTTGGGATGATATAATTAAAATATTGTTTTTATAATATCGATGTTTCTGTGATGATATAATTAAGATATTGTTTTTATAATATCGATATTTTTGGGATGATATAATTAAAATATTGTTTTTATAATATCGATGTTTCTGTGATGATATAATTAAGATATTGTTTTTATAATATCGATATTTTTGGGATGATATAATTAAAATATTGTTTTTATAATATCGATGTTTCTGTGATGATATAATTAAGATATTGTTTTTATAATATCGATATTTTTGGGATGATATAATTAAAATATTGTTTTTATAATATCGGGGAGCGGGGTAGCTCAGTGGGTTAGGCACTGCGCTACTAATCTCAAGGTCCCGGGTTCGAGACCGGCTGAGGCAGATAATTATTTATTCTGTATTCAGTCGCGGATCGACCCTGTGGGATCGGGGGACCCTCCTGGGGCTCACCCAGCCTCTATAAAGTGGGTACCCTTAATTGGGGGAAAAACCTGGCGGTTGAGCGTGATCTCGGCCAAATCACCTCCTTACACAACCGTTGGCTTTGAAACAGTACGGTCCTTACCCAAGTACTGAGCCCAAGACCCTTCACGGGTTGTAGTGGTACAGGTTTTTTTTATAATATCGATGTTTCTGTGATGATATAATTAAGATATTGTTTTTATAATATCGATATTTTTGGGATGATATAATTAAAATATTGTTTTTATAATATCGATGTTTCGGTGCCGATGCAATTAAAATATTGCTTTCATTAAGTTCATTAACAGCAGAATTTAAATATTAAGAAACAGGCTATTTCCTTAATTCCTTATGATTCACTTAGAAGTATTTTTTAAATTTAATTGGAAAAATTAACGATATTTTTATGTCGAAATTTTGCTTTCGACATCCCATTTCTAGAACACAGCCACTATATATAGTAACACGAACACACTACACCACAAGGTTTTACGGTTCTTTCTTTGTCGAACCTGCCGTCCTCGTAGATTTTGTTTATTTTATTTTTTCTCCTTTTTTTTTTGTTTTATAACAGTTTTCGAAACTAAAATTTTAATATCGGTATTACGATATACCGAGAAAATAATATTAATTCATTTAAAAAATGTCAATAGGACGATATTTTTTCAACATTCCCAATGTCTACATGTGATTAAGTTGGAATGTGTAAGACTTTAGTTTCGGTTCCGTAGAATTAAACAAAACAGATTAAAGTAGTTTCAATCTTTCGTTTTATTTTAGCAGGTTGGGTCCCCTTCCCATTGCTTCTATCATCTGCCGAAGCCATGTCTATAGAAAATTGAATTCTGTTGGAAATAAATATTTCTTTATCATTATATTTTTTTCTATACGCATGTATCAGTGTAAAATATTTAACTGTATTTATTTAAATCTTAAATTGAATATTTAAAACTATTATTAAACTAATATATTAAACTAAAATTATCGCTTATATTTTTTGGAAAAAGTAGAATGTGGCTCTCATTTACTTCATGCGTGTCCAACAAAACACTATTTTATGTAATTCTAAATTTCTTTATTTGTTTTCCTTTTTGAAAAAAATATTTCATAAACATCCAGATGATTTAATTTTGATGTTTATTCCAAAGAAAATATGTACATCCCAAATAAAATTATTTTTCCGTCTGGAATATGAAGAGTATGATGAATAAAAAAAATAAATAATAATAATAATCATAAATAAATTCTCAGGAAAGTGGTTGGAAATAGCCAAACATTTTTTTTTTGTATTCATAATCTTTAATATTTTATTATGCATTATATTTTTTATATTATTCTGTCGTACCAGACATTATATTACTCTATCTTACCAAAATTTAACAAGAAGATTTTATTATTAAAATTTTATTACAGAAGAGAAATAAAAATGTTGACTTCAATTTCTAAATATGTCTTGATATTGTTCGAAACACGAAGCTGGTAGTGAAAAAAAAAATAAATAGTTGTTGCTTGATTGATAAATTTAAACTACACATACGGGAGTTTTGTATTTTTTTTTTCAAAGTAATTCAAGACAAATGATTAAAAAAATAATAATGAAACAATTAATTTTCGTAGATATGATTATCATCCAAATATAAAAAGATATATCTCTTGACATTTCCCCGAAATATACGAAAAAACATAAGACTTGTATTTTTGGTAATTTTTTTTATCCAATTTCCATGCTTATCCTTAAAATTTATTCCCAATTTGGTGATTATAGACATGCATGTGATTTCTTCTTGATAAATCCCCCGTTAAAAAATTCTGCGTACGCCCTTTTTTAAGTCAAAGATATGCTCTTAATGATTAAGTATCCTTGATTTTGTGTAGGAGAATGTTGGTTGGGGGTGCGGTAAATAAATAAACACGCAAATAAGAACAAAAATATTATAATGTATGCCGAAGTTTCGGCTTACAAAGCTGTGTTGGCGCTTGACCATACGCCACTCGGCGCTGATGAAGGCCTAATACTTAAGCCGAAACGTCGGCACACATTATACTAAGTTTTTTCTTATTTGTGTGTTTATTTATTGACCACACCCCTCCTAGCATTTTCCTACTTACATTTTCCACAGTCAACCATACTCTCGCCATCCTTCATTTTAGTTTAGGTACATGTAGATTTAATTTATCTAATCTGTTTGAAATACATTATTTTATTTTTTTTTAATACTAAAATAACTTGATAAAATGTGTTTTAATGGCAGTATTTTTAATATGTTTTTCTTTTTTAAAGGGGAAAACGCTGTGATGAAGGCTTTACGTGAGTACTAATGTTTTTAGCAATTTTAATTAAATTGTTTTATATTTGAAATTTACTCCTATCAGAATGTAATTTAGGGTTTAAAATTACTTGGTTATTTGCTTTAATAAATGATATATGATAAATGATACATTTTCTCTTGTTTGCTACTAATTCATTTATTTCAATTAATTAAAAAAAAACAACTAATATAGCTTGAATTACTATCAATATTTCTGACGAAGCTGCTGCATCTGGAATATTCTGAATTATATTCTTGTAAAAAATGTTGGGCAGGAAAGGAATAATTTGGAACCTAGAATACTCAAATGGCTTGTAGGTATCATCAGCATTTAATGATGATGGAAGGAAGCAGGCGGTCAAAAAAACTTTTACTATACAAGCTTGGGTATTGGAAGAAAAGGAGAAGCCATGGATCCAGGACGTGATGATAAGTTTGTTTAGAAAAGGACCAGTGTAAGGAGATGGGAAACGTTTGATAAGGTTTTGGAATACATTTATTTTAAAACTTAAATTAAAATAACATAATATGTTTTGTTTTTTTTAAACTATTTAAACTGAGGAAGAAAGTAGTCTAGCTTATAGAGCGCTTCCTGTGCTGAACATGAAATAAGTGGATATGTCAGGATTGGAGTCGTAGTTTGATTGGCACTACCAACCATTAAAAAAAATGATTATTTGACAAAAGGCAGGGAATAAACGATTGGAGCACATTGCTTACTACACTGTCTTCAAAGAATTTCTAAAAATCGAGAATCAAGCACCGCTGCCATTACCCGTCCTTCAACCCCTGAATAAGTTATTGTGATATTTATTCATTACCGAAAAATATTTAGTGAATCAAAAAATAAAGACTTGGATTTAAAAAATATTCAGAAATCGCCTTGAATTTTTAGCACCGTCGCCATAGCACGGGATGAGATGGCCAAACGGCTAAAAGTTGGGGAAATGTGAATTTGATTCTCCAAATTTTTCCAGTCAATTTTTTTTTTTTTTCATTTACTAGTGTATTACGCGAGATTAGATAATTGTATACAAGTTGATATATTTTCAATATTTTTTCTCTTAGATTTCCATGCAGAAAAAAATAAGTATTTTGCTATTTTTAGTAAAATTTTTTGTACAGTAACCATCTCCGTAACCGATTGCCTTATTGTTTTTTGTGGTGCTACAACTTCTGCTAATAAAAGTAGGATAATATGATTATTTAGTGATGTACAGTGGACTCTTGCCAATCCGAACTAATATTAAAAAAAATGTTTTTTGAAGATTTGATTTGGAGTATAATCATTCATTATATTATACTGTATGCATTATAAACACCTTAGGCTTAAAAAACTTTAAGAATCTTTAAATGTTCCAGTATTTATTAAATGCTATATTATAACATATTTACTTACCAGTATTTATAACATACCTGTATTATGATTATATAATTAGTTATGATTTAAATGGCACTAGAAATGTAACATTTTAAAATTTGATAGAAAAATAATGATGTATCCTTAATATGCAGGATATGAGGAAATAATTCTAGGAACACGACTAGCTTCCGGCAAATTCCTTTCTCACTGCCTAATTCTTAAAGAAGAATGTTTCTCTCTTACAAACCTATCCTTCTGATATAAAATTAATAAAAAGAGCAATTGTTTTTATTTTTTAATCTATCCACCAAATTTCAAGAGCGGATTTATTTACCTTTAATTACCTTTTTAATTTTTTCAAAATGACAAAAAAATTAGTTTTCTCAAAAACATGATTATTGCTAATGTTACTGGGTACTGGTAATGGTGGGGACTCTAGTCCAGCAAGTGGGCTTGTTGGTCTCTTTTGAGTTGCCCCAAAATAACCAATGGAAGACTCATTATTCAGTGAAGTTGTGAGGCAAGTACAAAATAGTTCATTTCCGGAGAATTATTATACTTTTGTAATAATGGTAATAGTTAAAACTTGTCTTAAATTCACATTTTACAATCTTCAGTGACAGTTATAAAAGTAACAGGTAAAATATAATTGAATAAATGTATTGAAAAAAAGAATTTTTATTTCAATGTTCAAGTCCGCAGTTGCCCCGGCAAAACATGGTAGCGGTAAGTTTACATCATACGCAATTGCCCCACAACAGAGATCTGCACTTACTGTCCTATTTCTGTCATATTTTGCTGGGGAAATACTAATTAGCGCTTATAAACTAGAAAACTGTCAAGGTGAAATGTAAATGACAAAGTATTTTTAAGAACAGCTTCTTATAATTCCACTTATCGCAAGAAAAAAAACAAAAGAACATAGGCGTAGTGGTGGATAAACTCCGACAAAGCTGTACAGCAGAAGTTGAAAGATCCAACTTGATCAACAGGCTGGAATTGATATCACAACTCGTTATACTTCACTTTAGTGAGGTTTTGTGACTGATTTATGATACATCAGTGTTTAGAAGTATATATATAAATATTATATAATATACATACATACATATATATATAGCATCTTGAAAGGATGTTATATTTATATTTATAGAGTTATATTTATTAATGACTTAGCCTGCAGTATTGATCTGGCCGTCAATTTAATCTCATTTAGTGTTGCTCATCGTTGTATCACCCTCTTCTGTTAGGGCCAACGAACCTTTAGAATATAATTTTTTTTTTTGGAAAGATTATTTTATGAGTTTTTCTTGCTTTAGTTGTAAGATTTTATCTAACAAATGTTCTTATTTTCTTATTTCGTATTGGGTATAAGATGTTTCTTATTCAAGTGCTAGTCCAAGAAATAGAGATAGAATAATTAATAGACGCTACCTTTCGAATGATCGTCTAGTTCTGATTTTTTAATGTTTTACATATTTGGTCTATTGTAAAACTAAATTTTTTTATCTCCCTTTCCAGTGCGATCGTCGCACAGCGGTGCGCACAATACCTCAAACGTTTTCAATATTTCAATAGTTCGTATTTGTACATATTTGAGAAAAACTTCCTATTTCAAAGTTATAGAGGATAAAACTTTAAGTTTTTTGTGCGGAAAAGATGCGGATTAGGGACTTCAAAAAAGATGTAAAAATTAATCAAATCGATTCATATCTTCCGGTCGCTCTTGGGCTCCAAAGGTTACGAAAATTTGTAAAAATTAACATTTTACAATAATTCTTAATACTTTTCAACTTGTCATTAACCAAAGGTATACAATAGCTTAAAAGTTTATGTATTAGAACCACAAAATAAACCGTTGAAATATTATTTTAATTCATCAGCGTCTTTTGGTCGCGCCTTGCCTTCAAAGTTAAAAAATCATCTTTAAAAAAAGGTACTTACCATTAAAGGACAAAAATATTAACAACTTACTAGATTTTTTTCCCTCGATTATTTAACTTTATTTTGAAATATTTTAACTTATATAAGTTAAAATATTTCAAAACAAATTATTTTAGAACCTCAGTAGTATTGTTCAGAAAAATTTAAGGGTCGCGACAATAACCAATCGATAGGAATGTTTTCAATTTTTTATCAATTCCAATTTTTAAATATATTCGCTTTGTCCGTAAACCAAACAAATATATTTTAGTTTCTAAAATAAAATTACGTAAATTATACTTCTGAAAAAAATTGAAAACGTGGAAAAGTCATTGGCCTTAATCGGTATTTCCCATCATAGTTCCTCGGAGGGTCATCGAAGTGTTTTATTTCTTTGTATCATCACATGTCAGTGCATCGTAGAATGCTTGAGCTTCGCGAATTACCAAAAACTGCTTCAGGTGTAGTAAATCATCAAGCTTTGCCTTTTTTAGGGGAAGGTGATCGTGGTAGGAATAAGATATATCATGTTTTTAAACATCCACATATTGATGTTTTAATTTTTTTTTTTGCAATCACTACCTACCAGTCATTCTCTAAATCAACAAGTTTTGGGTCAAAGTAATCTATGGCATGAAATGAACCCAGAAATATTTTACTTTTAGTCCAGTTTGCTAGAACCAGAAAGGGGTTTCGGCGGAAAGTTTTTGTAAAATTCTGAAGACTTACTCTTTTTTGTTTTTTGGGGTGCTGATTACGAATTTCAACTGTGTTCATCATCATGACAAGCACTGCAACCCGGTGGGGATCTTCGCCGCACCAAGACGCTTCCTCCATTCCTCTCTGTCTTGAGCAAGGGTCTGCCTAGCTTTTGTATCCACAAGTTTCTTCAAATGTGTTACCTCCGATTTCCCCCGAAATATAACCAAAAGTCAAAAAAAATTATTTCGACGTTCTATTTCATAATTTCGACTCTCGCTAGCTTCAAAAAGGAGCGACCAAACAAAAAAAAAATCGTTAGAATAAAAATTGTAGGTAATTTACTCTTCTTTAGTTTATTACAAAATGAATATTACAATTTATAGATGGTTATTACGTTATAAGCAAAAAAAAAAATTCTTTCTTTTAATTTCCGGGATACATTCCAGGTAACAAAGTTTCAAAACTTCTTCAAAACCTTTCATCGAGATCACCTACTGGTCCCCGTTTGACTGAACCGCATTCGACTAAGAGCGTATGCTCCTAAACGATAAATCGGACGAAAAAAATTAGAATAAAAAAAATGTAGGGAATTTACTCTTGTTTAATGTAGTATTGAATTTCATGCTATGGGAGAAAAAAAGAAAACAGATTAAATTTTGAGCATTTTTGAATTTTTTTTATTTTTCTTTGTGGGAAGAATTTGAGGTATGAAGTTGAGATCAGCACCCCAAAAAATATGAATGAACACATTTTTAGAACTTCTCTTAAACTTCCAGGTAAAGGTACCACAGGCCTGGTCTATTAATGCAGAAATGAGAACGGAATATAATTTTTTTTTTCTTTAATAGGCTTAATTCTATAATCTGGACTCAGAGTTTTGGCCCTTATTAGTTTAAATATAATTTTAGTAAATTCGAAGAGAATTTAACATTTTTCGCTCTTACAATACTGCTATAAAATTGATAAGTTTCATTTTCTCTCCTATGATTTATTTTCCTTCTCTATTTATTTATTTTTATTAAAAACTAAATTAATAGCTAGCAATTTTTTTTATTTTATATAATACCGAAATAAAATCAAAATATACTATTATTAATGTTTCTTAAAATCCTTGAATCCGTACGCAAATAAGATTGTGAGAAACCAGTGCCGAAATATTCCGGATTCTTGACAAATTGTTGAGCGGGAAACCCCATGATGTATTTCCAAGTTTTATCTGCCCTCTGCCTTGAATCTGATGTATGTTTCCAACATTGTTAAAGGTTTTCCGTCACTTTTCCTATTAAATTTGTTAAATAATATTTTTTATATATAATAAAATAACTACAAAATACAATGTAAACTAATTTACGTGTGTATATAAATATATATATATATATATATATATATATATATATATATATATATATATATATATATATATATATAGGAAAACATATTTCACCTAGTACCGGGTATAGGATAATGATGAGCTACGGGCTTCTTCGGTTACCGGTTAATTAAACTGTACTGAGTTCCGGTACCGGATAAAAGATCGTTCATAGGCCGTATTGCCTTTGAAATTTTCTTGCAAAGAAAAATAAAATTATTATTAACTTTATTATTACGTAAATATTTTACACTATAAAAAATAATTTAATTAAAAATACAACCACTACTGCGGGAATATCTCTTATATCTTATAACCATATCCGTCCTAAAGTTAAGTACAGACCGAGTAATAAAATATTGGGAATTCGTTGATGGATGTTGACAACATATTTGTTGGGCACAGTTACTTTTAACTGTTCATGTTTGCAACAATGTTGCCAGTTCAAACCAAAAGTTAGTTGTTATTATAAAATGGAAGAGACTATACCATTGGTGCTTGCTGCAAATGGAAGAGACTATACCATTGGTGCTTGCTGCAAATGGAAGAGACTGTACCATTGGTGCTTGCTGCAAATACTGTTGCTATCGCTACTTGCTCAAAAAAGACTTTTTTCTGACAATTTTTTTTTCTATATTTTTGAAAATTTCCATCTTCCAGAGTTGGTATCGGTTATAACAAACACAAACATTAAAGGTTACTTTTTTTTTTTTTACATTGAATTGTTTTTTGGATTCATTTTTTTACAGGAATGTACAAAAAAGGTTGAATATTAATGTGAGTTCTGATGTTTAATATCTTTCTGATCTTTAGTTGTTCTTCTTGGGTAGTGCTAATTGTGAAATTTGTACTGGAAAACGTGATATTTCGAGTTTTTTGTTTTCGAAGTAAACAGTTGAGAATTCATTGATCTGGCAAAGGATGATATCATTGATTTAGCGGGAAATTAAAAATAAAAAAAAACCAATTATATGCCCGACGAGATGTTTAAAAAAAAATAAAACTGGAGTGATAATATAATTTATAATATAATATAACTTTTGATTAGATTATCAGTTGGACTCAATTTAAAGAGGGTATTATTAACAATAATTTTTGATCCAATTTTTATATTTATCCTTAAAACTTATTCCCAGTTTGGCGATTTTACATTTTTAGGTGATTACTTGCCTTCTTCTTATTAAATCCTCCTCTCCCCTCCCCCCGAAAAAATTTACCGTCCCTCCCAAGAAAAATAATTCTCCGTATGCCTCTCTAAAGGAGGGAATGATGCAATATCACAGTTTCCTGATGTTTCACATCTTTCTCTAAGTTGGGGAAATTTTAAATTTGTTCTGTAAAACTATTCAAATGAGACTTATCATATTTAGTTAGTCCACCAGAGATTTTTGGTTTTCTTTAATTATCTGATTAATATTATTTATGTATGTGGGGAGTATATTTTAGTTTGTTAAATAAGATTGTATTGTTCAGCTAATTATAAATTATTTTTTCTGCTGACGTATGCATGATGGTATAGAAGGATCAATATAACTAGGGATTGATAAATGATTTGCCAGTTCAATAAATTTGTTTTCATTGAAAACTAGTTTCAAATGTTATATTCATCATCAGTTCTAAAAACTGAATTCAAAAATTCAGAAATCGGCAATATAAAATACTGTTTGGTATTGTTATGCTTATTAAATTATATAATTTAATATGCATGAGAATAAAAATGTATAAGAAACTAATTTTCAATAAAAACAAATGTATATAAGTGGCAAATCATTTATGAATCCCTAATTATGTTTTTTGCTTAACTTCTGATTTTTCTACACCGTTTTTGATAAAAAAAAAAAAAAAAAAAAAAAAAAATGTTGCCTATTTTCTTGCCTAACCTCAATTAATTATATTTCATTACATTTCTAACAAGTTTAGTTATACACAATCTTTATTTTATATTTGTATTTACTGCTTTATTTTTTTTATTCGAATCCCTTATCAGGAATAAAGTGGCCATGGCTATTTCGGATAAAAGATAGCATGATCAATAAATGAAGAATTCTTAATACTAATGATATATATTAAAGTAACGTGAAAACATATAAAAATATTTACATACGTATACAATAATACCAGCAATCAAACTGTATGTTTATGTTACTAGCAATATATAATTTATTGAATTAAATTGTGTAATTAAAATTAACATTGTGTAATATAACTTCGTATCAGTTTACTGTGAACCAAAATGATTAAAACACCTAAAGAAAAAGAAAATCACTTTTTTTTATCCATAATAGACCCGTATTTATATTCAATGATTCCTATTTCTTGTGTTTTATTATTTATTTTATTCTATATTATTTATCTTATTCCGTGGTTCATTAAGATATTCATTATTTATTCATATATTCATTATTTTTTTCTTCTACTAAATTATGCAAAGTTATATAACAGTTGCAATTAATAATTATAATTGCCAGTAAGTTAATTATCCTTATGCTTAATCTTTTTGTAAGTTTTCATCTCTATATATCTTATTAATCGCAGTAGAATCTTGTTTATCCTCCTTGTCCGAAATTCGGATAATTCGAAACTTTTTTTGTTTTCTATTAGGTAGCCATTTTTATATTCTGACCTTTTTCTAACATGGAAAACAAATCATGTTTATGTAACATGTAATATAATATTGTTTTAAATTTTATAGAACAGTGTGAAACTATCGTAGAAAGAGCGGAAAAACTAAAATTTCTGGTTATATATTTTAAATCTTTATAACTATTCAAATTACATCCATATGTTTACATTCGCTTACATACGCATTACCATAACTATGTAAATATTTGTTTGTTTGCATATGAATAAATGTCATATTATTAAAATATTTATATTTGCTGATCATGACAAATCCATATTGTAAAAAAAAATCACCATATCAAGAATTATCTCTAATCCAGAATTTCACGTTATCCGGAATAATCCTGGAATCATTATTATTTCGGATAAACGGGGTTTGTTGTAATCATAAACTTTTACAATAATTTATTCTCTTTGTAATATTTGTATATGTTAATTTCTGGCACCGCTACATAAAAAATAAAAAACCTGGCAACCAGAAAATATCATCTCTGTTTGAAACTGTTCTGGGTTTTAATTTTTTTTTCTTTTCTTTTCTGTAAGGATCATTGATATGAGATGTGATGTTTTGTTTAATAATGAAAAATTGTTAGATATTTTTGAATAAGATTTTGTTTTCACGAAATTAACTATATGACCATACTGGTCAAATGACAGCTTTTAAGAGAAAAAATTTAAATTTTCAACAGATATTTCTAAGTGTAGATAATATTAATTTTGTAGACTATCGTGTTCAGAAATAACATAATGGACAAAAATCAAACGGCTGAAATGCTACATTGTTTTTATTTTATAACGTAATTTAATTTAATAGATAGAGTTATTTTATATATTTTTGAGGATATATGAAGCCTTGTTGAATATTTGAGTTTGTTATATTATTACTGAAGAATCAAGTCTCTTCATACTGGACTATGATGAGCCGCAAGAACTGACGGATTGTCTCGTTAGAGCTGTAAACAAGAGAGACACAGACGAGGAAAAAAAATTGTCGGGATATTAGCAACGGGGAGACATCCCCCCACTTAGACTACCCCCGATCTGCGCATGCGTCCCCCTCCTCTTAGGCCCCCCCTCCATCCAAACCATCTTTTAAAAATAATATAATAATTTTCGGACGAAGGGAAGGTGGAACCGCCGCAGTAGTACCTCCGTCTCCCGCCCGCGCCACTACGATTCCCGCCGTTTGTTTGTAAACAGTCGCTCACATGTCCGTCGCGTAGTCTCACGTGTTTTGTGACTCCTTGTATATTTAGTAACTCTTGTAGTACATTAGTGACTCTTAGTGACCCGTGTTCAATCAACCTGCCGTACTGTCTCTCCAACGCTATTATCAGGTAAATATCATATCAAATTTATTTATTATCTATACATATTTAAATATTAATATTATTTCAACCTTTCTTTTGATGAATATGTTCAAATTATAAAAAATTATAAAAAAAACAAAGAAAAGTATATATGCCGTACACATATTTATTAGGAGATAGCAATATTATTTCAACCTTTCTTAGATTAATATTTCTAAATATAAATTAAAATACCTTATTATCATATTTAATGATGTAACCATAACATCATTTATTTCTTATTGAATTATTTATATAATTTTTGTATATTAAATATATTTTATTATTTAAATATTTAAAAAAAAATTGGTAATCATCATAAACAAAAATTCATAATGTGTAATTAATATTTCATAGTAATATCATTACCATAAAATAGTCTTATATTTCAACTTTTTTTGGTTTAATATATTTATTAAATTATTTCGTACTTTATTGAATTTACATAATTAAAATGATTATTATTAGTTCTTAATTTAAGAATTTTTAAATATTTTTATAAATGCAAATATTGTTTTATTTTTTAATTTTAATTTTCTGTTTAAATCTTTGTAGTTTTTTTATATTTTAATTACAGACTAATTTATTCGACTCTTATGATAAATTTTTATCATAATTTCTAAGATAATGTTTGTCATTTGAGGCTTTAATTAACATCAATTATCACCGGGTGCAATATTTTGAATAAATTATATATTTATTATATATTAATACATATATTAAAAGGAAGTTTACATCGATGGTAAACTTCACAGATGTGTTAAGTACTATGCGTATAGTTTCGAGCAAACAAAATTAAAAATTTTTAATTTCACTTTGGTTTGTAGTATACTACAATACTTTGATGATATTGCAAACAGATATGTAATGCGAATCAGATATATTCCAACTCTTATTACTGTAATGATCACATTGTAGTTACTACATCTGTGAAGTTGACAATCGACAAAATATTACATAGGAATATGAGGCTATAATAAATACTAATTTTGTAATTAATTTAATTAAATATTTATTTTTAAAGATATATTGGTTTTGTTTTATGTAAATTATAATAGTTTTTATACTTGGGAATTTTCATTGATAAAGCCACCAAAATCGTGTTGTCATTGAGGCTATAAGTAAATGCTATGATATTTTTATTAAATTTTATTATTATGAACTCCTTAGATACATTGTCGTTCTTAAATGTCTTAAATAAATGTCTATCATTATAATACGTTTAACGAAATGTTTATTTAAAAGAATATATTTATAATATATTTAATGTAGTTTATTTATAGATTTATCTGTTAATACTTAATATCCTTTAAGTAAATTCCTTTGAGTAAATTCATTGATAAAGCTATCAAACTCGTAATGCAATCTTGTCGTTTGAGGGTGAACAGAAAGTCAATATTTCGATTAATATATTTTTATCAATTAATTACATCGTTTAATTTTTATCTTTTGGATTTCATTTTATTTATTTAATTATTTAGATCATTCTTGTACTCTAAATACAACATATTGCTTAAATATTTTTTTTTTTTAGATTTTGGTAACTATGATTTAGATCATAAAATACGGTTATAATTTGTTACAATAATTACTAATTACAACAAATACTAATATAATCTGTACATAAGCTATTCTTAATTATTTGAACTTTTTTTGATCAATACGTTCATTTAATTTTTATTATGTACTTGATTTTCATATTAATTTATAAATTATAAAATATCATAATTAATAAAGGGTTTTGATAATTTTTGTTTAATAATAGCTGAGATTTTAAATTATATTTAATGTTTTAATTCATTATTACAACCTTTCTGTCATTCTTAACCTTTGAACATTATTTTTATTCTATTATGGGAATATTTTTATTATTTAATTTAATTCACTCTTAATAATGATTTTGCTATTTATCAATAAAGTTATTTAAAAATGCATTATTATTAAGATATTTGGTATATTTTAAGAAATTATTATTATATCATGTAATTAAATTCAATTAAATAGTATCGATACAAACTTAAATAATAATGAATTCATTTTAAATTAAATATAAATAAGAAACTTTAGTCAATGATTTAATTCTTCTTGGAAAAATAAATATATATATTTTTTTAATCTATTAAGTAATTTCATTTTCGTTTTTGTAATTTCACTACTAACTTTTTTTGTTTTAATAATTGACACCTCACTTAACGCTAAAATTATTATTATTGTAATATTTATTATGAAAATATTGCAAATAATTTTTTACATGCTAAATTTTTTAAATGATATTGTAGGCCAATAAACGAACTCTTACAAGATTTTCCTAATCTTCAATATTTCAACATTTTGTTTCAGTCATGTTTTAAAATATTACGTCTTATTCTTGTTTGCTAAATGTTATTTATTCATTTTTTTTTTAAACCTTATTTATTTAAATCTTATTTTTATTTCGACATTTAATCTTTTGATACATTTTTCCAATATAATGCTAAATTACCAATTGATAATTTTAATTGAGGCTGGACTTAATAATTGTTACAGAAATATTGTTAAACTATATCAATACATATTTCGATAATATTTTGTATTATATGTTATCTAAATTTATGTTAGATTTTTCTTAATTTTTGTGAATGATTTTATTTTTAATTATTCGATTATTATTCGTTAACTCGTTACAATCGAAGACATTTTTGGAATGTAAAATGATATATTTTTAATATGGCCTCCACCCATTCACATCAACTCAATAGTTGGTTCAGAATTGAATTGATAAAGCGGCCAAGTGAAGATGCAATATATCTTATAGTGGATAAATGTGATTTGATTAATATGAACTAGAAAAATGCTAATTATCACCTTCATTCACTTGACCCTTGAATTAGTTTTAACTATTATAGTTGAAGTATCCAAAATACCAATGAATTATGTATGAATGAGGGTACGACAACGAAACAATACTATTTTTTAGAAATATTTCTTTTTTCAATTATGGGAACTGCAAACAGAATAAATTAATTGAAGTCTCAATTGCATTTATTTTACCAATTATCGTAGTTAAGCAGTTGAGATAATAATAATAATGTAATATTTTTATTTAATATCAATAATTTTAATAAACAATTAAGTGATTTGAGACCAAACTTAAACGTTTTGAAGGCTTCATCGAATAATTCCGAACTTCATTTAGAATAATATTTCGATTTATATTACTAGGAAAAATATGATGGCAAATATATCACCACTTACGATATTCGAATAAGGGACTTTTTTTTCTTTTGGAGATTCCTAATAAAATGTATTTCTGTCCTGGTCTATTACGTATTTTTCAAAAAAAAAACATAATGTAATGTGATTCTGGAAAATTACATTATTAGAAAATTTTATAGTAATTAAGTGAATTATCACTGCAAATAAAATTTATTTTATTTTTATAAAAGATTTATTTCCATTAAATTATTTCATGTACAATACATTGCATTGCGCGATGTGGGAATTCTAAAGTATATAATTTATCTAAGCGGCAATATTACTAGGCGAAAATTGGTCCCTAATTTCTTTTGAAAGTTATTGTTATAAAATTGGAAGTTGTAAACAATTACGAAAATTTGGTTTTGGATTATGTAAATGGCATCGATTGGTAAATTATTGATTGGGAATATTATACATCCCATCTATAAGGCATTGTTGTTATTGACGCAATGCGCCTCCTTGTGGTTAATTAAAAAAAAAATAATTATTTGTATCGAGTTTCTGATAAAAGTAAAAATAAATTAGATGAATAATCCATGTTTTATAATAATTAATACAGTATGCCTTGGTATTTTTAAAATAACAACCACTCTTAAGATTTTTTTATCTATATAAATTTTGAAATATTAATTCAATATCAGAAAATGGAATCATATAATTTTTTATTTTTTTTTATTTGAATTATTTAACCATTCAATAAAAATGGTTACCAGCAACAGCAAAAGCAAAGCGCCCAGTTTCAAATTGAAAATAATTAAAAGTTATATGAGATCAACTCTGAATCAGGATTGAAAATCAGTATCAAAAATGTAAAATATCTTCTTTTGATGAATGGTAGCTAATTTTAGTTTAGAGTGGATAAATACATAAATCGAATATCATACTATTTTATTGGGAATAAATTTATGAATGGTGGGAGGGAAAGGTCTAGAAAAATAGTTTTCATTACTTACCCATGGGGCCCAATTCGCGTCCTTGCTCCTGGGCATCCCTGTGTAATTGAATTTATTAAGAGTGCAAGCCAAGCACAAGCCAAAGGTGAACCTCGCCACGAAGTAATTTCTCTGTAGAACAGTTTCCCAAAAATGAATCCTCGAATACCTCTTAAAATACATCTATGTAGTAGACAATAGTTGTAAATGAAAAGAATTTTATAATTGTATAATACTAAATAATGTAAAATAAGGGCTAAGTTAAAAAAAAAAAATCATTATTACCTACAACATAAAAAGGCTGTTATATGTTAAGTAATTAATTGATGTTAATTTGTTCATTAACCTTTTGAGTTGATCGTACGTTTTATGTACACTTACTTACAGTTAATAACAGTTTGGTATTCCAAGTAGTATACGTGAGATTTCTGATAAAATTAGAATAAAAAAAAATAATAATAATATATATTCGTTTACTTTTATTATTTTATTTATCCGTTGATGAAGCAGTATTATTCAAAAACCTTGCCTTATCTTGTAAATATTTTGTTTTGAATGGCCATGACACACAAATACTTGATTTTCATCGATCACAACGTGAGAATATCCTTAAACATTTTTTTCCAATAATTTTTCCTTAGTTCAATTATTACTGATTAATGTTTTTTTTTTTAATAATAATTTCTAATGTGTTTGTTTCCATCGTCATTCAAATTTAGTCATTTTTACTAGGGTAATCATAAACATATTTTTATTACACAGTCTGTCAACATTGGTCACAGGATTATTTTGCTTGTTGTAAATTAATATCGTAATTAATCTTGACAAAGTTAAAAATTAATCTTTGGTGCGACATACCATATTGGAAATTGCCTACTAAACTCATTGTAGGTGTTAGTTGACATCACTGAGGTGCATGATGAGCAGTTTTTTTTTCAAATTAATTTTTACTTGTTTAACTACTTCAAATGCCTAAAGGATGAAAAGGTATGATAACGAAAATTATATATATATATATATATATATATATATATATATATATATATATATATATATATATATATGGTTTCGAGATCTCAGTATATTTATAGGGTGCCCAGTCACAAAACAAAAAGTAATGTTCTATCGTTATCGTTTCGCTCTATTTGTTAGGACAAAATTTAAAACATTCCTTTATTTTTTATTTACATGATTATTTTATTTCCTATAATTATATATTATTTATTTTTTGTAAGAACATTTATTACTATTCTCTATTATCCTAGATTGTGGCACAGTTTAATAACTTTAAATAAGTTTAATATCTTAATAGTCTTTAATAAATTATAAGTTTTAATCAGACTTTTAATTTTTTTTGTTTGTGTGCTTTTCAGCTTTGGATTTTTGATGGATTTCGATAGAACTCCTAGTCAATATATCACAAACTAATTTTTTTTTTCTTTTTTGCGTGGATTATTCATAACTTTATTCCCTAAAGGCTCTGTTTAAATAATTTCTTTGTTCAAATTTTTATAAAATATTACCTTTTATGTTAGTGGCTATTAAAAAAATTTTTTTTTTCCTCGATGATTGTCTCAAAATCTCAGATTTACCAGAACTACTGAATTGAATTTGATGAAAATTTGTGGGAACATTTTTAATAAAAATGATTACTAATTACTAATTAATTAATTTTATCAAAACTAATAATATTAGTATAATTTTCTATTTTTATTAAATTATTTTACCATTAGTAATGTATTCAAGTTTAGTCAATGATTCACTTTGAATTCGTTAATTTTTTGTTTTGTTTATAGTGCTTTAAGTTTAATTACATCATAATTGTGAATTGTCATAAAAATCTTAATTAAGTTTTAATTGTTAATTGCCTGCGTTAAATTCGCAATATATTAATTACAAGACAAGGGAGCTACTATTTTAGAAAATAATCTCAATAATTCTATGTTAGTGGTGGCTTTATGAAGTACGCTTTGAATGATGTTATTGTGCTAATTTAGATATATTTCTTTACAATTGTATCATTACAACGCAGTTCTTATGACAGATTCATGTAATATAAAATACTAATTATTTGATATTACCATTAATTGTGAACCATAATAAGATTTTCTAGAAACCGAAATAAATGAAGCCTGAAGGATGGCTAAAATTTATGTAAAATATAATTTAATGTATAAATATAATTTAGGTTTTCTATCCTTGTTGAATATTATTATTGTACTTATGCAAATTTGAAGGATAAAATGTTAGAATTTGAAGCGTAATTTCAAAACAAAAGTCACAAATTCTTGCTTTGCTACTTACATGTTAGAGTCTTGAAATGAATTACATAATTATAAATTTTCATGTAAATTATTACGATTTATTAATATCTGTAACAAAATTCTTTTCTTTTTCTTTAACTTTTCAATATGAAATATAAAGCATTTTTAATAAAAAAAAAGGATATAAACAAATAGAACAATCATTGCAGATTAACTGCTTCCATTTCAGGCTTATTTCTGATAATAGCGAAACATATGACTCAAATGATAAGTTAAGGAGAAAAAACATCCTCATTTAGAGATAAAAATGTTTTTCCAATAACTTTCTAAATTTTTATCAGAATTTTCTAAAAAAAAATAAAAAAATTTGTTTACTTTGTGATTTCTTTATACCTGTCAGGTTAACAGGGAGATTAGAATGAAAAATTGATAATATTGATAAACAATTAATAGTATTAGAAAAGATTGATTAATGATTATTTCAATTTACATGTATGATTGTTTATGTAAAATTGTAATAAAATAAATGTAATAAAAATAGAATATTCATAAAAAGTTTCAAATCACTAGACTTAAGTCTTTAAAATCAAAGTTCATTACAAACTAGTAGACTTTTCTCATATGATTCGATTAACAATTAATACTTATTGTCAATTCATATTCTTAAATAACATACACAATTTGTCACTGGTTGAAATTCACGCAAAATATAATATCTAATGCGCAGAAGCAAATCCAGGGAAGAGAGTTAGGGGGAGGGGAGGGGCGTCCAGCGCCACGCGCCGAAGAAAATTTAAATAAATTACTTATACATTACAGACGAATTTATATTTCGTATTAAATATTGTCCGCGAGGCTCCGCGCGTTATACAAAAATTAATAATGTAATTATAAAATGCAGACGAATCCAGTTGGTTGGTAGAGCGTAGGACCTAACTGTCTGATCGCGGAGCCCCACGCTTTACAAAAATGAAATTTGAACTAAATCATAAACCAAAAAATCATAAAAATTGGAACTAAATTACAAAATTATAAGCGGAATACATGAGTTTCGAAAATAAATTTAAATGGCATAAATAAAACCAGTACCAGTACCCTTCAAACCCCTAAACAAGAGAGTCTTATCGTCCATGGCTGTGGTCGATATCTTCCCCTGTGTATTGGTAAAATTAATTAATAAATTTATTTTTACTTCCTTGTACGAAGTAAAGGAAGTATTGTAATCGCTAAAATTTTCGGTTTTCAGATTTCGACGGAAATATCCATTTTGACCATCCCTGAATCCATTTTGACTAGTTTCGTCGTGGCGTCTGTACGTATGTACGTTCGTATCTCGAATAACTCAAAAACGGTTAGCTGCAGAAATTTGAAATTTTGTATTTAGGATTGTTGTAAAATCTAGTTGTGAACCTCCCTTGTTGGTCACTGCTTGATCACCGGAAGTGGCACTTTACTTGAAGATCATTATTGATTTCCATCAAAAATTATATTAAAATACAACGCAAAACTTCGCAGATTTAGTATTTATAACTTATATATTTATTTAAATAACATTCTAGATTTTGTTCTAAATTGGAAAACTGGAAGCAGTACTTTACTTGAAGGTCATATTAGACTTTCATCAAAAATTATATTAAAATATAATGTAAAACATCTCAAATTTGGTAAATAGGACTTTTATATCGATATGAATGTATTTGCTATATTTTGGTTAAAATCGGTGAGCCGAAAAGGGTACTTTACTTGAAGGTCATAATAAGCTAACATCAAAAATTATATTTAAATTAAATACATAAATCATATGTTTCGGTAATAAAGGTTACAAACGCAATTTGGTTTCCAATCCAATGAAAAAATTTTATTACTTGTTTTAAGTGTTAAAATTGAGTGTAAAATACTGATTTTCCTCCCCATTTGTGTGTGTGTGTGTCAATAGATGGATGTCGCGATGCCGAGTGTCGTTTTTGAGATACTGCAATCTTCGGAAACTAGTAACCAAATTGAGGATCACCTTTTGAGCCAGCTATTTATAGTTTAATAGGCGTACAAGGAAGTCATGTGTTGTCAGATATTTTTTTTTAAGTCTTTCGATTTAAATTTTTGAATATAAGGCCTTTTGAGATTTTGCTTGTTAAACGTTAGAGAATACGGAAATTATTAAACCCATCTTCTCAATTCTGTTAAAAAAAGAAATATATATATTTATGATTTCCTCAAAGTCAAGTATTATTTACTAGAATAAATTTCCACTGTATTGTAATGAATAAATCAACGAGTAGCCATATATGACGATTCTGCAAGCAACTTGTAAGATTTTGTGGAAAAAATACCGGTAGCGGTATCATGTCCTTGTGGTTGTGACGTTAGCGCTGGGTCCCAATGAGTCACTTATTTCTCGTAATATATCGGCTTCTCGCTGTTGATAATTTCCAGGAATCTGATAGCAACGCAAATATTCACGAAAATCTTATTTACTTAGTCATAAAATAATATGACATGACAATATTTAACTGTTCTCATGTAGGAGAGTACATTATAATTTTTTTTTTTAATAATTGAATTACAGTGGAGCATCGATTATCCGAACTAATAGGTGACAAGGGGTGTTCGGATAAATAATAATTCGGATAATCGATCATTTTAGAAAAACCTACAACTAGGGTTAAATGAACATAGAAAAACAAATGGATGTAGTAATAAATACAAATGTGTATGTATTTTGAACTTCGATGCTTACATCAAGAAGAATGGAACATTATGTATATCAAGAAATAAAGTTATAAAGAAAATGTAAAGAAAAAAGAAACGAAATAAAAAAGTGTGTACATACAGACATGCATAAAGTTTTGTTGGTCTACATTTTAAGAAAAGAAGTTCAATATTTTCTTCTGCTTCAGAGAGGACACTCGTTTTCTTGCTGCCAGATCTCTCATACGTTTTAATGAAAGAAATTGAACAGAATCACATTCTTCTTGTTGCTCCACCCACTTCATGGCTGTCTCTAGGCACCGGAAAGCCTCCTTGGTGGATGGTCCTTTTTGAACTCGGTCTTCATCACTAAAGCCCTCCTCGATGTCATCATCTTCTGAAGGGCTTTGGTCTTCCATCACAGTAGCCAGGATTTCATCATCTGTCAAGAGATGTTGGTCACCAACATCACATTCAAGCCATTCTTGAATGTCTTGTTGGTCACAGTCTTCAAAACCAGAAGACTCTTTGATCATATCAGTCAGTTCTGTTGCAAATTGTGGTGCCTCTTCAGGTGACTGCATCCATCACTGGATAGAGTCATTTGATGGAAGGAGTTTATTCCACGCTTTAGCAAGGATAGTTTCTTTGACAGTGGCCCAAGCTTCTGCTGTCATCCTTCAAATTTATTTATCTATAGAGTTCTTGGATACTGCATTCGTTGTCTTGCCTGATCAAGTGTAAAATACCATATACCGTGCGCAGCAATGCCTTTCTGTAATATCTTTTGAAGGCTTCGATAACCCCTGGTCCACTGGTTGGAGGACAGAAGTTACGTTTGGTGGCATAAATGCAACTTTAAATTTGCCATTTTTTCTTTTTAGCGAAAGATTTGCTGGATGGCTTGGAGCGTTATCGATCAATAACAACACATTTCATGTATTTCCAGTGCCACGGTGATTCTTTTTTACTTCAGAGATAAATACAATGTCGTACCATTCTACAAAAAGTCTTGTATCCATCCATGAGTTTGTTTGGTTTTTGTAGAAGACTAGCAGATTTTTTATCCCTTTAAAACGATTTTTAGATTTTCCTATGAGAAGCAAAGAAAGTCAGTGCGATCCAGTAACATTCCCACATACATAGCAGTAAGGCGTGATTTGTTAGCCTTGAAGCCAGGTGCTGACATTTCTATTTTGGAAACTAGGGATTTTGTTGGCATTTTTTTCCAATATAAACCCGTTTCGTCTGCATTGTATAGATTATTTTTTTCGTAGCGCTCCGCATCAATCATCTTATGTTCATTTCGATGGCCTTTTCGCAAATCAAGGGGCCATTTATCGGTTGTCCTTGGCCACCTATCTGCATAAACCATGTGTAAACTGGTAAAATCTAAGTCTTGATTTTCACCTAATTTCATTGTTTTTCTGTGCAAGCTTCCATCTTCACTGTCAAGCACACTCGTGAATTTCGTAATGAGGTTTACTGTTTTTTTTAAATATCTGATATCGTTGCTTTTCCAACTCCATATTCACGATCTAAACTCGATGCACTAACACCATTCTTTAACCTATCTATTATTTTAGGTTTATCAGAAACACTGAGAACAACACGTTTACGTTTTGATTCCATTTTGTGTGGCACGACAAACTGCACTTACATATTTAGACGTCACTCTAAACTAGGCTCACAGGACGACTGATGAAATAGGCAGGAAGCTAAGCGCTTGCGCGGTCGCGGACGGTTCTCACTGAGAAATTCCTAGTCCTCACTCCGAAACTCTTGCTGTGAAAGACGCGGAGATTTGGATTTCGCCTCCTAGAACGCGGTTAACCGGTCGTTCGGTTGATCGATGTTCGGATAATCGATGCTCCACTGTAGTACAAACAGGCCTTCCTAAATCATTTTATTGGGGAGAGGGGAAGGAGGAAAGGAGCAAAACCTAAAATTTCCAAACAATTTTAACCGGATTTTCCAACTAAATGAAATACATATATCTTCTGTATATCGAAAATCTCTATATATCGAACTTTTTTTTTTAGGAATCTTAAATTTTTATTAGTAAACAAATATTACAGAATAAATTTTCTGTATATCAAACGAAAAATTCCAATTTAATTTCCAATAAATATAAAATGTGATTGTCATAAAAAAGAGTCCTTAGTTTGCATTCATAAGAAAGGATAATAATTAAATAAGAAAAAAAAAAATGTTCCCCTGGTTTAAAAAACAGCGGAAATTCAGGGAAGATCTTGTTTCAGAAACACAGGTGTACCTAAATTCTCTGAATCTGTTTCCTAACGTAAGACTGAAAATTATATTTTAAATTCTAGTTAATTTTGCCTTTCTTGTTGTGAACATTGCTCTTAAACATGACATCCGTGATGAATTATACACAAATAGACATTTGAAGCTATGTTACGCGAAAACAAAAATAAATTAATTTGTATGTAAATTTGCATATTTTTAATATATGCGCTTATTAAATTATATATGTACATTTGCAAAAGATCTGCAATCACCGATGTCATTTGTACAATTTTTCAAATAAGTGTTATTGATCGTTCAGTTGTGATTTTCTTTAAACCTAAGACATTGCCTTGGTCCTTTTTTAACTCTAAAGAATAGCTCTAATTGTTTAAGTCTGAAAAGGATGAAAAATTGCAATCTTTCTATATATAGAAATTTCCATATATTGATATTTTTTCAAGGATCCATCATGTGTAGAGGTTCAGATGTATTTTAATTTTCTCAATTATTTCGTTCATACTCGATAGAAGTCGAGAAAATTTGTGAGGCTATTATCGACGCTCCTATCGTTAGTCGTTCACCAGTCGTAGCTCCAAGTCTTGCCGTAGGGAGGCTTTTTTCGCTTCGCTAGTATCGCCTCTCTTAGCACTTATCGCAGCTCCAACATAAGCTAACCCTTAAGCAGCTAACTACACAACTCGCTTGTTCTTCTCCAGTATTAAATAATTTTCGATTTCACTTTAGGGATGTTGTGTTCATGGACCATTAAGAATACAAAAAGTTTCGAGAGCAACTTACAAAAACACAAGTAGTTGTTGACTTCACTCCAACTCCTGATGATTATTTTCATCCAAGGTATCCGAAAAGAAGACCGTTCTGGTACCTAGAAACTGGATACAAGTTTCTTTGTAAGTCACTGTTACTTATATTATTATATACAGTTATAATTCACAATACATAAATTGAAAAAAAAAAAAATAAGAGTTTTTATCGTGTCAGAATGCTTTGAGATAAGGATTGTGTTGACAGAATTCGGGAAACATTAAGCATTAATACGGTATCGTTAGAGTGTCGATTGAACTTAATTGACAAGGTCTCTTTCAAAAATTTGTCTTCAATATTTTCAATAATGTTAATTTAACCTAATGGTACTATATCGATTGGCAGCTTTTATCGATTCACAGTTCCTAATATAGGTTTGTTTTATTTATTACGAGCATTGAATTGGCCAATAGGAACATGATTTATACAAGATCTTCTGATATTCTCGGCTTTTTCTATATCTCTTTTTCTTACTGAAAATTCTGGATATTGGGAAGTCAGGTTTTTATTCTTCGATATTGTGGTCTTGGTCTCTTTTTATTAGCCGCATTTGACAGGATCTCTGATGAATTTTCCAGGACATTGAGGTCAAGTGAGAGCGTGGACTAAAGAGTCTCGATACCTTTTTCTATAAGCTTATTAATCACGGCACTATTTTAGAAAATAGTTAGAAATTGGAGATAATTTTGCTCCAGAAACGTGAAGATGAATTGGGTGGATGGGATAGGAGAATCACATATATTCTCAACCAACAGAAAACGTTTAGACTCCTTGAGTTGGATTTGTGAGTCATTTAAAGTTAAATAAATATTTTTTGTAACTTATATTTCTTTATTATTCTATTCTATTTTTATTTCAAGGAAAAATGTATATTAATTTTAAAAACAAGTAACTTCAGCATTTTTAATAGAATTCTCAAACATTTTTTTTATTTTTAAATTCTTAGATGCTCTTCCTAAAGTCTGCCTTTTCTTAGAGGCAGTCTTAAATTTTACCACCTATTAATTCCAAGATGTGTTTAATGAGTTTTAGAAAGTGGTGTAAATTCTCCCGGCTTACCTATATACTCTACTTTTTTATAATGAAATAAAACAAACAGATATCAACAATGTGTAGGGGCTTTTTATTTCATTTATATTCTAAGGAAGCTGAAATAGAAATTTCAGAATTTTCTGACTCTTTTAAGTTGGTCAAAAAAACAGACTAATAAAAAAAAAATCTGGAACAATGTAACCAACCATCCTTGACGATACCTCTCTTTGACACTCCTGTTTTATATTTTTCAAAATAAAATTCAGTAAAACCTCGTTTATCCAGATCAGATTTTTAGACATTTTTTAATTTAATGTTCACTTTAGACAATGTTTTTCAACGATGATATCAAGAACGTAACTATATAGAAATACCAGAGGGGCATTAAACCAGCGCGGGGTCTGTAGCAAATGTTCCAGGGGTCCTTAGGTTTTGTATGATAATGAAATAAAACAACTTTTGTAAACAATCTTTACTAGATTGTGAGCAAATCTAGAGATAAAATTAGACAAATCAATTATTCTTAAGTAAATTAAGGTTAAGGGCGGGGCCCGTTTTACTACTAATCCGTCCCTAATAAATAAAACAAATATTCACTTTTTAGTGTGCAGTTTCTGCATAGACTGTCCAATAAATTATAGTAATAAAATGATGTTTGCCCTGTCTGCTTATTTAAAGATTTTGGTTTGCTTATTATCCGCATTACCTTTTTGGCCAATTGCCAATTTGGCCGTATAAACAAGGTTTTACAATATTCACTAATTTTTTAAATATTCTATTATAAGCAATATTCACCATTAAGATTGATAACGTAACATCCTTCTCTAAGGAAGCACTGCTGTTGATTTTCCTTGTTGCGGTGGCTCTCGCGACACCTGTTGCTGTTGAGTACAGACAGCAATGTCAACTCTAACCTTAACACCTGTCGCTTCTTCTCTTCTTATTTCCTTTGGTGTAATTGTACCCTTTGTACTACAGAAATAGAGTTCCTAATCTTATCATTTTTGTTATATATATATATATATATATATATATATATATATATATATATATATATATATATATATATATATACATGGGTCATTCTCCTTAAAAGAGCCTATTGCAGTTCTGAAATTTTGTAAATATTATCTTACAATTTTTCCTCCAAAAACCATTCAGAATACTCCTTTGCATATTAAAATGTGTATATATTATACCCACAACTCAGCTGCATGCGGATTTCCTGAATGGGAATTTTTCGGATGAACTTTAATGAAGCTTTACAAAGTGCTTTAATAAATAATGGAACTTTTAATGAATCTGGGACATTGAATGGTGCCTATCTTCGAATCTTATAGGTCTATAACTCAAAACGATTTGAGCTGGTAGAAAAATTTGGAAAAATCAAGAATAATTTTTTTTTTAATACATATTTGTTTTGACATAAATGGGTTTTCTATTGTTTAAAGTTCCTAGAAAATCGAAAAGTCATAAAAATCGAGAACAAAGTCAGATTTGATACTAATATAAAATTATTTAGGGTCGAATGATAGTTTCCATGAACGCGATTTGTTTTTTTTTTTAATTCCAGATTTGAGAATGACCTCTGTACAGGCTATTATGTTGTTTGTGTCAGATACATACATGATTCACATAATTCTGATAAATCAAATTCTAAATAAATTATATCGTATCAGCATATTGTTTTATTAATTATCTGGTTGATAGTCATTACATTATTGCCTGATATAAATTGTATTTAATTATACGTAAATATGATACTTTGTACGTTGTGTTTTTGATCGAGGAAAATATTTAGATAATCTCTTGATATTATTCTGAAATTTCTCATCTCTCATTCATTTATTTAAATTTATATCAGTTGTTTTTGTAGTTTTTTTTTCATCCATTCTTGTTTACTTTCAAAATTTAATAGAGGGCGTCACAGGCGTGTGTAGGATGTAAATGGCGTAATATCCTAATTAATGACTAAGCAGTGAGAGCCACTTTAATTGAACAAGATCCCACATTGGGTCTTTCCATTGTGACCTTTCTGACACCATGGGAAACAGTACTGTCTAATATATCAGTTTAAATATTCTTTAATGCAAAATAAAATGAACACTAATATTTTAAATATCTTTTCATCTCCTTTGCATTGAATTTTAATGCGTATAGTATAAATAATTATTATTCTTTGTGAAACTCCTTCCCCATTTTAATATACATTTAATTGTACATTAATATATATATATATATATATATATATATATATATATATATATATATATATATATATAAAAGATGGATAAGCCGTTGGGGATTTTATAGCAAATTTAATGCTGAACAAAAAATCTCCTATAAACAGAGGCCAGTAAATGAAGTCTTGACCAGTTTTCATACCAATAAACGTGAAAAAAACAAGTGTTTCGACACTTTTTGGCAATTTGAGAAGAAACGATTCCTTGCATCAAAAAATGGATCAAAACTAACGTGGTAGAGAATTAGATTTATTGTCGAGACTGATTGATCAATGAGACTGATTGATCAAACACACGGTTGTTGGTGAATTGTTGGAGTCGACATGATTTTCAAAATCAAGATATTAAACTCCGTTTTACCTTTCTAAACAAATTTGGTTCCGATTCTGTCACCTTTTAATTTTTCTTTTTTTGCAAACCTAAAAGTAATTTTTCAAAAATAACAACTTGGCTTGGAATTCGACGTAGGTTTCTGTAATTACTAGTATTCACCTTCAGGCATTTCATCGTCCACATCCTCTGGTACAACGGGCAGGAAGTCAGCCTGCCGCTCAACTTCTTCCTTGTCCTCGTTCTCATCCACCACTGCGATGTTGTTGTAGGCTACCTCATAGTCGAGGCACAACCTGGAGCAGCAGAGAACCATTTAATTTGTCAACTTGGAAAACTAAAACATTAAAACGGATAGACTAGAAATATTACTCAAACTCATACGGATAGGAACTTCACATTGAACGATGCCGCGAGTACAAGAGTAATGGGGAAAACAAGAAAGGGCGCCCTCGTCGTGTGTCAAAACTTGTTTCCCTGAAGTAATATACCAATACTAAGTTAGTGGAGCGATCAAATCATCTTAGACATTTTCATCACCTTCCATTTTAGCTCTTCATTTTCACCTTCACCTTCACTTTCAGCATTTTTCAGTACTCTAAATATACATGTATCTATGTGTACATTAATATGCATTAAATATAGTCATTACACCATCTGTAATATCATATATAGTCAATTTTTGAATGAGAAAGATAGTTTCCACATTAAGTTGTCGTGATTCCCGATTTTCTGAATTTTGGGTTTTTGACGCCCATTTTCGCGGCGCTCCTACAGTTAAACGGCTGATTTGAGAAAAAACTTCGATGACATAAAATATAGAAGAATCTATCTTCATTAATTTCAAATAGCGTATAGTTTCTGAGTTATTCAAGAAAAACCGGAGAAACGTCAATTTTTTACATTTTTTTTTGTTGCTAAAAAAACATATTTCCTAGCAAAATGTTTGTAGGAAAACCTCAGATTCCTGTTCAGCAGCCCAAAATACTGCATAGTTCCAAAAATCAAAACTACACCAAAACCCCTTTGGAGTCGTTTCTTAGTTGCCCAAAAGTGTCGAAAAAAGTATTTTTTCATATTTTTGTCCTGAAAACTTGCCAAGACTTGGTTTTCTGACCCATGCTTATAGGAACTTTTTTTTTTTGCGTTAAATTTGGTTTAAAATCCCCAAGCGTTATCCCTTTTTTTGGTGGCGGAAGGCACATCCTGTGTATCAGATATCCCTGAAATCCCAAAACCGTGTTCTCAGGTTTATGATACGGATTTAAAGTGCACGCTCATACTTTCTCCCCCTTCAACGACCTTAAATACACTGCAAAAGTCTATTATTTTCAGAGAAAATACGACAAGAACAGGTAATCGATGTACGCCATTTTTTTCTTGTTTATAAGTTTGATCGATAGGGTGGGGAGAGGAAGAACCGTCGTGCAAAATATTGACTTGTTAATATCAATCTAAAATATTTCCAAGAGCTCTATACTACCAAGTCTTACAAGAATAGATTACAGCTCAATAATAAATGACCAATAATTACATTTTATTTTATTATTTTAAATCTATTTGAAATAAGTATAAATGCTGTAAATACCTGCAATTTTTTTGACATTTTTTTTTCGGGTTTTTTTGACATATTAAGATTACATCGTTTCTTGATTTCACTGGTTGTGTAATTGATACCAAACTAATTACTGGTTTTCTGAGAGAAAATTGAATCTCTTGTAAGGCGAACTATTTCTACGAGAAATTAAGGGGAATAGGAGAGCTTTCTTACGGCGGCTACTGACTGAGCAATCTAAATGATATGATGGAGTGGAGCGACTGGAGTGCTTGGAGTAAAGCTATGTCCACACTGTTCGACTTTCGATTCGGCACAAGAAAGGGGAAAGGGAACGTGAGGCATGCGATATCAATAATTATTTTTATTTCATTACTGATTGAAAAATGATTAATAAATTTATTCACAGAATAATAGAATAACGAATAATTGGATTGTTCATTATTTATTAATTTTTCTGAATAAAATTTGCTAAGCACGGGCTAAGGTAAATGCGCCTAACCAAAGTCGAATCGAAAGTAGAACTGCTTGTGGACATGGCCCCAAGTGACAAGGGCCCCTGACGATCAATCAACCCCATCGTCCCATTTTTTACCGACAGGTATGATTCATGCTCAGGCTTCCATATAAGTATTTTATGATATTTACGGTCTCTAATATTTTTATGTATAGATTAACATAACTTTTGAGAATTAATGGGATATAAATAGTGCCTCTACAATAGTAAGAAACTTTTTTATTTTTTTAAACTTAACCATTCAAAAAAATATTAAAAATAGTGAAACTTTTAAAATCCACTAAAATGTTTATTCAAAATTTGATATTTTACGTTTCATAATAAAAAAAATAAAAATAAATAAAACAGTTAATATAAAGTAAATAAATAAAAGCATTTACCTATATAGATTTTTTTTTCTTCCGAGGATCATCCTGGGAATGGCCTGCGGCATTGGTGCCAAATCTCAAGAAAATCGATTTAGTAGTCTTGGAGATAAGACGCGGACGGTGGAGGGACGGATATTTTTTTATTCGGTATTTGGATTCTACATAGCTTGAACTGTAAAACCTCAAATTTTTTGGGGGTTTAATTTTTTTTTCTTGGTCGATTACAAAGGTTTATTGTTGAAAATAATTTATTGACTTATATACATATATATATATATATATATATATATATATATATATATATATATATATATATATATATATATGTATGTATGTATATAAGTCAATTATTTTCAACAATAAATCTTTGTAATCGACCAAGAAAAAAAAATTATATATATATATATATATATATATATATATATATATATATATATATATATATATATATATATATATATATATCACAACTGGAAAATTTGTTTTTTCGTGATATATCTTGTTACAGATTACATAGGTAGATTTTTGTGATTGCTTTACACATTTTCCCAAAATGATTATAGAAAACATAATTCTGCTATAACATATAACATATTACATATAAACACGAAAGACCTTCAGCTTAGTATACCTACACTATTGAACGTTGACATTTCTCCTGCTCGAATTCTTTTCATTTACTTGAATGACCTCGATGAAGAAGAATAATTGTGCAGGATACAAGGGTGCCGAAATACCTAAGGCTATTGCAAAAGTCTCTTATTAACAATGCTTCCAAGGCGACCTTATTTTCTACATTGTAGGGACCTCTTTGTCAAAATCCTTTTTTAATTTTTTTCTTAAGGCGAAAATTGGTCTGCTCTATGGCGACATCTTTATTCATTCTTTTGAAAAAAATAAACTACTACCTTTTTATTTTTTTTTTACAAAATAACTTAACTATGGCTGTTCAATATAATAATAGGCTCGTACTTATATCTTTTCAATTCCAGTCGAAAGGCATCAAAGATTTCTCGCAGTCTTAAAAATATTTAAATTAAGCATTATTATTACACTGAGGGATGACAAACCGTTCCTCGCCACGACCCATGTTGGATCTTATGTGAGATACCTCTTTGTTCGTCTAGAGATTCCATAGGAATTGTATGCTTCTCATGAAGCACATTAATTCTTTAGGGTTAGATCTAATGATGTCTTGAGGTTTAATTTTTGCCTGATTTATTAAATTAAGTATAAAAAAGATCTTTTTATTGGAAGACTTTTTTTGATTAAATTAGTATTAAAACAGCCAATCTTTATTTAGCAAATGTTTTATTTTATTAAACATAACATTTTCCTTCAATTATCAGATTTCTAACGTTTAGGGATAATACCCTGATTTGTGAAGAAAAATGTAATAATAAAAAAAAGGAAGTGCTAAATAAAAGTTCATCGTTTTAATAATAAGTTAATAAAAAAACCCTCTAATATATAGAACTTTTTAAAATTAAATATGGGTACAAATGAACATCATACTGTTTCATTGAGAGCAAAAATGCACTGCAATATAATGATGCGGCTAGTAAAGGTTATATTCCTGAAGATGGGGCATTACCCCGAAACGTTGGATATTTAATATGCGAAGAAAAATATTATAGAGTGATGTGGGGTAACGTTTTCGTGGCAAGTATGTAATTTTCTCGTTAAAACTCTCAGCTGTTCAGAAAATCAGTCACGAAAATTCGCGAATGTGAAATGTTATGGGAGTTTCAACAATATTAGTTCCAACTTGTTAAATTTCTATCTTTTAACTTTTGCAGTACAGTTGTATCGGTTTTTTTCAGGGATTTTTTTTTTTTTGTCTTTAGTGGAACCTACAGAAGCTCTTTTTCAAAATAATTTGTTATTTACATTTCTCCTTGACTTTTTTATTTTTGGAGCGCTTGTCCGCAGTCACCCAACAAAACATCATGGTAGGGACAAGTACAGATCTCGTTTTGTGACAAGTGTGCATCGTGTACACTTACTCTTACTATCATATTTTGTCGAGACACCTGCGGAATAGCGAATTAAAACAATTTTTTTTTTCTATTCATTTATTCAACGATATTCTACATCCTATATTCATAACTCAATGAAGATTGTAAAATATGGAACTCAGACAAGCTTTAACTTTTTTCGGTGATTACACTATTATTTTTCACTTGCCCCAAAACCGCTCTAGATTGAATAAAGTCTTCCAGATATCTTGAACGCACTTACCCCTTAAGGCAAGGGCAAGTGTGTACTAAGTACTATACAATTTAATTATCAATCTCATTAAAATGGACATGATTGAAACGTAGGCTTAAATGTAATACTTAAACATAATCGTCTAAGGAACATTTTTCAAAAATGAGGAAACATTTAGTATCAAAAATAAAAATTTTACAGTCTTGTAAAGTCGAATTTTGTAAAATTTACCCCACATTGCTCTATAAAATAAAATAAAGGAAGTGCTAAATAAATGTTCACTGTTTTAATGATAGGCTATATTAAACAATATAAATAACGTATTTATTGTATATTTGGGCTATAATGTTAATTTTGATCATCATTGACTTTCCTATAATAATTACGTTGCTTTTAAAAAAATTAAAAATAATAATGGTGGAAGTATCGTTAACTGTAGATGTAACCAAGAAGTTGGTTAGGAGCGGGAGAGGGAAGAAACTTTACCCATGTTGGAAAATATATTTATAAAAAAGTAATAAGATTAAAATACGCTTAGTTTTAAAAAAAAAAAAAAGTAATATCCATGTATTATTTCGATTATTTGGAAAACCTTGAGCAAGGTTTCCTGAAATAATTATGTGAAAATCCCAGAAATAAATTGTATTTAATACACACTAAAATACTAACCTTGATTTTCGACTCTTTTTTTTATGGTGTATGGGTGAAAAAAATATAACAATGTTTAAATAAATAAGATGAAAATTCGAAATAATTGTAAATATCCGGTTGACGTTGCTCATTGCGTATTTAAGATTGTTAACATCATTTGAATTTTGTTGTTGGTACTGTGTTTATTTTTGAGCAAGGTCGATTTTTTTTTTTTTTTGACAAATAATTTACCTTTGTATATAATTTTAATTTCATTTGACTCATTCAATCTCGCTAATGGTAAATAATCCTTTCATTGTTTCATAATTTGGTAATGTCACAGGATGATTAAATTTGTAAGGGCATTAAAAATAAAATGTTATAAACTGTAAGTATACTATAGCAGTTCTCATAATTTGTTCTGTTGCTGAACAATTGAAACTTCCCAAGGAATAGAAAGAGAAATCTCCCAATTTTTTATTCATTTATTGAAAAATTCAATTTTTCTTAACAACGTTTCGGAGTAAGTATCCCATCTTCAGGTCACCTCATTTACAGTATGTTAAATTTGGACTTTACAATCAGCTACTCTTGTTCTATTTTAATATCTATACATGATATTTCCTCCAATTTCTATATAAATATACAAATTTTTAGCAAGGATGAACCTTTCATTTTCACTGTCACATTGAGCTCTAGTTTAACAAACAGTTGTAAATGTAAATGTTGTATATAGAAAGTAGATAAAATATCACGAAATATATTTGGATATTATAATGAAGCAAGGAGAGATGATTGTAAAACCCAAATTTGACATACCGTATATGAAGTGATCTGTAGATCCTTAGCCTTCTTAGCCCGAAACATTGTTTATAACAAATTAATTTTTTAATAAATACAAAAATTTAGTAAATTCCTCTTCCTAATTCCTTAGAAAGTTCCTATTTGTTGAGCTGCAAAACAAATAATCAAGGCTGCAATAGTGTAATTACAGTTTTTTACTTTTTTCTTTTTTAATCCAATTACAAATCATTATATTTGCATAGAACAGGACTCATCCATAGACGTAAATGACGCCAAGGCAACCTAAGCAATGTCTTCGTGTCGGACGTCTGATGGCGTCGCAAGACCTGAACTGAAAAAAAAAAATTAAATAATTTAAGATACTAAAAAATTACAATAATATTATATAATGAATATAAATAATGTTACTTCTATTTTCTATTTGATCAATTTTAGGATTGTTTTTTATATCTGTTTTTATACTCCTACATTACTCCTTGTATATTTATTTTTAGCCATGGTGAAGATCTACAATTTGGGTCGAAACGTCGGAATTAAATCAATAGTTACTTCTATTTTATTTTTGATCGCCACCCGAACCATTTCCTCATTATAAAACCAAATATAGCACATCGCTCATCAGCCAAAAAATACTAAGTGGGGATACTGAGGAGATAGGGATTTAAATTCTAATTTAAACCAAATATAGTGTTGATACTATCTCTTTACATTTTAACACCAATTATACAAGTTCATTATTAGATTTTATGTTTTTCATATTTTTAATTTATAACATGAAAAAAGTATGATTTTTAATATTTAAAGTGACAGTAATTGATTAGTCCCTAATTACTACCAACTCATGATATATTAACTGCTTGGTAAAAAGAAATTGTATGTAAGTCGTTTCTAATCTCGTTGGTTCTAGAACCAGCTACTAATAATATTCCAATGTAATATATAGCCCTCTAAAAATGATTAAAATGAAGAAGTTATATGGCGCAATTATAGAAAAAAAATACATTAAATAATTAATATAAACTTATTCAAGTTCATTAAATCATTGGAGTTAATAGCAATTTATTATAAATGCTTTCTATGTTATTATTTGTTTCATTTGATGTGCTATTTTTTTTTTTTAAATATTGTCTTTCTAGACTTTGAAATTCTTACGAATTTTACTAATTATTACTGTTTGCGGCACATAAGAGAGGGTTTTGTTGTTTTGACTTGTTAATAATATAATAATAAAGGTTGAAAATAGAACATCTAACCTCTCCAAGAAACTTAATATCGGAACAATAAAATCCATAAAATTGTGCACATAATAATTAATATAATTTTTAATTAATTATTAATTCATGTTTATAATAATGAAAAAGCAATGATTATCATTACCCCAAAATCTTCATATTTCATTTTTAATAATTGTTTACTTCAGGATGCTCATCATTACTTGCTTACCCTCCTACCCGCACCCTCCAAATACCGAGTACGCCCTTGGATAAATGTTGTTAGGGGATTGTCTCCGTCTAATTATTGATCCGGTCGGCCATATTTCTTCTTGTTCCAACTAATACAAATCAATTCACAATTTTCTTCTAGCTCAGTAATAAATAATTAATTCTTTATTAAAAAAAAAAATAACAAGTTATCAATTATCGTCGATGGTCTTTTTACTAAACTCTCCGAATTTTTTACTAATTGTATATCTCATGTTAGGAATTAAAAAAATTTTAATTAAAATAATGATCAATTATGACTTTCAAAATAAATTCTTAACTATGTCATAATAACGCCAAAGTTTCGGGCATGTGCCCCTATCGTTATGACATGTTTCTGAAATTTAAACAATAAAATATACCTATACAATATACACTCGAACTTCTATATATCGAACCTGAAGGTTCCTTGAAAGAAATTCGATATATAGAAAGATTGCAATTTTTCACCCTTTTCAGGCTAAAAACATTTACCTAAAAACAATTTAGGCTTAAAGAAGTACCAAAGGCAATTCTTTAGGGTTAAAGAAAGACAACACTGAACGTTCAATTTCACTTATTTGAAAAACTGTACAAATTACATCTGTCAGTTAACATCCGTATGAAATACATCTGTAATTGCAGAGTTTTTTACAAATCCACATTTATAATTTAATAATAAGGACATGCAATGAAAATATGCAAACATACATAAACATTAATTGATTTTTGTTTTCGCGCAAGATTGCTTCTAATGTCTATTTGCATATAATGTATCACCGAAGTCATGTTTAGGAGCAATGTTAACAACAAAAAAGGCCAAGTTAAACTAAATTTAAAATGAAAATTTCATTGTATGCTAGGAAAGAGATTCGGAGAATTTAATCAGGGATTTATAAATTATTTGCCACTTCTATAAATTTGTTTTATTGAAAACTAGTTTCGAATGTTATACATTCATCTTCAGTTCTAAAAAACATACAAAAAATTCAAAAATAAGCAATTCAAAATATAGTTTTTGTGTGTTTTTAGAACTAAAGATTATTTCTGAATTTTTTGTATGTGTTTAGAATTGAAGATGAATGTATAACATTCGAAACTAGTTTTCAATAAAATAAATTTATAGCAGTAGCAAATTATTTATCAATCCCTAATTAGATTGATCCTTCTATACCATCATGCGGATGTCAACTGATCGGAGAATTTAGGTACTCATGTTCTTCTTCTAGGTCAGAATACATGGTAGAGAACCAGGAAAACGACCGGACTAACTACGATATTAATGATGTATCCTTGGAAGAAGTGGAGAGAACCTTAAGGAAGATGAAAAATGGAAAATCACCCGGTCCGGGGGATCTGCCGATAGAGCTTATTAAAACAGGACCAGTTGAACTCAAAGAGATACTAGCAAAGACTTTCACAAACTGCTTAAAGACAGGTAAGATACCAAAGGATTGGTTAATGGGAGACATCATCCCTATCCACAAAAAAGGAAAAAAGAACATATGTAGAAACTATAGAGGAATCACTGTGCTAAGCAGTGTTGGGAGACTTTATATTCGAATCCTGAAGGAAAGGCTAGAGGAGGAGGTTTCTGATCAGATGGTGGAAGAACAGGCAGGTTTCAGAAGTGGAAGATCGTGTAGTGACCACATTTTTACCCTGACTCAAGTCATGCAAAAAAGGATGGCATACGACCTCGAAACCCATCTGACGTTTGTTGACATACAGAAAGCCTATGACAGTGTTCCTCTAAAGAAATTGTGGGAAACCTTGGATCAAGGGTAAAGATAGGAGGAAAAGTCTCAGAGTCTTTCAGAATTACGAAAGGATTAAAACAGGGATGCAGCATGTCCCCAACACTTTTCAATATATATATTGAACAAGCACTAAAATCATGAAAACAAAGATGCCGAGGGATGGGAATTGAGGTCGGAAATAATATATTGTTTACCCTACAGTTTGCAGACGATCAGGTTGTCATAGCAACAGATGAATATGATATGGAATTTATGATGAGAAGACTCCTTGAGGAGTACACCGAGTGGGGCCTGGAGATAAATACTGAAAAAACGGAATACATGGCATGCAACTCCCCTATCTCATCTCTCTGCATAGAAGGATGGATGATCCCTCAAAGTACTGCTTTCAAGTATCTTGGAGTGACGATGGACAGTTTGGGCACAGTTCAAAAGGATATTCAAAACAAAATTACTCATGGTAAAAAAATAATAGGTCTCTTAAACGGTATATTATGGAGTAAAAATGTCTCTCTCGAAACCAAAAAGAAGATATACCACTCCTTCTTGGTTGGCACAACGTTATATGGGTCAGAATCATGGACAGTGACAAAGCAGTATGCGAATAAATTACTGGCCCTAGAAATGGATTTCTGGAGAAGAAGTTGTGCCATATCCAGATTGCAGAAGGTCTCCAATGAGATTATAAGAAATAAAGTGGGGGCTAAACTCAGCATTCTCAATGACATCAGTGAAAGAAAACTGCTGTGGTTTGGACACGTCATGAGAATGGACGAGAAACGATGCCCCCTTCGAGCACTTAAATATTGCCCTGAGAAAAGAAGAAGACGTGGAAGACCTCGGAAGCAGTGGATGGAAGGGGTCAGAGAAGAAATGGCTGCTAGAGGTCTGACAGAGGAAGACTGTTTTGACAGAAGATATTGGAGGGAAGGCGTATTGGGGACCGGGATGCGAGAAATCGCAAAACCCGATAATAAAAAAAAAAAAAAAAATGTTCTTTTTCTGAAACAATATCCTGAATTTCTGCCTGCTTTACAAACCAATGGAACATGTTTTTTTCTTATTTAATTATTTACCCATTGTAATGAATATAAAGTACTCTTTTTCTGAAAATCTCATTTCATATTTTTTTAAATTGGATTTTTTTGTTGGATATATAAACATTTTATTCGATATACAGAATATTTTTTTCTTATAAAAATTCAAGGTTTCTTAAAAAAGTTCGATATACAGAAGTTCGGCTGTCTAACTTAATTATTCTATATAAAAAAAATAAATAAAATCCAACAATATCTAAATTCAATACATCTATTAATTAATTACCTTGTTTGCTACTATATAATTGTCAATAGATGAATTACTATTTGGCCATTAGTTTATACTCGTCTATTCTGTTTTTATTAAGGAATATTCTCTTTAGGCTTACTCATCAGCGAATTCTTAAAATTATTTACTGGTTTAAAGCTCTCAAGCACAATATTTTAGTTTAAATATTATTGCCATTATATTACAATTTCTTTCTCTATTATAACCAATCTTAATTTATTGTAAAATTATCTACTTGATTTTATTATGATGATCACATTCATATTAATTTTATTTTTCATGTCCGGTTTGCTAGATTTTTTTGTCTGTTTTATAATTAGCAGTTACCTCGTTGTTTTTAGTAATTTGTATAGGATCTAATAATTTTCTATTCCTTGCACCATCTAATATTTAGGTTTTTCGACAGTTTTATTTTTTTTTTTTTTTTATATTTTCATTAGTTTTAAAGTAAAAGAATATATTGAGTTTTGTATAATCAATAGTTTTTTACAGTAGAAGATCGTAGGTGCAGCTGCTTAGTGACCGTCTTTTGTTAATTGACGAGCACTGATATAAAACAAATGGTTAGTGTTCGCTGGTTGGTGTGATTGAATTGATTGTTGACTAACGCTCCGCAAGTGTTTATAAATAGTTGAACTAAAGTTTAATAATTCTGATAGTTTAATTTAGCAGGGTATCGCAGAGCATTTCTCCGCTCACGCACTCACCTCCAGAGAATTGTTTAATTTAAGTATTTAGTTTATTTATATTGTCTTTTTTTCCCTGTACTTTAGTGAAGGCAATATAGTATTTATAGTTTATTTTTACTTTCTTATTTATCGCAAAAATATTTTCGCTATTAAAAAACTGCCTAATCAGCTGAGCAGTGTAGAGGTAAAAAAATCAGTGATTTAAGAGAAAGAGGTAAGAGACTGTGAGCAAATACGTTTTCGCCCACCTCTTCACATCAGCTGCTTAATAATTTTCTTTTGATTTTTAGGGAGAGCAAGACCCTCCTCCTGCCTCCCCCTCCCCTCCAGTGCGTAGTCCTGTAGACATATTCTGTCAAAAGGCTAAATAAACCCCAATACCGACATTAGCTGTCTTCATACCCTTCTCACAGACTTAATCCGTGTAAGGTCAGCCTTAACAATTCTCCCACCTACGGCCTCTCGTCCGAATGATACCAGTCGGGTCAGTGTTAATTAATTTTTTTTCTCGTTCATTCCTTCAATACTACGCCATTATAAATATTAGGTTGAGTAAAAAAAAAAAATAAAAAAAAAACTAAAAAAACTACTAGTTAAAATGAAGTTTATGTTTTTCTGACATAAAATTTCTTGTAACTTTCGAAATACTGTCCATTGTGTTCTATTATGTCCACTAAGGCCATTACATTTCTATTATGTTATGTTCTATGTCCTAGTTGCCATCTATTCGTTCGATTCTCTGCCGGTACCAGAGAAGAATTTACTCACCCCAATAATTATTTTTATTTGTGCAGTTATTATTAATAGTTATTATAGATATTGAGTACTATTTATGCAAAAACCTCAACTTGTATCTGAGGCTTTTAAAGTATGTAGTAAAATTATCAGGAAACAATTACCAAAATCGGACAGAGGCTTTGTCTATCAGACACCCGCGGGGTTTTAAAGGCGTAGTTATACTTAATAGTTCTTATATTTGGGCTAAAACACACGACCCGCTGCGGATGAATGGGCTCCTACTCAAAATCGGACAAATTTATTCGCTTACTCTACTTTTGTCTCAAGTCCAAATCCCAAAATTCTTTCTGCAATCTCTAAGGGCAAATTTTCTCTGTTAATACGAATTATTGTCTTAATTATGATAATACGTATAGAATTTTTTTTTTCCCTAACACTCCAGTAATTCTTTGTATACAAATAAGAAGACATTTAAGTGTAGAACAATAGAGAGAATAACAGTCTTGCTCATTTGTTGAGCATTTTTATAGTTAATCATAAAACATTTATTTTTTCTGTTATTTATATATATATATATATATATATATATATATATATATATATATATATATATAATATGTAATTTCTTTGTATTAAGTTAATTTTTTAACTTCAAATCTTTATTCGCTCTTGTGACTGATAATAGCGACAATCAGAAATTTAGATAGCAGTAGTAAACTAATGGCATTTCAGCCATAGGGAATGACATTGCCCTGAAGCTCCTCTTTTCAGTCGAGATTTCAGAACCGAAATTCACAAACGATCTCTCATCCAGATCCTTTTTAGGGGACTTGCATTGTTGGGAATCTCAGGCGTATTCTTTATTTTCTTTATTAATCTCAACTTAAGCCATTTACGTTACGTACCCATAAAGAACCTTCCCAATGGATGATGGTCTTGTAAATTTTTGCTTACAGGTTTCTGGAAAGTATGTGATAACTGAGGAATATTGCTAGTGAGTAATAACAACTATTACTCACCTCAATTTCCTTAAGAATTTCCCGCCTTAAACTAAGCTTTAATTCTCACGCTTCTTTTAGAGCTTTAGACACCAAAGACCTAAATTTGTCTACGCATTCAAACCTATATCTTGTTAATTTATTAATTAATTAATTTAATTTATATCACCCAAATCCTCCCCGCTTCTACTAATTACCATATGAGAAAGTAAGAATCAGAGTTGACTACCCCACATTTTTGTGAAAATTGAGTTTGATGTGCCAAAGCATTCTTTGTCACTCCATCTGTTGGCTGTGTAAAGAATGTTATTAATTTCGAAACCATTCAAGAGATTAAGCCAGTTTAAGAGATAGTCCAACGTGTCTTTGATGTCGATTTAGCAGTGCAAGATTGGTTCAAGTGGCTTATAGTAATACTGATACATTTTTAAAATCTGTTCCTTATTGAACCTGAAATGTAATGCTTCACTTTCGAAACTGGTCCTAGTTAGTAAAATCTTTGAAAGGATTTTTATCAAAATCATCGCTGGTGAGATTAGTAAATTCACTTCTCAATTTTATTACGAGACCTTATTTTCTACCGCCTATGATCAACATGTGTTTATTAAGTTATAATGTTTCGGATATAGTCGAACATTATCTGTTATTCGCCATGCTTACTGATGCTCGGGATATGATATTGGCTATGAAATAAGAGATATCGTAATATGGGCCGTAAATATCATCACGGTGGCTCTAGAATATTATTGATCGGACTCTATCGGGGCCTGGGAGCGTTGGTCTTTTGTTCCTTTTTATTTCTCCCTCGAGTTCCCATCTCGACCGGAGGGGGGGGGGGGGAGTACAGATTATGTTCCATGATCCCTCTTGTGGTTTCTATTAGGAATAAATAGCATCTCTGACCGATAGTCCGTCCGAGGGTCGCACGATCCTCTCCTCTTCTTAATAATGCTCCCATAACAGTTCCGCCTTCTATGATTCAAATCGTGTCTCGAATTCTCCTTTTCGTCTATTCCGGCTCTTGGCGAAAGTTCTAATTTGACTAACACGTATTATTGTTTCCCCGGCGTTCACATGCTATTTTGTACGCTTTGTAACGATGCGATCGTAATTCTATTGTGCCGTCTGGTTACCGTTTGCGGTTTGGAATTTCAAAGAGGCGAATTAGAAATCAAGTGAATTAGGAATATAAAATCTCAAGATATTCCATTTGCGTTTTCTTTTAGAAACAATCTGGGCATTATTCGGTTTAAGTAGAACATGATGCAAATAACCCTCCACTTTATTTTCTCTGGTAATTTCATTGGGATAGCAACTTATCTATACTCCGTAGAGGTATGTTCCCAATTAGCAATACGTTATTTCCATTTATTACGAAAAATGGCGTGCAAAGAGTCCAAAACTTATTATTAGGATGTTATCGGAAGCATACAAAAAAGAAAAGCCTTAAGTATCTCAAATATTACAAAACAACTGATTTTTTTTCCTAAATTAAGCCTCAGTATATCGACGTCATTTTTTCGTAATCGAAATTTAGGTTTCAATTTAGTATGCCGCGTAAACATCGCCTCCATCGATTCTCGCTCACGATATATGAAAGAAAAATGAAAATGGTCTAAAAATCGATTATTGATTACGTAAGCACCAAATACTGACAACTTTCAGTCGTCACTCTTGTCTTGACCAGAGCTAGAAGTCTTAAAAATTTATTGTAATTATAAAGGTTTGACCACCTCCTGCTCTACACGATCAAGTATAAAATAAAAAAAGATATCTATTTTGTTATTTGGGAGAAAATATGTTTCCTGTAAAGTTTGTTAAATGGCACTTACGCCATTTTCAAAAAACGATTTCGATATCTTTCTTATTTGGTGCAAGTCAAATAACTAATAATTTTATGAATCGGCGCTTTGGCGTTTATATCTTTATACTTCAAACTACAAAAATTGCTGTTAAACATTTTGCAAAAGATTTACAAAAAATTAAAACCAATACCAATACATTACAACCCCTGTTAACCGGCCATCTCGGGACTGGGACCCTGGCCGGTTAAGCCGAAATTTAATTTCAAAGGGAAGTATTAACAGAAAGATTGAATAGCACTGTTTTATGTCGTGTTTATTGTGAATCTGCAGATTGTGAATCTACAGATTGTGAATCTACAGATTGTGTATCTACAGATTGTGAATCTGCAGATTTTATTATGCGTATGAAAACATGAAAAAAGACGGAGTTTGTTCAATGTACAAATTAACAATGACAGGAAAGTTATTTTTCGTAAAATATTATTATTTTATTATTTTTTTCAACGAGTAATGAATTTATAAATGCAAAATCTCTGTGAACTTTCATTAGAACGTCTATAGCAGTTGAATCGCGTTGCTGTCGTCTTTCCCATCTGACTTCACTCGCAACAAATTCACGTCGTTTTTTTTTTATTTTTTGCTGAAGAGCTTTTTCTTTCTAAATTAGGCTGCTCCGGCATTCTCGAAGAAACCACAAACATAGAGTTTCGTCAATAACGGAGGATCGTTTTTTCTATGTGCAGCGGCTTAAAAAGGTTTTGTCTGATTCAATTATTAGATAAAAATCTTCATTCGAACGCCTGTACCTTGTTGGGGACTTGCGTTGGGAATCGTTGACTGTACTTTTCCCCATGTTCAGTTCTCGACCAATTTTGGCCACAGACTCACCATTATCAATTCTCTTAAAAACGCGTTTCAGCTTCGCACTAGATCCACTTATGATTAATCACAATACACAAAACCCCGATCCCGGTCCGAACTGAACAGACGAAAATGTGAACTAATATCTCAGAATACTATGTAATAATAAAAACAGGTAATAAAAAAAATAATAAATAAAATTAGTAATGACAACGAGCCCCCGTCAGCTTCCAAGAAGCGCTCGCTACCTTTTCGCTTTCATCTTTTTTTTCTTTTTCACATTAGGTCGGTTAATCCGAAGGGCATTAATGCGAAGCCGGTTAACAGAGGTTCTGCTGTACCTTTTAAGTTAAGAATTTGGGATGTTATCGATGCAACGTATACCAAGAAAATTATTATTGGAAATTCCGTCCCAAATTATTTGGAGAATTTTATATTCCTTATAAATTGGAAAAATAATCTTATGGACGTAATGAAAGATATATTGTGGTTACTAGATTGGAGCTAAAACGTCATGGAAATTTAAAGTGATGATGAGACCCGTGGGTTACGTCACACAGAAGAGCTCCTTGGCGTGTGCCGCTGTGCTGGAGAGGAAGCGCGTCCTCAAGTTGGCGGGATTCCCAGGAAGGGATGTGACTTCCGGCCAACCCCACCCTTCTTCCTCTAATCACTCCATTAGCCGCTGCCTTTCACCGCTCAATGTACGCTACCATGTTAAAATGTCATTATAACAATAATAACATAACTAATATCTTTATTATAATTTATAATAGTCTTAATAATTAAATCCTGGACACAACACCCCTTTCTCAGAGACCCGATCTACCTTATTGGTGGCCGCCATTTTCATTGAATGACGTGTTAAATGTTGTATTTGATTAGCCATAATTATGTGTTAACATATTTGAAATGATTGAAAAACGTGTTATTTATTGGCTTATTTGCTAAAGAGATTCTCATACTATAATAATAAATTAAAACTAAAAATCAGTATAAATTAATAAAAACATAAATGAATAAGAGCGTTTTAACATATAAATAAATATTATAACAGAATAACAAGAATAAAATTAATTTAATTATGGAGATCGAAACTGAAAGATAGAGAAAATAATTACTGTAAGGGGACGTGAGGCATGTGATGTCAAATAATTATTTTTTTTTGTTCACTGATTGAAAAATGATGAATAAATTTATTCTCTGAATAATAGAATAACGAATAAATGGGGTTTTCATTGCTTATTACTTTTTTTCTGAATAAAATTTGTCCAATACTGTTTAGGACCAATGCGTCTAACCGAAGTCCAACGAAAAGGTTAACAACAGCTCAATGGTATTATTTAATCTCTCAAATACCAGTAAATAACTTACCGGTCAATATTTTACCAATTCAGCGCGGCGCATTTCACATCATTTTAAAAAATACCAAGTATAGTTATAATGGTAATGCAACACTGCTCAATATATCGTGTAGTAATTATTCATTTATATCCGGGTTTTTTTTATTTGTATTTATTTAACATTTATTTTCACTGTAAATGTATTTAAATTTTTATTAGCTCAACTGAATTATGTTAAAAATGTTTAATAATAATCATTACCTTTCTGTTCTTTTGTAAAAAAAAAAAATAAATTAACATTTCTTCTCTTGCAATATTTGTATACAATTTTAATGATTTTAATATCATTGTTATTAAAAATCAACTTATTTATTTTTATTGAATTTAATAAGGAAAAATGGAAGTAGATTTATGGGCCGTTTGACGTTTTATTAAAACCATCATTATAATAAAAAATTCAAAATCTATCGTGTCATCCTATCAGGCATGGCCTATCGTTCGATGTTGTATAATTAATTGCATTTAAACATGCAAAACGCATAATTTTCAATTTAAAATATTCCAGTCAGTGTTGAATCCACATTTCTCTTGAAGGCTAGAGTTTGGATTTAAATAAATAAACCAAAAGCTCAAATTGCATAATAATCAAAGCATTTGTTAGTATTATGAGAAAGTATAAGTTGTAAGTATACAACAGTCGTAGTATAAACCAAACCTTAAAATTAGTTTCATTTTAGTACTTTCGATTACATAGTCTTATGTTTTATGAAAAAAAAATTTTATTTATTTTTTACTGAACATTACATATCTTTGAAGTTTCGTCCAAATACGTTTTGTTGTGTTAGGGGTGGTTAGGGGTGCAACGATTAGAGCTTGAATAGAGACAGAAGGTAATTTGTTTAAATTACTTATTTCATTATGGGTTACTTGTAATCTAACTTAATTTGATAAGATAAAACGATTTTATCAGAACATTATGTGTATGCATAGTTATTGTCTAAGCTAGAAGAATTAAATTGTATATTAATTATGATATTGTGTAAGTTATCGAGCTCACAAGTATCGAGTATATGAACGTAAATTCCTTTAATTAATAGTGGAGGCATGTTTATAATTAAATATTTAACAGATATGTTGCTTGTAAATGGTGATATTAAAAATGGACGAATCTAGATGAATTGAGGTCATCACTACATTATTCTTGGATAGGATATCAATAGTCTCTTTACCACTCTCGTTTATCTCAAATATGTATGTACGAAACTGATAGATCCGTTTTTAATTTATACAATCAATATTTCTCAATCATAAGGTTTTATTATTACTGTTTGTTCATTCAATTCTTCATTGTTATATTCCGATGGTCCCTTTGGTCGAAAAAGTAAAATAAATTATTAAGAAAGGCACTGTCGATCACTCCAAACGGAACGATGGAATTGAGTTCTTGGAGCGAATCACCGATTGCTCATGATTCACGCTTCTACAGGTCTTTTTCAAAACTATTACGAACTCAATTCGAGGTATAAAAAAAAGAAATATTATCTCTGAATATTATGAAAATTATATTAACAGTCTGAAGGGTGGAATGGAATTAACAACTTCGCTAACCATAGTGGCGGAACTTGATCTTATCGGAACCTGGACGATACGATATTGCACGTCCTCCTTGATTGAAGGATACTGGTACTAGTACTGGTATTGGTGGGAGAAACGAGTCCGCCAAACTGGTCTATAGAATACCTTCCAAGTGGAATGGGGTGTCCGGAATAATTTGAAAATGGTGTGTTATGATATGACAATCCCTCCTTTGATTGCAAAGTAGTTTTTAGTGAAATTACGATATATATATATATATATATATATATATATATATATATATATATATATATATATATATATATATCGTAATTTCACTAAAAACTACTTTGCAATCAAAGGAGGGATTGTCATATCATAACACACCATTTTCAAATTATATATATATATATATATATATATATATATATATATATATATATATATATATGTGACAGTTTAGGCTTTTGAAGAACATAAGTTCCAAAATCTATAACTGAATAAAGGTAAAATACAATGGATTGTATATCACCTTGAAGAAATCATTAAGCGGATCTTGAACTGTGTCATTTTTGGTTGAGTTCTCCTAGATATAATAAAAAAACAGTTTTTCGTTAGTTTTTTTTTTTTTTCGTGAGTCGTGACATTACTTCTATCCTTGAACTCTTCAAATCATGGTTCAAATCATTTCTCAGGGTCAGGTCCAACAGGGAAAAACTTTGGAATTGAGTGTCCTAATTAAAAAAAAAAAAAAAAAAATACATGAAGTACATTTTTTCTCAATAATAATGCAATAACCAAAATCATAACAACTTTGTTTTTAAAATTTTAAAAGTTAGCTACAAAAAAACAACTATTTTACTCTCTTTTTTAAGTTGTAAGCTAGATCCTGTTTCTACTTGATCGTTTGGCATTTCGCCTGTACGTCTGTTTGTTACACTATTAAGAACAAACTCTTCGTTAAATCTTAATCAAATTTTTGGCATAAATGTTCCTCGAAGTCAGAAAAAAAAATTCCGGTCCAAAATGGCGCTCGTTTCAATGGACCCAAATCATCAAAAATCTATCTGTTTCGCAATCACGACCAAATGCATTGTTGGATTTTCTTAAAACTTAACATGAATATTCCTTGAAGGCATTTAAATTTAAATATGCATGTGTAAAGATTTTAACTTCTTGATTACAATTTTTTTTTTTTTTACACTTTGGCTCGGACGGTGAAGGGAAAACAAAATCAAATAATTACAACAATTGTAAGGAGATTAAATTATTTTTTTGAATAAAAAAAAATTGATCAATTGTCTCATGGGTTCTGTGATTATGCCTGAATTTTCTTTGATATTTTTAGCTCGAATCTTGTCGAAATCGTGCGATTTTTTTACATTGAGATTTACATTTATATTACTGATGTCGATAAATCAAGAAGACAATGTGAATTTTAATGCTAAGTCCCATTCGTATTCAGTAAATTCGCCTTGTGATAGGAATAAAAGGTTGCAAAATAAAATAAAAATCCCTAAATTGGTTCGGGAGGTCTACTGCTCTCAGAATTATTGGTTATATATCTTAATAAATACATATATATACCTACTTAATTAAGCCTATATGGAAAAAGGACTTTTAAAAAAATTATAATATTTTCAATCTAAAATATTGAGACTAATAACAATAATTCTTTGGTATATATAATTCATTGTATATGAATTACAAAACTTCACATGCCTACAACTTACAGCAAACAACTATCGACCAACAGTTAGTTCTCTTTTTCTCTGCTGCCTTAATAAACTTCAGAAACATGTCGACAGCCTGATTAAAGATATCTCTACAACTGATATGCCATATATGTCCGAGAAGATTATTGAAAAGGAGCTGGATGCGATATCTCCTTCTGTGAACTACAATACTCGAATAAAGTCCGAGAAGAGGTGCTACTGGGTACTGTTATTTCTCATACCTAAAGTGGAATATTCATATTAACATCAATTTTGGTGATTATTATTATTATATTTCGTTGACTGATGCGAATTAGAATTTAAATAAAATATAAGCGCTATTACAAAATGGTTAATTATATATTTATTATTATTTAATTACATATATCAAAAATATCTGGTGTATCCAATCTTACGACTGTTACTGCGTTTGGTTAAAGTCCAATACAAAAAATATTAGATATATCTTCACTAATAATGGTCCGATTAAGAATTTGTGTTTCATGTTTAGCTTTTTGACAGTTAAATTATCTTTCGAATGAGAACCTGGAACGTCCCCAGAGATGTTTCCGAGTTACTAAAAAACTTGACCCGTCATACCATTTTCCATAGTAACATATGCAGAATACAAAGTTCGATATGCTGTATACCTGCTAATACTGGTCCGTTTTCGATGATTTTTTTTTTGTTTTGGTGGGACCTTAATTATCAAAAACCAAAATTTGTGGATTCCGATAACGTAAAATCTCAAACTTTGAGGGGAAGGTTAATTTTTTTTTTTTATTGATTACAATGTTTAACTATTGCAACTAATAATCCTAAATTTTAGAATGATATTTTTATACTTTTTATGCAGGATTAATCTATGCTATATTCAATTTTATAAAACCAGTTTAGATCATTCATATATGGTACAGAAGAACAAACATTTTTCTTCTCAAATATAATACTTTCGACAAAAATATTATATGCTTTCTTGCTTATTTTGTATACCTTTCTAGTTAATAACGGTCGCTTTTATTTAAGTTCTTTTGGTTGCTCCAATTCCTCATGCAAGCAAAGACGTGGACTATAATTGAAGTGAATATAGCTTAGAAAATGTGAAAACGTTTCCTGAAAATGTTTATTCAGGGCATGCTCGTTTCGCACTAATTCGCATTAGTATTTTGTATTCTCTAATTTCTCTTGAATTATATATGTGTGTATATATATATATATTTCCAGTAAATAAAGAAGTAAATGAATAGTGAAAAGAAAATCTTCCTTGGTTATATTTTATTAACAGTTTATCAACGTTTTGTGGTTCTACCCCTTCAGGACCATACTGCAATATAATATGTAATGGTCATTAATAAACTAAATTTAAAGTTTTATAATTACAAAATAAAATTATATAAAAATATATCGACGTCATTTTTTGAAAAAGGCATAAGTGCCATTTAGCAAACTTTACATGAAACGATTTTTCTTCAAATAACAATATATTTGTTTTCAATTATAGGAGTTCATTAAGGTGGCAAAACCTTTATAATTACAATATATTTTAGGGAATACTAGTTGAGGCAAGAGTGTCGACTGAGAGTCGTTAGTATTTGGTGTTTTACCTCATCAATATTCGATTTTTAGACCATTTCCAATTTTTTTTTTTTTTTATATATCGTGAGTGGAAATCGATAGAGGTGGTTTTAACGTCCAGTAATCGATTGAAACCTAAATCTCGAATTTTTGGCGCTTTAGGCTTTTTCGAAATACGACGTCGATATCTAAAAAAAAAAATGAATCCCATTTACCTTATGTGATACATTTTCAAAAATAGTCACATGTTTGATATTATCCATTAAAATATGTTAAAATGCCGTAAATTTAAATACTTTGAGAGTGCGTTGATGTATATAGTATGCGTACAGATGGGGATGTTGAATGTTTACATGTGTATGTATGGATTTATTTATAATAAATAATTAAGGAAACTTTTAACTAATTTGAAGGATGGGGGATAAAGAAAATATACACAATATACAAGATTTTGAGATATACATAATCCTCTACAGAGCCATATTGTAACAATCAATTAGATGCAGTCTAATGTGTGGTGTTTTTATAAAAAGAGTATTTTAACATATTTTAATTGATAGTTTCAAATATGTCACTATTTTTGGAATGTATCATCTAATAAGATAAATTGAATTAGATTATAATTTTTTTATATTTTTTATTATATATAATTTTTTTTTGTATTTATATAACTTTAAATTTAGTTCATTAATGATCATTAGATATTATATTACACTATGGTCTTGATGATGGGACAGAATCCCGAAACGCTGATAAAATATTAATATAATTGTTGATAATTTAACAAGTTGACAATTTAACAAGTAAGATTTTCTGTTCGCTATTCATTTACTTGTTAAAATTATAGTCTTCCAGTTAGAAATATTTTATACATACATATATATATATATATATATATATATATATATATATATATATATATATATATATATATATATAGTTTTTTTTTTTTGAAAAAATTACAAATATTTTATTCAGAAATTGCCTTGGGATTGTTCCTGAAGACGATAGAAAAATCAATCTCCATAAGTGCAAGGCCAAGCGCTATCGAATCAAACCTATTAGTAAGTCTATTGTCTTTGTCTTGTCTTTTGTCTTTAAGAAGTATGTCCTTGTTATCTGTAGCTTTTCTAAATAATCGATGGCTATCATTCTGTTAATATTCCGGTGGGGGAGAGGGGGCGGGGAGGAGGACACAGAAGAGCGTAGTGATGAATTTAGAAGGTCAAGCAAGCAACTCCTAGAAAAAATTTTGCAAATATAATCATAGATAAATTTAAAAAATAATGAATATCAGGTTTACTCAAATGAAAATTAAAAAGATAGTTTTTGTAATATTATTAAATTGAAAATATTACAAAACGTAACGTATCTTGAGGTCTAGATGTCGCCATAACTTTATTATGGCAATGTATTATTTTAAAATTTTATTATTTATTTTTTTAGTGCGTAAATTATAAAACCCTACATACCGACTTACATCAACGAATGGAATCGATTGGGTGGCAAGAATAGAAACTAGTGGGTCTGGTGGAATAAAGGTATCTAATCTATTTCATGACAAATCAACAACATGAGGTTAAGGTCGTTGTTTTAATGTTTGTTAGATTGTCTATCTATTATTACGATTCAGTAGGCCCTCGACCACACGCCTCTCTGCCCTGAAGATGGCCTAAAACTTAGGCCGAAACGTCGGCACAAAATATATAACTTTATTTATAATAGTGTAACTCTTTGACCGCCTCCCCCCTCTCCTCCCTCCCGACCAACCTCTCCCTTTAAATATACATATGCGGTCAACAAAAACTCTCTCCAATAATTACTTTTATTTTTTTTTCATCTATACTCATTTTTTTATCAATAAAACACGCATGTTTTGAGGATATTATCGGGAATAAAAAATTTAAGCAAAAATACAACTCCGTATAGAAGATTTCTACTTTCGAAAATTATGAAATCCCCAAATTCAGGATCAAAACTTAATTTTAACTTGTATTCTTGGATAAAAGTAGTGGCGGATCTAGGCTTTGACGGGCCTCCTTGTATAGGGGGCCTATACAATTCTCAAAATTTAATTAAATTTAAAAGTAAAAATATCCCTTATCATATATTTTGGCACCTGATGTTTAATTCCCTATTTATACGAATTTGTTAATTTGACATGATTTTACTCTTGATTTATGTTTGCTTAATTTACTGTTACATTCATACCAAATTATTTTTCTTTTTTTTTCCCCCTATGATGTAAAGAACTTTTTTAATGATTAATGATCTTAGTAGCATTTCCAATGAGAACTAACGAATTTAACACTAATTTATATTAAATATTTCATATGTAGTTCTGATATAGGCTATAAAAGAAATTATTGATCAATTTTCTCATTAAAGGTGTGCATTGCTTTGGCAATGCACGTTTAAATTATTCATTATGAATGGTCTGATTCAGATGCTAAATTATTTATTAATTATAATCAATTGAAAACATTTCCCAACCTGTGAATTGTTAATTGATTCTAGCTTATTTATGATTTATTGCTGAGGTTTCGAAATACCTTAAAAATTCAGAAAAAAAAATATAAAATGTTATAGGTAATTCAAATATATTACTGTACAGGAAGGTATCACAGACCGTGGTACGAAAGGACGTTTCGTGATTCCGTGGTATTCGAACAAGCAAGCGAAAATCATGACTAAAATCTTCTTCTTCACACGTTTATTGAGGGATAACAATTTTTTTAAAATTATTATTTAATATATCAATTATACGATGAATGAACACGATCTGTAATCAATAAAAATGATTCAGATTGGTTACAGGAATAAAGGTGAAAAGAAACAGTGTTGAAGAGGACTCAGGAATCAAACTGAGCTCCATCAAGCCTAATATTGATCTTCTTGTAGTATATTGTCCTGAACATTGTATACTTTTTTTTTTTTATGGATACACTTTTATCTGAAGAATTTTTGGTGTTGTTAATCTTACTGTTACTAATGTTATTAGAGATTGATAAATTATTAGCCACTTCTATAAATTTGTTTTATTGAAAACTAGTTTCGAATGTAATACATTCATCCTCAGTTCTAAAAACACACAAAAAATTCAAAAATAAGCAATTCCAAATATAGTTTGGTTTTATTATATATATTAAATTAGATTAATATGTATAATAATACCAAACTATATTTTGAATAGCTTATTTTTGAATTTTTTGTGTCTTCTTAGAACTGAGGATGAATGTATAACATTCGAAACTAGTTTTCAATAAAACAAATTTATAGAAGTGGCAAACAATTTATCAACCCCTAATTAGATTGATCCTTCTATACCATCATGCGGATGTCAACTGTTACTAATGTTATTTGATATAAATTTCACTTTTGATTTTGGATTTTTGAACTTTATTTTCTTAAGCATATTTACTGTAACATATATTGTTTTCTTTGCTTAATAAACTTTTGTATAACAGTTTCTATTTTATTATGAAGTCGAATCTTTAACACAAATAAGATCAGGTAATGGTGCATAGTGATATAAGGTCTGGCAATCTCTGGTATAGTAGGCACACATGTTTTTCGGGGAAATGATGAAACATCCTGTCCCCAGTATAATTGTTTAAAGTTTTCGTATTATTTCATCCGAAAACAATACTTATGGTAAATATAAAATTAATAATTATTCATTATGGAAATCATTTAGAGCAGTTCAGTATTTTAACTATGTGATTTTTACCGTAATTTTCAGGACGGAATGTTTTCCTGTTAGGATTACTCAGTGAAATTCCCCCATGTGTTCTCCGAAAGCGATTTGATGTTATTACCCAGAGGCACCCGAATCTTTGTGAATTTCTGGACCTACTTATCAGCTTACTGTTAATCATATCAATTTACAAGATATTATTTGGTTCTAGTCGAGAATTTAGGAATTATTTTTTCCCTTGGATCTGTCCTTTACTGCAATTAATAACTTACTTTTTAACTATTGTCTCTGTTAATTTGAACTAATGAATTTTATTAGGAATTATTCGGAAAAGTACCATTTTTTGTTTGTTTTTTTACAAAGCCGAACGAATTCTATTTCCCTCCTAGATTTTGAAAAATACTATATAAAGATTAAATAATTGTGAAAAATGTAAATAATTCATGGTATATTTAAATTGAAATACATGTCTCCCAATATGTTCGGTACTACATTTTATGTTTTTCTTGTGAGATGCATGTGGATTGGTTAATCATAATTAAGCTTCAAATTTCTATTAACCTCACATTATCAAAAATGATTTTATGTGAGTAGTGACGGATCTAGAAATAAAGCGGCGCTGGGTTGTAGGACGTTGTGGTGAAGTCGGACCGCTTGTTTAGAGCGGAGAATTGGGAAGGTGAATCATCCCTAGGAATATATTGAAAATTTTTACGCAAAATGACATTTTATGCCATTCAAGCGTTTAAATTTACTCTCCAAACTCACGTATTCACATTTTAATTTTTCATTTGAGTACAATGTTGAATATCTCTATAAATTCGTCTGTAATGTATAAGCCATTTATTTAATTTGTCTGTGGTACGGCGCCCTGGTCGTCGACCCCTCCTCAGTGGCGAAGCCAGAGGGAGAGTCCAGAGGGTCCGGACCCCCCCTTTTCTTCCCCGAAATTATAAAAATACTGTTATTTATTCTTATCTGTAAACAAAAATTGAATAAACCTATTTGAATTTTATTTTATAAATAATAAACCTAGGCAGAGAAAATATTACATAGAGAGAGGGACCCCTTACATCCACGGTTGGGATGGGTTTCTTTAAGATAGATGCTTGGATGGACCCCCCCGAAACATTTTGGCTACACTACTGCCCCACCTCCCTGGATCCGCCCGTGCGTGTGAGGAAAGTAGATTTAACAGCGACGACGAGATCATCAAGCCTTCACATAAGGAGGTATAGGGGCCAGTGCGCCCCGTTTGTCCTCTATTCTCTCTTATAGTTATTTTCTATTTTAACTTTCATAATTTTTTTATTAATTAATATTTTTCCTTTCTCTTAACCTTATAAAATCTCTAACTGGATGGCATTTTGAAACGAACAGGTAGATTGAAATGTCAAGTTCCGAGGATCGTACTGTGGTGATCTGTAACTTTGGTGCCAAATCTCAAGAATATCGGTTCAGTGGTCTCGGAAAAAATCCGCGGACGGCGGACGGACGGATTTTTTTTTTTATTCGATATTTGGATTCTACGTATCTTGGAATGTAAAACTTCAAATTTTTACGGGGGGTTAATTTTTTTTTTTCACGTTCGATTGCAATGGTTCATAATTGAAAATAATAAACCAAAAATTGAATTCTTGTAATTCGGGAATTGTTATAGTTTCGTGACGAACGATAAGTGACAGTGAATGCGATTTGTCCTCCTCAATTCGTTCCATAGTTGCAGAACTTGCATTGAAGAATATTGCAATAGAAAAATGACTAAATAAAGGTGGTTGAATATAAAGGAGATTGGAATGACGGACGGTGGAGTGAGGTAAATGAGATCGAATGAGACCTTGAGGCGATATGAAAGGCTGAGCCAGACCTGCCCCCAGTTTAATACCCCTCGTCGGGATTATTTCGTCGTCCAAGGACATCTTTTTTATCTTCACCCTCCTCTTTGCCACTATTTCTTCTTCCTTCCATCCACTTCTTTTCCATTTTTATTTTTCATGGCGTTTATCGCTCTCCTCTTTTCCTTATATAATAATCTCTAGATAGGATAAACGTTGAGGTTCAACACTTTTTACTAGGTCTTTATTCGCTTTCTAACTACACCAGAACATTTATAGAGATGTTTAACACTTATATAGATTAATTATGAGATACTTATTGCATAATTATACTTTTTTGTAAGATATATACTAACTATGATGTATGCCTTTTAGGGACTCCTAGAGTCCAAAAAACAATTACTACGCATTTTAGATCATTGGTCTGTCTGTGCTACGATTATCTCTTAGATGTTTGGACTAATTTCGTTACTTTTTTTTTTTTTTTTTTTTTTGCACAATATCCTGTAGTCAATATTGAAACACCAAAACGGCTCTAAAGATTTTGGAGAAACTTTCCTAAAAGTCTTGTCTTTAAAGCCCTTTAACTGTTCATTTATGTGTATATACATCCCCGAAAAAAAAAACTGAAAAAAGTTGTGACGAAAAGAAGATTTATATATATATATATATATATATATATATATATATATATATATATATATATATATATATATATATAATCATTTGAAAAATAATCAAATTCTCTACAAATAAAAAACAAATCTAAGTTGTACTATTATTAGAAAAAATATAGCATATTGGACTTTGTTACCCATGCTTATTTGTAAACTTTTTTTTTTTTTAAGTATTTTGCGCATGTTCCTATAGAAACTAATGAAAATGACAGTTGACATACGCATGATGGTATAGAAGGGCCACGCTAATTAGGAATTGAAAAATTATTTGCCACTTCCAAATTGTGTTTTTATTGAAAACTAGTTTCAAATCTTATGCATTCATCTGCAGTTCTAAAAACACACAAAAATTAAAAAATAAGCAATTCAAAATACATTTGGGTATTATTATACATATTAAATTAAATGTAATATAAATTAGTATTATAAAACATTTATGAATTATGAATTTAATTAAGATAACTGATCAAATACATGTTGGTACTCACCAAGGTTTAAGTAGATTATATCAAACAGAAAATATTACATTGCTTTGTTCTGTCACTGAACTAGTAAATTTATATTACATTAATTTAATATGTATAATAATACCAAAATATATTTTGAATTGCTTATTTTTGAATTTTTGTGTGTTTTCATAACTGAAGATGAATGTATAACATTTTAAACTAGTTTTCAATAAAAACAAAATTATAGAAGTGGCAAATAATTTATCAATTCCTAATTAGAAAATTTAAATACTTTAAAATTTAACATTTTATTTAGAAAATCGGATTAATATTATTAATAATTACTGAACTAACATAAGTTGAACGATATCCGGGTGAAGTATTATCTCTATTTGGTCAATCTTTTTCAGATTGTTGATTTGAGTGCACTTTTTTGGTTGTATTTATGTGATCTTTGAGGGGAGGATGATTGAAGAATTTTGCTTTTCTTGACGTAAGGACTTTTTCCAACCACCCACCCTCTTTAATATCACCGAACCATTTTTTTGGTGTAATTGTATTTTTAAAATTATAAACCTTGATCTCATTTTACTTACCCAATACTTGTACAAAAAGCTAAATGGATCTATGTCTTCTGGGATTATGAATGCATATTGTCTATTAATACAATAATATTTTAGATTAATCAAATTTTACAACAGAACTGACGTAAGTTATTTTTTTATTTTATTTTTTATAAATGTTTTTTATTTCTATTCATTGATCACAACTGTCCTTAAGTGTGCTGATTGATACATACAATTCTGCTGTTCAACAAAATAAGCCTTGATTTATGTATTATTGTCCCTATCAATAAAAGGCTTTCCCTTATATTATGAATGCCTTTTTTTAATCATTAAATTATAGTTCTATTTGCCTGATAAAGAAACAGATACAATCCTATGCGGTATTTTATTCACATTAAATTCAATTATCTCTACCTGATAGCTACACTTATTCATATCGCATACCTTAAGATATTTTGTTTTAGTTTGAATAATAATAAAATTAATGTTTAATTGATTGACAATTAGTATATATTGGTGTTAGTTATTTTTATTTGACGCAATATAATTTTTCTACCAGTTTTAAATTAAACGTCATTCATGCACTGTCACATACATATCTCGTTGACGTATTTTATCACCGTTTTTACATAAGTTTGGTTACTTTTTAAAAAAAATATTTATTTATTTTAACTATCGGATTTACTTATTAAATGTAATTCTCATAATTTTGAATTAATATTGAATATAAGATAAAAGTTAAACAAAAAAAAATTATACAGCTCATAGCCGGTTAAGATCAGAAGTCACATTCTGGCTAAATAACGTAAGATAACTGACGGACAAACTCCTTTTCTGTCCTCAGTGTACTGACGAGCAAAAAAGCTAAACTACAAACAAAACAAAATGGATTCTACTAATTTTATTTTCGGGCTAATTTAACCCTGAAGATGACACACATGTTTGGGTTGAATGCCAGTTTGTATAATAATAAAAAAATACTGACTGATTCCTCATGATACATCTCCCACAGTCAATTATCTATGATCTATTAATTTAAATAGTATATATTATATGATAAATGACATGTCACGCAAATGTTTCTGTGGATTAGATAAAAAAAATGAAATAAAATATAATCCCCTTTTTTTTAACTGAAAGAAACAGCGTTTTCTTAGCGGTTTTTGATGGCGAAAAGCGCAAAAGGAAAAGGCCAAAAACTTGGATTTTTCACAGGAGGTGCAATACATGCAGCATACCTGAAAATCAAAATTACTCCATTTATTGCAAACCAAAATGATATATCTACTGGGCTAATTTGCCAATTGGCGGAGATTTGAAGATAGCCGATTTCGAGAGGTGTACTTGAGCTGATTTATAAATTTTTGTGTTCAATGGGCGCAGAATTTGATGATCTTCAACTTTTATCTTATGAGTTTTCATCTTACAGTACTCATTTTCGAGCTCCAGATTCATATATAGGACTATGTCTTTGTTCTTGTCAAAATCATCGTTTTTGAACTCGTTTTCAACCACACCATTCAACAAAATTATTATGTTTTTGTACTCATTAGATATAGAATTTAATGCTCTTTAATTTAGTATGTCATAACTATTTTGATAGAATGCACCGTTTAGAAATTATATGTGAAAAACCAAAGAAAGTCATTAAATTTCGAGTTTTTTAGCCGCCATTTTGAAACCCGTCCGCTTTGATTTGGCAGACAAGTACAAATTGAATACTGGTGGTGGGCAATAAAGTGGTTTATGGCAGTTTTCTTCAAATAAGTCACTAAATTTCGCGTCGGTTCTTGGACTATAAGCCAGAAATTTAATAATGTGCAGACACCCCCTCCTCCGTCTTGGGTATCAGGATGCTTACAAGTGCATTTTGAGACACATTTAAAGTGAATTTATCTGTTGAAATATTTCAACTAACACTAAAACCTGAGGAAAGGTAAACAATAAAACAGTTCTAACAATAACAAAAAAGATACAGGAGTTTGCTGTCGGACCCTCCCGTGGACCACTGGTTGGGAAACACTGGCTTTGAGGAGTAACAAGAAGTCCTTAATACGTTCACCTAAATATGGTTGATGGGTAAGCTACCGCGATGGATGGGCCCATTTCTGGGTGACATTTTTGTTGGTCAAGGTCTTTAAATTTTTTTTTTTACTTAGAAGATTGATGTTTTTATAGACCACCTTATAAGACTCACAGATCCCCAAAATTAAGAGAAGTGAAAAATAAAATCAGTGATTACCATATTATTCCCTGTTTATATATTTAAGAAATTAATTGATAAAAAAATTTTACTTTTAATAAATGGACGACGTTTAAGGCAAATAGAATTTTACTTGTTATTTTAAAAAAAAATACATTTCTAAAACAAGAATTTAATAGAATATGTACTGAAAGTTATAAAAGATCTTATTACTTTTTGAAATTGATTGGCTTCTAAATATACTCTTATTTTTTATCGGTTTCGGAAATTTAATTCTGACTTTCCGGAGGACAAATTCGCACTGGTAAATCCGGCGTGAAATTTTCCTCTGTGTACAGGAGGCCATAGAGAGAGGGACATGTTATAGCAAACGATTTTGAAGGATGTGTTAGATGGGGAATGGAGGGAAACAAAAAAGAAAAGAATAAAAAAAAATGGAATAAAAAAGGACAATTGTTAACAATGGGGAGCGATGGTGGTAAGCTACGGGCGAAGCTGAAAACATGACAAGTGATTGTTGTGGCCTAAGTATGTATCGAAGGTAGTAGATGTGCGTGGACAAAGGGGCCCATCTCTTTTATTTGGCCCGGTCCGGGGCGGGAGAGGTATGCAGAGAAAGCTACACAAAAAACTACTCTTATTACCTTACAATTTCTGTAATTTGTTATGGTTTTTTACCCGCTCCTACATCCTTTCCCCCTCATCCCTCTTCCATACCTCATCTACCATCCTCATCCTCCGTCCCACTCACGGTGTCGCCCTACTCCACAAGTTCGCCACGAGATGAATTTTGCAAGAGGCGCGGTAATGGATTAGTTTTGTTTTGTATTGGATTAGTCCCTAACTATCTTTCTATTATTTTTCTCTGCAAAATAAAAAATACTTACCAGTCTGCCTTTATTATGAGAATTTAAGGTAGACTTCCGCTGGTACAACCCATCGTAACAGCTGACAGTGAGTGTCTGCATACCGTTACCGCTAACTGGTTGTATATTTCGTTTAAATCAGGGCACGAAACAGTTATTGAACTTTTTAAAAAAGTTTCAGTTTAACTGTTTTACAAGAACTTTAACTATTAAAGTATTAACATAAAAGTTCTGCATTAAAGAGCCTTCTGATAAAAAGTTCCTTTAGAGCTTATATCATTAAAAGTTTGTGATAAGAGTTCTGCTAATATAAGTTCTTGCTTAAACATTTTTTATAAAAGTTCTGTTAATAGAAGTTCCTACTAGAACATTTTAAATATAAGTTTTCACATAGTTATGGGGCGAAGCTTGAGAAGGATTTTCGGGAAGTGGAGGAAATCTCTGGAGAAAGCAGTTTTGATAAAAAAATTAAAAAATCTTTTAACATAAAGCAAAGATTAATAAATAAAATTCGAAATAAAAGAATATACAGAAAAACAATTACCTTTTTATTTATTTTATTTAACATTTAATTTTTAATATCAGTAGAACATAGCTTTAATTTTAATTAAAACACGTACAGAATGTTTCTTTAAAGAAGCAACATTTATTTTAAAATAAGGAAACCTTTCAAGACAATTCTATAAGTATTTTCCATATGTAATTGGAAACTTAAATAATGAGAACTTTTATTATAATCTCACAAAGAAGTTCTAACGAGATAAAATAGAATTTATATATTTAAGTTCTTAAGGAACTTTTATGATAAATATTCTTACGATTAACTTCTCAAAGAACTTTTACTATATAAGTTCTGACGAAAAACAACTTATAATAAAATATTTAGCATAAAGTTCTCGCATGAACTGTTTCAAAAAAGTTCCAAAGAAAAAGTTAAATTTAGAACAAGAACTTTTTCAAAAAAAAGTGCACAGTTGTTTTGGAGCCCTGGTTTGAACTGCTAAGCCAACTCCTCACGGACTAAACTTAAATTTAATGGTTTCCATTTGTATCGCATTGGCAGAAATAGACACGGTGGCGGAATTGTGATTTCAATTAATCAATACACGCAATTGCCTGGATCAATAATAAGCTAGGTTATGTCTGTATAAAATGTTAACCATTATGTACCAATAAACTACATTTTGAAGCTCGACTTTTACAGAGTGATAGCTTCTTGTAGTAAGTATTTTGAAAAGAGATTTGAAGGTATAATTCTGATTTTAAAATCATTACTATGGCCAGTTATTATTCGTACGATCATTTCAGTAATAAATATAATATATTTGTAATAAAATCGCATCAGATAGTGTTTTATCTAATGTGACTAATAAATCAATACTTTAATTAAAAAAGACATTTTGATTTTTAATGTTTGAATTTGGGTATTTATATATGATGAAAATTTCTTTCATTATTTAATTTAATTCATATTAATTGGATTTATATTTCAATCCCTTTATCAAAGAGAAATATTTAATTATATAAGATCTAAAACGTAATGAATTTTGTAGTTACTGCCATCCTACAAAATTGATCGGCTATAGTTTCGTTTAAATTATTAACAGTTTTTCATTTAATTTTGTCTTACATGACGAAAAAACTTCGGAACGTGAGCGTTATCATTAAAACTCTGCTTCGACATTATAACATAACCAAGAACCGTCGTACTGCCGACCGTCAGACTGCTTCAGGAGCAGTCAGTACGCAGCAATATGGATATGACGTCATACCTGGACTGCCGAGCATTGCCAAGGAAATCTGCCCCGTTACAGTCGGCAGTACCAGCGAGCGATAGCGTATGTTTTACGACTCGATACCTGGTATTGAACTTTTATACACAGTGACCATACGTCAGCAATGTGTTTTGGTATCCCGAACAAACTAATCTTTGTCTCGAATTTTCACCAAATAAATTAATTTAAAATAAAATAGTCATAGTGTTCTTTTCTTAAACCCAATATTAATTTTTATGTTAACTTGCTAATAGTTTCTCCTCGGAATAATATTTCCAATAGCTTTTATTTAAATTAAAATCTATATATGTGTATTAAACATATCATAGCATGAAACATTGAGTGGGAGGGGGCCGCTATATTATTTTGCCCCGTGCCTGGACTCATCTGGTGGCGACCTTGGTACTTCGCAATTGATTTTGTCATGGTAGCGGCAAATCAGAAAGTAATAAAATTAAAATTAGGTTATTTCTTATGCGGATTATAAAGCAAACGTAACAATTGATTTTTTTTTTAAATTTACATTTCAAATATGTTTTTTGTCCTGAACACCTCCAATTCAAATACAACGCCGAGCGTGAATCCCGGCTGGATTACAAGTCGTTACAAAGCAATCATTACAGGTCCCTTCTAGTCCCTTCCTACCTGAGAATATTTCCTCTATTGTCTTCTCAAAATACACTCTTTTTTTTTTCCGTTCTCCGTCCGGGTCGTAACAATTTTTCTTACTCTTATACTCTTTCTTGTTCGAGTATACGTTTCGTTTATACCTGAACGCTCGGCAGGAAGGAAGATCCAGGTGGAATGAGAGGGAAAAAAAAGGAGGTATAAAATGGGAAAAAATCGTAGGGAACAAATACCTCTGTGAAATATGAAAAAAAAAAATGAGAAGAAATGATTCGATGCCAATTTGTTGAGTTGGGCAGGCCAGGCAGGTAATGGCCTGCGAAGACGTGTGAGAGGAAGGGGCTCCTATTACAGTTCTCAGAGTTCACATTTTAGACTGGCCAACATTCACATACTCTCCTAGAATTATTGTAATTTTCTATTTCTATTTTTCCATTATCCCTCATTTCATGGAGCTATTCACTTTCAATTTATTTGGAGTTTTCTGGTGAAAACTTGCGGAAGTGGGTTGCACAATACTAGAAATAACTTACGATGGAAAGTAAGAACAAAGGTACAATTCTTTCAACTTCTGATTAGATAGATCAGATCTATACCACGCTTTTATTTATCGATATTGTTGTTCAGAGTCAGGTAGCGAAACGGGATGATTTCAGAATTTATTTATTTATTAAGTAATTAATTAATTTATTAATTTTTCATAAATATAAAGTACAGGAATAGAAATTTGGTGTAAAATACAAAACAGAACCTATTTTATAAATATCCTCAATTGATAATTCTTCCATATACAGTTCAAAACCTCACTTTCAAATTTTCATAAGGGTATATACGACATAATTGATCACGTTTCGGGCTTTCAAGAAAAGCTCGAAACGTTGTGTTAAATTGTGAATAACTTGAGGAAGTAGATAAGGGAAATTTTCCTGAAATTTAATAATTTTATAAATCTCTATTAAATTTTTTTAAAATGTTTACATTACAGCCGTATGTGAATGCTTTGCATGGCCTCTCGTTGCATATATCGTACCGATTACTCCGCCTTTTTATATATTAGTGGCAAAATAGATATATCATTGGATAGGTATATCATGGGCAGTCGGTCGCTGCATCATAGAAACCATGGTTCATAGCAACCTGAGGTTGGGTGAACCCTCACGGCTATATCTGTTCCCCCAATTAATGTATATATATATATATATATATATATATATATATATATATATATATATATATATATATATATATATATATGTATGACCAGATATAGCCGTGAGGGTACACCCAACCTCAGGTTGCTATGAACCATGGTTTCTATGATGCAGCGACCGACTACCCATGATATACCTATCCAATGATATATCTATTTTGCTTGCCCCTAATATATAAAGAGGCTTAATTTAAACACACAAACAACTAATATATAAACACACTTAATTTCATCGTCTTGCGTCCTCGGATATTATATTCAACCTAATTATTCTTTATATGATTTCTTACTTAAAGTACTGATAAAAGTATATTGGAGAAATCTTACAGAAGAAAATTTCTGCCATTTCTCATTTACATTTCGTAATAAGTCCTCATAATATGAGGACGTAATAATTGTTATATCTACATGTTATGTTATAAGATGTGAATATTTACTAAATATGGGCATTATAGACAGGAATAAGATTATGGCTGTGAATGGAATATATTATTTGTGCTCTATAAAGCTTGCGGCTACCTCGGCACTGGGGCCTGCCCAGTCAGCAATCGGTGGTTTAGAATATGGATCAAACAGGTGAGAAAATGTTCTCTCTCACCTGCTGACTATTGCTTTCTCACCTGCTATCCTGTTCGCCTAGCCCTGGTAGGCCACCTTCCTCGTCAAATCCTCTTGTAATTATTATAATTCCAACGCTAACTAACCAAATCGCTAAAGCATTCACCGTATAGGTATACCGCGCGTAGATGATAGATTTCTAATTGTGTTATGTTTCTAAAAAAATATTAAAGTCATAAAGTTTTTTATGCGTACGTACTTCCCACTAAAATCGTACTCTCTACCACAACTTTTACACTTCTATATTAAAAGGTCCCGAAGCCATTTTCTTTTCAGAGGCTTTAAAGGATTATCAGGAGTCCGATGGATAGCAAGAAACTGGTTTGTGTCTCTCCAAAATTTAAATTTAGAAGACGTTATTATTTTGCTCGTAATATCACATGATTGTAGACTGTACTAACGAAACATTATATAAGATAACATACCAGTGGCGTGGGGGATTGTGGGATATATTTCCTCCGAATTGTACGGAAAAAAAATAAAGTTTGTAGTTTAAGTAATGTTTTTGGTGATTTTTAACAATAATTTGTTATCCAATTTTCAGGCTTATCCTTAAGACCTACTCTCAATTTGGCGATTATAGACATTTAGGTGATTACTTGCTTTCTTCCTATTAAATTCCTTCCTCACGAAAAAAATGTAATCTCTCCTCCCTTGAATAAAAATTCTGCGAAAGCCCCTGCAACATACAAATTGATCATATACAGTTCAATAAATATTGTTTACAAGAATCGCCCATTACGAGCATAAAGCATTGTTTTGTTTTGTTTTTGTTTATTTGAGGTTTAACATCCTTACTAATTCTGATTTTGATCAAAATCAGCGACGGACACACCGTGCACTCCCCTTGTTACCGAAGGGCATAGGAGCTTTGAAATCTGCACATCCATTGCAAACATTTGACCCGATTCCAATAATTTTCTAAAGGGGAAAAGTAAAAACATGGCTGCTGAGTTCAATACGCTGTATCTTTGCTAATTAAGGTCCGGTTTAGATAATATTTTTAATTGATAAAGGTAGATTACCATATACAGTCTCAAATTTATTATATTTTATTTGATTGAAGTTTCGAAGAAGCTTTCGGTGTCGGATTTTAATCTTAATGTTTTAAATAGAGATGAATATGGTGCTGGACACCGAAAGCTTCTCACAATGAAATAAAATGTAATGAATTTGAGACTGTGTATGGTAATCTACCTTTATCAATTGGAAATATATTATAAAACAGTCTACCTACAGTTTCAAATTAGTGATTATTTTTTTGTTTTGTAGGTAATTTAATTATCTTCAAATGATGAACGGTGGATTACAACAATACACCAAAAAGTATGCTTTTCGGTTTACGCGCAAATATAATATTCTTTTCGTTATAACTTTTTTCCTGTATTTTCTGCGTATTTTCCCTACTGTATGTAGGGATAGTGAAAGGACTTTAAGTAGAAGAATATGCAAGTTTTATCAAAATCTTTAAAGCCAATTTGGCGAGCTACAGTCCATAGAAAACATGGTCCGATTTCGATGATTTTATTTTGCGCATATCTTCACGACGATATTTATCCAATGATACATCTATTTTGCACATAATATGTATATAGGAGGAGTAGTCGGTACTACAAACAAAAGTACTTTCCTATTAATACATAGGTTCTTATTAAAATAATTATCTAAAAATATATTATTTAAAATATATGTTAAATATCTAAACTCTTCTATTCTTATGGCCACTTTTCCGGGGTGTGTAAATAAAGCATTTTTCGCTATAATTAATAATTATTTATACCTTCTTAGAGTTGAATCTAAAAGTAGAAATTTATAAGGAGTTTGATGCCATAGATTTCTTTTATGAATTGAATTTTAAAATTTTAGTATGGTCCCCCAACAGATATTTTGTTCATGAAAAATTAGAAAAAAAAACATTTTTAAGAGAATTTAATAGATTTATAATAACAAAAAAAAACTGAGGCTTATAAATTGTTGCTTCTTTAAGAAATTACTCCTCGAAAATTTAATTTTGTTCATTCTTATTATAAAATTTTGACATAAGCAGAAACATATTAGTCAAGTAAAAACGGATTTGATCTGTAGGCCAGAATGTATTTAATACAATTCAGTTTATTTCAAAGGCCTAAGACAGTGTTCCTTACATATCTGCGAACTCTAAAAAGAACTGAAAAACAAAAAAAAATGACCATCATTCGTAATACGGATGCGACAAAAATACTTATTTTTGAACTACCAAAACATCAAGGAATGGACCTACCAAGTATGAATTTTTTCTGAAGTTGCCAAGCAGCCTACGTTGGATCACTTACAATGGATTGCCGCTTTATCTGGACCCATCTATATCGTCGTATTTAATTTAATACTTAAGCATTTAAACATTAATTTAATACTTAAATACCTAAGCATATTGATATTATTATTATTTTTAGTTGCCTATACGTTTCTAGTTATAATTAAATGATGTAGTTAATATTTTATACAAAATACCATATATCCAGTTGATTTACAAAGAAATATCCTAACAAAATACTTTGATTTAGAAAAAATAATAATATCCCCAATGCTTGGTATTTGAATAATGAGATTATGCAACCACTGAATTTTATTGTAAGGAGTTACAGTTATGGATACCTATTTTCTTCAGCCTTTGCATTTATGTTCAGTTGCTTTGTAATGGCTTATTAATCCGGATATTACATTCCATACTAATTGCTTTTAATTACTTTAATTTTGCTTTTAAAACATCGAATGAATTGTTAAAATGTTCTGGAATGGGTTTAGCATTGGTGCAAGGCGAGTTCATTTTTTATTATCGAATTGAACATTTTTCGTTTTATAATTCAAGTATAAATAACTTATATATTTTTCCTCATTAAGACATCAATAGTTGACACTGTTAGGAATCCTTGAAAAATCGCTAATTTATAAACTTTTTGTTATCTTTAAATATTTAGAATCAGCTACTGTAATTATTTTAGTAAATTATCAAAAGCCAAGCATTATTACTTAAAAGGTAAAACAAAATACTTTTTTTTTTTAATTTAAATTGTATTTTTTCCTTATGTCAAAGCATTTTTATATAAATAAATTTTTCGTCATTTAAATACATGCCTCGTATAAAATAAATAAATAAATAAAATTCCGTATGGGATTTATTTAATAAATTTGGTTATAATTCTCTTTAGTCCATATTTACTTGTTCATCAAAGTGTAAACATATGTATTTAGAGTTTTTTTTAATAAATCTACAAATGGATAGCTGTGTTTTTTTTTTTTTTTTTTTTTTTTTTTTTTTTTTTTTTTTTTTTTTTTTTTTTAGGAATAATATTTTTACATTTTTAATATGGACTTAACAAGCATTCACACTACCGTTTTATATTACTTTTGGCTATTCCTTTTTAATAAATTTGACCTTTGGTTTCTTTTGAGCAATATTTCGATATGATGGTTCTTCTGGACAATATTTATTCTAACTTCTAAATTTTTTAGGAAGACGCAGATTAATCCATTTGTTGCTTGACCTGAATTAGAATTTGATGATCGAAGTATAAACAAAATTCCGAAAGCTGAAAAAGTAAAAAGTAAAATAAAATTCCTACGTGTTTTTTTTAATTATCTCTTTTTTCAAATTATCATTTCTTTTTAAATAACTCGTTTATATAATCTTTTTAAATATTTTTTTTTTAATTTTTTTTTTTTGCTGTGAACGATTTTTATAGCCCATATTATTTAAAAATTACCCCACGAATTTATTTTATCTTCTTTTGGCATACGTTTGTGACGATTTTTACGACCAAATTTTATTGATAAATTGACTAGAAACATAATTTTTTTCTGTAATTAAAAAAAAATAATAGTTATATCTAGTATAACATTTCATATAGATTACAATGTGTTTTCATGCTTAATCTTACCCCAAGAATTAATTAAAGGAGTAAATGGAAAGATGTATCGATAAAACTAAAAAATAAGCTAGCTGCTTCCTGCTGTCATTTCTGTTACGTTTTGTTTTGAATTATTCAATTTATTGAGGAAGAGGGAGCGAAGTATAAAATTTCTCAATAATTTTAACCGGATTTTTCAACTTACATTGTATAAATGAAATTCCAATTTCTTGACTTACGAGGTGTTAGTATTGGTTTTAAATTTTAGCAACTTTTTATGTAAAATGTTTTACCACAATTTTCGTAGTTTCAAGTAGGTTCTCAAATATCTGAAATTTTTGTTTTTTCAAATTATTGGGGGGTGTCTGTGCCTTTCCTCTCATGGCGATGTCCCTACTGTTGTACTTGTATTTATTTAAGATGAAAATGTTATTTATAAACAGGGAGGCTATTATTTTAAATTCACATTTTTGTAAACTGAGGAGTTTAAAACATTTTAGTTAGAGAGATCACTAAAATATTTTTTACCGATTATATTGCGTTATCTTCCCAGGCAGTCGAATAATTAAATTTGTATACGTACATTTAATTCAAATATTTAATTAATATTATACGAGGAAATGTTAGGATATATATTATTCAGTTTGTTATACTAATTTGTTATTCTACTGTATAGATAACAGTATAATAAAACTGAATGTGATAAGAATCACTATTTTTATGAGAACAGATATTTTTTGACGTCAAAAATTATGTTTTAAGGAAAATTGTTCTTTCCTTGTTATTTTCTACTGACTGACGTCACCAGGAAGGAGGATGTTTTGAGATTTAATTTGCAAGGAAATGAAAGTATGTTCCTAATCTCTCCTAAATAAATACCTGTTGTACTGTCCCGCCTTATAATTTCTTGCAGATGCAGTGTTGATCTTGGTTGTATCGAGTTGAGGTTTGGAGCTCCACTAAACTTCCGAATTCCTATCGTTACCGATTCAAAATATTTTTATAATACTAATGGAGATATTTATAATAATCCGTAGGAGATTTTGCGCGAAATTTTTCAGAAACCCACAAGTTTCTATTTTTGTTTCCAAATCGGTCCCGGATAGTCCTCCGATGCCTCTAAAAAGTAGAAGACTAGAAGGAAGGATTTCTATCCTAGGATGTCTCTTTCTTTCAGCAACACGTTGTTAATTTAAATACGTATCTTTCTCACCGGCTTATATAATGGATTGTGGTAATATTATATAATGAACCTGGTAGACTCGTTAATTTAAACTTGAGTGATCTTGGTCTGAATTTTAATCTATTATATATATATTGTTTATTATCTATATCCCGCTATGGGAATACAGTAGTTATTATTTTGTGGTGACTCATCATTGGCAATCGGAAGCGACGGCATGAATGTATCGTTAGTCAGAGAAGTGATATCACCGCATCTCAGGGATCCTGTACCGTTTTAATTGAGAAATATTGAATAGATATAGTTCAGCATCCATAGTGATATTTTAAAACAAGTCTGTATGTAGTCTTATAGTTCCTTCATTTTATGCACACAGTTTTGTTTTTGTGTTTGTCAAAACCATATCCACATTTAATTAGATTTTTAAGTACATTACATCTTATTTACAAGATGTAAATAAGATATGATAGAGCATGATCGCAGTAGCATTGACAACTACAACTAAATGTACCTATACATCTCCGTACTTCAGGTTTCAATGATGTCTGATATATATATACACACACACACCTTTTTTTCTCCGTTACATTTGGGCACTTCCAGAGGCCCACTTTGTAGAATGAACTGAAATTCGGCAGGCACGGTTGTTTTCTATTCTTAAGAATACCATGAAAGGGGAAGTAAATTCCAGACAAAATTTCGTTTTTTTAATGTTTTTACAAACCCCTGTAGCCCCTCCTTATTGAGTTAGAGAGTTGACAATTTGTATGTGTGTATATATATATATATATATATATATATATATATATATATATATATATATATATATATATATATATACATATAAATATTTTTTTTGGTTGGCACTGTAGTCCTCGCAGACCTTTGACCTCGCGATGTGGTCTTCTTACAGACATTTTATCGCTTGCGAGAGCATTGATAGCCTGAAGGGGGTCACCCAACTTCACGTTGCTGCGAACCATGGTTTTCATGGTGCAGCGTCAGGCTACCTATTACTCCATAACCAGTCCCTTTGGGGTCAATTCGGCAGTGTCCTTCCCTCCGACTCACTTGAGATCAAGGACAGTGACAAATCGGACTAGATCCATGGATTATAGCTGTTCGGGGTCAGCAAGCGCACGAAGACTTATATTTCTTTCCCCGAAGCAGACCGTCCATGGACTCAACTTCCGGGCGACTATTTGATATCCTGGAAGACCATACACGGGATTGGGTCATCACTCCTACGCCCGGTCTGTGTGAGTTGCCTCCAGTTGCCTGACAGGTCTCACATACCCGGAGGAGCATAGTCGCCGACTGCGGCGGTCACTCAAATTCCCCGGTCTGCCATCTAAGTACTAACCACGCTCGATGTTGCTTAACGTTGATTACTTATTGCAAGCGCCTTGGTTGTAACAAAAAGTCCTTGTACATTAGTATAGCTTTATTTCAGATTACATATTTTAAACATTATTGAATACTACTCTTCAAAGTAAAGTCTATTGTTTTCAACTGCTTTCACCCATCTTTCTGTCAGTAAATGGATTTGATGCCGGTATCACTACTTTGGTTTTGAGGCGGAGAACTCTTCACATCCTAGTTTTACGTCCTCGTAATTATCAAAGATCCGACCTTTTAAAAAATGAGCCATTGTTCTAAACAAACCATAATCTGGTGGTACAATATCTGGGCTTTACGCAGGATGAGGCAAAACGTTTACTCCTTGCAGTTCCGATAATTTTTCCTTGGACAAACGAGAACATTGTCATGTTGCAAAATGGCTTGATTCCTGTTCACCAAAGCGGGGTACTTTGCACTCAAAACTGCTTAGCTCTGTCAAGCTGTTCACAGTTTGATTCCCTACTACGGCCGATAAATCACGAGTAGTTGCATGTGGATCTTGGTTCACACATTCAAGAACATCATCATTAACGACCGATGGGCGACCTGATCTGGGTTGCGCGGCAGTATTTCGATGGATAATTGGCTCTCCTTCTATGGCACAAATTTCTTCGGCGGCTGCCTTTGCGCTTAAACGTTTTTTCCAGTAATGTTTCAAAAGACCGCGAATCACGATTTTTCTTCTGACATTGCTCGTGCTAGTAGGAACAAAAACATTCTTATAGGATAATTATAAGGGTTGGAATTAAGGGTTGTGTTAATGCACAAGGACTTTTGTAATAACCTAGTAAAACCTCTCCACAACCGATTGATTTTAATTATTATCTTCTTCAGTATAACGAACTTCGTTCCATGCTTAAGTTGCGTGTTCTACGAAGTGTTCCCATTGAGTTTTTTTTTTTTTCTCTCGGACTGTGAAAATAAGGGAAGAACTAACGGTTCGACAATCACTCAATTTATATTAATTTTAATTCAAACTATTTTGCATGATGAATTTTTTATTCTTTCCGGCCACAATTTTTCCACGCGGTCACTCAGTTTGTAATTAGATGGTAGAAAGGGCTTTAATCTTGTTATTATGTAGATTATTAGACCATCCATTTTTTCGATTCGGATAACGCATCTATTCTTATTCCTCGATGCAAATTGCTTTCGTTTCTCTTTGTAATTATTTTCATATTCATTTTCTCTCAAGCTCCACATTAGTGCTCCTCAACTCTTGCGAAAGTTCCCCTTGCTCTTATTCCGAATTTCGAAGTTTCAAAATACTGCCTTCCGAAGCATGACGTATAGTATAAGGAGAAACTAATCTGAATGGAACGGTTTTTTTTTTTTACTAATTTTTAAAATAATCAGCAAAATACAATATTGATATTTCGATATATAAGGGACATAATTATGCCGATATAATTAAAATATTGCTTTTATAATATCGATATTTCTGTGCTGGTATAATTAAGATATTACTTTTATAATATCGATAGTTCTGTGCCGATATAATTAGGATATTGTTTTTATAATAGATATTTCTGTGCCTATATAATTAAGATATTGTTTTTATAATATCGATATTTCTGTGCCGATATAATTAAGAAATTACTTTTATTAAGTACTTTTTCAGCAGGATTTAAATATCCAGAAACAGATTATCTTCTAATCTTCTCCCAACTCGTTTATACTTTTTTTTTTTTATTTTATAAAAATAGTAATGATATATTTAAATATCGATATTTTTCCACCGATATTATCGAGATATCGACATTAAGTAATTAAATATTGAAAAAGCTGAAATCGATTAATTTAAGTAGAGTTTTTGTAATGCCCTTTTTAACGTATTGTTATTACGCAATAATGACATCATCGTTAAGAACCACATGACATGGAGAATTGCAAGCTAGGTATGGAGGGAATGCGTCTGGCTTAGACAAGGCAAGCAGTTAATTAAAAAATTTCCTTCTAGAAGCAAGTGGCTGCTAGGACTAAATAAAAATGAACTCAGATAGATTTTGGAGTACTCACAGGTCATTGCAGGCTTGAAGATTTGTGGAGTAATTGATGACGAAACGAGAAATAGGTCTCCTTTGGTTTTCTTGGGAAGGCAAAAAGCACCAATAGGCCGGACTCGTTCCCTCCACCATTACCAGTACAAGGTAGTTTGGAATGTTTTATGAGAGTGGTATAATTTATTGCCGATACAGTTCATTACAAGAGAGGAACTTGAAACATTAAATACGAATACAATATATTAATGAAGATGAGAATACTTTTTTAGCTTATAAAAAATATTTGTTATAAAAGTAGGACTAAACTATATATTTGAATTAAAATACAGATATATTTACATCACCAGATATTCTATTTAAAAGGATGTTTTCCTGGGCCAACAGCGCAACTTAAGAAAAATGACGCATCATATGGTGAATCAGTTGCGAATATTTCGGTTTAAAAGAAAAAGAATTCGTCACCGCTCTTTTAGTATGTGTCTTCCTCTAGGGTGATTTTCGCCAGCCAATCAGTAGTTATAAATGGAAAAAATAAAAATGAAAACATCGATTGAAAGCCGTAGACAATCGATGTTCCGACGACGTGTAGACTAGATTGGCTGATTTTCCGACTAGCCTTGATTTATAAAGAGACCTTATAGCCTTATTATAGAGCAAATAAACTACCATGCGAGGTTGTCCTAGCCTCAATCCTGCCAAGGAGAGGGGTTTCTTTTCTCCAAAGAACAAGGCAGTCTTTTACCCTTGACCGAGTCGCTCCTGAATCAATGATATGCCATTCTTCGTTGGATCTCGCCTTCGCCCTTGAACCTTCAGACGTGTCCGGTGTTTTCGTTGTAGTTGTAAGTCTCGATTATTTCATTCAAGGTAAAAATAAAACGAACTGATGGTGGTTTCCATCAATAGTCAAGTCGATACGCCTTTTTCCTATTCCCCATGATGGGATCTACCGGTTGGGCCAGACTTCCGAAATTTCTAAGAGCATACGAAGTGTTTTTTTTTCCAAGTCGTCTTATTAATAATAATAATAATATTAGTATTACACTAATAATATTAGTGTTACTCTTGCTTTCACTTTTATTTATTAATCCGCACCTGTTAATGATAATCAGGAGATGGGCTGGCATAATAATCAGAATATATATATATATATATATATATATATATATATATATATATATATATATATATATATATATATATATATATATGTAATAAAAAATATAAAGGACTTGATAGGCATGAGGAAAAACAGTGCCCAGCAGCACCCCTTCCATGATAGTAATTTGTTATGTGATGTTCGAGTGTGGATGAGAGATATACTTGCATAATTATGTAAGGAAATTAAAGCCACTACCTTCAATATCATACGATATCAATATTAAAGTTTCGTCTTCATAAAAAAAAAAAAAAAAATTGTCATGAAAATTAAGCCCAAAAATCACAACAGCAGCAGTAAAATTCGCACAACAAAAATAACACTAGCCTGCGATGGTTGTGTTTTTTAGTTTTTGATAACTGATTCATAAGTATTTTTTAGCGCTAAATCCGAAGATAATCTGCACGTTCTTCCATCAAGTCAGATTTCAAACGCAAATTTCAAAATGTTTAAAAAGTAAAAAACAATTTCGGGAAATATGAGACTTCAAAATAGACTCAAAACGTTTTTCTCTTATAATGTGTTAATTTTTTTTTGGCTCATTCCATGCGATCTTACAGCTTTTTCACAGTCTGAGCTAAACAATTTAGTTTTTGACTTACCTCTGGCCAAACAAAATTCAGAATTGTTTGCACCTCATACTCCTGGTTGAGTTAATGAGAAAAGGATTTTATTCCTTATTTGCGATATATTTATTTCCAGATTGAGAAAAATCCTGACGTGGTGGGAAAAAATAAAGGTCATTTGCGGATTCAGCGCTAAAGAATTCGTAGGAATCAATTATCAAAAGCTAAAAAACATGTCACAATCCAAATTTTGCAGGCTTTTGTAATCATTCTGCAAATAAAAGTGTATCCATCAAAAGTAAGAAATTTGGACATTGAAAAGAAAAGAATCAATATTGTTTATTTATTTACAATCAGACTATCAATGCTAGATTTGCTGCAGCTTAACTTTATTTTTTATCCAAAAAGAGTACTCTTAAACTCTGAGTGCCTTTATTATGGTAACCATCCTGAATTATTTGTATATCGTGTTCATTCATATAATAATTAATACATTCAATAATAATTTTTAAAATATTGTTATCCTTCATTGAACGTGTTACAAAGATTATTTTATCCATGTCTTTGCTTGTTCGCGTACCATTTGGAAACGTTCTTGCGTATCACGGTTTGGGAACCATGATAATCAGAAGGGCCTTTGAAATTTTCTTCACTTCAAGCACTCCATCATTCCATTTGGACTGTTCGTCAATAGACGAATTTAAGGACAAAATAAGTTTTTATTATTAAGTATCTTTCTTATGTTCGGATGAGCATGAAATATGAATTTTGAAGTGTTTGAGTAAAGTAAAGGAGTATAAGTTATTTTTTTGCGATGATGGATTTGAGTTATGTTTTGTTCTTTTTAATGAACTTAAGGATATAAGAAAACGGAAATAAGCCAGTGAAAAAGTACTCACTTTCCATGTCAACATTGTTTCACTGCCTACTAGTCTTTTTCTCAAAGGTAAAGTTCATTAAAAAGAATTAGATATAATTTAAATCCATTGTCGCAAAAATGATTTGTTACTCTTCACCTAAACACCACAGAATTATGTGAGATTTCGGAAGTTGATGAGGTATAATTTTAATGGCTGATTAAAAAACAACAAATAAATTAAAAGGTTTAAAAAACTATGTGTTTCTTAAGTAATTTTTAAGTTAACAGTAAAAGATTTTTAAAAAACTAATTAATTATAAAATGAGGAACATCTAAGCCAGTAAATATTTAGATGATTATATAATTTAATCGATTTCATTTAAATAACTCTTGGGCCGGTCAGAAACTGACATGGCACAGAAGTTTATTATAAGATAACTGTACCTGGTCAAATAATTAAAGAAAGTCGTTAATAGCATTTACCAGTTATCGTAAAGTGTTTTATAATTTACAAGCTATCGATTTATTGATTTTAACATTGAAAGGGAACAATGTTGTTTTGTAATTGGAACCTTTGTTTTGAAAACAATCATTTTCAGTTATTAATCCTGAGTTTGACGTAGTTTTCTCCACTTAAAATAATTGTTGATCGATACAGTCCTATTTCGATATTCTTAAACGTAAACTTTATAGTTTCATACATCTAATAAATGCTATCAGTTGTAATTATTCCATCTTCATTTTTTCAAATACTTAAGGTAGAAGAAGTGTGTTGTTATAAACAACTTATATTGGTTATTACGTATATATATACGCATATATAATGTGGTTATATGTCGAAAGAAAAATATGTTCTGTCTGAATTGTTTTGGTCCCTTATTTCTAAAAATATTTCGTTCTCCTAATATAATAAACCGCTGAATCCTTTTGTATGAAAATGTAAGTTTGTTGAGGAAAAAATATTCTATGAAAAAAAATGAGTAATTAAAAATTAATCTCCGCAATTTTTGCATTTTTGGTATGTAGATAAACAACGGTGACAATATTTCCTGATTCGTAATTTGGGGCAGGTTTTACATTCAATAGGTATTTTAAGTATATTTCAAGGATTAAATATTTTTAAAAGAAAGGTACTTTTATTTTATTTTAGCTTAAAATTTCTTCCATTTTTGATAGTTCATAATTGTAATAATAGTATATTGTATATTGTATTTCAAAATAATTAATATTTTATATATTAATATCTAAAAATTAAACCAGATTTACATATACCCTTTTGAGGAAACCGCGAGTTTATACACCTCAATGAACCACATGAAATTTTCTTTTTGAAAAACATTGCTTAAAACTATCTTATATTTTATAAAACATTCCTTAAGGGCACGAAGCTATTCTAATTTGAAAACTCAGTGTAAAAACCAGTAAAACCCATGTTATGCTTAAAAAGCTGTTGAAAATATTACTACCAGGTGAAACAATACGTAATTACACTTAAAAATTGAAGACATGAGTAGCCTGCCGCAGAACCATGGTTTCCATGGTTCTGCGGCAGGCTACCCAGAATCCCTTCCAGACTGTATGTGCTCTCGCAAGCGCTAAAACGTCAATAAAAATACGCAGCCCAAAATCTCCATGGTATATAATACCAATATATATATATATATATATATATATATATATATATATATATATATATATATATATATATCTTTTGTGTGTTCCGTGCGTCCGAACCAGTGAGAATTGAAATAAATACATCGTTGAATATGTTATTGTACCATTGCGGTATTGGTAAAATGAGACCTTAATTCGAGAATAACTCAAAATTCTGTCGTAGAATTTATTTGGGCTAACGGAAACTTTTTTTCAGAATTACAAAAACTAGCTGCCTGAAAAGTTTCAGAGCATTTGATTGTTCCTAATAAATGCTGCGGGATCCTTTCAATCAAGAAGATATCTCACAGTGTTTTTTTTTTAATAATTAAAAAATCCTTCATTCAGTTGATGCAATATGCCAGAAATGAAATGCATATAAAATTTCTTATTTTGCCATTTTTGAGAAAAAGGTACCTTAGTTTATCTGTAAAAACTCTCCATCGGTGATCCCTTCACAAGGTTTATTTACATGACCATGTGGAACATATATGTTTTTCCCAACATACTGTGGTACCGATTAAAAAAACAAAAATCCATTTTATATCTAACAATTTTAAAAAGTTTTTGTTGTAATTTTTTATGTGTTATCATTTTTTTTTCAATGGTTTTGTCGTAAAAATCTTTTCAGAATGTTTGTTCGTGTTTTTCCATGTTCTGAAAAATATATATATATATATATATATATATATATATATATATATATATATATATATATATATATAAAAGCATTATATTAATGCAAATTATTCGGAGAAATAATTTTATAAGTTTGTTAACTCTTAAAAGTAAGTTATTAAATTAAATTAAGTCATCCATAGTAAATTAATATTTCGCATTAGATATATTTGTTAAAAATTCCAATAGAATATGGGGTTAGAAATCGTGTTCAATCCTTGTTAAAAATCCAGCCTCAATGACAAGCAATTCTACTTTTGAAAACATTCGAGTTTTGTTATGATAACATCTTAGGAAAGGTTGAAATAATTTATTAGCGAAAAGTATGATATTAAAACATTGATGTATTCCATAGATCGGAAGGAAGTGGGAGAGTAACGGGGCGATGGAGTGCGTTCCAGACCTGGCGTTCCTGCAGATGGCAGCAGCGTCCAGCAACGAGATGCTAAACAAGATGATGTGGCACAGCTCGAGCAGTGGTGGAGGCGGCGGAGGGCACTCCACCACGATGAAACAGAGGAAGACCAACTTCACCTCCCGGGAAGTGGAGGCCCTCCTGGCCGCCGTGGCAGATAGGAAGGACACCGTCCTCTTCGGGGTGGCAGGAGGCCTGGGATGGGCGAGGGCCTGGCACGAGGTGGCCCAGCAGGTCAGTGCCGTGGAGGGCATCCACAGGTCCGAGAGTGACGTCCGCAAGAAGTGGACCTACCTCAAGTGGGAAGCCAAGAACACCAGCAAGCCCGGCAGGGATCCGACTTCCAGGGCGGTCCTCGACATCCTCACCAGCCGCGAAGCCGATGCTCCTTCCTCCAACTCCCTCCTGGAGCAGCTGCTTGGTAAGTACATGTGTACAGCGATGGATTGCAAATGATGATATGTATAATTTATTAGCCATTGCAGTGGTTAGGGGCTACAGATGAGCGTTGTGCTAATGGAATGATTAAATGTTTTTATTGAAAAATAATACAAGCTGCCACACTCAAGATATTACAGCCATTAGAATCCATTCACACGATCTGCACACAATTAAAAAAAAATAGAAACAAAAAATATTAAAATAAGTAAGATAATAGTTATACAGTGACTAACAAAATTATTCGTAATTTGTTTTAACTTCTTCAAATTATAAAAATTGATCGTTTTTTTTTCAATGTTTTTTCTGATATATATATATATATATAGTTAAAAAAGATCAATCATGATCCCTTATCATCACGTCTTTATTCATTCAGGAAGTCAGGTCCTTTTTTTGTTAGTTTACTTTTATATCTTTAGTATATCTTTTAGAATCTTTTGTATGAGGAACATAATCTGTACCTCTTTTCATCTAATACCACACTTATCTGCGGCTGAAAAAAATTGTACATTCCAAAATATATGTTAAGAAAAACAGAAAATCACATTATATCAAAGTAATAAAAAATATAATAAGTGAATAAAGAACAAATCGAGAGCTTCAAGATAAAACGATGCAGTCTTCAATTTTTCAAAACCATCCAACTCTTTTGCTCTCATTCGACTGATTTTTTTCAATCATCCAGTCCCAGACATTCATCCAGCTCCCAGACAACATTGTATAATAAAAACATTATCTCAAGGTTTGATGTTTGAAAAACTGTATTGGTTGAAAATATGATTGGAAAATTGCAATATTTAAAATTTGAGGGTACCTCGTTTTACCTTCAAACTCAGGAAATATTGGAAAGAACAACAAATAAAACTTTTAGTTTGGATTCTCAATACTTCTAACGCTGATGGAAATTCTTGAATTTTATTTTTATGAATGAATGCCGGCTCAGAGAACAGATTTATTTAATTTTTCCCTAAGATTTGATTGAGATAAATAATTTGCAGTCATAAAGGGCATGAGTGTAGTGTGTGTAGTTTGTCCGTCAGAGGGGCATTCATCATTGTTATCTGAATTGGACCTGAAGTATGTATAATTTGTCCTCTGTCTAACATTGAAATTTATAATACAGCCTCCTTCGGTTGAAAACTGGCATTGGCTGTTTTATTCGTGTATGAATTTTTAATGTGCTTGATGATGGTGTTTTTAAATATAGAACGTTAATGCCTTGTTCTTCGATGCAATTTTGGAGGAAGCAGATTCATTTCCGCTGATAACATCTTGAGCTTTAACCCATCCCAAGAGAGCTTCACATTGATTGATAAATTAAAAAAAATAATAATGACAGTATTATAATCTGTATTTCACTGAACTTTTCCGTTTCGTTTTAATTGTATGTCTTGATATTGAATGAATTATTATTTCGTATCCCGGAGAAGGGGTGGGAATATTCCTCCGGTATCGGAACCTGTACTGAAGACACCTCACCCGCGCTGCGGCATTTTGATCACGACTTGCATTTTGGATCGATCTGGTGGCGGTTGGCGCATTCGCCCGGCGCATCCCAGTCTACATGTCCTTCACCAGTCCCCTCCTTGGACCAACTAATACCTGACATACTCAGCCGGAAGGTATGCCTTATATATGTATATTATTCACTTGAAGAGGTATGCCATAGCAATCGGTACCTACTCCTGTTCGAGACCGCGTTCCATAGGACATGGCGTCGCTCCAGGAACTGGAGGAGTACGGCACCTGTTACCTCGTCAGGTTACATCATCGGAACCGGTCCGCCTTTTTTTAGACTGGAGTGCGTGTTGTGACGGCCGTTCGTTGTATGGGGGTCATTAGTACTGTGTCGCACTGCTCCCGCTTTGAGATAGGTTGGACGCTCGCTGGTCGTGTGAGGTCTTTGTTTTGTGCTCGGTGCTTTATGGTGATGCTTCCTGTTTGTTCTTAATATTTCATAATGCTTCCTAATTTATATTAGAGTTCGGAGGTGGTATATGAGTAACCCAGTTACAAACACTATCAAGTCCACAGTAGTCCACGGCATAATTTTCCTGGAGTATGGAAAACCGTTTACTATAGTAAAATAGCGCGAATGTTGCTAATTTTCTTTTATTTAGATATCGATATGTAATTATAATTGAATGTTTAACAGATGTGATGCTTTATATTAAAAGGCAATTAGTTATTTAAAAAACAAAACTGGACGTGTTCGTCTTCGTAACAAAAACTGAAATTTCATGAATCTATGAAAGTAATTCCTGGATGTTAGTTTTTAAAAGATAATACATTTAATAAAAGAAATTTTAGTAATAAGTTTTCTGTCTTTCATTTTTTGGCACGCTTTTTTACTTATTGGGTATTTTATTATAGGTAATAATTTAATAAACGTTCACTAATTATTTCACCTAAGCAGCACCAATAAGACAGTATACATTCAACGAAAGATGTAGTGAAGCTGTTTGGGGTCTCGTCATCCTAATACTATGCTGTGATTGGCTCCACTGGTTTTGGTCGTGTTTGAAATTAAGCGCTTGTGAAGTTGGTCTCTTTTTTTTATTTTATTATTATTTTTGTTTTATTTTATTATTGTTTTAAACAATTCATGTATTCAAATGCATTTTTAACACATTTCTATCCTTTTTGGTAACGAAAGAGCTTTATTATTGCATAGAAGATGAGACAACGTGACGGAAACAATTTTGTGAAAAAATGGGTGTGATCACTGAGTTCGTATTTGTAACTGGGGTACTCATATACTATCTTACTTCTGAAAATAAATACTAATATTAATTATAACAGAGAATTTACAAAGAAAGCCTAATGCTGTAGTAACCCTACCATTTTCTACCTGGGGTGTATTTTGTTAGGATATCGGACAGGCGGCAAGCCCCATTTATTTTTCAAGGTAAATTGGTAGTTGGATATCCTTAATAATATACTTTATATACGAAAAAAAAGGGAGAGAGTAATTTTAGCAAAACAGTCTACAAAATTCAAGAAAGTTTTTTTTTTTTGGTCTTCAATTATGAATTCGTATGTATCATCAATACATAGTTACTTACTGTCAACAAAGATTTAAAAATAAATTAAAATGAAAATTGACTGAAAAATAATATTAAAATTTTATGATTTTAATAAATAACTCCGAAAACTCCATTTCCGGCCATTGGTGTGTCTGCGTACTAAATGGAGCATCCTGTGCACAATATCGGCTGCGCGATTGCTGAAAAAAAATCTGTTTCTATTGACTGTAGCTCTAACGATTTCAATGAAACTTGCCTAAAGTCTTCTCCTTAAAGCATTTTAGCTATCCATATATATCCGAGAAAAAGAAAACAGGTATAAAAGTAATGATGGAAAAAATGTTTATCCCTCCCGCATAGTGGAAGAGCACGATATGGAGAGAGAAGAGCAGGAAAAACAAACACGTGTATTTTATTGGAAGCCCGCATAGTGAGGAAGCGAGCAAAGCGACAATCAGCGCTGCTATAAGGGAAGAGAGCGAGGCTTTCAAAAAGTTTGTTTCCTTCGCTCTTATGCAGATCGTTTGGGCTCAATAAAATAGATATTGTACCGTTTATCAGCAAAGTGTTGCCTAGAGAACTAGTCATTACTGGGAGTTTATTCTTTAACTCAATTTCAGCCCTCTTCTTTACTAGTCTAGGTCCAATTTGGCTAGGATATAATCAAGCGTATAATATTCTTTCGAAAATAAAATTTGAATTTTTCCGGATGCTGACGCAGTTTAGGATATAAACGGTGCAACTTTGCCTTGACATTCCGGATTTGGTCGATGACATGAACATAAGTCTTCCTTTTATTATTGCATTGCATAAGATACAAAATTTTTAAAGAATTTTCCGTTAATAGGAAATTCATTATGTAGAGGAGAAAAAAAGACGCGAGGACGGCGAAAGACAGAATAAAGGTGGGACGTAATCGCCGCTATTATCGCTACTACAATATGTACTTACTTCTCTGTTTGCTCTGTACTAGGGATGTCAAAAACCGGTCGGTTACATCCTATAACCGGTTTTGTTTTACACTATTGGCTATAATCGTTTCATTTTTTTTTTTTAATCCAAAAAGCTGCGAAAAAAACAATTGAAATAACTACTTCATTTAAATGTAAAAAAATTGCTGGAAATTTAATTATAGCTCTACAGCCAACGAAAAAATAAATGCAGGACGCGAAATTAAAAAAAAAAAATTATAGTTCAGAATGGTAGCCTTATCAGTAATGGTCGCCGCACTAGCGCTCTCAAACACCATTTTTGCTAACTAACTTCTTTGTTTTCAATTGTAAAATTCGTATTAATTGAAATTATTAAAATGATCACTCATTTAATTAGCTATTATTTAGAAATCATTAATTGTTTGGGGAAGGAAGTCGACAGCACTAATAATTTTATTAATGCCTAATTAAAGCAGTAATCATTTTAATAATCCAATAAATTCGAATTTTACAATTGAATAAAAATCCATTAGTTAACACAATTGGCGCTAGTATGGCGACCGGTACAGATATAGCGGCTGCAATATAAAGTTGTCCCATAATCAGTCATTTCCAGAGTTCTAACTAGGTATTTGTTTACTTGCGTGAAGGTTTTTAGGTTATTTCTCGAAGATCAGTGTGTAATTTACTTGAATTAAAGGTCTTGCCAATGACCAGTTATTTGTAACTATTCCAGGATCTGTTATTTGTTACATCATCAAAAATTGTTTTGATGGGAAGTTATCTCATTTAAAATATCCAGGTTTTTTCCCCGATTTTTCCTGAAACCGGTATTTGCTTCGGTTAGAACCGTTTAAAAGGTAAAATAATCGGAATAAACGATAACCGGTTTTTCTCCACAAAAACCGACACCCCTACTCCGTACTGCGAATCGCTGCTTGTCGCGCTACTCCACTGTGTGGTGGGCCTTATTTGCGCATAACTAAAAAAGTATGTTTTTTATGGTAAATTGTGTTTATGATCATATTTCAGCCATAGTCTGTTCTTATAGGGCTTTGTATAATAGAGTCCTCAGAAATTTGTTAAATTGATATAGTTTGAGGCCAGCTTCCAGACTAAGGTCGTGAATATTGGATATGGATTTTATTAATTTAACGTATTTTTAGCCTTTCTTTAGGACATGAGGTTGTCACATATACCGAAACGAATATGGTTTCTCGACGGAAGAAATATCGCATTGCTATAGCATACCGTTGAAATCTAGTGATTTTTTTTTTTCTTATTGAGTATCGGGATGTTTCCTAGATGAGTCGAAGGAATGTCTACATGAAGTACTCCGATGATGCAATGTCCCTGGCCATCCAGGCCGTGCTGAAGAGGAACATGAGCGTCCGGAGGGCCTCTAATCTCTACAGCGTCCCGTTCAGCACTCTATACGGGAGGGTGCAGGCTGCCCGCGCCCAGGCGGTTGGTGGAGTACCGGCCAATGTGTGTAAGTCTTCTATGGAATTAATAAAGGTTCAGGTGTCCTTCATGGTTGGTGCCATAAAAAGGAACTTCTTGAGATAATGCAGAATATATTTTGTTTTGTTTTTTGTTACAACTTATAACTTTGCAGTATATAAACTGCTTATCTTCATGGTAGCCAAGAAGTACACCAACTAATTTTTTTTAAATATTTATTTTATATTCACACCTGTTAAACCTAAATTGTACAGGAATCGCGATAAAAAAACGAATACGCATGAAGAATTTAAGGCAAAATTTTATTCTATAATATCTTTCATACGTCTTTATTCGTTTTTCATTTTTTCATGATTATCTCATTATCTCATCAGATCATGATATCATTATCATGATCTCATATATTATCAGATCTCATTATCTCATGAGATCAATTTTCATCATTCATTAATACAAATTGTCACACAAAAAAAAAACATGTACCACTACAACCCATGAAGGATTTTTTTGGATTCAGTGCTTGGTAAAGACCGTACTGTTCCTAAGCCAACGGTTGTGCAAGGAGATGATTTGGCCAAGATCACGCTTAACCGCCAGGTTTTCACCCAATTAAGGATACCAACTTTATAGAGGCTTTTTGGTCCCCAAGAGGGTCTCCCGATCCCATAGGTTCGATCCACGCCTGATAGCAGAATAAATAATTATCCGCCACAGCCGGTCTCGAACCCGTGACCGGGAGCATGGTAACACAGTGCCTTACCACTGAGCTACTCCACTCCCCAGATAAATTTTGATAAATATTATTTTCATAACACATGCTAATACAATTTTTCATACTTTTCTATGTATACTGTTCAATTGTTCCATATTCTTCTATGTATTTTCTTTTATATTTATCCTTTCTTATATTGATTTTATACTTTCATGTTTTTATCTTCTTTTGCTTAACTCTGAAGATGGTTTACAACTTAGGCCGAAATGTTGGCAGAGGTATATAAGATTACGCTAACTGCATGTTTTCTTTCTTCACTGCAACTCCCCTCTCTCCCCACACACCAGCCAATATCTACTTATTGCATTCTGGCGTTTGACTAAATAAAAATGCGATTCAAATTGCACTGCAGACATCCTCGAGTAATGAAGCTCCCAATTTATTTTGTCGATCCAAATATTTCTTCAACTAACACTCCGTTATTTTTATCTTCCATTTTTGCTATACGTAATTAGAAAATTTATAGCGTGACGCCAATCTATTTTGCAAAGACAAAACAAATTGAAAACACATCAACTTGCGATCAAATCACTCAGTTGACTCTCAAGCCGATACGGAATTATCCTGGTCTCGAGACTACAGTAGCTGTCGACTCTCCAACAACTATATCGAGACCGCAACTGATCTCAAGTGGACAACACCCTGAGACAAATCTTGAGGCTCTCTCTCGAGATTTTATCTCAAGTGGACACTTAGCATAAGAGAGGCCAGCACCCACCGGCACCTGGCCCTAACCTGAAATTTTATAAAATTTTATACAAGATCTCTTAACCAGCTCTTTTTCATTCTCCTACAGGTGAATACGGGCATGTCCGTTATCGCCATTTTCTTTATAATTTTGATATTATGTCCCGTTTGTCGTGCAATCTTTATTATGCAGTATGAATATTGTTTTGAACAGTAGATATGTATAATGTTATGTTGTCGATCAGGGTAAGCGTGTTATACGTTTTAGTGTTTTTTTATTGAAAATTCTGTATTTTTTGTATGCGAGTCTTTTCGCGTCCATAAAGATTTTTATATATACATACATATATTTAGTAGTTGTCTGATCTTCAGTGTCACATGTCAATGAAGAATTGAATACTTATGTTTAGTATTAGTCTTATGTTTAGTATTAGTCTTATGACTAGGCCCATGCTAGTGTGCCCCAGGAATCCTTAAAAAAATAATGACAATCGTTATATTTTTTTCTTATCATACCAATGGAACACTATTAAAAGAGAGTTAGTTGAGACATTTATTTTTCCATACCCTTAGGCATTACATGTGTACACACATATAATTTTTCATAAATCCAATAACAGTACAATGTATTAACAAACGGATACAATGAGAAAGATAACGATTATTGAGTTATTATTACCTTATAAAATTACATGTTATACATAACAACATATAAAACAGTACTATGTGAGATAAGTAGGGAAGGCAACCAGATATCTAAGTTTCTAAAATATAAAATAATTTGGATAAAATGAATAATAGATGTATATCTTATTTGTGCCGAAGCTAAAATGTCGCCATTTCGAATTATACTGGAGGAAAAATCGTTCAGAAAGGCGAAAAATCGGGGCAACCTTGAGAAAATCGTTCCAACTGCCAGAGGCATTTCGTTAACCGCGCTATGCTTCCGATTCTGAGGTCACATATAACAAGCCGCCATTATTATTTGGTGATTCATATCGTACATGCTTTGGCGTTTTCTTATAAAGAATAAAAAAAAAAAAAAAGAAAACAAACGGTTTTATCACACAAGAATTTTTCCATAGGGGAGCGGCAAGAAATGATGCACCCAATGAGGTAATATAGTGTTAATGATTTTTATTCTTAATTTGTAGGTCTTAATCAGGATTAAATCGACGACATAAGTCTTTATAATCGTTTAATTACAATCAGGGTTTGAATTTGAGAATTAATATTTTGGCCAAATCAAAATAAAGTAATCAGTTTTTAATTAAAAATCCCTCATGATTTTTAAATTAAAGTTAAAATGAATCGTTAACATTATTGTATTTTGTTAAAAATTAATTGTTAATTTACACACTTATATTTGCTTGAAATAAAAGTCTAGCGTCATTAACTGATTATTTGTTTTCAGTTAAAAAATAGCTGTAACTTTTAGACTATTTCATTTAGGTCACAAATAACTCTTATACTTTTTACTCAAAGTAAAACTCAAAACGATATATCTTGCTTAAAATTAGAGCTAGCGAATTGAGAGTGGTTTCATTTTATTCAGCGCGAAAAAAACAATTCATTCGATTTTTTTTTCTTATTCGATATGATGGAAAATAAACTATCAACATACCAAATATAAAACCATACTTCATGGCACAATTATATTTTTTATACCAATTTGATCTTAAATTCTTAATTATTTTTTCGAAATATATTTTAAAACAAGTTGTTTTACAACAATTTCTTCGTACAAATGATCTTTTCACAGTTTTTGCACTTGCTAGTGCGACATTTTGAACTATATTGAAAGTAATTATGCATATATTGATAGTAATTATTGAGCTGAAGAAACATAATCTTTATCACTTTATTATTCTATATTTCATTATTATTTCTTTTTGTTATCATGCAGTTGATAATAATAATAATTATTGTTTTGGAATATTATTTAAATCAATAAAAAATGTTTTATATGAGATCTTATTCCGATAAACCCAGCTGAGAGTTCAGGGAATGATTTTTGTTGGATAAAAATTTTTGGACAAGGAGGAGATTTGACAAAAGTCAAATCAACAAAATCGATCAACAAAATCTATGATATTAATGATTGAATAATTAACACCGAGCTAATTTTTGGTATTCGCAAAGAAAATTGAAGTTCTTTCAAGACAATAATTTTCTCTACAAATTTAGCGAAGCACAATACCTATCCGACGCTCTGAAGATTCTTCATTATTGCCAATTGCTATTGTACGTGTTTCGACTCTAGTTTATTATTGTAGGACTTATAATATTTTGCCTTTTTGCATGCCTGGCCTATGATTATAGGTGAAACCGTGTGGAGTTTTTTTACCTAATTTCTTGAATCTACAAAAACGTGATACTTCAACTAGCTTTACCAGAAACTTAAAGCCGTGCAAGTCATTTTAAATTCTTTAATCACCATGGATTTCTTCAAGAATTTTCATTGGTTCAATGATATTGCAGATGTTAATAATTCTAGACAACCGTATAACGGCGTTTGGTACAGAAGCTGATGTGACTAATCGCATTATGATGTCCAATAATAATTTTAAATGATACAGCTGGCTTAAAAGACCCTGGGTTTAGAGGGAAAAGAAACCTTAAAAAAAAAAAAAAGAAGGAAGAATTTACAGCTTCTGCTTGGGCTATCCTTGACGATATTGGGCTAAAAAACTGCAACGGATTTCCCATTTTACTTGGTCAACCAATCAAGCGTGTCAAGTACTTGGATAATATTATTATTATTTATTTATTTTTTTATGGAAATACATTTGAAAATATTAATTCTTAAAACTTAAAAAAAGATAACTAATCTTATGTTTTCGTCCACCATTTCGTGATAACTACACTACAATCTGATGCTTATAGTGCGTAAACACCTTTGCCAAACCTTGACAAATCAAATGTGCAAAGGGGATGAGTTTTAGACCCTGTGTTGAGTTGACAGCGGAGTAGCTCAGTGGAAGGCACTATGTTACCATGTTCCCGGTCCCGGGTTCGAGACCGGCTGTGGCAGATATGGAAGATTGTGTTATCAGCCCTGTGGGGTCGGGGGACTCTCCTGGAGCTCATCCAACCTCTATAAAGTGGGCACCCTTAATTGGGTGAAAAAAATGATAGTTGAGCGTGATATCGGCAAAATCACCTCCTTGCACAACCGTACTGAACCCAAGACCCTCCACATGGGCTGTAGTGGTAAAGGTTTTTTTTTTTTTTTTTTTTTTTACATGTTGAGTTGACATGGAATGATCCCAATCTTTTTGGTAATTTTGTAAATCTTTAAACGAATATATGAAATTATTTAAAACATTCATAATGTATAAATTAATACGGATCAATCTAGCTCAATTCAAATAAAAAAGAATTGTTATTCTCATTGCAATCCCAAGAACCACATCAACATAATAAAAAAAATGATCAACATATAAGAAATGACAAGAGGAAAAAATAGGCAATTTCAAACGGACGAGTATATTGAAAGTTGAGAAACGTCCTATTACACAGCCCCATCTGCCCTGGAATAGAATTTCCTGTCCTTCCGATAAAAATTGGATGAAGGAGGGGAGTCGCATTGTGGATGACTTTCGAAATTTCATTTCGCCAGCAATTTCAACATGAAACTTACAGTACTCTGAAATAACTCCAGTGAATGCGGAAAAAAAAGTTTCGGTGGAGGGGAGGGGGAGGATATAAGGTGGAAATACTTCGAATCTGGCTCCAGAACTTTTTATTTCCAGAAGCTACTTGGAACATGGTTCGGAAGTAAATGTTTACATAGAACGAAAAAAAAGTATCTTTTATAATTTATTCTGATTTCCAATCAGATGATAATTAATATTTTTGTTACATATTTTATAAAATCAATATCGTAAATTTTTAACTACTCTGTATTTGCTGACCTACAATTTTTATTATTAATACCTTAAACTGTGCAGTTCATTGTTCCACTTCATCAGTTTTCCACACTCAGAGGTTGGAGTGATTGAATTTTGGCATAGCGTGATGGAATTAAGGACCGATAGAATACCAGCTGTCCGCTAGACAGGATTTCACACTCGCGGTCTTTCGACGCTCCATTTAGCGTGAAGCGGTTGGAGTGTTCGTCAGTGACCCCTTAAAGATAGACTCTATCTGGTACTGCCTACCTTGCTGCTAGTATTTTCCGTTGAGGCTGTTTACCGCCGCGGCCAACTCCTCTCGCAGTAAATAATTAACACATACCATTTTGTCTCGTTCAATAATAAGACTAGGTTATATCTGTATACAATTTTAACCATTATGTACCAATAAACTGCATATCAATGCCAAGCTTCTATAGAGTAATGGCTTCTTGTAGTATTTTAAATAGAGAATTGAAGGTGTATCTCCGATTTTAAATTTATGACTATGGATAGTAATGGCTGTTATTAGGATGATCATTTCGGTAATAAATATCGCATATTTTTGGTGAAATCACAACTGATAATGTTTTATTATTATGTGATTAGTAAATCAGTACTTTATTGTTTTTTTTTAAATTGATTTTTCTATTTGAGTTTAAGTATTTATTTAAGAAGAAAATTTCTTTAATTATTCAATTTATTTTAAGCTGATTGGATTTATATTTGAATCACTTATTAAAGAGAATTTTTTTAATTACTCTCAGATCTAAAATGTAATTAATACTATTGTTACTTCAATCTTACAATATTGATTGGCCATAAGTTTGATTAATTTATTAATAATTTTTCAGTTAATTTTGCCTCACATGACAAAAAAAAATGAAGGTAACGTAGGAACTGTCGAAAAGCTCTGCTTCGACTTGATAACATAACTTAGAACTGTCGTACTGCCCCGACCGTCTGACTTCTTCTGGAGCGGTCAGCCGACAGGAGTATGGATATGACGTCTTATCTGAACTGCCGAGCAGTAGCAACGAAATATCCCCCATTCTATTCTCTTAAAGCAGTAGTCAACGGCCAGCAGTCCCTGCCAGCCGCTATTGTGGGCAGTTCCAGCGAAAGTCTGCATTAAGAAGATTATTCCCTCTGTCGCTCCTACTCTTGGCTAACTTTTCTGGACTATTCAAATATACTTATTTATTATGTTGTTTTTTATTATTTATTTTTTAAAAAAATGTATTATTGAAATATAAAAACAAACAAAAATATTCATCTGGAATGCTGTTCTTTTTAGATGGAAAACTTTTCTTGGACTTATAATTTATGAGATTTTATAAAAATACAGTATTCATTTATTGAATCTCTTCTACGCATTGTGTGAACCGTGTGAAACAACCGGAAGTTCATACCCGATTTTCGGCCATTATGCCGTTGAGCGCTATAATAAGCACTGTGCGAAATTCTTTTATAATTCGTTAGTCTTAAAACATATATGATAATATTCTACAGGCCGTGAAATAATTTTATAAAAAAAAAAAAGCTACAAATAAAAAACTGCCTGAATGGGACGTACTAGATAGGGTCGTTGGAGCAGGTGTGTTGGTACACCTGGCTTCTCTTCCGGTCTGCCGGCGTCTACTTCCGTCCTCCCACACCGCGCGTGCGTGTTGCTCTGAGCTGTAACGAAATTGTGGTTAGTTCAAAAGCAAAGTCGGTTAAATTGTTGATTATTATTATTTTTATTTAAATTAAATTGACAAAAAGATTATTATATTACAACTATCTATAAATAACATTGATACAAATATTTCAATTTTAAAGTAAATTAAAGATTAAATTATTTAATTTTCTTGCTATTGTAGCACTGTTAATTCTCAAGAGTTATATTAATCTTTACACTAAAAATTGTATAGACTGTTAGTATTATTAAATAAATGTTTACCAAGTCTTTCTATTTTATTGAAAAATGGTGGGACCTAATATCTAACTATTGGGTGTAGTAAAGTTGCTAATTGCAACCTTCTGACTGTTAATATAATTTTCGTAATATTCAGAGATGTTTCTTATTACTGCCGGATATTATAGTACATAATTATGAGTTCTGAATATTTTTAAAAATACCCTATAGCAGTGTGAATTACTACCTGTCGGTAAAAATGGAACGATGAAGTGGCCCTTGAAATCTTCTTCGCTCCTAGCACTCCAGTCGCGCCACTTCATCGTTCCAGTGTTTCTTTTGTAGTGATCGTCAGTGGCCACCTTAATAACGAGAATGTCCTGGTTTTGCTTTTTATAAGCTGTTACAGTTTTTATAGGCTGCTGATTTATTCATTTTATTCCTTCCGTTTTTTTTCCTATTCTCATTTCCTGCCTCTATATATTTAAAATTTTATTTATTTATATAGTCTTATTTTTTTATTTTCAATTTTTATTAATTTTATACATTAGTCTAAAAGAATGCAAACAACTGTAAATAATCATAAACAACAAAATTTAAAATTTTTTACTCGTAGTAGTTCATTATACTGATCAACTTAACGATAAATACCTTTTTTAGTTTTGGATCCTATTTTTTTATTCTAATAAATTGGAATCGTTCGGATCTAAAATTAAATCTGTCGAAATTGCTGACTGTGCGGGAAATTGTGAAAGGCCATAATAAGTGAAAATTTTATTATTATTCAATGGCGTTTATAAAATGTGTCATGGACGTTTTCTGTTCTGTTCGTTTTAAATAATAACATGATTACGTTCATTTTAAAATCGTGTTCCAATTTTAAAATTTACATAATATGTATTATCTTTAAAAAATAAAGATAATTGATATTTCAAAACGTTTAATAATCATTGATAATGATACGTTTAATGTCACAAACCTATTGAGATTATAATAAAATTAATTAAATACTAATTAAAAACAATCTGTCCATTCAAATGAACAGAGGTCATTTCTAGAGTTGGATCTGTTTGCACTTAGATCACTTTCCCCCGCTTCAGTTGTAAATTTTCTCAAGTTGCTTCCTATCGATCCCCGATAACCCTCCAAGGAGTTTCGAAAAGAAGATGATCTCAGGACCTTCTTACATAAAAATTATTGGGGCACATTTGTATTTTTATCTCAGTTTACTGCCATGCCCTAACATGGGATGAGTTCAACCAGTAGTTAACTACGATTTCGAAAAAATATGGGTAATTGCATAAAAATGTTCCATTATGTTAGGTCCGCATCATACTTCAACTAGATAACTGCTGTAGAAGATTCATAGGTGCATCTTTTTTAAAAAATTAATAAGTTGATCTTCGGGAAAAAATTCATTATATAACTAGGAAACTTCAAATATCTAGTTTTCTCGAAACAATGAATTGTAATTACCTTGTTGTATGTAGATCTCTGGTGAACTAGAAGCTACATATCTCTTATTCTAAAAGCTAAAATTAAAATAGGATGAAAGCGCAAAAGTAAGACATTAAAATCTGTGTTGCTGACATGAACACCAAATTAAGAATGACTAAAAGCAAAAGCAACTGAGAAAAGAAAAGAAAAAAGGAAGCTGTTAAAAAAACACAAAAAAACAAGAGAAAATTGGTTCCTTCCAAACCAAAAAGTATCTTGCAGATTTAAGTTTTGAGTCAGACACAGATATGGTCCTTCGCAACAGCAACTCAACTTGGTATGCGCTTCTCCGAATTAGATCAGGATGATGATGACTAGGGTTAGGATCTTTATGTTTTACATATTTTTACCAAATGTTAGCGATTTCCCTCGACCAAAATCCGTTTCAAGCAATTTTAAGTAAAATAAAGAACTTTTAATTTTACATATTTCTAAGTATTTTACCTTTTTCACGTTTTTACTCTAAATTTAATATTTTCACAAATATTTTGGGCTGTTTTTACATATTTGCTCTTTTATAGCATATTTTTATAAGTATTAATGATGTTTTATTCAGTGAGTGTTGTGAAACATAATCTTTTTTAGGTTATTGACCTAAAAATCTTAAGTTGTCCAGCATATACAAACAACCAAATACCAGGAAAATCGCAATAAAAGCATTACCCTAAGACCGATCTTCCTATCGACAGCTGATTCTTCCCTCTGGCACGACATGCATCTACAATGTGCCGTAACTAATATAATATAATATAATAATAATAATATAATATAATATAGGCACGTAAACATATTCCGGGTATTTCTTTGAGCAGACATCCAATTTAACAAACTGAACAATCCCGATTTTAAAGCATTTCTTGAGAAATACTGCGCCCAAATTGTGCATGAAAGTATACAAAAAAAAATTATTTACACTTAACTTCACAAGAAATTTCCGACGGGCCAATTTAGATATCTGTCGACGAAACGATACATTATAAACAATACATCGAACGATACATCGCTAACATGGTAGTTGAGAATTTGAGTATTGAGGCTCTTTTAAAATCATATCTAGTGAATAATGAAGCTTTAGTTTTATGGAAGGGTCGTTCGCGTTGTCAACCAATCAATCCTTTGGCCCCAAGGGATTTGTCATCTCAAAGCTCTACTGCTTTTGACCGAAGCAGCACCTTATATGATTAAAACTAGAAAAAATTATACGTTTGTTATCTTAAACTAGCATGGTACGTGCATTCCATCTCCTGGTTGAAGCACTGAGATTTGAATTTTCCCATATGCATGTCTACAGCAAACAAGATATTTTTGAAAACCTCCCAGTCGCGTAAATATTTTAAAGGAAATACACTCCTTCTGAACCAGCCTTAACAAAATGGGACACCTGGATTCTGGCTGCGCAATATTATTGTACCAACTTTGAAAAAACGAAGGGTCAGTTCCGACTCTGGAGCTATTGTAAAAGTGTTATTATCATCATGTTATTTAATTCATTAGCTCTAAAGAAAGATTTGGCTTATGTAAACGCATATTTGCCTTTCTTGTTCAAGAAAATCACAAAATTAGAAACCAAAAATCACTCTACCTTTTTCGAGATATAAATGAAAACCCGAAAAACACGACTTTCTCCCCTCCTCCCTCCTCTCTCAGACTCTGCTCCTAGATCCAGAGACTTTTCCAAGTTTACCTCTAATCTAGTACAAACAATGCCCTGAAATCAATTTTGGCAGTCCCGTCATTTCGTCTACATCTCCTTTTTGGATCCATTGATTGGACTGTATGTCTTTAAGTTGATATTTGCAAATGGAATCGAATTTCCGAATCTGTGGATGGATCCGAATTACTTTGGAATCCGAAAATTTGCATTCAATTCTTGCCCTCCTAGGAGGCCTTCTAAGATCTAGATTTTGGTTAGCACTGTGTACATTTGTAGAGAGGTAGGATCATGCATTTTTGGAAGTTTCCGATAATGCGCAGAATTGGATACTCCTGTTGGACCTTCGACAACTCTTTGTTGAGCCTCCCTGTGGCGGAGGCATCTTTATTGAGAGCGGTCCATAAGAAGAATGGTTCCCATAGAGGCACTGGAAGGGGTGGGAATGTGTTGGGCGGAAGCGGCAGGCGGTGGCTATTATAATTGTAGAGTATACATGCCAAACACGTAGGTCCCACCAGCGGTCGTCGATCCTGCACCGTCTCTTCATAATAGTCTTAGCTATAGCGGTTCCATCTAGTCTCAAACAGCTGATGACCTTAAATAGCTCAAGTATGTTATGTTATGAAAACATAATATAATGATTTATTGTATATATTCTAATTCGTATAACAATCAGGTTGAATCACGCTTGGGTACCTGCCAGAACATAACGGTTGAGTCTCTCTTAGAATACTTTTTACATTTTGACCTTCTTGTTTACTGTAAATTTAAAAACTTGTATAGGTTTAATAAAACATTAGACTATGTTTATACATTATACATTTTAACAAGATTGATATGCTGGCAGAAAATCATTGATAAAACTACCGAAGATCTTGTGGAGCTGTTGATTCGCAACCAGTACCGACATGGGCTCCGGACTTGTATTCATGATATTGTTATCTTAACCTCGCCAATTCTAATCACTTCATTCCTAATATTTGAAAACTAGACCCTGCCATTCCGCCATTTCTACAGAACTCTGCTTCCGCCACGTCCTCTCGAATCCCTAATATTCAATTTATTGTTTGCTGTGACGTTGTGTACTTAATTTTATCTTTACTTTTGCTCACTAGCGGATTCAAGAGCTTTGGGGCTAATATCCCGCTGAATAAGAAAAAAAAATAATTTAAGTAGGGATTGATCCTTCTATACCATCATGCGGATGTCAACTAAAAATTAATTTTTTTTTTTACATTATTCCATTTTTGTTTCTGTGAATTATCTGAGGGAAATAATTAAACAATTACAATTTGTTCTCTTTTTAAATCACCAACCAACGACTCGGATTTGTAGGTTTTTCCCTTTTTTTTTGTGTGTTTAAGGGAAACCAGAGTTCTCATCAGATCTTTGCCGATCTATTTTGCAATATAGCATTAATTTTTTTTTTTTTTTTTTTAAAGCATTTTGTTTAATTCGATTAAATTAACAAATTGTTATTTTTACTATTTTACGCTATATTAAATATGTTATTAAATCCATTTTTAAACTTTTTTTTTTTTACTTTTAAAAACACGAGTAAAACTCTTACGATATCAGAGATTTGCCTTCAAAACGTTAGTAATTTCCAAGAAAAGAAAACACTGATCTTTTGAGTGAGGGAGTCAACACTTACTTAGATTCATTGAAAGAATGATCCTATAAAGGTACCTTACCCCCACTGCCCATCCCTAAAAACGCCGCATTTTCTCCCTCTGTCCGTCAGTTTTTGTCTTTTGTGTACGAGTGACTAATTTTTTTTTTATCAAGAAGTACATATTAATTGCCCATGTATTGCACAGGTTTACCAAAACAATAAGAGATAACATCCATGGAGTAATAAAATAATTTTAAATATCAAAAAATTGGAATTACGTACGGATGGTACCGGAGTTTAAATTAAAATTTAAAGTCAGAAATCCAAATTCAAATTTAGAAGAAAAAAAAATAGGGATTCCAAAAAAAAAAAAGAATTACTACTCATCAATATAATATACAATCGTATCAATACTTTTTTTAATTAGATAGTAATTTTTGCAAATATATACAGGCGCTTTGTATCAAATTAACCAAAATCAAATTTTAGTTCGAGTTCGTTATTAAAGTTTACTTGAAACAATGAGCGAGCCTGAGTCCGTAGGGTATTGTAAGATTTAATAACGTCCGGCCATGGTTCGTCGGTGTTCAGGTCTGCGACACATCTTTAAATATTTTTAAGTTATTCCGTGGATCTTCGGAATAAAAAAAAAATGTTTACTACTTAAAAAGCGTATTTTGCATACAAATGATAATCATTTTCCCTCGAGAACATTAATATTAAATACGCCTTCTTCCGTTCTGGAATCGTATAAATATATATTTTTCCTTTATTATTTTTTTTTTTTTTAGTTTCAAATAACAACATCGCCTTAGGAAAGTTCACTAAACCCCTGTATTTTAAGAATTGTCCGTGGGAAGTGAAAACTACTCTCGCAGAAGCACGGATTGGTCAGTTGTTTTACAATCCTAGGAAATCCATTATTTTCTTTTTTTACATCTGATAGTTTCTTCACATAAAATTTTCCCATGTTCCACTCTCAAGCGTCTGTGAAACATTAAATACACGCATTTATGATTAATCCCATTCTTTTTTTTCCCAGGAATATCGTTTCTTCAAACGTTTCTTTGTTGATGGTAGGAAAAGCTTTCTTTTGTATTTGGAACGGGTTCATTGACTTCGGAACTTAGGTCATTTGGATCCATTCTGGTCAGCGGGCTTGCGAATGTGCGATTCATTTATCCCAGCTTTCAATGGAGCAGGTGATTCATATTTCGTTTCTTTTATTTCTTAATGACTTTCTTTCGTGTATTTTAGTTGTCAAAATAAAACAATGCATGATGTTAATGTAAAATGAGACAAACTCTTAGGAACGTTCGGTGAGCTATCTTCAAGTTGCGAACAATTAGTTCGTTTTATCTAACCTTAAGTTATCTGGTGAGACTGTGGATTGTTGGACGACCTCACAGCTCAGTTTTTCCTCTCAGTTTTCTTCACCACTCAGTTGAGCCACCATCTATCCAATTCAGATTCATTGTTTTATTTAATGGAAGAATTATTATTGTGGTATGTTTATTCCGGTTATCTTGTGATCAGAAAAAAAACGATGTTTCTGGACCAAGACTTGTTTTGGGGAATAGAATCAATTTTCTGATGCCGGCCATTTACGTGAATTGCTTACCTAATATTATTTGCTGCGGTTAATATTAAAATAATTATTTAGGGTGGTATGTAGAGACATTCCTTTATCTCTCCTTTAACGTTCCTTCCTTAACGAACCTAAATGATAAAGGCCTCCTTTAAGTCAATTTTATTGCAGAGTGTTTCTTTTTCTTCCTTAACGCCGAAAACGCGTTAAAGGGTCGATTAAGGAAATGAGGTAACGGTACTGTTATACTTTATAGCCATATTTTTGTTTTTGAGACTTGAAGAGGTCCCAAATGTTAACTATAGCCGCTGAAATGAAAATAGGATTGGAAATAGGAATTAAAAAAAACAAAACAGAGTAAAATAAAAATTGTCTTTTGTAATTTGAATTTTTACAAACTAATAATGTCTGTACATATATTATATAATTTCTACTTCCATCCATTACATAATAGCAATTTTATAGTAATAAATTATATTATTCTTGAATTAATTAACTAAAAATATACAATCATATTAAAAAATATTTATGATGATTTTGTGGAATTTTATATGAAATTTATTGAATTATCCATAATTTATTGAAATTATGGAATTTTATAGAGAAAAATAAGGAAGATTTCGAAACGTCAATCGATGGAATAACAATATAAGTGTAACTAAAATAAAGAAATGTTGTGTTCGCTCAAACATTAAGTTTTTTTTTTTTTTAAATAATCATTTTAATCATTTTAGTCATAATCATTTTCTGTAAAATATCTGAATAAATGATTGTCGGATTGCTTGTCCTCTGCGTGTTGTTGGTAGATGGCATCTTGCATTATTTTCTATATCTTCTTCGTTCAAATATTCCGATAAAATCATCCAAAAAACAACAAAACATTTTTTTCGTTACAATTTCTTTGCAATAATAAAAAAATTACACTTATTATGGGTTAAAAACAGGTTGTAGTGAGTGTAAGGAGGGTTTAAGGAAGGTAGAATGTTCCCTTAATCTCTCCTATAACTCCCAATAGATTAAAGGAGGCTTTAAGGAAGGAAGATTGAAGCAGTATCTCCGCACATAAAATAAGTTGTAAGGAAGATTTTAGGAACGCTTGAGAAACTACTCAGAATACCACCTTTCATCTGAAGTTGACTATTACTACAAAATTCACACCAAATTCGTTCAGTGTAAAAAAAAAAAATGTACCTTTCTAGTTATTAAAAAAATAAAATATTTAAAAATGGAAAATTACAAAGTAATTTAATATCATAATCTCACGGGTTTGCTATGTACAAGAAGCTTCGATACCTATTGGTTTACCTGAATCTGAAGTTAATATCGGCCGTCTCTGTTCTACCGTCCAGTATTCAGTTCTCAATCTGCTCTTGAACTTGCACAGTTTTTCTGTCCACTTACCTGCAACAATCCTTGTGCAAGGAAATTATCAAGCATGTTGCTGCTTGTGAGAAGGCCTTTAAAGACTGACCAAATAGGGATAGTACAAACTTCAAAACAGTTCATACTTGTATTCCTACTGATTTTTATTTTACATTTATGCGATTTTTGTATGTTTCAATCCTGGTGATGTCTGAATTAGCGAGTCTATATAAATACTTGTTTTTTACAAAAGTTCTTGTGCATGAACACGACCCTTAATTCCAACTCTCATAAGTAATTTATAAGAATGTTTTTGTTCCTTCTATTTATGTCAATGTTTACTTTGACTGATCCTTTAATTCCTTGTGATTTGAGTTGGCTTTATGGGGCAAAATACATTTTTAAAACGGACGTGCAATTTCAGAAGAAAAAATCGTGAATCGCGGTCTTTTGAGACATTACTGGAAAAAAGGTTTAAGCGCAAAGGCAGCCGCCGAAGAAATTTGCGCCATAGAAGGATAGTCAATTATCCATCGAAATACTGTCGCACAACTCAGACCAGGCCGCCCATCGGTACTTGATGATGACGTTCTTGAATATATGAGCCAGGACCCACATGCAACTACTCGTGATTTATCGCCCGTAGTAGGGACTCAAACCTTTACTGCGAACAGCTAGACAGAGTTTATGCAATTTTTAGTGCAACAGGTTGGTCAGCAGGAACCAAGCCTCATAACTCTCAAGCCATTTTGCAACACGACAATGCCCCTGCTCGTTTGACCAAGGAAAAATTATCGGAACTGCAAGGAGTAAAACGTTTTATCATTTTATCAGATTATGGTTTGTATAGATCTATGACTCATTTTTAAAAAGGTCAGATCCTTTGATAATTACGAGGACATAAAAATTGGATGTGAAGAGTTCTTTGCCTCAAAAGCAAAGGAGTCGGACCGGCATCAGATCCAGTTACTGGCAGATTAAAGATGGGTGGAAGTAGTTGAAAACAATGAACTTTACTTTGAAGAGTAGTATTCAGTAATGTTTAAAATATTTAACCTGAAATAAAGTTATACTAATGCACAAGGACTTTTGTAACATCCTACTATAATAGAGAGTATATATATGGAAGAGATTTTTAATGGAAATATTAAATCCTCTATTATACTAGGATGTTTCAAAATTTCTTCTGCATTAGTATAGCTTTATTTCAGATTACATATTTTAAACATTATTGAATACTACTCTTAAGTAAAGTCCATATTTATATATATAATTTTTGCTCAAATACACATATATATTACAATATAGCAGTTATTACTACAGGCTATATCTGACGGGGTGAGAGACCCCCTACACAATCGCTACCATGCTTGACTCACCAGTCGGACGACGTGATGAAGGATCATGGAATAATTCATGAGTCATTTAATTTCGTGTCATGAGAAGGTTTCATTCATAGCCTCATCCCACTATCCCACTAGCTCTTTATTCTCATCGCTACTTCTACTCTCATATTTAAATAGACAAACAAAACTAAATTATTTTGGGTTGATATTCTTTAAAGTGTTTTTGTTGTGTGCTACTATAATAGATATTCATTATATGATAACATGCATCGGAACATTAGGCAGAGTTACTCCGACCGTTCAAATCTCATGTTTAAAAAAGAAAGAAAAGTTTAAGAGGTCATTTTCAAAATGAATGCAATTTTATACAGTTCATAAATAATTTTTGTAAAATACCACAACTTGCCTTATATTATTAAGAACGCATTACGGTATCATTGAATTATTACATTCTAGTTGAATTCCGAGTTACTGTGATTTAAATGACGGCTCAAAAATGAAAAAAAAAAGGATCTTAAAATTTGTTTGAGTCTTTTATGAAAATATTTATATATAGGTATATTGTAGAAGATCCTGAAATTAAAAAGCTCTAATATATATATATGTAATAACTAAGTAAAGTCATTGTGCAAGTGAAATTTATTTTCAGAAAAAAAATAAATAAGCTCGCTTTTATTTTGTTTCTAGTATTATATTTATGTAAATTGCATTTGCTAATGTCTTTAGGCTTCAGATTTAATTAAAATATCTTAATTTTAACAAGCTACTGCTTCCTGAGGGGGATTTTCTTCAGTGTAACACTTGTGAACAGCATTCCTGAGGAATTGGGATTGCACATTTTATAAATGGCTAACAATGCGGTTTGGCATTTTGGGCTTATGATGCACAAGGAAACTAAATTCTATGAATGTTCTTCAAAGCATTACATTTAAAGTATATTACTAGCGTAACACTCATGAAAATGAATTAAAATACTAACCATGTTATTCTGGATTTCAAACATTTCTTTCTCTGTAATTAAACTTTGCCCGGAAAACTTACATCTGCTGTTAACTGTAAGCAAAATGGCAACTCTTTACTAACTTCACTGAACAAAGATTGCCACAAATCTCTTCCAAATAACACTTTTGACGTAACACTCAGGATAGATATTTGGTACAGATTGTAACAATAGATTTTATGGAACATATTAGTTATCCCAATAACATATTATTACAATATTAATCCTTAAATCAATTTATTTATTTTCACAAAAGTAAATAAGTATGTAACAGCCTGGTTAAGGACAGGCAAAAATCGTGTCTTCAGCAAAACTAATATTAGTTGTTTTTTTTTACTACCTCGCTTGAATGTTTGAATTTAGTTATCTAGTAGCAATTTGTTATAATTAAAAAACCTGTACCTCTACAACCCATGCGGAGATTTTTGGGTTCAGTATTTGTTAAGAACCGTACTGTGACTAGGCCAACGATTGTGCAAAGAGGTGATTAGGCCGAAATCACGCTCAACCGCCAGGTTTTTCTCCAATTAAGGGTACTCACTTTAAGAGGCTGGGCGAGCCCCAGGAGGGTCTCCCAATCCCACAGGCCCGATCTATTGCTGAAAACAATAAATAATTAGGTGCCACAGCCAGTCTCGAACCCGGAACCATGAGATTAGTACCACAGTGCCCTACCCACTATCCCTCTTCCTAATTTGTTATAATTTCTTTTCTTTTATCTGCAGAATTTAAAATCCTTTCTAGATAATATAAGATTACACGAAATGCAGCACTTCTCATATCAACAGACGCATCAGCAAAAGATTCTGCAGAGCATGTGTGTAAATATCTTGGAGTGAGAGACTCTCTCTTATTGATATGTCTTTTTAAAATATTGATGTGAGATTTGCTACATTTTTATCTCAAAACATGTGTTAGAGAATTAAATAAATACGTTAAATACATATCGGAGTTACATAAGTGTATTACACACTGAAGGAAACGCAGCATCTGACTTTATCGAGAGCTTATCGGACCGTGGCTAAAACGCCCTAACTCTCTGGTTCTACTCCGAATTCAGATGTAGTAGATAATTTGTTTGTTCTGTAATTTTCTCAATCGGTACATTCCCCTTTAAAAATTCTTTGTGATGAACTCGAAACATATAATTCATTTTCTGTTTGCGTTAGTCTTTGAAATTGGAGTTTTGCGAAGCAGCTGTAATTCTGTATGACCTTAACTCCATCACGCTATGCCAAAGTCCAACCAACCGGGGATTTGAAAAACTGATGGATTGGCACGATGAAATGTACTGTAATGAAATTTTTAGGCTGTGCTATAATAATAATAATTGTTTGTCACTAAATACGAAATTTATGATATTGATTGCATAAAATATGTTATTGATATGTATATATGTTATTCATATGAATAACATAATTTTGAGTATTTATTATTAATTGCATTCAAAAGTATAAATATTAATTAATAGGAAATATACATTTTTAGTGGATTTACAATATACATTTTTTTTTAAATTTCCAATATTTTTTAATTTTTAGTTTTTTGAGTAAAGATTAGTTTATTTAATGTTCTTGATTTTTTAGAGACACTATTCATATCCTATTAATTCTCAAGAGTTATACTAATCTTTAAAATCAAAAATTTTGTAGACATTATTATAAAATACGTGTTTAGAGTAGAGTCCTTGATGAAATCGTCTTCACTCCAAGCATTCCAGTCGTTCCACTTCATTGTTCCATTTTGAGTGGCCGTCAGTGACAGAGGAAAAGATTTCTCTCTCTCATGTAAAATTTGGTTTACTGTACTTCGATTTTCTAAATATCACCAGTTGTACGGATTAAAAGGTATTTTGGAACATCGGTTATTAAAAAAGTTAAATAAAGTAATTTAGTTGACATTCGCATGATGGTATAGAAGGATCAATCCCTAATTAAATTAATTTAATTATCAGCTAGGGTGTTATCCTGTTAACCTAAGAAATATCTGTATTCTACAAGTTAATATTTTAGAATTTTATTAGTAAATAATTATCTATTAAGAAAACGAATACGTTCAACTTATTTTTTTTTATTTTACCTGTGGAAATAATCATTCGTTAGTATACTGTCGAGGCATTTCAGTTATTCAGGTATCGTATTAGTTATTATCGATCGGAGCAGCTGGTTTCTCGAGCTGTTGGTAATGTTGAAAAAAAAAAAGAAAAAAGAATTTTTCGGGACAGCCGTTTGTAGAACAGATGGTTCCGGTATGAGAGGGTGCGTGCGAGGGCAGATGTACTCTCGCCTTGAAAAAAATGAAGCCAGAAAATTAAAATCGATCTCAATAATTCTCGAGACATTCATTATGATTATGATCGATTTTTTTCCTTTCCGTTGAATTGATGATATATAACGGCATAAAATCGATATGTATATCATCTATAAATTCTAGTTTAAAAAAATATAATTATTTAAATTATAATTAAATAATTATATAATATAAATAAATATAATTTTGGGGGAATCAGCAAATGTTTTTTGTGAGAATATCATCATTATTATTAATGATAATATGGTCGATTTTGATTTATATCATGGGATACATGATCATGATTTTTTTTTTTTACAAAAACGAAAGTTTCGGTCCAAACATATGAGTCATAATTAGGGCTGAAATTAAATCAGAGAAACAAGCGAGATAATTTATATTTATATGGACTTGCACTAAAAAGACAGAAGTAAATAGCATAAGCACAAGAAATGTATAATAAAAGTTAATTGATAAATTAGTAATAAGTAGGGTTAGGATTTTAATTTGTTAAAAAATGTGAAATATGTAGATAAATATGTGGTTATTATTTAATAAATATTTAAAAATATATGAAAAAAATGTGAAATATGTAAAAAAAAAATGTATGTAAAGTTCTAATTATTTCATTTTTTTAAATATTAATATGCTTTGAATTCATTAAACACTCCATATTGTAAATCTACCAACAAAAGCTGAACCACGAAAGCATTTACTTTATAACACGTAAAATAGTTTTTTTTTTAAATTAGTAACGAACTAACAAGAAATAAAATTGGAAAAATTAAGGAACAAAATTAGGTGACAAAGAAAATTAAACTAAAGAAAAACAACCAAAAACTGAAAATACTCAAGCTTTCTGAAATTTTCACAAATTAGGCATTTTTGATGAGAAATTTCTGCCTGTTGTCCCTCACAATTGCTTTGTACCGGTTAAAAGACATTTCAATGTCGACTGAGATGATCAATATCACATCTTCAATCTTCGCTCTGGCGGACACCCCTTCACTTTCGGATAGATCACGTAGCCTTTTGATGGTTACGTTGACACGTTCACATTTTTAGTAAGAGTCTAGAGTAAGTCTAATTTTGTGATTTTCATGAACAAGAAAGGCAAAGTTGCGCGTATATGTGCCAAATGTTTCTTCAGTGCTGATGAATTAAATAACCCGCAGACTTTTTTAATAGCTGTAGAATTAGGACTGATCCTTTATTTTTTTAAAGCTGGTAATTAAATTCCGCCGCCTCAATCCAGGTGCTCCATCTTGTTATGCTTGTTCCACATCGTTCAGGAAGTAAATTTATATTTCATTAAAAATATTTATGCAAATACCTTCATAAATTTCTTCTTTGCTGTAGACACCAGCTGGTCAATATTGGGAAAGTGAGACACCTTAATGCTCCAGCCACGAGATGAAATGCATGTACCATGCTAGTTTTAAATAAATAACTTTTAATTAATTCCATCTTTAGTCATAGAGGAGCTGCTTCGGCCAAAAACATTAGATCATTGAAATGGCAAATCCAGATTGATTTTAAAGGAGCCTCGACTCCTTCCCAAATTTCTCAAGCTATCATGTTAGTGATGCATCGTATTTCCATCCGTCGTTTCATCGACAGGCATCTAAATTGGCCGTCAACAATTTCTTGTAAAGTTTTAGTGTAAATTAAGTGTAATTAGTTTTTCGTAATGTACTTTCCTGAGGCACAACTTTATTTAAGTATTTCTCAAGAAAGGCTTTAAATTCAGGATTGTTCAGTTTGTTAAATTGGATGTCTGCTCAATAGAATAGATGTCGATTGGAAGATCTGTCTCAGGGCAATGCTTTTCTCACGATTTTGTAGGTGTTTATTTGTTCTCATATGCTGGACAACTTCAGATTTTTAGGCCGTTGGCAATGCTTTTTCACAACACTCACAGAATAAAAAAAAACATTAATACTTATGAAAATATGTTTTTAAAAAAAAATTCCAGCAAAAATGTCCAAAATATTTATGAAAATATGCAATTTAGCGTAAAATATGTAAAATCAAAAGTGCTCTATTTTACTTCAAATTGCTTTAAACGGATTTTGGTAAACATTTGTAAAAAATAAAAATACTAACTCTAGTGATAAGTAAATTAAACAAGTAATATTAAAGTAAAACAAATTGAAATGTTAAAACAATAGTATAAACATATTAACTAATAACGAAAGAAGAAAAAAAAAGTGATTAAATAAGTATGTGGAGATGAAATAAACAGATGAAATAAAAACTATCCAAATAAAGCTAGGATATACTAATATAAATAATATATGATAGACCGACCAAGCGAATTCTATGAGATGAACACATTTTTATCTCTCTTGTATCTCTCATTCAATTCGAGTCCTGATGATGGCCCAGATGTTTGGGTCGAAACGTTGGCTTTTACAATAAAAATAACAAAGTCGGCTGAATCCTGATTGTTTATCCCATATTGTCATTATTGAATTTAATCTTAACCGGACCTGTCTCTAAGAAAATTGAGCATATTATTATCAAATATGAAATTCCTGGCAAAACCTATTTATTTTTTTTTTTTGGTTCCCAATATTTTTTAACATAATATTATCTACAGCTAATATATATAATATATATTAATTCAGCTTTCACATTTAACGGACTGTAGCAGGAGGATTGTTTCTCGGATATTAAACACATTAATAGCCTCAACACTTAGGGCACACTAATGAAGAATATGAGACTTCTACGAAACGCAACTTATATTTAATTGTTTCGTCTTCCATTATATTCAGCTTCATTTTTTTCTTTTTCTTTTTTTTTTTATTGTTGCTAGAACAGTTTAATCGAAATTAATAAAGTTAAAGACATTCTCTTTCTTTTATTCGTCCATTTATAGCGTCTAGACCTGACTGATATTTCTGCAATAAGGAGTAGAAGCACTATTTATTTTCAATGTATTTTTCTCAAATACCAATCTTTTATAAGTCTAAATTTATTTTTTAAGTTAAAAAATGTTATAAATTATTTTTTACTTCCTTGTACGCAGAAATCGCGATAATTTTCGGTTTTCAGATTTGAACGGAAATATCCATTTCGACCATCCCTGAATCCATTTTTACTAGTTTCTCCGTGACCTCTGTACGTACGTTCGTTCGTACATCGCATAACTCAAAAACGGTTAGCCGTAGAAAGCTGAAACTTTGTATTTGAGATTGTTGTAACATCTAGTTGTGCACCTCCCTTTTTGGTTACTACATGATCACCGGAAGTGGTACTTTACTACAAGGTCATAATAGATTTTCTTCAAAAATTATAATAAAATATAACGCAAAATATCTCAAATTTGACGTATAAGATTTATATATTATAGGTTAAAATTGGCAAACAGGAAGCAATACTTTACTTAAATGTCATAATAGACTTTCGTCAACAATTTTATTAAGTGAGTCGTTTATTTCCAAAATGAACTCTAATCATCATTGACGAATTTTCAGTTATCATTTTAAACTATAATTTCTATTCCAATTGTGATATCAAAATCAGTTTTTTTGTTGTTGTAAACATATTAGAATTTTTTTTATTTTAGCACATATTTCAAAAAATCGTTGATTATAATAATATTAATTAAACATTATTTAAATTTCAAATAGGCCGCGATTTCCCCCCCAAAACAAAAACGATTAGAATCATTTTGGAAATAAATTGCTCAATTGTAAAATGAATATTATTATATTACTCATATAACATAGTGATGACAAATAAATAAATACAGTGAATATAAATAAATTAGGTTCCCAGAATATTTTAATCCATCTCATTCTTGTTCATAAGATCTTGTATAGATTTTTTTTTGGGGAACAACAAAAATTGATTTGATATTTTCTCTTCCCTATGCATACTGGGATTATGGAAAAATTCTATATCAGCGGTTGAGATATGTTTTAGAGTAATGTTACTGCAAAGAAAAACAAGAGACATTTAAAATTTATAAATACTCCTTTTTTAATCTGGCTGAGTTCCAAATCCTTGATAAAATATATTTATTTATGCTGACTTCTTAAGAAATTGGGTTGAATAAAATCTCACATCGGGACAATACACGGATTATCATATAATCAAATTAGGGGCATATAAATTTCTTTTTTTTTTTTTTTAATGTTGTTTATGAATTAACTTTCTTTTTATCAATGAAGTTATCACTAAGTAGATATTTATATAGTCTTATTATTTATAACTTATATTTATGCGAACTTATAAGAATGTCATTTGCGACATAAAATGGCACGTCCATTATTTTCGAGATATTTTTGGCTGAAAGAACTGGGGATATTTGAGGTTTTGGCCCATATCCATGGGCCAATAGTACCCATATATAGCATCCATTGTATCTTATAGTACCCCATTGTTATATCTCGTCGTATCTCCATAAAGGTTTTATTACTTTATAGATGATAATTTTGTTGATAAAAAAATATTGATAAACAAAAATTTATTTAACAAACAAAAAAGTGTATATTACAATAAATTTGCTCAAGATAATAATAAATTGAAAATAATGTTCAAAAATCCAGAATCAAAAGTTCATCTATTTCATTTAACAAAAGTAAAAGTAAGATTCTCTTAACAACGTCAAAGAAAAAAAGTGCATCCATGAAAAGTAAGAAATTTTGACATTGTGAAGAAAAGTGTCAATATTTTTCGATTGGAAGCATGTTATTGTTTATTTACGATACAATTAAAGCATCAGTTTTAGGCTTGATGGAGCTCAACTTGATTCTTAAGTCCTCTTAAACTCATGAGTGCTTTCGCCTTGTTTACCATCCTTTTTTTTTTTTAATATATAATAAAGTCTTTATTTACAAATTTACAGAAACAAAAATTATTATTTTACATGATTACGTATGGCCCATCCTTATAATCAAGCAATTTTAGATTTGATCTTTAACATGAAAATAAAATTTGATTTAAATTATAAGTTTAACATAATTTTGAGTACTAATAGTAGGAAAAATTAAACAAAAAACTTTTAAAAAAAATAATAAAAAAATAAAATTAAGTATTAATAAATAGAAAAGATGAAAATAATAATAATTAAATGAACAATATTAACTTACATTAGTAATACATATTTTGTTCTTTTATGAGTGTAGCGTTTAAGAGAGGATTTGTTATAGTTGCCAATTTCTTTAATTAATAGATTTTCAGAAACTCTTGTTTTACTGAAATATGTAGCAGTTTGTTTTAAAACAATTTGTTGTATTGAAGGGAGTTGCAAGTCCCGGTGCGTGGTAGATATTTTTGTGTAGCGAGGTTAATTTTGCATAATTCTCATAGATAAATTTTGTATTCTTTCCAGTAAATAAATTTTGTATTCTTTCCAGCTAACTGGTTAACATCCTGGATTATTTTCATTAATTGTATATTCATCTTATTATTGATACATGCAATAATAATTTAAAAAATATTGTTATCCCTCATTGGAAAAGTTAAAAAGATGATTTTATCCAGTTTGCTTGTTCGCGTATCCTCTTAAACGTCCTTGCGTACCATCAGTGTGTACCCGTTCCACCGTTTAGTCAACCCCTTCTTTAAAGGGTCTGTCAAGTAAACTGGATGATAGTTTAAATAGTTTGTTCAGTTGTTTTCTTTTCAGTCTAATGTGTTAGTCTCCTGTCTGGGACTTCTAGCCTTTTCCACATCATCTGAAGGTACTACTCCAGTATCGTGACTCCAAAATGGCGATGGTCTACAATACTAAAGGTACCTTTACACATTTGCCAAGCCTAGGCAAGTCAAACGCCAAACCAAACGGCAAACATGTAAAGAGGGTTTCTTAAGCTTAGCCAACTAACCTATCTTTCCAACTTTTGTCGGATCTTAATTTCGGTTTGACCTATTTTTATTTTATAAAGAAATAATTAAAAATATAAAATAAAAACATATAATTTATATAAGTGCAAAAATGTATGGATGCAACTCTAGCGCTAATGTGGGGCTTCCTGCAACAACCGGATCGGACTCAAACACAGAGAAACCAATCCAAGCAAGGTAAAACTAACCTCTTTACACAATTGATTTGCCTAAGCTTGGCAAACGTGTAAAAGCTTGAGTGAACATCGAATGTCCCGAACGCCACCCGAGTTTGCCCGAAGTTACGTTACTCTTTGATATCGAAATAAAAAATTACAATTAATCCACTTGTATTGCATATCAGGACCTTGACTGGGTTACAGTTTATCAATACTAACAATTTATGATAATATTTTTGGCATTTCTTATATATTTTACTAAATTTGTAGATTTTATATGATTTATACCTATTTTTAGAACTTATATAATTTATGATAAAGCATTTATTTATTATAAAATTAGTTATTCATTTATTAATTCTATTTGAATGGAATGGATTGTAATTTCACGCTCATTATCTAGATTAATAAATTATCACACATTAATACTAAAAAAATAAGATGAATAAAATGAAAGATAATTAAAGTATATTCACAAACAATAACGGAATTAAAAAAATATAACCCACTATAAATACAATCAAGCTTTATTATAGAAACAAAATTCTATAAAAACACGAATCAGCTGACTGTGAGTGTGGAAATTAGCCTACCGAGCAATAAATTTTCAATGATTTTGAAAAATGTTTGATTTTATTACATAAATAACTAAATTTAAATAACGGTGAGACCCCAACATTGAGTGAAAAGGAACCGTTGGGGGCTTATTTTCCTATTGAGCGAGCGTAGCGAGCGGAAGTCGACAGCTGTGATCTAATTAAAGCAGTAATAATTTTAATTAAAGTAAGGCCCCGACTCCATAACTGATAAGTTCCGAGTATTTGTTATGGACATGTGCAGCTCGGTGTACAATCAGGTTTTGAAACTCTAGACCTCCTCTATTTTGGGGTAACAATACTGGAGTTTTACCCACCTTAGTGCTTAAATAACAAGCATCTCTATGCAAATATGAAAGAAAAAAATCATTAATTAAAGTGTTTGTTTAATGCGGAGTTATTGCAATCAAACTTTCGCAAGCAAATATTTCTGTTAGAAATAAGTAAATGTTTGCTGTATCCATGATTTCTAATGTTTCTGGAAGGGAGAAAAAAATATTGAAAAAGATACAGAGCGCGTTAGTATCTCGGTTTTTCTCTTCTTTCTTTTCCTGGTACTTTCTCTTTTGGCGGATTCCCAATTGTTATCTTGGTATGAAAAGTTTATAATGGCGGAGCTGCAACGAATTTCAACTGTTGTGATAATTATCATAGTTGATTTTTTTCCGTATTAAAAATAAAAATAAATCGTCACTGCAAAAATATCCTTTTTCATTAGTTGTAAATTTCTCTACCGTCTTAAATTCCCAACCAGCGTGATAATATACTATTATTTATTATGTTTGACATGGTTTTTTTAATTATTATTGCTAGTTTTCATTTTGTTCCTTCAAAAAATTTCTGTTTAAGTTTAGAATATAATTATAAATTCAAAATTTTAACTTGCTATAACTTTGGGATGATACGCATTGCCACGATGATACTAAATTCATAGGCAATTATGAAAATAGAAATTATTTTACAAAAACAGAATACTATTTTGTTTTTTTATGAAATATTTACTAAGGAGAATAATGTATTGCGAACATGAAAAAATTCGAATCCGAGTTTTCAAAGGCTCTAAAGATTTTTATTATCTCGTTCTATGAATATACAACTAAATTGTCTTAAACATCAGTTAGGTCATACCTTATTGAAATAGCCTGACAGGATTTAAATGCCAAATTTTCAAAATGGCTGCCTCTAAAGTATTTTTACGTTTGTTTGATTGAAATAATTAATCCTCTCTCATTGTTAGTTGTAATAAAAATTGGATAAATATAAACTATGTGAAAGAATTTGATGATATACTAAATGAGAAACGAGCCATTTTTGGCGTGGCGTTATGGAGTTGAATGATGGATGAATGAATGAATGAAATAAATTTTATTTCTTTTCATATCTACACAATAATGAAAACATAACAAATAAACTTACATAAAGCTTGGGATATTCCATCAACTTGCGTTATGAAGTTAAGGTCCGCATCAATCCAAAAAATCCACACAAGATTTCACGCTCGCGGTCGTCAGCGACCTTTAAAATAAGGATTTTTGAGCCTGAAAGAGACTGGCCTAATCCTTTATTCCTGGAAAACTCTCAGGAAATACGTAAAAGAAAAATCGCGAAATGCCTGTTATTGTGTACATACAGCGGTAATTTATTTCCAATGTCAATCAATTAATTTTTTTTGTTTAATAAACTATCCGGCATCGATTATTTTATTTTCAATTTTATTCGAATTTAAATATTTCAGCAAAAATGAAGGGACAATAAAATGAACCTTGGGTGATAAAGAAATGAGAGTGAATGTTGCACCAACTTCTGCTATTAACATGCTATTATTATAAGTTATAATTTAGCAAAAAAAACCTCTACCAAGTAGCTCAGTATAGGTTCCTCATCACTTCTATTTATTTTTTTTTCCTATTCCCATTTCGGCCTACTTCTTGATCAATTTTTCGCTAATTGATAATTTCTTATCTTTGATCCTTCTTCTATGTCTCGGATACATTTTAATGTAGTGTTGAGATGCTTAAATATTATTGATATAATACAAAAATGTCATCAGACCTGTGACGAGGCTCACTTGTGATTGCGAAATTTCCTTATAATTATTATTCCTTGATTCTAACTTAAATGTATTTTATCGATTAGATGCTACAGGATCTTTCCATCGTTTCGGAGCTGGTGCAGGTACAATGCTATCACTTTTATTGGTTTATTACCTATATTTTAAGATCAATGATTGGTTAAAGAATAAAATCTACGGCAGGAAGTATCTTTTATACGGGAGAAACCGTAAATATTGGCGTATCAAGGAAAAGACGCTTGCGCATGCGTAAGGGGAAAGTAGTAGATGTAATTTGATACAAATTGATATTGGACAATTTTTTGAGCCCAATTGGATGAGCCGTTTTCATAATATAGGCCAGTAAAATACGTTTGCAAATGCGTAAATGAAAGTAGTGGATGGAATTTAATAAAATTTACGTGGACCGTCTATATACCAATTCGTACAATCCTTGAAATTTCATCAAAATCGGATTAAGAGAAGTAGGTGTTATGACCGTCACAAAGATCTGATCATAGAAAGACAAGAAATCAAATATATTCCTTGATATCTAAAACGTGAAACGTGAGTGGAAACTTTCCATTTTTAGGACAAAATTTCATTCATTTTCTGCAAGAATACACAGCTTCCCTAGTTTTGGTTGTGAGGAAGGAAAAATTCAAACATTGATGGTTTTAATGAAAACATCAATGTTTCAAGAAATTGAAATTATCGCTACTCATGTCTCATATATGCTATATAATTCACTATGTGCCTACACGTAACATGTTTACTTACGTAATAAAATTGTAATGTGTTTGTACATACATATGCAAGGCATAAAGGCATGGTAACAGTAAATGTTTAAATAAATACATTGTTATTTCAAATCTCGGATGCTATATTCTAAAATACATCGATGTTTAAAAAAAAACGAAAGTCCAATGTAGATTGGTACATTGCTAAATTTTAATGAAAACATGGACATTTGGCTAACATCCCTAACCGTGTGTACCGAGTTGGACAATGGCCGGTCCTAGTTTCAAGATTGGTTTGATTTCTTATTTGCGTCTCCTGTTACTGTTTCGTTGTTCCTAATGTAGGTATGTCGAACCTCCGATTTAATTATTCCACAATATAGTCTTAGACCAGAGAAGAAAATGGCGCTAACTCCATATCGCTTAAAGTAGCTCTGCCGTTGAGGGATCGACAATAATGAGCTAGCGGGGTTAGGCCGTCTTTCGAGGGAGGCCAGTATTTTTATTATTGATTATTTGAGACAAGTCGGGGGGGCCACCCCTCTTTCCCCCACCCGCTGCCCATTTTTCATCGCGCACTTTTTTTTTTTTTTATCTCCCTTTCTCTCTCTCTCTCTCGTTCCCTCCTCAGTCTCTCTCTCTCTCTCCCTCCCTCCCTCCTCCTACCCTCTCTCTCCAACTCTCACTCTCGTAAACCTCACTCCTCTCTGACTCTCTCCCTCGTTTGCCAGGACCCTAGGGCGAATTCACCCCCTCCTCTCTTCCCTACCACCTCCTGTCAAAAATATAATAATCCGACGTTGTCGAGTCGTGCGTATTTAAATGCCTTTCTCTTACCCCTTCTTCCTGCCGCAAACCACTTCCTATCACCGCCGTCCGGTCGATAAGCTCCTCAAATACTTAAAAAGAAGGCAGTGAAAACAGATTCACCGAATTAGATGTTTAAATGATAAGAAGCTATTGCACAAAATGATGTGGTTTATGTAGAATAGAATAGAATAGAAAAATAAACTTTATTCTGGGACTAGATCCCTTAAGAATAACAAGTATGTACAAGTAAAAAAGAAATGCCAAAACATATAAGTAACGAAAATAAATAAATATCCTTCTAGTATATTCTTCTGATTAATATAATTTTACTGACAAAAAAATGAAAAGAAAGAAAAAACGTATACAATAAAAAAATAAAAACAATCCTGAATTAAGAACAAATTCTCATTTCTAAACAGAATTCCATTCAACAATATAAAAATAATGAAATAATTCAGAGAGTTAAAACTTTGTATGATAATCGAAACACGTATGTACTATGACAATTAAAATTGTCGATGTTATATTTGTTAGGAAAATGTCAGACATCTTGTCTGATATTTTTTCCAAGTCTTATTAATAAAATAATACTTCTAAATTCTTGTTTATCCATTATTATTTAGTTTTTATGCTGAACTATAAATCGCTAGTGATCAGTCATCTTTTCTATCTATGCTTTTTTTTTTTAAATTATCACTAGATTTACTGTCAGCGTCTAGAAGTCATTGCGGCACTGTCACACTATCTCACTGTCGGAGCAGTACTGCCATGACGGAAAACTGTCGCTGTTAACGAGGCTCAAGAAGTTTTTAAGCAATATCAATCTGCCATCCACCACCTTAAAACTAAATGGTGGAGGATCAAAAATCCATGTATTTTGTCCCTTTAATAAAGCGAAATATCTTAAAAAAAAAAAATTGAATTTCATCTAATCTGAATTATTAGGCTTAGATCTGACTTTAAAGCAAGCGTCCCGAAACAAGTTTTTGGGACAACGTATGTTATGATAAAAAAGCGGAACAATCCCCATTTTCCGGGACACTACACTACACGCTTAATAAAGAGGTACGTTACGTGAGAAGAGAATGAAATGAACGATAGAAAAAATTATTCATGAAACTATAAGCGGCGAAGAAATAATCGATGAACTCAAATTCCATTCCAAGGTGACGATTAAATTAACAAAAAACAAAGGAAGGGAGAATTTTGACCTTCATCGTTCAGTACCCTTGGCTGGACAGAACTATTTTAAAATAATAATCATAACTTAGCTAATGGTTTAAAAAATAATTTATAAATTTAATTTTTAACAGTTCGTTCGTTGATCTTGCCTAGTTGTAAACTGTAAATCAAGACGGGAAGAGGTGCCGCAGGGTATTACTCTCTAACATGCCTCTCATGCCGCAATACCGAATCTTCAGCCAGCGGATTCAATGGTTGTCTACTTTTTGAAAGGTGTGAATAAAGAAATAAAAAAAAAAGATTTTATTAATTATTAGAATGAAGCAATTTGTAATTTAAATACAATTGTCGGAAAGTTTCCAATTTTTGAGACACACCTCTTGTTGTATATAATTCAAAATAATATCATTTGGTTCCATTAATAATATTATATATACATATATATATACACATATATATATATATATATATATATATATATATATATATATATATGTATAATTTTTTTTTTTTTGCGGTCTAGTTATTGGCTTGAATTAGGTACATTAATTTACTAAGGTACACACCGCTGTTACTTTGTTCAAATTGACTCTATATTAAATATTTTAAATTAAATAAAATAGGTCCTCATTTGATTAATTTTATTTAATTGTCATTCACAATTTTAATCCTATTGTAAACTAAAAATTTATCTATATTTTAATAAATAAATAACAAATTTTGAATTTTCCAATCTATATTTTTTTTTAGAAGTTAGGTTACTTGTTACGCGTTTTGAAAAACACTGTTTTTCTTTATCATGCTCTAAATAAACAAATAATAAAATTAGTATAATTTAAATAATTTACCTCTCCAAAAAAAAAAATAATAAAATAAAAAAGTAGTTTTTCTTTAAATATAGGACTATTTATTGCCTTTATTTCACAAACTGGAGTTAATTCGGCAAATCTGACATTTGCCTCGTAGCTAGAAGACAGGGCTATGAAACCCTGCGCCGTTGCTCTGTGTTATTAGTTGTAATTTTTATAACATTCATCTTTGTATGTTTTATCTTTCGGCTGTAAATATCATCTATTGTATTTATCTGTTTAATTTTCGTATGTCCTTATTCTTGGTAGCGAATGTAGAGCACAATTGAAGGGATAAGTGGAAGGCATGTTATGGTGACATTGTAGTGAAAATAGAGGTTTCTGCTACGAAGATTATTTTTAATACTACTTTCCAGAGGCTTACGCATAATTTTTTTTTTGGGGGGCGGTATTTAAATTTCTTTCGGGACGGGAAAGGCATTTAATAAGAAGAAGGAAAGTAATCACCTAAAAGTCTATGATCGCCGAATCGGGAGAAAGTTTTAAGGATAAGCATGAAAATTTCATCAGAAATTATTGTTAAAAATTACCAAAAATATTACTTAAAATACAAACTTTATTGTTTTCCGTACATTTCGGGGAGAGTGAGAGGGAGGAGGTTCCAAATTTAGTTAGAGGGTTGAAAATTCGTTTGTCAATTGAATTGGTGATAGGAAAGTGCCTTTTGGGCCTTCTCATATTTTTTCTCTCAACTCCGCCATTTTGATATTTTCAATTTTTAGGGAAAATGCGGCGAAGGGCTGATCAAGATTTATTTATTTTATTTTTTGGAAAGCTATTCTATTCTACTTTATTCTATTTAATATTTGTATGATGTCTCGGATTAATTTTTTTTTTAAATACAACATAAACAATTATAGTTATTTATACAGTACATGCAAGTTTACTACCTGAAGCAAATTTTAATAAATTGAAGTATGCATATGATTTTATTAATTATTTAATCAATCTATTTCAAGGAGTTTTTATCACTAGAGTCAGTTACACCTTAATTTGATTAATTATCATTGTTATTATGTTATTAAAATGAAGTAAAAATAATCATTGATTTTTTTTTGATCAGTAATATAAAATTTAAAATGTGATTAGAAAATATTGGATCGTAAATGACTGGCTTGGTAGTTAATTTATTTTAAAGAATTTCTACCTATTGTCAGTCACACCTAAATTGATTTAGTCACACCTGATTGATTTAATAAGAGTTAATGTTTTATTTAAATATGGAAAAAATGATGAAAGGATTCTACTGTCTTTGTTTTTTTACAAGGTACAGTCTAGCGTTTCCTCCAAGTTTTTTTTTTTTTTAATTTCCCTTCTTATCGGTCAGATTTTCCCTAAGAAGGATTTCAAATATCTCTTAATTTTTCCCTCTCTCCCAAATTCATACTAAAGCATAGGTAATGCATATTACATTAAATAAATGAAATTTATTTGTGTATTGTATGCATATTTTTATTAATAAATTGAGTTGCCTGGTCATGACAGCTACCAATTTGTTTGTATTATGTTATTAACATTTTAATACCTCTGTTGAGTACCAAAATGGCTGTTATTAAATAAATTAGTAGGAAAAAAATCAGAGCAGGTTTTTGATGAAATGTCTAACGTAACAAATGAAATTTATAATTTTTGAGGAAAAATAAAAATCGTATAATATAGAATAAGGTTTATTTTCTTTCAAGCAAACTAAAAAATAGGAGCAGAAAAGAGGATACTTTTTTTATTAGAAAAGAAATTTAGATTAAAACGTTACAAACCATAGGTATGTATAAATGCCAATGGATTGTTATTGGTATATAACAAGATGATAAAAATACGAAAGAAGAAGAAATAAATAAAACTAAAGTAAAATTCTGTGTAGACTAGCAGTTTTCACAATAACACTTTTTCCTAATAGAAAATGAATTTTAAAATAAACTTCACCCAATTATGATTGTTTTCAATGTTTAAGTGTCAATTTTTATATAATTTTTATTTTCTCTCCTTTTTACTTTTTTTCGTTTTTGTTCAAAACATATAAATTTTTGTTAAGAGAAGAATAATTTTTTTATTGTTATTATAATTGATGTAAAAACTTATGTACATTTATTATCGTGGTTTTTTGGTCAGATGTGGTTTACTTTTTATTTGTTCATTTTTGTTATTCTGAAGGTACCTTGTCCCAGAATAAAGCAAGTTTTCTATTTCTAGTATTAAGAATAATTTATCTTTTATAATAAAATCAATAAAATTTTATTATATCTTTTTATCTAAAGATTTTTTCAAGAATTCTGTTACCAACACTGACAATTTTCGTAATTGTATTTTCAATAAATTAATTGTGTTTCTCGTTAACTACATACAATTAATAAGATGACTGAAACAGATTATATTTATTTGACAATAAAATATGAAAAGAAAAGTAGTATTTAAAAAATACAAATGAAACTAAAATAAAATTTAATATCGGTCTATATAGACTAACAGTGTTCACAAAAACTCGAGACTATTAGATTAAGGTGGATCCATATTCAGATAAAGCGACGAGTTTGATAAAAGAGAGAAAATTTACCTCATTGAGCAGTTTCCCTTTTTTTCCCCTCCGAACCTTGGAATTTCCCCAAAAAGGGAAATTCGTCCACGAAGTGGAAACCCTGACTGCAATCTCTATAATCCGGCCGTTCGCTATTCAGGCACGCCCAGTAATCCAGTCCTCTGAGAGCTCCGGCGGGTGAGCTGTTTTTATATCTCCACATTTTACTGTATCATTCATAACTAGTTAGTTGTCGTCTGCTTTCGGTGACTGTAGTGCGTCATATTTAACCAGTCACGTGTGCTTGTTGTTTTGTGCATTATACGTATGGTAAAAGTGTAGCGCCATGTCACAAAAACGAAAACACGTCACGTTAACGTTAGATAAAAAGTATGAGATTTTAAAACGTTTAGAAAGTGGTGAAAAGGTGGTTCATTTGTCTAAGGAATACGATATTGGCCGGGCAACGATACACGACATAGTGAAGAAAAGAGAACAGATCGAGTCATTCTTAGAGAGTAATGAATCATCATTCAGCGAAAGGAAAACTTTGAAAGCGGGTGATTTTCCGCTAGTAGAAGATGCACTTTATGCTTGGTTCCTGCAAGAAAGAGACCGTCGTGCGCCTATCTCAGGCGAAATTATTATGGAAAAGGCAAAAATGTTTTATAACGAAATTATGAAAAAGGATGATTTTCGTGCAAGTGCTGGTTGGTTGGATAAGTTCAAAAGGCGCTATGGAATTCGATTGCTATCTTCAACCGGTAAGAACCTTACATACAATGTAGAGTCACTTGAGCCCATTATTTGAAAAAAAAAAAAAAAACACTATTGAGGATATAGGATTAGGCCCAGATATGATCTTGGGGTAAAAATAACTGACAGATTTTGGAAGATTAAAAAAAACAAAAACAATTTCTTTAGAAAAAAAGTGATTTTATTTTAAAAAAGTACATTTAAAATAGTTTTATTTCGGTGGGTTTTTAAAATTACATCTTCCAAATGTCGGTCATTATTGACAGCATATTGCCGAAGACGTTAGAAGAGGGTAACGGTGATTGTAAACTCCGACCGTTGCGTGCACATGTTGGACACAATCCTATACCCAAAGCTGGACGAAATCGATGCAAAGGATGTTTGGTTCCAACAAGATGGAGCCATGGGCTCAAAAATCATGACGTTCGCTTGGGGTTTAGAGGGGAATGCAAGATCGATCTCTTTCGCAATGCATAGTTCAATAACGGACGACATTTGGAAGATATAATTATTAAAACCCACTGATGTAAAACGATTTTCAAGGTACTTTTAAAAAATAAAAGTTTTTTTTATTCTACTTTGTTTTTTAGATCACTTCATAATGCCTCAGTTATTTCTACCCCAGCCTGTGTAATGGAGACGAGAGTGGTTTGTTATGGAGTCTTTCGCCACACCTTTTCTCGTGGTTTAACCTTTTTTTTTTTTTTTGCTATTTACTCAGAGTACGTTAATGCGTTGTTTAATATATTTGGTAAGATTATAGCAGTGTCCTGTTTACCATACATGGCTGGTGGGCCAAGATCACATCGCACATACTACATACAATGCCGAGTGTTTCCGTAAATAGACGGAGGTGACCGATCTTCAGACCTTCCCTGAAGGGGGTCTTATTAAGAAAATAAACATTTTTAGTTCATTTATAATTCCTAACATGCTTACGATTTCCAAGATTAAATTATTTAATTAATAATTATTTTATATAATTTAAAAAAATAAATAAAAAAAAATAAAACTTTTACAATTATTATCCTTGAAGGTTCTTCTGTTCAGTACTTTGTAAGGAAGTAGTGTTTCTCGACCAACAGTTAACAGTTGTGCAAGAGAGGGAGGGGAGAGGCGTACACAGAAGTTTTTTTCGAAGTGGGTTTTAAATTTTTTTTCGGAGAGGAATTTAATATGAAGAAGGCAAATATTCACCTAAATGTCTATAATCGCCAAATTTTCTGTAAGATTTTACGATAAGCATGAAAATTAGATAGAAAATTTGTTGTTAAAATTACCAAGTATATTACTAAAAATACTAATATTATGTTGGTAGGTAGGAAAATTAAATTGTGTCGTAAATTTCGAGGGGATATATCCTCCTGATCCATCCCCCTTCCTGTATACTGCAAGAGGGTAATCTGGTCATTATCACGCTCAACCGCCAGGTTTTTCACCAATTAAGGGTACCTCTTAATAGAGACTGGGCGTGCTCCAATAGCATCTGTCGACTCCAGTTTCGATATACGGTCCAGGAGATAGGAGCACAGTGCCTTACCCTCTGAGCAACCCCGCTCCTCAATATTAATCTATACATTGAAATATTTGTAAACCGTAAATATTATAAAATACATGTTTGTGTTATATGTGAGCATGAATTACTATTACATCTATTTGTAAAAACTGGAAGGATGGAGTGGTGTGATCGTCAGTGGGAAATCTTGAAATCTCTTGAAATCTTATTCACTCCAAGAACTCCAGTCCGTTCCATCGTTCCATTTGGAGAGGTCGTCAGTTACCGCTCTTAGAGAGATATATAGGCTACTTTCGGCGTTCCATGAACAGTGCGCTCGATGTCGTCTTGGTCCACCCGCTATGTAAACGTGACACTAATATAGATTTACCAAATATTTTCATTATGCTCTAATTATTATTTTCACTATATTTTACATCACAAACCACCGTCATTTATTTCAATAAAATATTATAAATAGCTTTCGTAAGTAATTATATGTGGTTTTGTTGTTAATTTTTTGCTAATTTTAAATATTCCTTCACTATTTTGGCAATTTCTGTAACCCGGAACTAACAAGCCCAATTTAGGGCCGGATTAGTGAGATCCATGAAATTTAAAATGTGAATTGAAAAATATTGAATCGTAAATGACTTTGTTGTTGGGTGGTATAGTTATAGATTCGTTCCATCAAGTTAAAGAAGGAAGCCACAGCCCGGATGATGCTTGGTGGTTTACGTTCTGCTCTGGAGAACAAACGGTTCTTCTAATTGCTCTGGAGAGACTTATCAAAAGTTGAATCTGGAAAATCTACTCGGGTAGTCTTCTCTGTTTACTTTCTAAATCTTCTTGGCGTTTATTTATTTCTTATTGTATGTAAATTGGTCTTGGATTATTATTTTTAATGTTAGTCAACACAGAAACCGTTAAGATGTTGTGTAATTACAAAAAGATAAACTTCTATAGTAAATATTTAATTATATTTATGTAGATGTATTCGATTAAATGGTGGATAATAATATACCGTTGATCTTCAACGTATCAAAGTCAATGTGCCTGAAAATAAAATATATGTGCATAGAAAAATTAATATGAGTGTATTATTCATAAAGGTTTTCAAAACACAAATTAATGATTAGTTCTAGTAGAAAAAAATCTAGTGCAGTGCGTATTAAGTGCATGCATCTCGCAACATTCACTTACCATCCTGCTTGAACACTTTTAAAAGTTTCTGCTTAGTTTCCATGGAAACTCCATTTAATTTCCATTAAATAATATAAAAATAAAAATTATTAACTACAATAATCAGTTAAGCAGTTTTTGATCACTATCCATTACCTTTTACGACTTTATATGTTAGATATTAATGCTTCTGAAATCTTTAGCTTTCCCAACGGTATGCTATTCATCTATATTATTACTCCTATTTATGGAAATGTATTACCAATCTGGAAATATATTTCTCCTATTTTTTAATCAATTATCAAATTTTTTCGTAGTTTATATTTATCCATTTTTATTACTACTAAAACCTATAGAAGGTTACTTATTAAAAAAAAAAATTAAAGATACTTTAAAAGAAGCCATTTTGTAAATTATATTGGAGGATAAGACCTAGCTGTTATTAAAGAATATTTACATAATTGTACATTGATTTTGTCCTATCCTGGAGATGCGATCAGTCCATAACAGTCTGGGTCTTCCTCTAGGACGACGTCCAGGGCCTGGCTTCAAAAAACTTCCGTGGATCCCGGTCCTCATTCATTCGGCACAGATGACCGAACCACTTTAGCAGCTTCTTTTCGAAGTGTCCTTCAAGGCGGGTACTCCAAAGTCTCCACGTATCCGCTCATTTCTGACCCGATCTCTCCTTGTTCGGCCTATCACTCTCCGGAGGTACTTCATTAAAACTCTAATCCATCGCTTGTCAAATGGGACCCAGCTTTCACTGCCATAAAGAAGGGCAGGTAGGTAGATAGCTTGAATGTGTAATTTAACACTGTTTTCAATCTCCCGTTTCTCAACTACTGAGCTACAAACCTGATACTATATATTAATTGCTTTTTTGATCTGGTTGGAAAACTCTTGGTCAATTTTTCCATTTCTGCTGAGTACAATCCCAAGGTAAGTGTAGTCCTCTACTGTTTCCAATACCTCCTCCTTGCTGCGAACTATCACTTCTTCTTCCCCACGTCCAATGTGCATCACCTTACTTTTCTTTGCATTCGGTACCATGCTCTTCCTTTCCTACTCGGCTTCTCGCTCAGAGCCTTTTTCGAGAAAATGTGTAAAATCAACTGCATAAAGTGGTTCCAAAGCACTTCCCGTAAGTCGCTTTTGGCGAATAAGTTGCTCTAACATCCCAGGTATATAAACTACCTTAAGTAAGTAATTTCAGTTTCGTTTTTGAGCTAGACTTACTACATACACACACACACACTTATAGACCATTTTGCGAGATTTACTTATTTGGGCTCAGATCCTAGAAGTCGGTCGTATATATATATATATATATATATATATATATATATATATATATATATATATATATATATATATATATATATATATATATATATATATATAGGTAAGTGAAAGTTATAAAAACTTTAAAGTATTAAATTTGTCAGAAAACGCGCAATGAATAGTTGTTTACTTTTTATGTGTGCCGACGATTCGGCATACGCTGTAAGCATTCTTCAAAGCTAAGAAAGCAAGATACTAGAATTATTAATGTATAAGAAGAATATTCCGCTTAGTAATTTCACTATATTTTAATTATCCTCGTATTTTATTTTTTTGAAGAAAGCCTAAAACCTAGGCCAAAACGTCGGCAGGCATAAGCGGTATTACTTATTTTTACTGTGTGTTTTATTTCTCATCGCACTCCCTAATAAAAATAATTCAGATACTTTAAACATATTTCGTATCTAAATAGAGCTGTAGAGGATAGTGTGAAAAGGAGTTGGATGATGGATTGCTGGAAATAATCAAAAATTTTATTGCTTTGGAATTTTATAAAGTAGTTTCAAATTTATGTACAACAAATAAAAATAAAAAAAATTAAAATAGTGTTTATGCTTACGATAAGTTTATCCGCTTTTAGTCTCTATGTTTAAAAAAATTATCGTTTATTCACGAATTAAAGTTATTCCTCAAAATATAGTATTTTCGATTTCGTGTGCCTATCTCTGTGGCTATAGTGAGATGCACTTCCCCGATTATATTATTATCTGGGTGAAATTCCAAAATGAACTAGTTTTAATTATGAATTATTGGTATCGGTGATTGGTATTATCGGAATTTCACGATTTTAACTTGTCATACTCAATCAACATTTTTATTTCTGTAATTATTTTTCATGTATGTACAATAGAAAAAAAAAAGCTGCAAATAATGTATTAATTATTTTATTTAGGTTTATTATTTTTAAGTATTTATATATTAATTAACAATTTATTTGGATTGAACTAAATTTAATTTTTTTTTTTTTATGATTCCCAAAACACTGTCTACTTTTCTTCTATCTTAATAAAGAACCTAGAGTGGGTATATGAAATCTATAAATGGTCGCCATTTTGAAACGAAATGGCGGTTGTAATGTCGAGTTCTGAGGATCACCGGAGAAAAGCCGCGGGCAGCGGAATTATTTATTCGATTTTTGAATTCTACGCATCTTGAAGCTTAAAAGCTCAAATTTTTTAGAGGGGTTAAAATTTTGTTTGTTTTGGCCGATTACAAAGGTTCATTATTGTAAATAATGAACTAGGAGGCTGATATCAATTAGGTATATTATTCTTTTTTTATTATTGCAGTTGTAAAAAAATCTTAGACTCGTTATAGAGGTATACATATCTCTTCTATAGTCTTGTAGGATTTGGTATTATGAAGCTATCCAAAAAGTTTCAGGTTCTTATTAATAAGATATTTTTTTTTGCACAGACAAATAGTTTTAAACATGAATTTAAAAAATAATAATAAGACATAAGCTAAATTTTTTTTTATTAATTCATAATGTGCTTAGAATTAAATATAGCTTTGTAATGGATAGAAGAAAACGTATTTTTTTTTCAACTAATAGGGCAAGAGCCAAATTGCTTGAATGACGTCAACAAGCACTTAATTGACGGAGGCCGCTAAATTACTTAAAATTGTAAAAAATGATACATCATAATGTGCAGCTGCATATTTTCTCAAGTATGGGGCAATTTATTTATTTGTTTTTTTTACGTTTCCTGTTTTTTTCTTATTCATGCTTTATTTAAAGACGAATTCGAAGACCCGTCGAAATAAACGAATCGTGTGAAAGACTGTTTGAGGTTATATACTTGTACCAAAGTGTAAAATAAGAGTTAACTCGTTTTTACCCGTTTATTTTTACTTTTAAAATGCGGATTCACCAATTTATTAATAAACAAAGACTCTTATATTTTTACTTAGAATACAACAGTTTTTTACTCAAACATAACTTTAACATTAATCAATGATTAAAACATATAATTATTTGATTGTATTTTTTTACAACATATGTGTCTAATCTTTCTTATTTCCTAAGGATTGGATATATTTTTTAAGTTTAATTTAAACATTCATCAGTTTAGCAAAAAGTCAAATCGATACTTGTAAAATTTACGAAAAGATTTATGAAGTTATCTCGAAATTCTCGAAGTGTAAAAGATATGACCCATATTGGGCAAAACAGGAAATTTGACACGAAAAAATTCATATTTTGAATATGTAATATTGAACTGGAAATATTTTATACCAGAACTAGACTAGTTAGTGACATTGATTGTTTACATTAACAATTCAATAAAACAAGTGGAAAGAAAATCAAATAATTCTAGTTTTCTTTCATTAGTGGTACTCGCAGTCTTATTTAGCATGCTAAGTTCATGATTATACGTTGCCCAGTGTAAGTACTATCTATCTTGCTAAGTAGATACGGTGGCGCTGTGTGTGGTAAGGTGGTGCAACTTTATTTTATTTTAATATCATTGTTTTATGAAACCTTTACGGCCTTGTTTTATGGCCTTTATTTCATAACCCTCGTACTTTTGTTGTCAAATCAAATAAGAAAAATAAATAAATTTAAACAAATAACTAATTGACACTTTGAAACCTCATGTAGACACCTGTAAGTTGACAAAACTATATGGTGACACTACATTTAGCAAACCATCAGGTCTGTTAAACTAAGTCTGTTATTAGACTTGTTTTCTATTGTAATATTTAGCTTGCTATCGTTGAAATACGACGAATAGTAGAAATAGCATGGTTTATAATGGTAAATGAGGTGTTGAGAGTAACCTTACTTTATTGAAAAATCGGTGGATTTTATTATTGCTAAGCCATCTGGAAACCATGAAGATGAGGTAATTAAAATTTGGTAAAGATTGGTTCTGTAATTTCCACGGTTAGCGGTTACAAACGGAAAAAAAAAATAACCAACAAGGTATCCAATAATTAACTTATTAATATTGGTAAGAAATATCAATCTACTAGGCCTTATTACAAGCCGGCGAAATTGCTATCATTATGGAAATTTAATTGACTGTAGATTCAGCCATGAGAAATCTCAGATCCCGATTTTGCTGAATATAAAAAATCTAATATATATATATATATATATATATATATATATATATATATATATATATATATATATATATATATATATATTTGATTAGGTTAAAAACCAATAAATAATTTTTATTGAACAAAATCAATAAATAATATTCGTGAAGAAGAATATGAGAGAAAATGCTGACGATTATTCTATTTTTACAGTCAGGGATTTTAATGCTCAGTCAACAAGATATTTAATGGCGACTACCCCGAATTTGAATATCTCAGTTTTAAATATGTTATATATTAACCGAAAAACCAAAAAGATTTCGAAACCAGATGGCTTCGACTATCCGTGGTAGTAATATATTTACAAGCTGGACAGGAAAGCTACAGTTTCAAAAATTGAAATCTTAACTATTTTAATTTAAATCTTGTTAGTGAATTATATAGAAGAAAAAATGCTTCACATCAGATTAGTCCAATCAATGAATGCTCAAAAGGAGGGCGTAGAGAAAAATGAGGGGACGGCCAGAATTGACTTCAGAGCTTGGACTTAAGAGGTAACAATACTAAAAGTCTCCGGATCTAGGAGCAGAGGCAAAGATAGCCTAGGAGGGGCGATCCTGTGTTTCGGTTTTTTGTTTATATCTCGAAAAAACGGTTGGTCCTAGCTTAAAACATTTTATAGAAAAAAATAATAAAAGAAAAATTATAGCCTAGAATAGTATCGAGTCAAAATTATTTGTTTTCAAATGTTTTACTGTGAAGAGCATATATTTCTTAAACTATAACAGATACGAAAAAATAACAGGAGCATTCTTGTAGAAAATTTAATGCTCATCATTTTTACTTGTACGCAGTAAAGGAAGTATTGTAATCGCGAAAATTATAGATTTTCAGAATTCGTCTGTAATATCCATATTGACCTTCCCTGAATCCATTTTGACCAGTTTCGTCGTGACGTCTGTAAGTATCTCACATAACTCAAAAACGGATAACAGTAGAAAGTTAAAATTCTGTATTTGGGATTGTTATAACATCTAGCTGTAAACCTCCCTTTTTGGTCACTACATGATCATCGGAAGTGGTACTTTACTTGAAGATTCTGACAGATTTTCATCAAAGATTATATTTGAATATAATTGAAAACTTCTCAAATTTGGTAGATAAAACTTATATATTAATATAAATAACACAAAAGATTTTGGTTAAAATTGGCAAACCAAAAGTGGTACTTTACTTGAAGGTCATGATAGATTTTCATCAAATATTATATTAAAATATAATTGAATTTTTTTCAAATTTGGTAGATAAAACTTATATATTAATATAAATAATATACTGGATTTTGGTTAAAATTAGATTGCCGGAAGTGGTACTTTACCTGAAACTTTTTTTTTTACCTCCGCCTTCTTAGAATACGAAATCTTGCTAAAAATCACAAATCGAGATTTTCATGGATAAGCACGCTTCAAGGTCCGTACTATCCGTTTTCAACATTTTTGTTATGGTTTGCGTGTGTGTGTGTGTGTGTGTGTGTGTGTGTGTGTGTGTGTGTGTGTGTGGATGTTAATAGATAGATGCTTATAGATATCGCGACGCCGAGTGTCGTTTTTGAGATACTGCTATCTTCGGAAACTATAAACTAAATTCAGAATCACTTTTTGAGCCATTGATTTTTAGTTTAATAGGCGTACAAATATTAAGATAGGAAAGGACGTTAAACCCCAATACCCTCCGGTTAAACCCCGCGGTTTCACCCGCGTTAAATTTGTTTTAACCCACAAAAAAATAAAAAATAACCTAAAATTGTTGTTCAGTATCATTTGTTGCTGACATTTTCAAGGAACAGGATCAAAACGAAAATAAATTTGTATAAACGGCAATTAAGTTTCACATTTTCTTTAAAAAAAAAATAACGTTTTCACTCATTAAAATCATACTTGTTAAAAAGTTTGTGTTGTCAGCTTTACTTCCACGGGTATGAAGTTGTCATGGCAACGAGACGTAGAAAAATTGAGGACTTTTTCTCTTTGCAATTTATTTATGGTTACTGTTTCGTTCCTATTGGTCTTAGTATGAAGTCTTCCTCGATAAATGGTCGATTTAACGCAAAAATAATTTTTCAAATCGGACAGGTAGTCCCTGAAATTAGAGCGGTTAAATAAAAAAACTGCTTAGCTATTAAATATTAAGTATGGATTCCAAAACAAAGCCTCAAGTTTCTCAAGTACCAGCTTAATAACTGACTAATCTACAATTCGGGCATCATCAGGACATAAAAAGATAAGATCGGATAAATGCAGATCAGAGACATTACACTTCACATCAACAGTCTAAAAAAGACAGTTTGTATTGAAATATTTTGGAATGATGTTCTATCTCTATATTTTTAGTCTTTAATACTCATAATATAATAAGTACAATTGGTAATAATAAATGTTGAAGGAAGTGAAATTTTCTATGATCTTAAAATTTTTGAAATAAATCGTTAAAAAAAAGGCTTCGATTTTGGCAACGCGAAAGGAAGTTAACATGCAATTACAGTGAAATGTACGTTGAATGAGTCAGAGACTAATTTGGAGGGTCATTTCCTGCCTGGAATCGACATGGCGTTCGTCGAACCATATTATTCTAATTGTAGGATTCGAATCCTGTTTTTTTTATTTTTACACTTACTTCATTCTAGCATAATAAACTATAGTACATTCTCGAAATACGAAAAGTATTTTTTCGTTTCCACTTAGTTGCAAAAGATGACTGTGGAGTTTTATTTACCCTGTGACTTTTGCATAGCCCAGCATTCGATAATTTAGTTCCGATTTATCGTGGCATTGATTTTCTCAATTATACAACCAAAATAGAGTATCAAATAAAAATCTGGTGCGGCGCACGCATCGTACAACTTTCACTTATCATCCCACTTTGAGTAGAAATCAATTTCTACTTAAGAGGAGGAAGTGAAATTTAAAAAGTTTTAGTTTAGATTCCGTGGAAACGTTCACTTTTTATTAAATAACACAAAAGTAGAAATTATTAAGTATAACGATCACTTAAGTTTATGCGTTTTTTTCACTTTCCGTTGCCTTTATTTCTACGGCTTTATATGTGAGATATTATTTTTTTCTAAAATCTTTAGTTATCCAATGGTATATTATAAATCAATATTACTACCCCTATTTCCGGAAAATTTATTTCTCCATTAATTAATTATCAAATTCTTTCATAGTTTATATTTATACATTTTTATTATTAGCTAACAATGAGAGACGGTTAATTATTTCAAATTAACAAAAGTAATTAGAGGAAGCCATTTTGAAATTCGTCATTCAAGCCTTGTCAGACTATTTCACTGAGGATAAGACCTAGCTGATATTAGAGAACATTTAATTGTATATCGATATAACGAGTTCTATTAAAATAGATCTTTTTTCCAGAAAATATGTAAAATCATAAAGAGTCAATTCCGGTAAGTCTATTTTGGTGAAAAAGTTGCAGTAACATCCCAGGCATATACCTAACTTTAATACGTAATTTCAGTTTCGTACAACTTTTCTTTTTTATATTAAATAGGCTATTTACATACACACGGACCATTTTGATAGACTTGGTCATTTGGACTTAGAAGACCTTAAAACGTGTATTTCGGCTTCGAAATTTTTCACGATCGCAATAATTTACTCCCCTCCTCCCTCCCAAAAACGAAGGAAGAAAATTAATATTAAATGAAACCTATCAGAGTAGTAACATTCATTATTAAAATGAGACTGATTACTAAGAACTAGAGAAAAATGAACTAAATTGCTCAACAAAAAAAAAAAAAAAGTAGAAAGAAAATCAAAACTGATTTAATAATGACTGAAACCAATCAAAGTTATTATTAGCACTTTAATTAAAACCTAAAAAAAGAAGAAAAAATTAGTTCTAAGATAGTAAAAAAAATTAATTAAAACAATATTTCTCTGGTATTGTGTTTAAAAATACTCTAATTTTGATATGCTCACCAGTGAGGCGGCTTGCATTGTCTGCTACTGAAATATTCAATTTTGAAGCCATCATGGTACTTCTGGCCAATTTCGGGCATTGCAGAGCTGAAATGCTGGCTTTACTTAATTTTTTGGGTGAAAAATATCGGTTTTCGATACTTAAATTTTAAAATCTGTATTATGATATATACAATTAAAACTATCGGACTAAAATATCGATATATTTAAATAAAAAAATTCGATGTATCTCTTTAAACAATATCGATATTTTTCCAACATCTCCATGTCCAACTTCACCCGATGTCACTAAAACGGGTAAATATGAGGTCTGCAAGTTATTTTTTTGATATATTATCATTCTTCCGCAGACCAAACTTCCTCTAAAGTAGTTGTGAAAGTAAATCTGTAAAATAAAAGAATGCCAATTGCCGTTTAATTTGGATGAAAATCTATGGAAATAAGATGATCAATTAAGACGGAAGGTTCTGCAACGGACGTATTTTTCTTCTATGCACATGCATCAAAGGCTCTTCGTTCCGTGAAATATATATATATATTTTTTTAATATGTTCTTAATATATGAGTAAAAACTTGAGAGGAAATAATCAAGATGGAGAAATTTGACTTACAAATGCGACTTTGTTTTTTCCTCTCAACATTAATTGATACTTATTATTATATAGGAGGCCGTATCCAGATGTTTGTAGAAACGGTCACACGCCTCTACTTTGCATCTCTATGGCGGTCGTTGATTCCTTGCTCACTCACTGGAAAACTAGTAACGCTTTGTTTTCTTATTAATTTTCCTCTAAAGTAATTTCCTCTAATATATGTCTTTTTTTTTTTTAATTCTGTGAACCAGAAAATCAAATTTTAAAACATATAGTATAATAATGTGGAGTAAGTGAGTTATTGTCTCGTTAAATCCAAACCCCCAACCAATAAGAGCTGTCATTTACGGAGCATGAAGCCTAAACACTGATGTTTCAGAAATCAGCCACGAGAGTTCGCTAAGGTGAGGTATAACAAGTAAAGATATTAGTTCTAACCTGTTCATAAAGTTGTGTCTTTCAATTTTTGGTGTACAATTGTATCGGTGTTTATCTACCCGTAGGTTTTATAAATATACATTATTTTTTCCCATAAGTGGAACCTACAGAAGCTGTTCTTCAAAATACTTTGTGATTTACATTTCTCCTTGACAATTTTCAATATTTTAAGCGCTTGTCCGCAGTCACCCAGCAAAACATGATAGCAGGGGTAAATGCAGGTAGACCTCTGTTGTGTGATTAATATGCGTAGTGTAAACTTACCCTTAATATCATGTTTTGTCAAGGCAATGGCGGACTATCGAATTAAAATAAAACTTTTTTTTTTCAGTACATTTATTCAATTATATTCCATATCCCACTTTCATAACTCAATGAAGATTGAAAATTCTAAATCTCAGATAAGCTTAAACTTTTTTTCGGTGATTACATCAGTATAATACTCTTCCGGAAACCGAAATGTTATGCACTTGTCCCAAAACTGTTCCTACTTGAATAATGAGTGTTCCAGGTACGCCGTACGCAATTACCCCTTAAGGCAGGGGCAAGTACGTACTAGGCACTATTAAATGAAATTATCGATCTCATAGAAATGGACGTGATTGAAACATGGGCTTGAATGTAATATTTAAACATAATTGTCTAAGGAACATTTTTAAAAATAGAGGAAAAATCTAGCTTCAAAAATAAAGGTTTTGCAGCCATTTAAAATCTATTGCGCACTTACTCCATATTACCTTAGCCTTGGTTGGGTATGGTCGCGTCGTCCAAATCATTGATTGCTATTTTAAGGAGACTCGACTGAAAACGTTGTTCTTTGATGTCTTTATTGTTCGTAGAAAACGAATCAGATCGAATGGAATCAAAATGTCACACACTATATTCTACATTCACTACATGTCAAAATTTAACGTACAGAAATGAAATAATGAAGGAGTTTTTTAATAAGAGAATACTTTTCATTACTACTTTTATTTTTATTTAATAAACAATATTTAGAATATAATTGAAAATAATAATTCTGTCCGACCGGACATCTATCGGTCGTTGCTAAGAATTAGCATGTAAAAATTACAAAAATAATTAATCGAATGTTTTAGGGGTTGCAATGGTTAATAAGATGTATAGAATTCAAAACTTAAAACCAAAAGATTAAACATATAAATGAAAATCACTACTAAAATAACAATTATATAATAATAAATATTCTTCATTTATATATGTGTTGTTGTCTATAAACTCGTATAAGCACTAAGTTACAATGCTCCCGGTTCCGGGTTCTAGACCGGCTGTGGCAGATAATTATTTATTCTGTTATCAGCCGTAGATCGACCCTGTGGGATCGGGAGACCCTCCTGGGCACCACCCATCTATAAAATGGGTACCCTTAATTGGGGGAAAAACCTGGCGGTTGAGCGCGATCTCGGCCAAATCACCTCCTTGCACAACCGTTGGCCTAGAGACAGTACTGTACTTAACCAGTACTGAGCCCAAGACCCTTCATGGGTTGTAGTGGTACAGGTTTTTATATATATATATATATATATATATATATAAAATATATATATATATATTTTATATATATATATATATATATAAAATGAGAAATTTGCTTCAAACGTTTGATTGTATGCTATTAAAATCGATATCCAATTTAGCCCAGGAAGTCGAAAATATGTAATTTTATACAGCAAAAATTAAAATCGTGGTATTAAGCCTAAAAGCAGTAAAGCGTGCAATATTAAATTTTAATATATTATTCCATTGATCATGAATCGGATAGATAATCGATTTTAAAAGTGTTACGCACAAGCAAATAACATGTACAACAATACATGTACAACAATAACATGAACAACAATAACATGTACAACAATATGAAAATCCAGTTTCTACTGATAAGTAAGAAGTTGCGTATCGTGTATCGTATCGTGGTGATAAATCACATATACTGGTGACTCACAGAAATGCTCACACGATTGCTAATTTACTTTTGGGAACGATCTATTTCTGAAATCATTGAACAATGGAGTGTAAAATGAATTCATTCATTCGAAATCAAATTTACATTGAACATTTGAATGAAGTTAAGTTTCTTTTATGTTTTATTATTTGTGAGAAAAAAAACCACGCAATATGTACCTTACTGGAATGCATTACCTTTTCTGCGAATATTTCTTCTAATTTAATTTTATATTTTAGCTTTAATATATTTTTTCCTCTTGAAAAAAGTGAATTAATTCATACGAAATAAAATTTACATTGAATATTTCAATGAAGTTAAGTCACATTTTATGTTTCACTATTTATGAGAAAAAATAAAATACGCAACATATACCTTACTGGAATGTATTTATTATCTTTTCTGCGAATATTTCTTCTCATTTAATTTTATATTTTAGCTTTAATTATTTTTTCTCTTGGAAAAAGTAGGTACATCTCAGAAGAAATTTATAACACGACAGCACAAATTTTATTATTAGATTTGTTCATTTGTTCCAAAAAAAATAATCTATTTTTAATTTTTAATAAAAATTCTGTTTTTTAATTAATCTAAAAATACTGGTTATATCGAACAATTTTAGGTGCAAGTGCACAGTTTTAAGTTAAAATCACTTTCAGACGGTAACTTCCTTTTGTCAACTGGTTCTGTACTTCGGCTTTAAAAGGGAACATCTCCAACAGAAATAATGTACATCATGATTTTTTTACTATTATTTACCGAGGTGCTGATTTGCCTAGAGGCTTTCGAACACCATGGGTGGTCGTTATTTTCATTTTAAAATCTTGTCTCCATGTACCCGAACCGTTATGTTCTCTATGACTTGAAATTCTATTCAGTTTTAGAAATTGCGAATATGATGTAGCTTGTGAAAAAGCAGAGTTAAAGACGATATTCATCATGAGGTATGGAAACGTATGGAACCATGAAGTATATGGGTCTTTGATACAACAATATACCATCATCTTGAAACTTGCTGAAGAACTGGCGAAAGGAGGTATCGGAAACTTGTTCATTAGTAATGACTTGTGTTTTTATCTTGACTTAAGTCAAGATGGCTCCGCTAAGGAACTTCCTCTTTACAACTCCTGTGACTAGTCTCTTACCAGAGTGAGAGAGAGTATTTCGCCGGATCAAAAATATTGACTGACTCAGGTAGGAATCGTACCCTCACCAATCCGAACTATGTGCTCTCTTATCGAAAAATTGACCTGGGACGAAACGTGAACCTCAAATACAAACCTTTTTTTTTTAAATTTAGCGACTTCTCTCTTTCATTTTTGTTGGCATAAGTTTAAGGGCTGATTCTAGATAGATTAATCTTTAAAAAAAACTAAAATATATGTCCTCACCATTTTTTTTTTGCAAATTCAATTGATAATAACACTGGAAGATATAAAATTACTTTTAAAATATTACGGTAAAATTTTGTTTTTATTTTTCCTACCTAGATCCATTTTTTAAATAAAATAGAATATATATAAACTGACTGGTCCGATAATGCTTCGCGATTGCTAGGTTTTAGTATATTGTAACAATGTTTCAAATTTTTTTAATAATTGCTCATTTGTGGGCCTGTCAATATGATTTTTTTAATTACTTGGAAACATCCAAAACATAATACTCATTACACCAGTGGCGTACGTTCAGGGGAGGGAGGGGGAGAATATATCCTCTCTGAAATGAACGAAAAAATATAATTTTCATACACACCAATATAAGATTTGTATTTAGAGTAATATTTTTGGAAATCTTAACAATAGTTTTTGATCCAATTTTCATGCTTATCCTTAAAACTTACCCCAAATTTGGCGATTATAAACATTTAGGTGATTATTTGCCTTCTTCTTATTAATTCCCCTTCCCTCCCCTCCCCCCGAAAATAAATTCTTTGTACGCCTTTGTATTCCACCGTATTTCAGTAAAAATCATGGGAATCAGATTGCAGTATACAATAGCTGCACAGACATAATTAAATACAATGACAAATATTATAATAACCCTTATGTTTTAAGATTATTATGGTTATTAACCCCCTGGAATACAAAATAACCTTTAAAATAATAACCTATAAAACGTTATTCTATCTCATATCCTGAAGACATTTTCAAGGAACAGGATCACAACGACAATAAATTTGTCTAGACGACAGTCAAGTTTCACCTTTTTACACTATTTTTTTTTTCTTACCTTCTAATTTTATTCACAAAATAACGTTTACTCTCAATAAATGCACACTTATTAAAAACTATTTGTAGTCAACTTGCTTCTACGGGTATGAAGTAGTCAAGGCTACGGATACGTACGCAACTTAGGCTCTTTTTGGTTTGCAGTTTATTTATGGTTACTGTTTCGTTCCTATTGGTCGTAGGATTTTAGGATTTCTCTTAATTAATCATTTTTTTAAATAGTATTTTTATTTTTGTGAACAAACATACTTCCATTAAATTATCTTTATTATTTTTCTACATTAATATTTTTATACCCACGTATAACCAACGTTTCGAAATTCTCTTTCATCATCTAAAGGTTTTCCTTTCTTTTTTTTTTTTCTAAATTTCAACAATACTACATCAACACTATACATATTTTTCAATTATTATTGTAATTCAATATAATATTTTAAAAACAAAACTATTTTATCTATTTTACTATTTTTTTAATAATATTGTAATGAAAAATTGGTAGATTTTATTATTACTAAACCTTCCAAGGACCATGAAGAAGATATAGTTATTAAATTTGGTAAAGTTTGGTTCAGTAATTTTCGCGGTTAGCGACTTTATGTAATAGTATGATGATAAAATAAAATTACTCACCAAATTGAAGATGGTTAAGCGTCACTGTCGGGTTCGTCGAAGTCAGGAAAGCATTTTATTCTCAATTATATAACTTAACCATTAAAGAGTACAAAGTTATTTTACATAATTGTATAAATACTTGCCGATAAATCTAATCAAATCACTTATAATGCACATATTAATAAGGAATGATGATCAGGTTTTTAACACGTAAACAAAACAAAGGTAGTATTCACGGTCAAACTCAAACTCATCTCCCTAAAATGAACGACAATTCACAGTATGTTTGTCGTTGCCCGATCGTACCACATCATGAAGCGAACGACCATTTCATGAAATGGTAGAATTTAATGAAATATTACACTCTCTATTGTCTACATTATTATGTGCCTTGGTAAGATCAATGAATAGAAACCGTTTGTCGATATAAAGATCTAGAAGTACTGCGATTCCATGATATGGCCAAACATAAATCATATCGTAAAACAGTTATATAATCCACCGCTAGAGGCGCCCGCAGCGTTTTGTTTATTTGCGGTTCATCATGGCGGCAGTTGACAACGTCGATCCTCTTGCTTTAAACTGGAGTAATAATGTATTAATTGAAGAAGGAAATGCAGTGAAATGTCGTTACGACAACAAGCTTCGCGATTTCTATGAAAGTCACGCAAAAACAGAGCACAACGTCAAAAAACCATGGAGTTCAAAACGTATTTCACTGGTTAGTACCTAAATCTTAATAATATTTACATTGTCTTTTATAATGTGAACTATCTAATATATTTTATTTGTCTGTTGAGCCAATATTGTTTATATTTGGCGGATGCCAGAAACTTAACATAGGTACCTAACTTTTATTTTTAGGTAATACAACAAATAAAGCAAAGTAGGGTTACCACCCAACGAAAGTCGATGGACTATTACTGGCTTTCGAAATATGACATAATGGAGTCTGCCGATGAGGAGTTTTTGATATTTAAGAAGAAGTGCATTGACGATCCTACGATTCGAATAATTCCGATGGATAAATATTTTGAAATTCTAACGGAAGTTCATAAAGCTGTCGGACATGGTGGCCGGCTTAAAATGATTAACTATGTTAAAAATAGGCTTTACGTTCCAAAAAAGGCCATTGAGATATTTGTTGATATGTGCTCCGTATGTGAAATGAAACGTTCAGTGACAAAGAAAGGTATAGCAGCACAACCTGTAATTTCTAAAGATCATTTTAGAAAACTTTATTTTTTTATTATTTCGAATTAGTATACAATTTTTTTTATGTTAGCACCTAAGCAATATCTAATTTGTTGTGAAGTATTTCATTTTGTACTTATAAGAACAATAAATAAGTTCCTAATATATTTGTATTTTTATTACATGTTGTATGGTCACCCTACGTTAATGATACGGCCAAAGGTTGGTGAACAAATCGACAAATGTTGACGATAAATGATACGGCCAGTACTTGTTAGTCATATGTATTATGAAATGCCACTATTTTATGATAAGGTCGGCCAATATAATCAATTTTACGATTGGGCCACGACAGGTCTACTCCCAACTCACATCACAGTTCCGTCAACACTGCTCCCATTCATCTTTTTTTTCACAATCTATTAAAAAAAAAAAAATCGCTTCTAAAGTTATGTGTTTTAAATTTATAAGTTAACCTTTTAATCTTAATAAAATGAATTTGTATATTTTTTCAAAATATTTTGGAAATTGCCGGAGGATTGGCCACACTGCATATAGGCTGCCCGCTACAGGTATTTCCTCAACTACCTGTCAATTGCAATGATCAATAAATCATTTTAATTGTTTTTTTGTTGTCTTATAATCAGCTTTCTTTTATAAACAGTTTATTTAAATGTTTGAAAATTCTAGTGAATTCCGCTAAAAAGTTTAATATCATTCGAAAGTTCAGGGTTCGGATTTAAAGAGACGATATTCAATTACAAAAACGCCCTGACCACACATTACCTTACATATTATTTAGTTGATATATATTAAAAACTAGCAAATCTTAAATCTCTAATTGTTTACATTATATTAAAAAATGTTCGCCAATAAGTTTAAAACAATTATAATTATTCATTTCTATTTTATAGAACAACAGTATGTTGGTTTTCCATTTATATTCTAGATTTGGACAATCAATAGGAGTTAATAATTCCGACAATATCTCTGTCCTCAATAAAAACTCACTAGGTATTCATAGAATTAGTAAACAGCCCTTCTGAGCACCTAACTCAATTTTTTCGGGACCGTAATAATTAAAGAACAAATTTCTTTCTTCTGAACGACTATATTTTTAAGTATTTTCCTTATGAATAAATCTCGAAGATAGGTCTCCACAAAAGATGTAATTTGTTTAAAATTACTCTAGTTTTGTTATTTGTGCTGGTTCATATCCTTTTTAAAGACTTAACTTATGGATTTAATCGAATCTAATTTAAAATATTCCAGTAATTTCGATCTACTTAAATTAACCTACATCATGAATAATTATTTCTATTAATAAATTTAAAATATAACACCCTTCCTATCCGCCCCCAATGGCTATGTCCCTGGTGACAAGTCGCTTATTTGACTGTTTTGGTTTTCTTTTTATGCTTATGCGCCTATTACGATCATCTACATTTTGAAAACTCATGGCAATCTGAAATTATTAATGTAGAAGAGGTTTGGTTCAGGGTGTGGTCAATGAAAAACACAAATAAGAAAAAACATTCCCCCCTCACAACCAAGCTTCTTCTACATATATTTTGACGGTCAATTGTACTTTCACCATTATAAAGTCATTAAGAAGGCTGGTGCTTACAGAATATGCAGCAGCAACCACTGGGTTAAATTTACCCTAAAAAAACTGTAGCTCCACCCACTTAGCATTGAGATCATAGTAGAATGTTTTTTTTTTTAATATCAAAATTACTAATTAATTTGTATATGAAATTTAAACATATATGTTAGGATATAAATTGAAGATTCAACACACGAAGCCTAGAATATCTAAAATACTGGTTAAAAAACTAATCAATCTACTTTTTACCAATTCAGATATCATCAGGACAACAAAATCAAATATATTCAAATAAATTACAGCACATCTCACATCAACAGTCTATAAAATAGCATCAACGAGAGACAGCACCTCACTCCAAGACACCCAATCACATACTGAATGCAAAAACGTCCTGATGATACTTGAATTGGTGAAATTTTGACTGGTTAGTTTTTACCAATATTTTAGAGACTTGAGGCTTCCAGCTATATTTTAGCCCACTTTTTTGTGCCCTTGTTCTTTTATATAAACATATAAGTTTTTTTAATTCAGTATTTTAATATATAATTTTTTTGTTTAGTGCCTCAGGGAAGCCCCAGCTCAACGAGTCCTGTCCCGATCGCGCCAAAGAAGTCTGTCCCACCTCCACCTCCCCAGCCTTCTCAACCTCCTGAAGTCTGTCTCAAATGGAATTCTTATCATTCTAATATGCAAGCTACATTTCCCAGCCTCCTCAACAATGAACAGTTCGTCGACGTTACATTGGCCTGTGAAGGAAGATCTATCAAGTGTCACAAGGTGAGTGAAATAATTCTTTATAAAAGAACATGTAAATAATTTCTGCATCATTATCAGACTAATGATATTATATATATGCATTGTTAAATTATTCCAAAGATTTGATAATTCTTTTTTATTATTAACTGATTGTGACCAATAAAATTATTGAGTAATAACTAGTTTTGTTGGTTATGAATTGGCAGACAGAAAATACAATAAGACTAAAAATAATTTATTTATAATAAATAAATATATATATTTAAAATTATAAAAATTGCATAATCATAAGATTCCAGAAACTTATATACAGAAAAAAGAATTTAAATTATAAATTTTTATATTTTTGCAAAGAAAGATGGATCGGTTTAATAATGTGGAATATTCGAAAGATAATAAAAAAACAATTTTATTCATACCTTGACTCTAAAAGCAAAATATTAAATTTAAATTTTATATACAAAATAAAAAATGTTATTTTAGTACTTCATTAGAAATCTTCTTAACTCCTCCTGCTTGATGTTCCTCATCTTTTTTCATTATTTCAACTAACGGTGTTTCCCAGCTGGAAGATGTTGCAATTTAAATTGATTTTAACTCGCTGACCTGTATTTAATTTTACTTTTAAGATTCATACACTAACTCAAATTCACTTTAAAATGGACTTGGCTCACTTTAAGACATTTAGGCAGTTCACGATCAAAGATAGGCCTTCATTCTAGATTGTTTATGATCAAAAGAAGCTCCTTACTCTCTCTCTTGAAGCTCTCCTAAGAGATACAGTTCTGCTCAACAATGACTTGCTAATTAAGAAGACAACATCAAATAGCCTGCCGATATTTTTTGTTTTCTTCTTTTTGTTTCATTTCTTTTAAATGTCCATATTTATATTTTAGTTTTAACAAAACATACTTTTATGTTTGTAGAATAAGTTTATTCTAAATATATTTTTTAATATTGTAAAAATTATAATTTTTTATCACTTAAACACCACTGCTCATTTGATTTTAACACTTTAATAATTTTAATGTAAGCAGTTTCCTCTTTAAAATAAACTTGTTTAAAATCCATTACTTTTGTAATAAATTGTAATATTTAATGACACTTTATTAAAATTTTGACTCTAATTAATTTTATCTTTACAATAAATATAGTTCTACATGAAACGTAAAGATAAAGTAAAATTACTTGATTCTATGTTTACAAAATCATAACCAAAAAGCCTATAAGCTCTCTTGTGTATTGTAGCTAGTCGCCCTGACTGTCTCTATGTTCATCTGATGGCAGGCTTAAGTAGCTTTTAGCTGTTCAAAGATAGACCCCAGTTGATATGAGGCCTATTTTCGATAAATAAATTAAAATAAAATCATATTTTAGTACGTCCATCATTTTGTTTCCAGATTGTGCATAACATGTTGCTAAAAACTTTTTTATGGCTCTAAATAACAGCAATATGATATGTGGTCTAAATTGGCTTTAATAACGTTTTTCTATGAAAAGGAGACAAAACATCTAGGATTTTGATCCAATTTATATGTGTTATTTTTTTAGATTACATGGTTATAATTTTTCGTAATTATTTTAGACATACATTTTTTTTCTTATAGGTGATGCTATCAGCCTGCTCATCTTACTTTGAAGAACTATTGAGTCAAAATCCTTGTCAACATCCAATAGTCTTCATGAGAGATTTAAAGTTTTGGGAAGTTCAAGCATTGGTTGAGTTCATGTACAGTGGAGAAGTTAATGTGGCTCAAGAAAAACTTCCATCTCTTCTTGCTGCTGCAGAAGCATTACAAATTAAAGGTATAATATATTTAGATGGATTTTTAAACAAACTATTTAAAATCCGAATAGCTCTATTAAAACAGTATAAGAATATTGCCTGCACAAAAATAAATATATAAAGATAAAAAAAATATTTAAAGATATATTATATATTTTTAATGAATTTGTTAATTTCTAAGTCATAATTCATTTTTTCGATTATTGACAGGATTAACTGGGCCTTCGACAACCAGTTCAAGCCATGATGATGATCCTCTTGGTAGCGGTGAGACTGATGATGGGCATCCGCAGCCTCAGAAAAGAATCAGAAAACGAAAATCTGCTCATCCTGTCGCCTACCCAATCAGAATTCAGGTAAATCATATTTTTTAACAGTAATAGAATTGTGAATGCTCAATGATTTTCAACTATAATTAATAATAATAATGGCAATGTATTGTGATGCCAATGCCATTCAAGAATCTTGCGTATTTACCTCTGTACGATGAATCCCATAAAAATCCAAATTGATAGGATCAGGCTTAATGTTATGCCATGGTATTAATATTGTGTATCCCCTCATAAGTAAAAAAAATCAATTAGATCAGTTAGAAACTAGAGCTCGAGCACTTGAATATAAAGAACTTAACCGACCCTAAAAGCTTTGGACCAGAATCTATATGGATGGTTCTGCTGAAAAACGATCATAAACTTGAGAAGGGGATTGCTTCGGAGTTCAGCTCAACAAACTACAGAGCCAAGCAAGATTCATTACTGGAGGCAATGAGAATTCTATAGATCTCAAGAGGACTCATGAATCAAAAATTGTTTTTCTGAGCGATGCAGCCACAGTTTTTTGAAGCTAAAGACCAAGTGGAAAGCGGGGCTGACATTGCTTACCTCTGAGTTGGAACGCCCTGCAACTATATATGAATAAGTAACCCAGCTGTGGATTTCTGGGCACTGTATAGAAGGAGATGAACTGACTGATAAACTTGACAAGAAAGATTCCATACTACCTCGAATCACCTCCATACCTCGACTGCAGGAGGTTAAAGCTATAAATAATGCTTCAATTCAGCAGGAGGCCCTCCTGGGGCACACCCAGCCTCTATGAAGTGGGTACCCTTAAATGGGGAAAAAACCTGGCGGTTGAGCGTGATCTCGGCCAAATCACCTCCTTGCATAACCGTTGGCTTTGAAACAGTATCGTCCTCACCAAGTATTGAACTCCAGACCCTTCATGGGTTTTAGTGGTACAGGTTTTTTTTTTCAATTCAGCAGAAGTGGGGAGCAATCAACATCCAGGTTTTAAATACTACTTGTTTTCCAGAAAAGAATAGGTTTTAATTTTTCGCCTCAGAACTGGTCGTAATCGCCTTTACTCTCATCTCCACAAAAAATTGGCCCAACCCCTTTGTGACTGAGAGTCGTTACTATTTGGTTCTTATGTCATTAATATTCGATTTTTAGACCATTTTCAATTTTTTTTGCGATATATCGTGTGCGGGAATCAATATAGGTGGTGTTTACATCCCAAAATAAATTGAAACCTAAATTTTGAATTTCTGGTGCTTAAGAGTTTTTTTTTAAAAAAACGTCGATATGTTGTCTACTAATTGCTTCATAAATATAATTTTAGTAGGATAAATTTGTAATTAATGGTATTATGTTATCCTTACAGCTTCATTTTAACTTGTTTTGTTTTTGCATTAGTAAAATATTCATAGCTAATTACACACATTTTATAAATGTGGTTGTTTTGATATCTTCAAACTTATTTCTATATTCTTTTCAACATATAATCAAATTGAAAGATTTTCTAACTCCCTAAAATTTCTAAAAATTTATTAACTTTAATTTTATTTATATTTTTTCTTTTAGAATACACCATCACCTTCTCCTTCCGGAAACCAAATGCAGTCTCAGCCAACTCCACAACCTCAGCAGCAACAGCAAACGCAACAACAGCAACAAACTCCCCTTCAAGTGCAAAAGATTAAGGTTCCAATCATGTCTTCTATTCCGGGTACGAGCCACCACCGTGAAGAACCATCCTACCATCCTCCTGTTAGGATAAAACGGGAACATAGTTCGACACCACCTCTTGTGAGTTTAAGAAAATGATTTTTCCAAACAAAATATTTTGTTGTTATTTTAGTCACTGTAAATAGAATTGCATTGTTGGTTGTGAAAACTTTTTATCAAATATATAAATTTATCAATCTCAGGACAATCTATAATTCTGGTTGGCCTGCATTAGTTTCAATGTGACTTTTATGTCATTTGTAATAGATTTTTAGAAGTTAATTTATACTCTTATAATTTTTGTTTATTTATTTAAGACTGTTATTTATAATTTATTCAACTCTCTGTTAGTAAGGTGAAGAATGAATTATTCAATTAAATGTTTTAGGCTACTAATTGAGATTAGAGTCTAAATAAAACCATTAAATGGATGGCACACATATAGCTCCACTAAATTAAATGTACCCGAAGATGGCTTTTCTGGCCGGAACGTAAAATAATAAAAAGAAACGTGGTGATGTAAACAGCCTAATACATTTAATTATATAATTTATTCAATTTTGATTGATTCATTAATAAAAATGCTCATGATTTAATTCTATGACTAGTCTGTTCATTTGATGGAAAATAATGATGATTGTCAGATATGATAATTTTAACTTAAATCAGTACTTTATTTACATTTTTATTTATTTATTCTCAAATGCAGAGAATGATTTTAAATTTTATTTTTCTTCTATTTTAGGCCTTGCTGAAAGATGAACCTTTGGATCTTGGTATTGATTCTAGTGTAAGTATTTTAAGAAGTTTGTGTACTAAAAATATAACATAAAAATAAAAAACAGAAACTATCCTCTCGGAGAGTGAGATTAAACAGGGATTCCGGGAGGCAGAATGGACCGGGACAAGTATGGATGTGGATTTTGTTTTTGTAGATCTATAGATATTGCGATGTAAGTCATCACTAGACCAATTGGAACCACTTGCCTTAGTTTTTATTTATTGTTTCGTATTTACCCAATTTTGATTCCTTCAATCGATGAAACCTTCACAATAGAGGGATTAATATAATAAGGAAAAGGCTCTTCAATCTGTTAACAGTAATTTTAATTCACGAAATTCTATCCACATTAAATTTGATAATGACTTTATCTAACTTCAAGTAGATTATGGAATTGGTTTGATTTGTTGTATTTAAGTTTCTATTTAAAACAGTTTTAAATGCCTTTGAAGTTGATTATTTATTATAATTGTAATATGATATTGTGTAGGAACGGAATAAGGAGGATAACAATGGACAGATGTACAATTCGACTCTTCAGGATGCTATCAACCGCCTACATGGCAAGCAGCTGTCCATGAATCAAGGTATAGATTATTTCTGGATTCTTTCTAATCATTATGATAACAACTTAGGCTGTTGAATTTTTTTTTTAAAAGTGTCAATTTAATTTTAGATATGTTTATGTTATTTTATGTGACTCTTACACATGAAATGTCAGTTAATAAGAGGTTTATCTTTAGAAAATATTAACGAACTCAATAGGAATTGAGGCTGTAGCTACAGGAATGGCACATGCTCCAAAAGGGAGTATCATATACCATCTGTTTCCAGATGCTCCCACTGATTTTCTCACTAATGGTTTTTGATTACTTTGCCTGTTTTCAACTTCATCATAAGACATATTTTCTGAAAAGCCAAATGTTTAATACAAGTGATGGAATAAAAAAATAGTTTCCAGGGTTTATTCCTGTTTTGACTCCAGATGTTTATAAAGAGGGAATTAAAAAACTTTTTCATTGGCAGAATTTTATAAAAATTAAGGAGGATATTTAGATAGTTTATTAAACTTAGATTTCATTCATTCGTGTTTCTAAAAATTTTGCATTTACAACAAGAAAAATCTCTTTTAATTTTACCATTATTTCAATTGAGTAGTTTTTGTTCATTCAGGCCCTGGACTCGTTAAAATGGAAAGCAATGGCGGTTTGAGTGAAGATGACGGAAGTGGCAGTGAACGTTCACCGATTCAAACAGACCCAGGGGAAGGAGGAGACGCATGAATTGTCTGCCGCAGCCGCACTCTTCTATGCAAAAGATCTGAGCCATACTTCTCTCTGAGTATAAACTGTAAAACAAAACCTAAGTGCCGTTGCCCTTAAAGCAACCTAAATATTATTCAAGTTGAATCTGATTTTTGACTTCTTATGTTTTGATCTCTTTGTATATTATTGTTATTGGGTTTAATTTAAATCTCCGCTCAAATATTAAGGATTGTATATAGACTGTTAATTTAATTATTCTACTATTTTGCTACTTATATCGTAATATTATTATTTTATAATGACATATATTATAACCTATGTTTAGTTATTTATTTACATTGAATACATATGTTCTTCTGAGACTATTGGCGTATCACTACTTAATATTAACGTCAGTGCTACTTTAGTTTTTAAGTTGTATATAATTATAACCGAAATGCACTTTTGTTCTTAAAGAGCAGTTTGTGATACTCAAAATAGTATTACTGTCATTTATTGTTTTATTTTAATTTAATTTTTTTTTCCCATTTTTTAGCTTATAAAATAAAAGTATTTGAAAAGACCAAAGGTGACTTTTATACATTAATTTTAAAAAATTTCTAATACATTTTTAGTATTAGTTTTGGATATAAGTATGTGACGAATGCAGAGACTTTTACCCTTTATTGTTAAGATATAATAGCTATAGGAGTTTTTTTATTAAACACTGTATTGTAATCTGAAATAAGAAAATACAAAATATGGTTTTTAAATTAGATTATTTTGCTTTAAGTATGTATTATAGCTTATAATACTTATTTTATTTTCAAAACATTTATCTAAGCTACATGCTTGTGATAAGCTGAAAAAAAAATATAATAAAATAGGATTCCATTTTTTAATTATAATTGTATTGGAATCTGTGGCCTTATATATTTGATAGGAATTGTGTGCATAAACCAAAACTATTTTCTTTCCAAAGTAGTTTTGTTATTTGTTAATTTAACAGTTATAATTTTTGTATATTTTGAAAAAATAAATCTATATATATCTATATGGTAACAGTAAAGATTTATGTAAAACTGATTTCTTCATACATTGAAAAAAAATATATAAGTAAAAATTGTCATGTTTCATTTTTTTTTTTTCCTTAATAATTTAGAACGTAAGTTATGTTATAATAGTGGGCATGAAATTAGGTGGGTCCGGGGAATCACAGCATTGTCTACTCTCGCTGCGTAACCCAATTCATCATTTACTGAACGATTGAGCATAACTGGAATACTAGGCAACAAGAGACTTCTGGCGTTGCTACCTATGGGCAATTTTAAGGTTGAATCTGGGATCTAATTAATAATAAAGTACAAGTTGGTCAATGACTTACACTGTGAAATTTTTAAACACAATAACATTTAAAATAATAATACTAAAAAACTGTTAATTAAAAATAAAAACAATAAAATTGTTATCTAATGACAGTAAGTAACCTGTAACCTCTAAAAACGAACATTTTCACTTTGTACTTGTACCTTATTATGCCCTGGTTGTTGACATGTTAATGTGGATGTAGTATCTATATGGATAGTTAATGGGCTTTAATGAGAAGACGAGTCAAGTTTCATCTAATTCTCTATGGAAGTATGTATATGTATACTCTATGGAAGAAATGGTTTTTCGGCTGTTGCGCTGCCTCTATAACACATAGGGTGCTCGATTTGATACTCGGGCACAACGTTGACTAAGTCGAGCAATATAGCAAAAATGCCATCCGTCTAATTTCGTGTCCTCCACTATCGTTTACTAATTGTGATATTACTAATAATTTTTTATTAATAATAATATTAGCCAGGAGACATCCTTTTCTGCTCTGTTTACTTATCAATTCCTAATGTGATAGTAATAAAAAATCGTATCACAAAAGAAACGCAGTAAGCACTCTCATTTTTCATGTTAACCACATAAATTTTTTTTTAGTAAACATTGGACTATAGTTGTGTTATTAAGATAACTCTGTTCCATTGTTTATTTCCTTCAATAAATATATGGAGGACCACATTTGTAGAAACTTTTGCTACGGTATTACACTGCATTCAATAATCATTGAAGTAAACCAATATAATGAAGTAAATTAAATAGTATTGTTGTTTTGTTTTAAGAGCAAAAAACTACTGGTGGTTGTTATCATTGCCTATATAACTATACAAAAAAGATTCAATTTATTAATTTAATTAATATCGATTATTAACTTTATAAGAACAATTATTGAATAAACATAAAATTAATGAAATGAAGGACTTGAAATATTAAATTGAAACTTATTCAATATAATAATACTGCAACAAATGTAGAATACTAGAAAAAAAAAAAATTCAAATCTGGTTAAGAAAATCCAATTTTTTTTTTGTAAATATAATGGTACTGTTGAAACATTGATCATTGATCAAGAGCTGGCGAGGTGCACCACATTTTTATGTAAAGAAGAAACAAAGGTAAGAAATAATAAAAGAAATGATTGTGCTTAGGACCACACCCTGGAAGTGTAAACTTCTTTTTACAATGTGAATTAGTAATATCACTCATCTTATCAGAAGAAATCAAAACTAGAAAGAGAAGTGGATTCTCCAGGCCTAAGGCCAATAGGGATAAAACCAGTGTGTTTCTGGGACAATAGATAGCAGCCTGGTCCCCACTCCTGTTATTATTATTGCATTGTCATCCATTCCTAAGATATGTTCCAAATTTTAAGCCTATAACTCATCGGGAAGATAATAAACAGTTGAGAAATTGTAGGCTGGATTTAGATAGGGTACGGTATGGTGTTGACGCTGACAGTATGTTACGTGACGCGAGTTTGCTTTTTTTATCCCATTCCAAAAGTGCCCAACGAACCAAAAGAAGTTTACACTTTAAAAATGTATGTGTATAAAACAAGCAGTGTAATTATTTATTATATTGGGCAAAAACGTGCTCAGATGCTGTTATCATATTAGATCTCCATCCATACAAATGCTTCCATAGATGTTTAGGAGAGAACATTGTTCATAGGCCTTTCTGTAAATAAGCCAGAGCATGAAATGATTTTATTTTTTTTTTTTTACCGCAAAGTTTCTGCTAATAGTCAAACTATTTCCTAGCCACAATTTTTTTCTATAAAATCAAAATATTTTTTACAAATTAAAAAAAAAAGTTTCAAATTGAAAATCAACACCATTCATACATTTGTAGGTATGAATAATATTATTCGAACGTTTAGAAATGGGAAATTTAAGTGTGGATGATCAAATTTAAGCTTGGGTGGTAAACCATCCATCATACAAAATGAGATGTTTTTTCAATTAATTCATCTGTTTTATCAATTAACACCTGAGTTTACCTTTAAATTTCCTTTGAAAATATTAAAAAATTATATTACTTCTCAGTAATAAGGGGAAAATTCATTAAAATAAAAATATTAGCCTTATTTATTATATTTTTAAACCATTTCCACACCACAAAATACATTTACACATTGTGAATATTATTATCCTTTTTCAATGAAACAAGACTTTTTCATTTATCGATCGGTTGCAATTGTCGAACTTATCCTGTGGTAGTAGACTGATCTGAAAAACAACAAAACAAATACATGCATTAATATCTAATAATAATTAGTTTTATTCATTAAAAAATAGCTATTTTTAACTTTACATATTTATTTTATTATAGGGATTTTATAATTATGTGTATAGCTGATCCGTTAGAAAATTTCTCACAAACCATATATTTGGTTCTGATTTTAATACATTAGGGTTTCAGTACAATTTTAATTATCTACATTCAGTAATATTTGTATACACAAAGATATAATACACCTATTTAGTTACGTTTTTAGTAGATAAACAAAATCTGCATTTTACCATAGAGCAAATCTTGCTTGTTTTATTATAATGCTAATTAAAATATCAGTTTTCCCAGCACAGTATTATAAGAAATTTACAATAGCTTTTAAACATTGTCATTAAATTTCACATGAAGGCCTTATTACTTTGCTTAATTCTCAGGAAGGATTAGTTCTAACCTATGGGTTATCAGTAAATATAATTAAAATATCAAGTGAATATTAAAAATGACAAACTATCATAAAAGAGATTTTTTTTTTATAAAGAAAAAATAATCAAGCAATGTATTTAATTGAAGCACATTAACAACAGATTTCGGCCAGAAATATCAGTAATTTAATATCCAATTTGAATTTTAACTTGTTTTTAAAGCCTTCCAACTTCCATTAATACTACAATACAATACATTATTAATTAAAGACATGAATAATACCCAAAAGAAAATGATGTAATGACAAACAAAGTGAATGATCTGAATTATCACATTTTATTTACAAAATAATTTCACACTTATTAAAAAGTTTGAGTAGACAACTTGCTTCCACAGGTATGAAGTTGTCATGACAATGACATGTTGGCATAGGGTCCATATTATTTTTCTGTTTACAGTTTTAAATTTTATTACAGGGACTTGTTAGTTAGAATTAATTTGTATTTTTTTTTAAAAATGAAGAGAAATAGATTTTGAAAATTAAATAAAATGGCAGATTATAATTTGATACAAGTTCATAACGTTCTTAAATAACTGTTGTTGAACAGTAAATAACATAATATTGAACAGCAGCCACTTCATTTCTAGCATTGCTAATTCAGTAGTCAAAGTAAGGTGTTAATTTTTACTTTGATATTCAGTTTGGTAAAATCAAAAACATTTCTAGATCGTGGAATCAAATGTTAGAAAAGGTTCAAATTAATATTTTTGAAGGAAAATTAAATTCATTATATTCATTTTATTAGTGGATGCCTGTTATTAATTTCCAAGAACAATAGGCGAAATAGCCTTTGGAATTTTAAATTAATTTCTATTCAGCAACCAATATTTTTTTGTCTTTTGTGAAGTAGCGGCATTGAACCAAAATTTATTAGTAAACGAAACTAGGACTTCTTTTATTTGTTACAAAAACAAAATCGGAAAAATCAACATTAAAAAAGGAAATGGTTTTCTTTGATATTAAAAAATAAATACAACAGGGGAGGGGAGGAAATTAAATTTCTTAATTCATTATATTTTTTGTTATGAATTTTTCTGATTTTTTTTCCTGAAAAGAGAGGTATTTTTATTTATTTATTTAAATTAAGAAGAAACATTTTTGTTTGCTATTGTGAATTTTTCTTTGAGAATAAAATGGACTGAAACAAATTATTTATCTAACATAAATTTAAAAAACCTATAATCAATTTGTATATAATATTTGCTATTTTTGTTTAAAATGTATATAATAAAATAAATAAATAAGACCATTTCATATTTTAATTTATATTTTTCTAATTTGCTTCGGTGAAATAAATTAATTAAAAATGACTGATTAAGCAAAAAATATTAAATATTTTTCATTGTCTCTGAGCTGTACAGTCAATTAGCTATCTTAGTTTCACCATTTAAATGTGAGACAACCCTTACAGGATATTAAAATCTTTTAAGAAAACTTAAATGAAGTTTGGTCACCAAATCTGTGTGTGAGTACTTTATGTTACTTAGCAGTTTAGTTGTTTGGTATGGGTTATTGATTCCTTAGCTTCAAACTAGACAGCTGGCCTGTTTTGAACTGATTTCAAACTCCATCCACTATTTAGAACTTGTGAATAAAGAGTTCGATAGCTTGCTCAAAGTTTTCCATTATAGATCTAATATCCAGACTTGATGTGATTTATTTCCATTAAATAATATTAGAAATAATAAATTATTACTAGTAAAGAACAATTATTACCTTGAGATGAGGATCCCCCCTGTGCGCAGTGTGGAGGTAGTGGTGGTGCACCTGGAGGTGCGGTGCCTGTACCATCAGAGCCTGGTGGACATCCGCTAGGTGGCGTGCCACTGGGTGGAGAGCCACTTGGTGGACCATTCTGGCCCTCTGACATAGCCTGAGTGCATTAAACAAATGCTAAATTGCCAATAGTCTTGATGTAGTATTATTTCTTTCTTCTTATGATTCCCAAATAAATAAGAGATGGACAAAAACTGTTAATTTCAATGAGAAGTTAAAACTGTCCCTGTTTATTTTGAATAAAAGGCTTCCATTTGATGAAAAAATGATTAAATATATTGGTTATTTATTTTAGTCAGATATTTAAAAAAATATATTTTAGGTTCAAACCAATGTACATAATTAAATTTTTAATACAACTGAATTAAAAAAAAAAAAAAGAATCAAAATCCTGCACTAAAATTGACTGTAGTGAATCTATGTTATTCAGTGACAGTTGGCCTGTGTTTTAATTTGATTTAATGCCATACGTTTTTAATTATGTAGATGGGTAATCCTAAAAAAAGTCAATTATAGTGTAACTGAGTATTCCTTCAAATGGATGTGCCCTATTGACAAATTTTTAATTTTTTTTTTATTACGTTCGCCTCATCCCTATTGTACCCATTAAAATAAGAAATACCATTTCCTTCAATGAATTTTTTTTTGTGGTATTAAAACCCTTATCATCATTACCACAACTGCAAGGAAATCAGATTCTGATAAAAACCTCTCTTCTGAGAATTCGGAATATGTTCTTTTTATAGAAAAATCTTATAAAAATAAAAGATCATAAAAGGTATGCTCTCTTGAGAAATAAATTGATAATTATTTTAAATTCAACTATGTAGTAATATCAATAGGTCATTTGAAAGTTTGTTACTCGAATTTTTTTTTACTGCCGCCCATCAATTAATATTTTCTATATGTGAATCTCCAAAAGGAAATTTCATGCAACCTAAAAGATAGAGTTGCGCGAGCATCTATATCTAAACGGCAGTGCCAGGTCAGCCTTCCATTTCTCCTCCTAAAACACTCCAAATTTTCCCCCAAAATTCACCAATTTTGACTTTAAACTTACCTGAATTTTCCACTAAATCCACTAACTTTAACCCTAAATGCTTAATTCTTATGTTTCTATTAGTGTAATCAAAATTACCCTCATAGTATAAGAGAAGAATAAATTATTAGAAAAGTACTTAAGGTTTATTTTATTTTATTAAAATATTTATATTATTTTAAATAAATATATTTAATATTACATAAATCAGTGGTAGTAGTTGAAAGATCAAAGGTCAAATTACTGATTACAAGCAAACTAAGAACAATACAAAACAAGATACATCAGAGTTGAACGTTTAATTATAGCCAAAAAAAATAAAAGGATCCAAAATTTTTAGTTCAAAATTGTCACGATTTAGGTTTCATCATATGATTTATGGAATATGTATAGTATGGAATCAGTAGAGTAAACATATATTCAATAAGAAGTAGTTTAATATTAAACTAGTTTAAAGACTAATTGTAAGTCAAAGTAATGATTACGAACAAACTAAAAACAAGACTAAAATTGATTAAAATTATTCTGATACAGGTTTAGTATTACATTAATAAAATATATTTGATATTAGGAAGTATAATGTGAGCTAGAAATTCAAATAATAGTTGAATTAAATTGAAGAAACAAATGAAAAGTTAAAGACCAGTAAAGACCAAGTTAGCAATGTAACAAAAATAAATAAATAAAATTATAAAAATAAAAGAAAAATATTTTTAAAAATCCGTTAATGCATGTATTTTTATTAACTTATAGGAAATAGAGAAGTTCACAAATGTGTTTAACTTCTTACAATAATCGTTAGTAAATTCCTAACATTCAAACCAATCTTTTCTAATCATTCTAATTTATAGTTTCAAATCAGCCAAAATGGTGGACATTTAGCAGATTTAGAAAAAAAAAAAAAAAAAAAAAAAAAAAACCTAAAAGGCCTTAAAAATTTGTTGTCTAAAAAAAAATCTAGAAATTTTCTAACCCTAAAAAAATACCCTAAAGGGTGAAAAATCCTAAATCTAGGAGGGAAAACCTTAATCTGGCAACACTGCAAAACGGAGAAAACCAGGGAGGTTATATGCAATTATCACCTCCTTGGGGAAAATCGTTGTTCGGCCGCCTACCAACAATTTCAGCTTTTGTTTGGAAGGCAATAGCGTAGCCAGGATTTCGTTTCGGGAGAGAAAGGAGGGTCCATCCAAGGATCTAATTTAAAGAAACCCACTCCAAACGGGAATTTTCTAGGCTCTCTCAATCTATAATAATTTCAATGCCAAGGTATATTGTTTAGGAAATAATACATGATTATTTTAATTTATAAATAGGTTTATTTTAAGTATTTTGTAATTTCGGGAAGGGGGTCTGGATCCCACGGAACGCCCCCTCCCGGCTCTGCCGCTGGTGGAAGTTTGCTTATTAAGGAGAGTATGTTTAAGACACTCATCACCGCACTGTAATCGTTCTTTTAAAATATTAATGTTTTTTGTTATTTCAATGTTCTGCCTCTTTTATTTTGTATGCTTTGGTTTTTGAATATCTGCTGAACTAACAAGGGTAAGCTCGAAAACTTCAGATTCTTATCGCTGCGCATCCGTCAATTCCCATTACTGCCACTCTAACAACTAAGCGTTCTTTTACCACCGCACTAGCAAATTGGTAAATTGGAATTTGGACTTTAAAAAAGTGGTTTGAGTTCTATTGTGTGTTGCATATTGTTCCATATGATTTCAGGAAGCCTTATAAAAAATTCGAGAATTTTCGAAGATGATTCAATTGCTCGAAATTCTGGGTATGTTTTACGTCCTAATGAAGTATGTTTAGCATTTGTCATAGTTTGTCCGTGTTTTCCTCACTTTCTCCAGTGAATATGCGTTGGATTTGTAATGTTTATGGTAAAAATGTAAAAATATAAAGATTTGCAAGTTATAGATTTTATTCAAAATTACCAGAACTATAGCGATGACACACAGGACCAATGCTGCCTTCATGTTGAGGAAGACTACTGACACATCAGACAGCCCGAAGGCATTATATACCATCCCAACACAAAAGGATGTTACTTCATAATTCACATCTACTTTGTTAAATGGCCTCAACACCGGAATTTGGCAATTAACTCGCTGCATAACAGATTTTTATTCCTATTCTTTTATAAGTAAACAATAATAACCTTGATTCAGTTAAGAGATGACTGATTGTTAAGATTATTTATTATTCATATTAAATATATACATATGTATATTAATTATAATATATTAATTATAAATATTGATATATTTAATCTATATAAACTATATTTAAAAAAAAAAACTACTGGAAGAGGTAAGTGACAAGAAGTCATGCTTTTTCTACCTCATATTAGAGAACAGTATTGCGTCGTAAAGTTGCTTAGGATCGGAAGTGAATCTTTTTCGAGAATAAGTTTCTCATAAATAAACAGCAATGTCTTTTCACTATTCGGGCGCAGAATATACAGATATGGTGGGCAATCAACACCCATACTACTTCATAGAAGACAAGGATTTGTTACCGAGTGATTTACAGAACAAAATGGGTTTCGTTAAGTGTTTCTTGGACATATATGAGGCAGACCATCACCTTCAGACCAAAATTTTGTGGACAAATGAAGCCACAGTCCCGTGTCGTAGCCAGGGCCGGATTAAGCCATGTAGGGGGTCCTAGACAAATGAATTTTTGAGATAAATGATTTCTACATGGTGAAAAAATAACATACATGTACAAAATGAATTAGTCCATCAAATTACAGCCAAATAAGCCATTGAATGACTTGAATGGTTTCCTAAGTGGAGAAAGGAACTGTAAATGTGAAAGTGAATCTTTTCGATTTTGGACTTGGTGAGTTTTGCGTGAACGTCCACGATATATTGTCTCAAAGTTTCGACGTAATTGAGCGGGGAGGAGAAACTTTGTAATACGTAAGCAATCAATACAATACAAGAAAATAAAATTCTGCCAGAAATTTAAAAAAGAATTATGTTAGAAAACGGTGCATATTTTGCAAACCTAAAGTTATTTCGTTCACAAATGTTCTCCAAGAGAACTAAAATGAAATTATACAGAACTCTTGTTAGGCCCATGATGACCTATGGAGCAGCGACTCGGTGCATCTCTCCTGCAGATAAACTAAAGATTTTTTAAAGGAAAATAGTGAGAAGAATATACGGTACAAATTTCGTTGATGGAATATGGAGAATCAAGAGCAATGACGAAATCCAGAGCATCCTAAAAAATGAAGACACAGTCAACTGTATAAAAACGAATAGATTAAGATGGGCTGGATACGTTATAAGTAGGAACAAGGATATAGTGCAAAGGAAAATTCTAGATGCTAAAAGAAGAAGAGGGAGACCCCGAAGCCGTTGGGAAGACGGGGTGAGAAAGGATGCCAGAGTGCTTGGAGTTAGAAACCGGAAAGAGGCTGCACAGGATAGAGGAGGATGGGCTAATCTTGTTCAGCAGACCCAGGACCACTTCCATCTTTAGCGCCGTTGTGTAAGTAAGTACATAAGGAATCAGAGATACCAATCTAAATTATGAAAGTGCGTGGAGTTGATTTGGAATGCGTTCAGGTATTATATTGAAACATTCAAGAGCGGTTCAAGACAAGTGAGGGCCCTAGTGTTATATCAATATATAACCTCTTTGCTGACATATGTTCATATCCGATTATTCAACCTATACTTTACATTACTAATTGTAGATGAACGTTAATAAAAGTGTTTCAATTGTACTTGTTGAATTATAAACGTAATAAATGGTGACGAGGATGGTGAAGAAAACCATGTTACGTTGTTGAGAACGTTTTCGGTAAGTAGATACGTTAATTTCTTTAATTCATAAAACGAGTCATGGCAGAGGACTTGGTGACGTTAGTTTATTGTCTTCAGCGTCTCCAGCCGTCAGCAGCACCAGTTCAGCAGCCAATACCTCCTGAGATCCATGGTCTAACATTACAATCCTTTGACGATAGCCAGGAACCGTTTAGCTCTGATGTTTTGCGTTTAGAAATTTGTTTAAATCTCAAAAATCTTATAGAGAAAGAACCAGGGACAGATGAGCGTAAAGTCCAGATACTATTAAACTGTCTTGTTCCGAAGAACTTCCTTACCCTGACTACACAACTTATCGACCTCCTGGTCGGCCACTTATGTCCGCCAAGTGAGATAGCAGAGCAACATAAATTTGTACTCAGAATCCAGCAAGAAGGTGAGTCAGTAGCTAATTATGTCGAAAGCCTTAGAAAAATTGCAACAAATAAACACCTTCGATCGCAGTTTGTTCGCGGGATCCAGGGCAATGATATCCGAGAGCGTATCCTCCAGAAAGGTTCTGCAACTACGTTCGATGAGGCCGTTCAACTTGCGCTTGCAATCGAGCCAGCGAAATTGGTCGTACAGGTGCAGTTGGTGGCACTGAACTGCATTTTTTATGAACTATCCCTCTCTCAATGATTGACATTTCCTTCTGGGACATCTTGTACAGTTATTTTATATCAAAACAAACAGTTCATAAGTAGGTAAGATTAGGTTGATAAGCATATAAGGTGCAACAAAGCACTGAATAGGCGTTTACATGTGGCAGTTAACTGTAGCTGTCCCTACCTTGACAGTTACTGGCAACTATCAGATTAAGCTTGATAGTGCGACGGTCTAGTAATACTCTCATGACAGCGACTGTCGCGGTTACTGACATCGTGTAAATGGATCTTTAGGTTTAACAGCATTAGCCAAGAGTTCTCTTAATTCGCTGTCTGGTGCATTGCGACATAATGTTGTATTTATTATAAAAGAATAAATAAAATAAATTATCTATTTGAGAAAATATTCATTAAATTTATTTTAAAATAGAACAAATTGGTTTCGTAGCTTCAATGTGATGACTATATCGTCGTCACGAGAAAATTTCCTATGTGATTTTTATATTTTGACTTTTTAGTCGTATTTACCTCGCAAATAATAGACTTTTGCCCTTTAAATCATACCGTTTTTTCGACCCTGGACTAAAAATGGCATAGGGTAGATATACATCTTGGGTAGAAGAACAAAATTGTTCGTATGTGTGTCTGCCAAAAACAATTAAATATGTTTTTTTTTTTTTGTTCCAGTTCAGAAAAACGCTTCAGATAATGGTGATAATTTGCAATTCCTCATTGTTTGGTTGCGATCGATGGGAAACGCTCACTGCGAATTTATAAATTGAGATATGGAACGGACGGTTGAATATCTGATGGAGGTGTGATAAATAACACTCTTTTCTACGAAAAACTTGTAAATAAGCAATTAAAGCAAAGGATCAATTCCTTGGCAAGAAGAAAGTGCACTGAACATTTAAAATTTACAGTTCCTGAAAAAAGCATATTGTAATAATTTTGTTTTATTTAGTTTAGTAAATTTTTTCACTATATTAGGTTCGTTATAATTAATGTAGGCCTACTTATTTCTGATATGTAATGTACTCGTATATAACAATTTGACAACACAATTAAACTACTTTTACTATAAATAAAAATTAATTTTCCTAATATCTTGTTGTGTTTCCCCATCACCATTGTATTCCTAGTAGGTCAAGCTGAGTCCGGGTAGTTCAAAAAATGCAGAAGGTCGAAGTACCACAAACTAGGTCTATAGAGTTATTTGTGCTGATTTATATTCACAATGAGAACAAAGATGAGACTTCTCACCAGTATGACATGCCCTTATATGTGTTTTTAAATGGCTTACTTGTGCTGATTTATATTCACAACGAGAACAAAGATGAGGCTTCTAACCAGTATGACATGCCCTTATATGTGTTTTTAAATCGCTTATTTGTGCTGATTTATATTCACAATGAGAACAAAGATGAGGCTTCTCACCAGTATGACGTGCCCTTATATGTGTTTTTAAATCGCTTATTTGTGCTGATTTATATTCACAATGAGAACAAAGATGAGGCTTCTCACCAGTATGACGTGCCCTTATATGTGTTTTTAAATCGCTTATTTGTGCTGATTTATATTCACAACGAGAACAAAGATGAGGCTTCTAACCAGTATGACATGCCCTTATATGTGTTTTTAAATCGCTTATTTGTGCTGATTTATATTCACAATGAGAACAAAGATGAGGCTTCTCACCAGTATGACGTGCCCTTATATGTGTTTTTAAATCGCTTATTTGTGCTGATTTATATTCACAATGAGAACAAAGATGAGACTTCTCACCAGTATGACATGCTCTTATATGTGTTTTTAAATGGCTTACTTGTGCTGATTTATATTCACAACGAGAACAAAGATGAGGCTTCTAACCAGTATGACATGCCCTTATATGTGTTTTTAAATCGCTTATTTGTGCTGATTTATATTCACAATGAGAACAAAGATGAGGCTTCTCACCAGTATGACGTGCCCTTATATGTGTTTTTAAATCGCTTATTTGTGCTGATTTATATTCACAATGAGAACAAAGATGAGGCTTCTCACCAGTATGACATGCCCTTATATGTGTTTTTAAATTGCTTATTTGTGCTGATTTATATTCACAATGAGAACAAAGATGAGGCTTCTCACCAGTATGACGTGCCCTTATATGTGTTTTTAAATCGCTTATTTGTGCTGATTTATATTCACAATGAGAACAAAGATGAGGCTTCTCACCAGTATGACATGCCCTTATATGTGTTTTTAAATTGCTTATTTGTGCTGATTTATATTCACAATGAGAACAAAGATGAAGCTTCTCACCAGTATGACATGCCCTTAAATGTGTTTTTAAATGGCTTACTTGTGTTGATTTATATTCACAATGAGAACAAAGATGGGGCTTCTAACCAGTATGACATGCCCTTATATGTTTTTAAATGGCCTACTTGTGCTGATTCAAACAACAGTTATATAATCTCAGGAAATAATAGAGTTAATTAAACAAATTTCTCCTAGTAAATTCAAAGGAGATGATATATTATTATAACATAAAAAAAATCAAAATAATGATATTCTAGGCATTCTTTGCATATAGCCCTAATTAATAAATAATCTACGACTATGTCTGCACTCATAAATAATATTAGCTAAACAAAAAAGTGCTGAAGAACAAAAACCATGACCAATCATTATAATTAAAGAACCTGCAAACCCATAATAACTAAATCTCATTATACCACAAATAACTAATGATATATGAGCAACAGAAGAATAGGCAATAACTGATTTAATATAAATTTGAAATAAACATAAAAAGCTAACAATTAAAGAACCCCATAATCTTAAACCCATTCAAACGAAATATATTTAACTGAATATAAACCTAAAAATATATAAACACGAATTAAACCATACCCTCCTAATTTTAACAAAATAGAGGCCAAAATTATAGAACCTGAAATAGGAGCCTGAACATGAGCCTTAGGTAATCAAAAATGAAAAAAAGGAATAGATATTTTAAACAAAAAAGTCAAAATTATAGATATATATATATATATATATATATATATATATATATATATATATATATATATATATATAATCTAATGAAATAAACCATAAATAAAGGAGTAGAGTAGCTCAGTGGTAAGGCACTGTGCTAGTATGCTCCCGGTACCGGGTTCGAGACCGGCTGTGGCAGATAATTATTTATTCTGTTATTAGCCGTGGGACTCTTTGGGATCAGGAGACCCTCCTGGGGCTCACCCAGCCTCTATAAACTGGGCACCCTTAATTGGGGGAAAAACCTGGCGGTTGAGTGTGCTCTCGACCAAATCACCTCCTTGCACAACCGTTGGTCTAGAAACAGTACGGTCCTTACCAAGTACTGACCCCAAGACCCTTCATGGGCTGTAGTGGTACAGGTTTTTGTTTAATGAAATAAACCAAAAATCTAAAGAGTAAACTATAAGATTAATATCAAAGATACCTAATAATAAAGGTAAAGATGCAAATACAGTATAAAAATCAAATAATAACCTGCAGAGATTCGTTCAAGCTGATATCCACATCCAAAGATCAAAAGAAGGATGGGAATCAATGATATCTCAAAAGATAAATAAAAAATAAATATATTGAATGAAGAAAAAGTTAATTATAATAACAGTATCATTAATAAAATAACCAGCCCGACTCAATTATCTTATCATTATCACGATCAATTTTATAACTCACTATTAATATTAAACAGATTATAAAGTAAGATAAACCAATTAATCTATAATAAAATTATATCTAATCCAAATAAAACTATAGATGGAGAAATATAATTATATGAATAATTAAAATAAATGAAAGTAAAACATATAAAAATAAAAATATGTATTAATAATCAATAACTGGTAATAACTGGGATTAAAAATATTAATATAAGCAAATATTTTATCATGATAAAAGAGATATTCTTGATATTTAATCATTCCCTTGATTACGAATTAAACTAACCAAAATAGCTAACTTTAGGCTTAGCTATTTTGGTTAGTTTCCCTTCACAAACTGTAAAAACTAAAAAAATTAAGGTAAAATAAATTTCATAACCAAAATTTGATATATAAAATATTATTATTGAAATTTCCGTAGAAACTAAATAGAAACTTTTAAAATTTATCTTCCTCGACAGATCAAAAGTATATAGTGCACATAATTGTCATCCTGTAATTGTTTAAAAAACTATTTTGTTGTAATTTTGTGAGAGAAGAAGTTAACTATATCAGGTCTTTTCACATGCTGCTGTGAATGTTTCAAGTAGTGTCAATGTGAACTGTTTAAACTTATTTTAAAGCAAGGATAATTATTAGAAGGTGGTAAGCAAAGGTTGTGTGATGCGCACACTACAACAATTTTTTCTTTCTGTTACACATGAGCAACAAAAAACTTGCCTAGCCTTTTAATTTTCATATTGATTCTTTGACATTTCCTAGTTTTAGATGATATTCATTATGTTTTTTATATTCTGTAATGCTTAGTAATTAATATTAGATGATGTTGTAGTTATGAACTTTAAGTAGTTTTCAATACAATGATTTGAATAATCCAGTATATCACTAACCTATAAATTTTAACTGTACTTTAGGTAAATAAGGCAATTAAAAAATATAATGCTTTAATCCTAATATCATTGTTTTATAGGTGCTAAAGTATCACACATAAATATTGATCAGCTGAAAGGAAAGATGAATTTTAACGTACCTGTAATGTATCTTCATACCGATGAGAAGCTTCATCAACATTCTCATTGTGAAAATAAGGCACAAAAAAAAATTGATTTGCATACTTATGAGAGGCTTTATCAATGTCATCATTTTGAATATAAAACAGCAGCATTTGGTAGTTTAAAATCACATATATGGACCCATCATACTGGTGAGAAGCCTCATCATTGTCCTCATTGTAAATATAAATCAGCACAAATAAGCCATTTAAAATAAGATAAGTCAGATATAATATCCAAAATGTGTGTATATATACACAATTTTATACTTTTTGGGTTCTTAGTACATAATTTTTCCCAATTTGAATTTTTTACTACTTGATTTTCGTCTTTTTACTGCACAAAAAAATCATAAAAAAACACCTAAAAAAGAAATTATTTAAACTACAAATAAAAAAATATTTAAATCTACATTTTTGATGTTCCTGGTTTAAAGTAATCTTTGATTTTTTTTTTTCTCAAGGCAATAATGTATTTTTAAAAACAGCATTTTTTGATTTATTTATTAGTTCAAAAGTTTAGTCTTACATTTGAAAAGAGTATGAAAAATATGAGTGAATCGTCTGTAACGTGTTCAAAACATCTGTTATTTTGACTGATTCTGTTACATTCTCTTCTTCTTCTTCATTTCATGTTTTAGACGCAGCAAAATCTTTTTGATTTAAATTAGAATTGTAAAATTCTTTAATTAAATCCTTTTTTTGTTTAATAGAAAAACAACGTGAAATCAAAGCAACCAAGACAAAAATCGGATCCATATTCGCATAACTAAAAACCTTTCCAAACGTCAGTAGAATCAATTAGACTGTTGTTTCATAAGACTTTACTGTTTCCTTCCAGTACCATATTCAAAACTTCAGGTCAGCCTGTCACATATTTGCAAGACAAAACATTATAAATGCAAAAAAAAATTAAAGAAAAAATGCATTCAGAGCGTTATAAACGGGAAATCAGATCGTTATAACAAATAAAGTTCCATAGGAAAATCACCAACTGGGATCGGGACTAAGAAAAAAAGAGTGTCAAAGCCGGGAAATCGTTATAACAAAGCATTACAGTATACTTCTACCACAGTGAGAAAGAACTAATAATATTGTCTTTGCTGAAGTGCTATAAGTTTTCTTTAAAACATTCCATGTTCATAAAAACTATTTTAGTATAAAGCTTTCAAACTGAAGACTCAAACTGTTTTCTGTCGTGTCAGATTTTTTTGGCGATTGGTCCTTTTGTTTTTAATACATTTTGTCCCATGAATTTGTACAGATTTTCATCTGTGCATGTAAAAATACAGAAAGTAAATTAATGTACTGTCAGAAGTTTTGAGTTTCATTCGTGTGTGGAAGGCACCCGACTACAACCCCAAGTTTCAATATCCATAGAAGTCAACTTCACTAAGAACTCACCAGTAAGTTGATATACAAATACATTCCATCCCTCAGGGCAGAAAGAGTTATTTTATTCCTGTAGTCTGTTTTTAAAAAAATTAAATTATTTGTTAATAAGTGAATTATAAAACTAAGAAAGATATCAAGGTTAAAGTGGGAGAAGGTCAAGCAGATATAAAAAAATGTATAATGGCAATCTTATGCTCCAACCCTCAAAGATATAGTAAGATGAACAATTCTCACCGTCAGGAACAAGTAGTTCTTCTTGTTGTTTCACATGAACAAGGCCACCTGCCGACAAGTAAATAAAACCTTTAACGAGACAATAAAATTAAATAATACATTACACATATGAAATTTTTTATAATTTCTAAAATAAATAATAATAAAAAACATTAAAAAAACTACTCCTTTTATTAATATTATAACATTAAGCATAGTACTTGTATATTTGTAATGCAATAGGGTTTAGCTAAAATTATATAAACAAAAAAAAAATCATGAAATCATTTTGATGTTGAACTTCAGTCTTTTTAAGTCAAATGGAATTGAAGAGAACTGTAACAAAACAACAAATATACAAGAAAATGTATGAACATTTTTCTTATTTGTGTGTTTATTTATTGACCCCCAACCAAGATTCTCCTACATACATTTTCCAAGGTCAACCATATTCTCACCATACAGGAAAATTATTCATTTCTCTCAATAAACTTTTGCAAATTCTAATTTTTTATTACTTGTATTAGTAGGTTCAGTAACTCAATATGTAGAACGATATGAAACATAAATTAACAATACAACCTTTCTATCATATTGGCTTTAAATATAAGCATTCTGTACGTGTGAGAGCTGCATTGTTGATGCATTAATGTTGAAATATGACAATATATTAAGTATTTAAGGTAGGTATAAGTCTGGGACGTTACTGCAACTTTTTCACTAAAATCTACTTACTGGAAGTGCCACTTTATATAATTGGTTTTACGCATTTTTACAATTTTCTCAAATATGGCTCAAACGATTTTGATGTGCAATTAAATGGTCTTTGATATAAGCTGGGTCTTATCCTCATTGAAATAAATTGGTAGGGCTTAATCGCCAAATTTTCAAAATTTCTGCCTCTAAAGTACCTTAAATTTTGTTTGTTTGAAATCTTTAACAGTCTCTCATTGTTATAAAAAATATGCAGTTATAAAAAATGGATAAATAGAAGGTAATGGAGATTAACGAAAAATGCATAAACTTAAGTGATAGTTGAAGTTAATTATTTCTACTTTAATGTTATTTAAATGTAGTTTCCATGGAAACTAAATAGAACATTTTAAAATTTATTTTAACTAACGTAGTAAGTGAATGTGACTAGAACAGATAAAATATTTTAAAAGAACATGATCATAGGCATCTCCATAGTATCCTAATATTAGGAGTTCTACTCTTTAAAGTATTCTTGATAATTATCAAGTAGTCTTCAATAATTATTTTATGAACCGAATTTTGATAATATAATTCAAACCTATCAAATCTAAAAAAAAATTACTCACTATGATAATTACTAGGTCTTTCCTCTTCTTTGATATCAACATAATGAACTGTAACAAAATTTAAAAATTATTAAATTTAACATTAACTAACTTTTGCCATAGCCTTTATTTCATAAATTCATAATTAGTATCAGTTAATAAACGGTTCAGGATAAATTCAGCATTAAGACAAGTGATAACACTGTCTTTTATGACATAAACAGTAAAAAAAGATTGTTTTACAAGTTTAACACACACACACACATAAAAAAAAGAGAATATAAAAACTAGAAAAACCGTTTTCAGTAAGAATTAAACTTAAAAATAAACTTTGGTATATATAAGTTAAAACGTTAATGAAACATAAACCATAAAGAGTGAATAGGAAAAGTAAGAATATAATCTCATTTAAAAAAAAAAAATGATAATTTATAACATTAAAAATTAAAAAATAATACATACCATTAGCCTCTTTCTTTCTTTTAAAGAAATGCCCAAGTTATTCATACCTGGAAAAGTAAAAATATGATTGAAGAACATCTGCTAAAACTGAAGGCTCTTCTACCCAACAATATGAATACAACTGTTGGTTAAATTTGGAGATTGTAGAGAGGGCTTGCTGCAAACTCACTACATATTTATAAAAAAATAATTGAATTTTAATAACCTATATTAATTTAGAACAAAACATCATTCAGGCTTGGATTTTACTGATAATTAGTTGACATCCGCATGATGGTATAGAAGGATCAATCTAATTAGGGATTGATAAATTATTTGCCACGTCTATAAATTTGTTTTATTGAAAACTAGTTTCGAATGTTATACATTCATCCTCAGTTCTAAAAACACACTAAAAATTCAAAAATAAGAAAATCAAAATATAGTTTGGTATTATTATACATATTAAATTAGATGTAATATGAATCAGTATTATAAAACATTTATGAATTCTGAATTTAATTAAGACAAGAAATCAAATACATGTTGGTACTCACCAAGGTTTAAATGGATTATATCAAACAGAAAAATTTGTGTTGCAGTACATTTGTATTGCAATGCATTTGTACAACCAGTACAAACTATTTATATATTAATTTAATATGTATAATAATACCAAACTATATTTTGAATTGCTTATTTTTTAATTTTTTGTGTGTTTTTAGAACTGAGGATGAATGTATAACATTCGAAACTAATTTTAAAATAGGATGTTCAGTGCAAGAGGTTCGGCCGCTACGGTGAGCAGTTTCATCGAAATATATAAGCAGTAACGGTAAGCGGTAATGGTTGGCAAGCACCGCGGTGGACGGTACCATCGAAAGTTACGTTTAGGAGACCTCAAAACTTGGCTTACATGGGGCTTCAAATTCATACGCTACTGCTGATGACGCATAATTTTTTTTAGGGAGGGGATTTAAATTTTCTTTCGGTGGGGAAGGGGAATTATTAGAAGAAGGCAAATAATCACCCAAATATCAATAATCCCCAAATTTGGCGTAAATTTTAAGGATAAGCATGAAAATTGGATCAAAAACAACCGAACTCAAACAACCAAAAATATAACCCAAAATACAAATCTTATTTGGTGGGAATGAAAATTTTATTTTTTCGTACATTTCGGGGGAGCGAATTAACCCCCTTAATCCCTCTCTGCGTACGCCATTGGACCCAACCTTGTGTAAGTATTGGCTAATACATCCCTGAGTAATCCTTAGCAGTTTTATAAAATATTTTTGAGCCAATTTTCGTCCAAATCATCAGCATCCATCCTTCGAAACAGATGATGACCCTACCTTGTACAAGTATTGGTCAATACAAACCAAATGACTCGTTAGCTGTCCTATAAGAAATGTTTGTCAAGATCCCTCAAATTCAGCTGAGTCCTTCCTACAGAGCTGCATCATCAGACTACTCAACGGCCCCATAATATTGCATTGTCATCGGATTCATGCATTTAAACCACATTAGATTACAAGATTTGATTGACAGTAATGAAAGTTAATAGAAGCGTTTAAAAATCACAGGACCACACATAGAACTTTCTATACCGCTTTGAGTGCGGTAAGAGAATAAATAATTGTTCGTTGCATCTTCGGAAATATTATTCCGATTAAGTTGTTTTGTTATTTTAAGATTAGCAATATATTCATATATACAGTCAAACTTCTATATATCGAACTTACATGTATCGAAAATCTCTATAAACCGAACTTTTTTTAAGAACATTGAATTTTTATTAGAAAAAATAGTCTGTATATCGAATAAAATTTTTATATTTCGAACCAAAAATTCCAATTTGAAAGAATATTAAATGTGATTGTCATCAAAAGATAAAATAAAATCATTAAATTACCTTTAAATGAGTATTAGGAATGTTCTAGGAAATGTACAGCTTTCGAGTTAAAAAATGAATGGTTTTCCAGGGGAACATGCCCAGAATACTTAAAAGTCCAATACACCGTATCTTAGTTGCTCCAATGATTTAGGTCCAATTAGATAGGTCCAATGATTTAGTTGATTTTTTTTTCGTAGAGAATTTCGGTTATCTTTCAAATAATATTCTACATAATTTACCATAAAATGCCTAATTTTTGAACTATGAGCAAATAAAATTTCTTTTCTTCATAACTTTTTTCCTGACATTTCTCTGAGATTTCTATATATGCGTACGGATAATTAAAGGAGAAATCTTTAGGCAAGTTTCATCAATATGGTTATGTCCGTTTGGGCGGTACTGTATATAGAAAGAAACGTCTTTTGGCTAATGCCCAGCCGATATTACGTATAAGCCACAGTTCCTGGTATCGGCTAAAAATTTGTTTAGAACTGAAACTTTACAAAAAAAAAAAATTAATATACATTAGGCTATATAAAAACGTATAATGATAATTTGTGCATACATTTTTTTGGGTACTAATCTAACTTTAATTCTATTACTCGAAATTCATATTTTGGGTTATTCTGACAAAAAACATAATTACAATATTTTTTTATGATTTCAAAGTGTATTTAATGGACTCACACATCATGGAATTCACAATGTATTTAATGGACCTTTTTGAAGACTTCGCCTAGCAATCATTTTTATATGACGACTTGGGTTTTTTTTTTTAAATCGTTGTTTAAAATTGTCGCTTTTTTATTACTACAAAAACATGTTCAAATTTGTTTGTAAATTTAATAATATCGACGTCGTTTTTTGAAATAGGCTCAAGTGCCAAAAATTCGAAATTTAAATTTCAATTTATTTTGGGATTTAAACACCACCTGTTCCTCTAATAAAATCTGCTGTTCCTTGGAAATTGCCGCCCCAAAAAAGAGCCTGGTTGGTGTTGGAAAATTATAAGTGAAAATGCGACCTTAGTTCATGCTTCTCACGTTTCTTATCTTTTATATATTTTTAGGGTCTAAATTAATTTGGAATAAGACTCATTTAGGATAAACCAAAACATATTTACTACTCAGAAAAGCTAAATAATAATTATTGTAAATATTACGAAGATATGTTATTAGACGGGCATTTATTACAATTTATATGTATTTTTGTAATATTGATAATAAATAATCTTAACAATCAGCCATCTCTAAACTGAATCAAGGTTATTATTGTTTACTTATAAAAGAATAGGAATAAAAATCTGTTACGCAGCGAGTTAACCGCCAAATTCCGGTGTTGAGGCCATTTAACAAAGTAGATGTGAATTATGAAGTAACATCCTTTTGTGTTGGGGTGGTATATAATGCCATCGGGCTGTCTGATGTGTCAGTAGTCTTCCTCGACATGAAGGCAGCATTGGTCCTGTGTGTCATCGCTATAGTTCTGGTAATTTTGAATAAAATCTATAACTTGCAAATCTTCATATTTTTACTTTTTTAACTACCTTAATTAGAGGCAGTGTTGTAATCGTTTATAAACAAAATTTAACACAACTTATAAAATCTATACGAATGTTGCAAGCAGTGAAAAACACGATTGAATTATCCTACGCATCAATGCCAATGCATGTTTATTGAAGCAAGTTGAGGAGAACATGGACAAACGATGAAAAATTCCAAAAAAAATTTACAGAAGGACGTGAAACATTCTCATAGCATTTTTCATCGATTATAGCATCCCATATTTATCGATTATATATCAATACAGGCGATGTGAACTATAGGGTATCTACCCAATCGCATGCCATCAGTCAGTGAAAAACATAGATTCACCACAGTTGATTTTATTACATGATTTTTATCCAAACGATTTGACTCTGGTGTCGGTTTTCAAATTTCGGCGGAAATATCCATTTTGATCATCCCTGAATCCATTTTGACTAGTTTCGTCATGGCGTCTGTACGTACTTACGTTCGTATCTCGTATAAGTCAAAAACGGTTAGCCGTAGAAAGTTGAAAGTTTGTATTTAGGATTGTTATAAAATCTAGTTGTGAACCTCCCTTTTTGGTTATTGCTTGTTCACCGGAAGTGGTACTTTACTTGGAGGTCATAATTGATTTCTATCAAAAATTATATTAAAATACAATGAAAAACTTCTCAAATTTAGTATTTATAACTTGTATATTGATTTAAATAACATACTACATTTTCGTCAAAATTGGAAAACCGTAAGCGGTACTTTATTTGAAGGTCATATTAGACTTTCATCAAAAATTATATTAAAATATAATGTAAAACATGACAAATTTGGTAAATAGGACTTTTATATCGATATAAATGTTTTTGCTATATTTTGGTTAAAATTGGTGAGCCGAAAAGGGTACTTTACTTGAAGGTCATAATAAGCTTACATCAAAAATTATATTTAAATTAAATACATAAATCATATGTTTCGGTAATTAAATACATTTGGTTACAAACGCAATTTGGTTTCCAATCCAATTAAACATTTTTATTACTTGTTTTAAGTGTTAAAATTGGATGTAAAATACTGATTTCCTCCTCATTTGTGTGTGTGTGTCAATAGATGGATGTCGGAACGCCGAGTGTCTTTTTTGAGATACTGTAATCTTCGGAAACTTGTAACCAAATTCAGGATCACTTTTTGAACCACCGATTTATAATTTTATAGGCGTACAAGAAAGTCATGTGTTGTCCACATCAGATATTTTTTTTAATGTAAATTATTTATTTACATATTTTGGCAGTAATTAATTTGCCATATGCAAATTATTGGTACAATAAGCAAATCTGAGCTCATCCGTATTAAAGCGGCCAGCTTAACAAGTCTCTAGGCCACCGTCTCGAAAGTCGTGATGGATGGATGGATTCGTCGTGGATGTAAGTGTTCTTGTTGCAAGTCAGTCTGTCTTGGACATTTTTGTAGTATTCTGTGGCAGTATCTGAAACTATTAGGATGTATTAAAATTTAAATACATTGGTTTAAACATAAAATATATTTTTAAAAATATCCGATTAAAATGTATAACCAATATATTTATTCATTTTTTCATCAAATAGAAGCTTTTTATTCAAAAGAAGCAACAGTTTTAACTTGAAAGTTAAATTAACGGTTTTTGTCCATCTCTAATTTATTCTTCTTCAACTATCGGCACAACAGGGGCGTGAAGCTTTCATTGTCCTGCTCAACAGCTGCAAACCATTTCTCTCTTTCACTTGCATGGGTAACAGAGATCCTCACTTGCCGAAGATTCTGCCATTACCCCATCCCTCTATCGGACATTCACGTACAACCTACTGACCATTATTTCGTCGCTCATTCTGATCACATGGCCAAGCCATTTTAATCTTTGTATTCTGATATAAGTGGAGATCCTGACTTCCTTGTAGAGCTGAAAGATTTTGCTGTTTTTTCTCCTTCACCAATAACCATTCTCACATAAGGATCCTAGAATTCTCCTGAGGTTTAATCTTTCAAACCTTTCAAGCAGATTGATGGTTTTATTGTTATATACATTATATATTATCCACCGTATGTGACTACTGGCTCGTATAAGGATCTTAAACTTGGTGGTACGGCTTACATGTGTGCTTAAAATTAGTCTTGAGATGGCGGAATTGGTCCTATTTGCTGTTACTCTTCTCCTACTTTCCCCTTCTTCTTCATCCAAGTTATCATTGATAATAGAGCCAAGGTACTGAAAACTTCTGACCATTTCAAAACTGTAAGCGCCTATCCCGTAGGGACTGCTGTTTTTTTCTTAATACCATAATCTTGGTCTTCCTCTCATCAATATGCAGACCGTTCTTCTTTGCCTCTACACCAAGCGCTTTAAAGATCATTCTTATGAACTAGAGGAATCTCCCGATCATAACTACATCATTTGCGTAGGCTAGAACTTGGTTCATCTTTGTCGCTTCCTGATTCAGTTCTGCTCTATTGATAATTGCTTGTAGAGCTATATTAAACAGGAGAGAGGCTATTAGTTTCTCCTATCTAGATCGCTTAATCGAGTTAGTTTACTATGCAACGCCAGTCCATGTATGACTAATATGAGTTTCTAATTTACTACGGTATTTTATGAAGAAAGTAATAATATAAACTTAAGATTTTGGATAATTTTAGTTTTTGTCAACACTTTTATATCGAAAAAAGATGATTTATTGGTTCTTCAATGCATTCAGGCTATGTCAGAGGGCCAGAATGGTCCACCGAGTGGCACTCCACCCAGTGGCACGCCACCTAGCGGATGCCCACCAGGCTCTGATGGTACAGGTACAGCACCTCCTGGTGCACCACCACTACCTCCACACTGCACGCAGGGTGGAACCTCATCTCAAAGTAATAATAATTAATAGCAATAATTTATTATTTTCAATATTATTAAATGTTTTAAAAATAAAAATTAGAATCTGATCTGGATATTAGATCTATTATGGCATAAGGCCTGGGATCAGTTCTGAATTGCGGCTCAATCTAAATTCACAATAGAGCATGAAATTCAGTAGCCCTTACCAAACAACTATAATTTATTTGTTTAAAATTTTCTTAATTACTAATTATATATTTATTTTTCAGGTCAGACTACTACCACATGATAATTTCGACAATGGCCAATGTGAAAAGCTTGTTTCATAAATAAATACTCATCATGTATAAATGTATTTTGTGGTGTGGAAATGGATTCAAAATATAATCTTTATGAATAATGTTTTTTTGTTTAATGAATTCTACCCTTATGATCAAATCAAATGTATCAGATCAGTGAAATATTATAATCAGTGAAATAAACCAATTGTGTCAAACAAAATTTACACTCATGAATATATTATATTTTTTATTACACTCATGATCTTGTAATCTTCTCTAATGGCTGTAGCTGGTATGTTGAGAGGCTAGAGGCTACAGGTTACAGGTTACAGGTTACAGGTTACAGGCTACAGGTTACTTATCGTCATTATATAATAATAATTATATTCAATTATGTTTTTATCTACAGTTTTTTACTAAAACTATTTTAAATTTATCGTATTTCAACATTTTACAGTGTAAGTCATAGGCGTAGTAAGCCATTGGCTCACTTGTACTTATGTAGTTTATTATGAAATAGGGTGGGCCTATAAAGTAAAGTACAAGATGTTATATAGTGGATATATGCTATATTGTATTATATATGATAACATTTAAATAGTTATATTAAAAAACAGTAAGGTAAAAAAAAAATAAGTAAAATTATTATTACCTAATAATGATAAGTAACTTGTAACCTCTAAGCACAAATCTTTCTACTTGTATTTTATTATGAAATAGGGTCCAGGATGTTGTTATTTAGCCAGCCTGAGGGAGCTATATATATATATATATATATATATATATATATATATATATATATATATATATATATATATATATATACAGCTGATATAATATGAATACATATCAAAGTTTATATTAAGAACATATAGCATTATTAAAATAAATAAATTATTTCCAAAAATTAATTATTAACAAATATATCTCTTGATGAGTGAGAAATCAAAACAATAGTTTTATATATTTCTTTTTGTTAGGACCCCTTACTTTTAGTTTTTTTAAAAAGGAAATGAACTTAATTTTATTTTTTCCTTCCTACTGTTCCATTCGGTATTTTTTTTTACACCGAATGTCATTCAGGCTTTCTAATACTTTTTGGACTTCTCTACAACTGTTGTCAAGACCCACTTCGCCTAAGACAACGTGTGTTCACCGTCTAGTTACTGTATTTCGTCAAAAGAAGGTTGTCTATACTGTTAATAATTTGAATATATGCATTTAACACTTGTTCAATAATGCTGTTCGTCACAAAGTAGACGACTAACTCCTAATTGTTTGACAAACATTGGTTGTGGATACCGTTAGGCGCGACATGGAGGACAGCTCTGCCAGTGCAGGACCTCTTTGAGCCAGGAAAGAAGCAATATGCTATTGGCGGTGGGCTTGATGTTGGTGACTAACGTGGACTCTTCTCCCAGGACTTTCAAGCACGTCGCACCAAGAGTGGCCAGTAAATTCTTTGTATGTTTTTAAACATTTTTTTTGTTGAATTTTTTTTTATTTTTTAAGTGAGGAGTTTCCAGACTTTGTGTCATTGTGTACTTCCACTTTTCAGATTACTAGGCGGACCATTACCTGATTTTGATATAAAAGATTCGTATTCATAAAATATCCGATGTGGGCAACACGTGACTTCCTTGTACGCCTATAAACTATAAATCGGTGGCTCAAAAAGTGATCCTGAATTTGGTTACTAGTTTCCGATAATTGCATTATCTCGAAAACGACACTCGGCGTCGCGACATCCATCTATTGACACACACACACACTCTTGTTTCTGGAGGCCTCATTCCGTTATTATATGTCGTTTTCTTTCAGTTTTCTTCCAGTCGTTTTCGTGACAACATTAGAACTGTCTATATCACTAGATAAAATATTGGAAATCTACAGTTTCGACATTTTAAGCGGAAGAACCCACTTAACTTATGTCTTATTCTCCTGCTGCAGACTTGTTCATCTCACAAATGTGGAGAAAAACCACTATTTTACACTAAATTTTAACACTTAAAATAAGTAATAAAAATGTTTAATTAGAAGGGAAATAAAATAGTTTTTGTAATCTTTATTACCGAACCATATGATTTCTTTATTTAATTTTAATATAATTTTTATTATTTAAGTTTATTATGACCTTGAAGTGAAGTACCCTTTTCGGCTCACCAATTTTAACCAAAATCAAGTATATACATTCATATTGATATAGAAGTCCTATTTACCAAATTTGAGATGATTTACATTATATTTTAATATAATTTTTGATGAAAGTCTAATACGACCTTCAAATAAAGTACCACTTCCGGTAATCATGTATTGACCAAAAAGGGAGGTTCACAACTATATTTTTCAGCTATTCTAAATACAAAATTTTAACCTTCTACGGCTAACCGTTTTGATTTATACGAACATACGTACAGACATCATGACGAATTTAGTCAAAATGGATATTTCCGTTGAAATTTAAAAACCGAAAATTTTCGCGATTACAATACTTCCTTTACTTCGTACATGGAAGAAAAAAATACAAACTTATTTACAAAAGTTTATTGAACAAAAAAAATAATATATATTGGTAGCATTGAAATAGAACAGTGTAGTGCAGGTGGTCTTATAAAAGAAATATTTAATGAATATCTGAATGACGCTACAACTCGTTGCCAAGTCTTGGCCTCCTGCAAGAACCTCCTCCAATTGCCACGATCTCGCGCACCCACCATCCAACTGTGGATTTCTAGGATACTTCGGGCATCAGCAGTAATGTCATCTACCCATCTTGCTTTTGGTCTTCCACGCCGCCTTTTATCATAGAATGGATTTACTCTAGATTGGATTTAGTGGTTGTCCAGGACTCTGATAAGTACAATAAAACCGGTCGGATTTATTATAGTTTTTCTCGATAGGGCTCTACTTCTAAAGTGCCGTAATAGAACGATTTAATGACAAAATATTTAAGTTACTTTTTTTTTTTTTTTTTTACATTTTTTAATGGAAATTTTTTCAAACATTTGATTGTTTTTTTGTATATGTTCCTAAGGATAGGGAAGAACCATGAAGCGTTGATAATTTGGTGACCAAATTGTCAATAAATTTGAAATTAGGAAGATCTTTCTTTTCACTACCCAATTACTAGTTAAAATTAGAGTCTCTCGATAATAATATTTATCGTGTATATTACAGTAAATTTGCTTAAAAAAATAATAAATTGAAAATTAAGCTCACAAATTATAGGCTATCATAATCATAATATCGGGAGACAGAGACGTCCGGCAGATGAATCGTACATATCAGTTCATCAAACGTTTTATTTTTGCCTTGAGGTTCTCAGAGACTCCCCCGTACCTCCAACTGCTCCTAAATATTTACTGTAATATATATTGTTTATTTTGTTTAATAAACTTTTGTAAATCAGTTCGTATTTTTTTATGAAGACTAATCTTTATTACTAATATCATAAGATGAGATAGTGGTAAGCCAAGTCATCTGAATAGTGGAAGTGGTACTTTGCTGTGACATAAATTCTGGGAACCCCTGATCTAGTGGAATTAATAATACTTAATAATTAATACTAATAATAATTATTATCAATAATACTTGGAGGCCAAGATCAATCTCCGACTAAGGGAACATTGATGACCGAGCCGTTAATATTTACTAAACTTTGTTTATTTATTGTTTTACTTTACTATCTGTAGGTTTAAAAATAAAAAAATTCATTCACTTGTATACAAAATCTCCAAAAAATTTTCCGCCAGGTTTTCTACTTTTCTGTGATGTCCGTTTTCTAGAGTTTTATCCGACAAGAATAAAGATGGGATACACTTGCCAGCAAATATATTACATTCCCTAGTTTTGAAACGTGAGTTATTGATTTTGTTGCTGGCAGTTAATTGACCTTGTCTGCAACTGAATTGATATTTACTATGCAAATTCTATTGCTTGAAACTGCACACGCTTGAATCTGTTTACTTTATTTTTCTTAATTATTCCTACTTTTACTTTATTTTCTAACTACTTTTCATGTTATATTGGTTTAAGTTTAGCATATTTTCTGCGAAGTGGCGCGTGTAGCCATTTAATATAATTTACATAATAGTCCTGCAATAAGGAGTTTTTTTTTTTATCCAGTGCGAACTCTTCCCTGTCTTCTTCCTCCTCATCTTTCCATTTCTTCGTTTTTCTTTATTCCTTCTTCCTTACACATCCAATTCGATAATTATCTTCGATAATCTTTCAGGAGACATTATTTTAAAATGCCCAAACAAACTTAATCTTTTTCCTTCTAAAGCTCAGAGGATGTTCCATCTCACCTTCATCAGTTCTCGAATTCTTTCATTTTTAATCCTTTTCCGTTAGGATTTTCTCGCCTTTCTACTCCAAAAGTCCATTTCAGCAGCCGATATCTTTTGTGGTGTATAATATTGCGATTGTGACAGCTACTGTCGCGTTAACTGCCAAATGTATACACCTAGACTATCGCACCTTATCTGCCTTATCAACTATAATGGTGATAGCGCGCGAAAAGATTCTCATATCGTCGTTTCCACACTAAACTAACGAATATAAAAATCACTACTTTTCAGGAGAGATAAAAACCGTAACCTTCTGCATATGTGGGGTACTTAAAAATTGCGTGATGCCTGCACCGCACTCGATTTTTTTCTTATTAAATTAATAGGTTAAGTTTCTCTTTCATTAAGATTCAAATTAATCGTAATTTGTTGTTGTATTAGAATTTATTTTTTTCTCACGTTACTTATAGTAACACGTAATTTTAATTCTGAGGCTGTAACTCTAAAACAAGGTTAGATAAGCTTTCCATGCATTAATATTATAAATTTAAGAAAAAAAAAGGTTTTTGCATGTTTAAGGTATTATTAACAATTTTGGGTTCTTACTTCCACGATTTTAGGTTTTTACTGCACGTTTTTCGGTTTTTTACACCACTAAAATCCGGTGTCAGTCATGATGGTCTGTGTGTATGGTGTACCCTGGATATCGTTTAATAATTCACAGTTTTTGTAATTGAAACGTTTCTAGTTTGTTCTTTTTCCGTAAATTTTCGATGTATTTTTTTCAACAAATAACAATATGGTTTGATTTTGCGGATTAGTTTGAATTCATAATTCATATAAAAATAAGGTATTTCATAAATCAAGTTAATAATAATTAATCGTATTGCATTTAGAGCACACAAGTGTAAAAACTAGGCCTGTAATAGATAACATATGACAAGTAACACTTTGGGATATGTGATTCCCATTCGGGTTTTGAATGTCTGTTATTCACACGATGTAAATTTCTGCTTAGTCATGTTTTCTTTAAGATAAGAGTTATCATAATCATAATTTGAAATAAATCAACGATTAACTTCAACCATCACTCAACGATTCGATTAATCATATTTTCAAATTTATTGTTAGCAATGATTCATTATTTACTTTTTAAGATTATTGATCATCATTTCCCTATTGTAGCATAACGAATGATGATTGACACTGGATGGACTATAAGCCATTGCATTCATCTAATATAATTAATGTTTCTAGTAATGTATTTAAGTATCTTTCTATCCATGCATACAATCTACCATATATGTTACGAATGGCTAAGGGAAGAAAGAATTAAAGCTGAACAAAAACAGCATAAATAAATGGCACATGGTTGAAATGAAATGGAATTAAAAAATAATTTTATTATTCTGGGAACAATTTATACGTACATTTGCAATGATTAGGGCAGTATGACCCTTCAGACTTTATGTATGATTTATATATATGTTTATATGGTTATTTATCTGGTAATAACGGAAAAATAAAATAGAGAAATAGAATAAAAAAATATAAAAAACCGAAACAGAGAAAAGAAAAGCTACCAAAACAGAATAAAGGCAACAAAAGAATTAAAATTTACGTAATATTTACAGTGCAACAATTATTCTGATTGAACAAGAAGTAGGTGATTGAAGAGAAGAGATTTGAACAAGGAGGCTGTTGGTGCATGACGAATAGCAGGAAGGATGGAGTTCCAGAGTGAGGCAACTCCGATTAGGGAGGACTTGTCAAATGCAGCATTTCGGTGGCAAGGAGGGTAGAAGTCAGATGGACGGGACTTGGTAGAATGGGATTGAATGAAGGATTTAAATTGAAGGATCTGTAGGATTTAAGTGGGACGCTGAGTTTTGATCATATGGTACAGGAAGGATGCAAGCAAATACCGACAGCTAGTGGCGTAGCTAGTCAACTTGCGCCAGAAGAAAACAAAGATTCCTGTCCCACAAGAGAACTAGGAGGGGCAAAGTGAAACTTGCCCTGTGCGGCAAAAAATAGTGTGCGGCAAATTTCGTGTGAAAGTTTAAAAATACTTAAAAAATGAAAAAAAAAATTAAAAATACTTAGTTTAAAAAATGAAAAAAATAGGTCAAGCAAATATTTGTTTCTGGTTTGCGATAGTTTGATCTTAATTCAGCCAATATAACGAGTTAATGACATGAGGTGATGATATTTATTCCAAAATATATTATCTAAAGTACTGTTGAATTTTGGAGGGGCGGAAAAATTCAGCTTACCCTCCCCTCAAGAAAAATTCTAGTTGCCGCCCACAGCTACAGTTCCTCTGTAGCTTCTAGGAAAATACGATACAGACAAGATATTGATACCGGCACTCATTCAAGCACTTGAATCAAGTAATTGTACCACTAAGGTATTGAAAGGTATGTTGAATCAGTGGAATTGATGCCAAAACTACTTGCTATCGAAAGGAAAGTATCCATACCTTTCTTATACCGATCGCTATCGCACGTGCCTATCTGCTTTTATATACTCATACATTATTTTATTATTACAAGTTTAAACGTATGTTCGACTTAAATGTAATAAAATAAATTTTCTTTTCAGAGTTTAAAAAATAAGGAACAAATATATTATTAAAAACTATTTTTTTGCATTTTGGCGCCCATATTTGAGCAGCGCCTGGGACGGCCGTCCCTTTGCCCATATTCTTGCTTTCGCCATATAACGCCACTTTCACTCGGCGTTATATGTGTATTTCTGGTGATTCCGAATATAAATCTTAATGAACAATTCCTAGGCGTTTAAGTGTAGTTTCGAATTCACCTGAGAGTCCATCACACACTATTCAGCCATTGTCAAAATGAGCGAAAACAAGGGAAGAAACCAGGAGTTGGCGAGTATTGAGTGGAATAAGATGGTGGAGACGATGCAATGGTTGGTTGGTTTGGAAGCTTGGACGAATGTTACTTTCATGAAGTAAAATTAAAATTGTCTATCTTAGCATAAAGCCTCGTGTACATGCTGACAGTTTTCTGTTATGGTAGTTATGGTAGAGACAGAGTGGCAGTGGCTTCGTCTACACACTGATTGTAAACATTGAGACAGTCAATTGAAAAAAAATGGCGGATGTAGAACAGCTGACTGAACAGCTCACTAAGAGAACAGCGATAATAAATTACAACCCATTTCATAATAAACTATAACAGTACAACTAGAAATAGTAAAAGACCTGCGGAAATGTTCGTTTTAGAGGTTACACCTTACAGGTTGCTTATCCTCACTAGATAATAATAATTATACTCAATTATCTTTTTATTTATTTTTTTAAAATAAAACTACTTTAAAGATTATCGTATTTCACAATATTTAAGTCATAGGCGTAGTAAGCCATTGCCTCATTTGTACTTGTACTTATCATATGTACTTTACCATGAAACTGGATGTGCCTATAAAGTAAAGTATAAGATGTTATATAGTTGATATATATTGTTAAAGCATTTTTATTAAGTTGAAGCACGATAACATTTAAAATAGCTATATTAAACAACAGTAAGTTAAAAAAAATGAACAAAATGATTATTATCTAATGACGATAAGTAACTTGTAACTTCTAAACACTAACCTTTCTACTTGTACTTTTGTACTTTATTACGAAATAGGGCCCAGATGTCATGATTATTTTAACAAAGAAATTTTTCTTTAATTTTGGATTTCTTTACATATGGAGTTTCTCTCAACAGAATTCCTTCTTAAGCCTTACTCCTCATCTCTCCCATCAGTCCATGCCTGCCCATGTTTTCCTCAACTTTATTTTCCCATTGCATTCGAGGTCTTCCTATCTTTTTCTTATCTTCAGTCTCCCATTCCATTATCAATTTCAGTATTCGACTTGAATCCATTCGTCTTAAGTGACCGTACCTCACATTGACATCTCATTTATATATTTAACAAAAAAAAAAATTATCAATAGGCCAATATACTCATAGTATAAGGAAAAAAAATAAATCAAGTGAACAATAAAATAATATATATAAATAAGACGTTTGACAGGCGAAGATAACATCAGTCAGTAAAATGAAAATTATCATATTTACTATATGAGGTTTCCACAAAGCACCATGAAACGTACTTCACCAAATGATTTGGATTTGGATTTCTTTGATTTAACTAAATAGTTTTGATGGACTTATAATTTGGATAGGGTATGTTTATCATAAGTCTATCTTGTAGATAATGTGCACCCATTGTTTTTTTTTATTTTTCTTCAAAATTGTGTCTTCTGAAGGTGGCTTATGCTTCTCTTCGCATTCATTGCCATATCAAATCATAACTTTGGTGTTTGTATTGGTTACAGTCGAACAAAAAATGGATTTAAATGTTTGTGAAGTTTCTCCGACACAGAAATGTGTATTTTTAAGTGAAACCTTTTAAAATAGTATTTAGATGATTTTTTTTCAGCAATTACGTCAGTTAATAATATGAATATTTTTTATTTTGTTGTAGATTTGTGATGTATAATATGAGGTATGTACGTGTGCGGAGGTAGTCATCCTTTTGTCGAAAGTTGCTAATCTCTGCTTCAATCTAGAATTAAGTATGTTCTAATAGATTTTTTAAACAAAGACACTAAGCAGTAGTCGATTGGTAGGTGACTATCGTCAGCTGATTTAGACAAAGTATCAGCTGGAGACTCAGCTGTGACCATTAATCTATTTTAAGGAGATTATGTTTACTTCCATGATTTTAATGAAATTGTGTCTCGATTAGGGATGTCGGTTTTTGTGGGAAAAAAAACGGTTATCGATTATTCCGTATATTACCTTCGATTAAAACTGACTGGTGTTAACCGATAAAAATAACAGGTTTTTGGAAAACCGGTTATTTTAAATGAAATTACTGCCCATCAAAACATTTTTTATGACGTCATAAATTATAGTTACTGGAATTGTTACAAATAATTGACCATTGGCAAGACCTTTAATTCAAGTAAATTATACATCGATTTCCTAGAATAAACCGTAAAACCTTTACACGAGTATCCAAATAATGAAAAAAAATCATTTTCCATGCTATACTGGTTAATAATTTTCCTTTTATCGTCTTTACGGTTTGTTACTTTGAAAAAGGTATGTATCTTGAACTATGACAAATAAGAAACAAAATAACATTCTTGCAGGAAATTCAATGCTCTTCAGTTGTATACATAAAATGTTTTAAGCTGGGACCAACCGTTTTCGAGATATAAACTAAAAACCGAAAAATATGACCTTCTTTCCTCTCCTCTCTTTGCCTCTGCTCTTAGATCCTAGGACTGTAAGTATGTTTACCTGTTAACTAGTCCTCTAAAAGCCCTATAGTAAATATTGGCCGTTCCCCCATTTCCGTCTACACCTTCCCTTTTGAGTACTCATCGACTGGACTTTAAGTTAGAGTTAAAGTTGGACTTTAAGTTAGATACTTTAAGTTTGAGTTAAAGTGATATAAAAACACATTTTAAATTATCTTAAAGAAACTAAAAAACTCACTGACTTGAGAAATAACTGAGCATGAGACAGTGAAAGAAGATGAGTAAAGAAATCAAAAAGAGAGAAATAAAAAAGAAACCTCAAAACTGCTACTGCGTTACTGGTGAACGTGAAATAAACAATGGAAATTCTGTTGTAGTTTTAGTCCATTAGGCCATGTGTAACGGTATAACTTTACCAAGGAGGTAAGGACAACGAGTTAGGCAGGTTGGTTAAAGGTTACATAGAGTACAGAGTAACATTATTCTGTATTCTATATAACATTATTTATGCTGTGAGAAGCATATTTATTATGAATTTTTTGCTCAATAGGTTTTTTCTTTTTTTTAAATTTAATTTCAATCGGTTTTTTCTCTAGTTTTTGGATTAAAAAAATAACAGATTATAACCGACTATGTAAAAAACCCGAACAAAACTGGCTATTATATTTTTAAAAAACGGTTATCGGTTATATCCGACCAGTTATTGACATCCTTAGTCAGAATCGCTCTTTGTGTCGTGAATTTACGATCTTTTTACAGAATCGAATAATATTTTACTTTATGTGTAAATTTTAAGAGATATGCCGGTGTGATCTATATGTTACGATATAGACCTTATTCTATAGTTCTTAATTAAATATTATTCTGTTGCTTCGTGCAATAAAAACTAGTTCTTTTTTTCTCTTCAGCTAAGAATGAATACAAAAGTGGACGTGGTGCCTTACACATCAGTATTCGCTTACGCTACTGGGTTTAGACTCAACTGGGATATTCGCCCCACTCCTTCTAGCTCTTTGTTTTACGTATGGCAGCGATCGCATGTTCATGATTCTATATCTGCAGCATTGGAAAGGTATTACGAAACTTTTTATATTCATTAAAATCTATAAATGTGTTAAATTAATAAAATCTGTATTCCCTTCTCCTAATATAGTTTTCCCTAACCTAAATGTCTTTCAAATTGTTTTCCAGCCCTCTCAATTCACTTACACATTTATTTCCATCTCATCTTTCCATTTTATCCTCGGTCTTCCTTTTTTCCTTCTTCCTTCTTCCTTCTCCCAATTCCAATTTCATAATCTTTGCTAATCTTCCAGAAGAAATACTTTTAACATTACCAAACTACCTTAATCTTTTTTCTTTTATAGTTGAGAGGATTAGTTTTGTGATGTACATATATTCCATATTCCTTATTTCCATTTTACCACATTTTTTCCCACTCGCTGAGAGCTATATCTCTACATAATTTTATTTTTTTTTAAATATAAGAACGTTTTTATTTAAAATATATTTTGCTGCTCTTTTAGATATGGACTGGAAGGAAGAGATTGCATGGTAAGAGCGTTCTGTGAACTGGCCGAGATACAACACCACACCGACATAATCAGCAATATCCTTAAGGTCATTTTCAAGTAAGTACTATTTAGTTATTTAGTTATGTAGTTATTTCCGTTGTCTTTATTTTATCCATGTTTAATAAATAAAGAGTGTGGGGTAGAAGGCCCGGGTTCGAGTCTGGGTGCGGTAGATAATTTATTTATTCTGTTATATCAGCCGTGAATCGAATAAGCAGACACCCAGTCCCTATGAATTGGGTACCTGATCATTTAATGATTTTAGAGATAAAATTGGCGGTTGAATGTGGTACTGACCAAATCACCTCCTTTTACAACCTTTGGTCAAGAAATATTAGATCCTTTGTGGGTTTTAGGGTTAGGCACAGATTTTATATAATTAAAACCATTGCGAGATGATAGGTCATGATTTCGGGTACTAGTAAATGAAAAGAGCTCTATTAACGCTCAAATTGACTTTAGTTTAAAAAAGTTACTACATTTTTCTCGCGGTAGGTAGTTTTCAGGATATTGAGCACGAAATGAAAAATGAGCGACAATTTTAAATTATTCTTGAATAAAGGGAACTTTCGAATATTGGAATAGATCAATATCGATTATTCAAGGACGTTAACTGTACCTGTTGTATGGTTTAGGTAAAAATTTAATTATTCTTTAAGATTGAAAAAAAAAATGATATCCTCCCATTTTAGTTGGGTTTCAAGGTATAAACTTAAATGCACTGGACTATATATACTTTTCAGAAAACCGCGGTTCAGAGACAGAACCTCATGAAATTATAATTTTGAGAAACATTGCTTAAAACTATTTGTTATGCTATGTTTAAGCCACGTATTTATATTTTAATTTAAATAAAAGCTGTTGGGAATGTTATTTCTAGGCAAAAATACAAGCAAGTTCATATAAAAATTAAGAATGGGTTTAAGAAAACTATACCATGGGTATTTTTTTTTCGGGAAATTAATTGGTTTGATGAAAATTAGGGACAAAAATGAGTTTATTCGGGACAGCGTGACAAGGTGCTGAAATTCGGGACTGTTCCAGGAAATTGCTATGGCGCTCTATTGAACCATCTAATTCTTCTAACAATAGCTTTACTAACTCCAGAATGATTTTTTTTGCTTGTCTTGTTTATGTAAACTATCTTTCAATTCCTTTAAATATTTACTTCTATTATCTCGTGGCTTCTCAATATTGTTGAATCATTATGATGTTTTTTTGATTTATTTTATATTATTATATACAGAGTGTGCAGGATTGAAACCACAATATTTCAGTGGCTGATTCTGCACCTCAAGAGTAACAAAAATGTCCGTGGCTCGATTCCACAAAGAAAAGCAGAAATTTTAGATACGTTTTGTTTTATTTTATAAAGAAGCTTTTTATAACGTATTTCCATATTATTTTTATTTACGAAAAACAAATTGAATTTTATAAATTTCATTCTCAAACCTTAATTCCACACCACACTTTTTGGCAAATCAGGTGCCGATTTCAGACCAATTCTAAAAGAGACCCTAACTTCATTTATACGAAATCAAAACATAATAAAAGAACTTTTCCTGAAAGTGGGTTATCTCTAGCCCAGCATGGGGCTGAGAAAAACATTCACAAATAAAGTATAATTTTAAAAATAAAACTTTTCGCTATTAGTCCCAGAAAATCAGCTCTTACAATGAATTTAGTTAAGTCAGATTATATTTCTTAAAGAGAATTTTGTTTACTTTACGATGGTACAATTTGATCTTAGTTACCTAACAAAAAACGGGGCTTGCTTACAAAAAACAAAACAAAAACAAACATACATTTCCTATTTTTCTGTGTGGAGTAGAAACATGGTCCATATGAACTTTGTTGTAGCTCTTGAAGTGCAGAATCAGCCCCTGAAGTTTCCTGGTTTTTATCGAGTACACTCTTGTACACTTTTAACTCTGATCCATAATCTCTGATCCATAATGAGTTAAATATTACAGAGCAGAGGAAAACACAACATGTCCTGCGGAACATCCTTGTCCAGTATCGCTGATTTCGCTCGCATACCTGGTCTACGGCGAGGATCATCTGATGGAAGACTGAAGGCGCAGAAGAATATAAACATATATAAATTTTCTATTCTGTATTTTACTGATAATCTGTGACAACATTTAAAATTAAAATACAGTATGCGTCAGTGAAAGGGGGCGATTTCAATATTAAATTGTTTATTAAATAATTAATTATCCAACCATTTGGCGCACTATAAAAAAAAAAAAAAAATCTCCTTCTGAATACGTTGTTTGAGGACTTAATTCCGGTTGGAACAGTCTTAAACACTTTTGTTTTAAGGTACACCAAAAAAAAAAAAGTATGGCGTTGAATGAATGAATAAATCAAAAATAAATTTTATTCGGAGACAACTAGAATAACAAAAAAAAGTACAGCCCCAGTAGAATTTGTCGGGCTTGTAATGATTATTATAAAATAATTAATTTACAGGCTTACAAAATAAAATACAAGAATTTGAATGATAGCAAAATATAACATAATTGCACATCTTGTATACCGACTTGGTCTAATAAACAATAACATAACAACAAATAAAGTTAACATAGCGATATAGTTTATTCTTGCATATTGTCGTTACCATGGTAAACTTAAGAATGTGATAATCACTACTTTTCAGGAGAGCAAAAAAAAAAAAAAAACTGTTACATTCTTCTGTGAATAAGGCCCTATTTCGATTATTTAAAATTTTGTTGCTGGTTGATTTCTTTTATCTCATAGCTTCATGTGTAATTATTCTGTTGCCTTTGTAATAACATGTATATTCGATAGTTTAACGTGGAAGCTTGAGACTTTTAGACATTTTTCGAAAAAATGAAATGCGATTTCAGCACTTTCTAATGCCGTAACAGATTCATAACTTTACTATAGGCCGTATCAACCGAAATATCATCGAAAAATAACAAAAACAAAAATCGAATTATTCACGTTCGCTAGTTTAACATAGGACCGACGATATGCAAGAATAAATTATCGCTATTCTTATAGCTGTGTTATTATAATTTATTGTTTATTAGGCCATATTGTTAAACTAAATGTGCAATTATGTTATATTTTGATGAATATAATCATGAATGAATTAATATGTCATTCATATTCTTGTATTTTATTTTATAATGCTGTAAAATAATTATTATTTAAGAATCAGACAAATGCTACTGGTATAAGTGTATATTAGTAGATCGATTTTTTTTTTTGCTTTTTGGAGGAAGGTTGTTTATTTATAATGGAGGGAGTTATTGTTGACCGTATATTTATATTTAAAGGGAGAAGTTGATCGGGGGTGCGGTCAAAGAAATAGACTACTATAAGTGTGAACTTATATAATTGTGCCTACGTTTCGGCCTAAGTTTTAGGCCATCTTCAGGGCTAAAAGGAAAAGTTGTTTATTTATGTATTGTACGCCAAATAGTAATTCTTGTACTTTACAATTATACATGAAAAATAATAAAAACAAACTTTTTTAGTAAACAATTTAATGTTGAAACCGTACCATTTAACCTTCAGCATCCTGCATATTTATAATTATCTAAGAAATTATTTGTAAAACATGATCCCCTCCCCTACGCAACTATTCAAACATTTAATGCATCTAAAATTATAGAGATTAAATGTAAGCTCATTTATTTATTTTTTAAAACAATTTAAACTAATAGAATATCCAACATGGCGGTAATAGTGGCGCCAAGCAGTTGAAAAAAAAGAACGTGCTTAATAAGCACTTAATACTTTCAATGTTTACGGGGTCATGAATTTATAATTTTTTACAGATTCAATGTTGTTAATAAGCACATTCAGTCCAGGCCTCGCGATCTAAAAGATAGAATCTCTGCATTCAACCGATCATTTGAAAGCTGCCCAGATTAATGGCAGTGAAGAAAACTTTTAACAGTGACAAAATCGAAGGCACGCTTGAAAAAATCTAGAAATTGCTATGAGAATATTTTTGCATAATGGGTTGCAAATTACAGCGGTGAAAATTCCCTCAAAAAATTAAAACGGTAGAAGAATGAACTGAGAAGTATGATGTTCCAAGATTGATTGAGATGTTTATCACTAATGCCGATAGAAAGTGAAGTAATTAAACACTTTGAATAAGTAATCCATGGCTTTGCTAAGAAAAAAATCAAGAAAAGTACCCATTGTAAAATTGTAATTGTTTCTTACTTTTCAAATATTCAATAAAATAATTTTTTCGACGATTCCGTTGTTTATTTCTGTTAGTTATCCGAAGTTGTTTAGTAAATAAATTCTTTAATCTGAAGGGCCTCCCCTTGTTATAATATTATCTGTATAGTAATATTTTAGTGCCTTTTGATATGAAAATATATAAAAGAAAAATAAACATTGATGAAACGCGAAAACAGATACTATGAATAAAATAAAAATAAATAACGTAAAAGCAACAAAAAACAACAAACAAAAATTAAATAAATTAATTTATATAATTAATTATTGTAGAGCCGACTGAACAATTAATAAAAATAGAACATCATAACAAAATGAACAATATTTATTATTTTGCAATAGAAACATCCACATTACGAAGTTACGTTTTAGACTAAAACGTATATATATATATATATATATATATATATATATATATATATATATATATATATATATATATATATATTATTATATTAGTAGCTATTAATTTAAACGAACCATTACTAACAACGTTGGGCCAGACTCCATTCGCTGTATTTGTACAGCTTAAAAGCTAATAAAAACAATTCAATTCTAAATAAATTATAAACAAAATAATAATGAATTATAAATCACCATAAATAAAAGAGTCAACTTCAGATGATTTTTTTATTTAATTATTATTTTTATTTTATTTTTGTGTTATTCTAGTATTTTTCAGTAGGATGTCTTATTAATTTAGCAAACTGCTTTCTGTATTTTTTTTAAATATATTATTTTCTTGGGCAGACCAAAAGTCTCCCTAGCCTTAAGGTAAATTTGCTCTTTTATTTTCTTGTAAAATACAGTAGAATAAGACGTCCTGTAATATTTGAACTGTTGGTTGGAGGAAAGTTAGAATGTGACTCTTTTGATAATTACTTTTTTTGGTGAAATAACGTTTTATATGATTCAAGTTAAGGGTTAAGTTCTCAAAATCATCGATTGAAACTATCTTTCAGTTAATTTGAGAACTTAACCCTTAAACTTTCAATATTCAGTTACAAAACTCTATAAAAAACCTCGGAATTACCTTTGACTAAAACATGGGTTATCCATATCTCCCAGATTACCAGAAAATCCATATCAATCCTCAAACAGCTCCTAAGATTCCGTGATTCCTTTCCTTGAAGTCCCCGTCATCTTCTAATATCCTCCCTCATTCTCCCCCACTTTGACTACGGATGCTTCGCGTATGGCGGACTGTCTGGTGAGCACGAGATGAGACTAAAACTATTAATGAATTGTTTCATAAGATTCATTTTCGGTCTCCCCAGACTCTCTTACATCTCTCACTGGTATTCTGAGCAAGAGTGATTTATCCTAATTTCCGACGAAAATACCTTCATATTCCAATCCTTAAGAGCCATAAAATCTTCCTGTATTCTTGAACTCTTCATTTTACGTTCTTCCATTCATCTCCTAAATTCAAGATCTCAACTTACTGATTTTTATATCCCATCCCATAGAACTGCTTCCTTCGAAAAGCCCTTTATCGTTCGTACTACCTTGTTTTGAAATTCCTTACCCATCTCTAATCGTCAAGCTTCCTCCCTGACCTCATTTAAACACCATTTATTTCTCCACTTCCTGAATGATTAATCTTCTACTTCCATGTAAAGAATAAATAACTACGCAAATCTAAGCAAATATGTACATAAGTATAATTATTGTTATTTTTGTATTTTATTTTCGTAAATAATTTTTATTTGACTTATAGTTAGTAATATTATTGATTTATCACAGTGAAGCCAGGCAAATGCTGCTTGTACATTTATGTAATATTTAGGGGACTCAATGTCGCAGAATAAAGATTATTTTTTCATTCATTCATTCAAAACAAACTTTCCCATACAGTGGGCCACAAAGAACATTATTTCACAAAAAAATTAATTTGGAAAAGTCCAACGTTGCTCCAGACATTGGAGTCTGTACGCCACAGTCACATGTGTCTATATTTCTCAGGATATTTCTCAGGTGTAAACGTTTCAATTAACGAGTACCACGTCAGCCATTGCAGTAATTTGTAATTGACTAAGGGACGGTGAATGAAAATGAGTGTCTATATTTTGAAGAGGAAGCATTGTTGAAGAACAATCTGTCAACTTGTTAATATGAAGGTAAATAACGCACAGACTTGCTTTACAACCTTGTAATACGATAGAATATTCCAAAAGAATAAATATATATATTTTTAATTAATTTTGTATTTTAATAAATAACAATAATAATGAGATAACAATAAATAACTCCTGTAATATTTACAAGGTATCATAATGAATATGCGGCGTTTGGCGACGGTCGTTCATCTTACTGAAGGTCATCAGCGCAGTGATAGTGTTCACGATAAACTGAAATAAAAAAAAGTAATTAAAATTTAATAATAATTATTATTATTATTTGAAAATTTAAAAGCTGATTAATATCGAATTAAAACCAATATACAGTTATGAAAAGAATTATGCGTTGACTTAGTTCTTCCGAAAAAAATGTTTAATTGGCCGAGAGTAAGGGAGGTTCTGTTTCAATTCGACCGTTTGATATTTCCTTTGTCTGTTTGTTACACGATTAGGACCGAACGTGTTTGATTTTATTCAAATTTGGCACAAATGTTTGCTGAAGTCTAGAAAAACCACGTATGTGTAGTGATTTTGATTTTTTAATTCCGATTGAAGATGGAAGCTTAATCTGAGCGACATCAGGCAGTTTTAATGGTATCGCTCACATTCCGACGGTTCCTGTGTTATCTTTAATTTTTATTCGCTTGTGAAACAAAATCAAATGAATAATTGTTAAAAAATTTAAACAAAACTATAAACAATCAATTTTGTAGGATTGAAGTAACAGCAGTATGCATTACATGTTAGATCTTAAACGGATTAAAAAAAAATATCTTTAAACAAGGGATTCAAATATAGATCGAATCAATATTAAATAACGTAAATAATGAAAGTAATTTTCATATTAAGTAAATACTCAATTCCAAATATTGAAAAATCAAAATAGCCTTATTATTGAACCAGGTAAGATGGCGTGTGTTGATTAAATGAGATCATTATTCCGCCACCGTTTGTATTTCTCTCCTTGCGATACAAATGAAAAACATTAAATTTAAGCCTGACTTTTTTATTTAACAATATTTTAAACAAGGGTCTTCAGTGCGAGAGGTGTTGGCCGAACTACGGTGCGCAGTTTCAACGAAATATACATGCAGTAACGATTAGCGGCAAGGGTTGGGAAGCCATGCCATCCACTACCGTGGGCAGTACCAGCGAAAGTTTATCTTAAGGTGAAAACATATCGCAAGTTTTATTTATCTTCTGTAAAATGTTTGGAAGTAGAATGAGCCGGTTTTGAAACTAATCCCCTCAAGTATTATATGTTTTTTCCTCTTCCTTCAATAGAAGCATTTGTTACTATTTGGCAATATGATATGTATGATGAATTGTTTTTATGATAAAATTAATTCTCAGTTTTTCAATTGATACGTTTTCAATACCTCATGAAATCAACAATGAGCTGTTGATATTTCAGCCAATGCATTCGACAGTGTAAATTTATGTCAATTTCTACCTTTGAAATAATGGTGCTATGCAAACAATTATCAAAATGACTAATGCGAAATAAACATAACGGTGTTGTATATACTCACATAGATTTACTAGCAAAATTAAAAAAAAAAAAAGACATGATAAAAAATTGAGGCATAATAACTAATAAAATAAAACATAATAACTGCCAAATGAAAACTTCAACAATATTTAAATTTTTCTTAGTTAGAATGTTTTAACTCCAACCAACAGCCATTTACCATAACTTAATATTAACATTATTCTTTAAAAATACAAATCCTACAAATTCTTGCAACATATGAAATCAGCCGTAAGGGAATCCGGTCTTGCTAAAAACTTCAATTCACAAAAATTATCTGATACCACGTTTTGCGACCGTGTGCCTCTCACTAATCTTTTACTTTAAAAGATTACATAGAAGTCGAAACTATTCTATGCGCTCTACTACACTAAATAAAAGAAAAAACACTTATAAAATCTGTGAGTATAGTTAATTTTTTTTTTCAAGACTGTCTGGAGTACTTTTAATTTTTTTAAAACTCAAATTCAAAATTGTTGCTTTGCAAGGAGTGGTCCATGGCTCATAAGAAGGACGAAACCACTATGACACCAATTTTTTATTTTATTTGTCGGCTTGTATAATATTATAAATGTATGGTATTCCTGATATATAGATTTATTATATAGTGGAAATCCTCTAGTTCCCACTGGAGCAAAGGGCGGCAACGAATTGTCGCCATTGATCTATATCTGACGCTAAATTCTTCACTTATTCCATTGCAGTCACCTCCTTCATCACTGATCTCTTCCACGTGCTCCTGGGTCGTACTCGATTCCGAGCTCCCTGTGGATAACTCTATCGAGTTATGCTTCCTTAAAGTGTGACCATTTACTCCATTTACTTTTCTGGATCATAGCCTCTATGGACTTGAGTTTAGCCCTTTGCCCCAGTTCTTTGTTGGTAATAATTTGAGGCCAGTAAATGCCAAGTATTCTCCTCAAGCAACTATTAATAAATACTTGAAGTTTTTCTGTATTCCTTTTAGTGACTCCATGTTTTCAAGAACATTTGTTTTGAACTGACACAATTTTGTATCCTGTGAGATACCCTTGTTCTTCCATATGATGTATAATTGGACAAATGCTCTGTTAGCTTTGCGCATTCTGTTTTTAATATCTTCTTCAGTTCCTCCGTCTTCACTGATGATGCTCCCAAGATAGAGGAATGAATCGATTCTGTCACGGCCACATCTTTTTCCACAAATAACATAACTTCAACTCTAGCGTTCACCCTCATTTCCTTAGTTTTAAATATGCTTAGTGAAAGGCCCATCTTGGATGATTCGTCTTTCAATTGTCTTGCTTTATATTCGACATCTCGGAAACGTTATGCTTGGAGACAGATATTGTCAGCAAATTACAAATCGTCTAGTCGGTCTGTAATGTTCCATTGTGTTCCTCTCTTTCTACTTCTTATGGTTGTACGCATTACGTAATCCATTAAGACCAGAAAAAGAGCGGGGGAGAAAACATATCCTTGGCATACTCTAGTTGTGGTTTTGATTTCCCCAGAAAGTTTGCCCTCATGAAGAACTCGACACTCGAAATCTTCATCAAAGGTATATATGGTTTATATAGGTCCTGTAGAATATGTGATGCTTATATTATATGTGCCATGTATATACTGTATATTATATGAACTGTCAAATAAAAAATTGTTGGCATGGCGTATTCGCCATTCTTGTCTGGAGCGCCTCATATGTACTAATTATTGCTGAAAATGGCATTCCTTCATTTGAATAAAAATGGACCATTCAACATACATATAAATCTATGTGTTTTAAACACATTTAAAATCGAATATAATTTATTATGTAAATTTTTTTGTATTTTACACTTACGCCTATAAATATTTCCTTATTGAGAAGGAAAGTTGGAGCCCTGAATGCAGTTACCTTCACCGGACTCCTCGCCATCACCAACATGAGCCGTAACATGACTGCGTTGGGCGTGCTCATTTGGTACCAAGGGATATCGTATATTGCCAGGGCCACCTGCTCTGCCTGAAATATAATTAAATCTAGTATATAACTTATGTAATATGTAAAAATGTTGTTGACGCCAATTTAAAATCCGTTCAAAACTGGTTTGGAAAAGACTGGTAGATAACATTTAGAGTACAACTTTACAATAGGGGGTGTTATGACTGGCTCCTCCCGAACTTACCCGAAGGTAGGCGGACTAGCACACTCTAGTGCCATTTGTGCTAACCAACTGCTTTGTATTCTATTGTAACATTCGTATTCATTGGAATTATTGCTGCCTTAATCACTACTATATATTATTACGATACTATAGATCCCTTTTCCGGCTCCCAGGAGCGATAGATTTTGAAGAATGGGGTATCAAAATAAAGGAAATTTCATCGAGAAGTAACGAATCCTAATTTCAATTGTTAAATTCATACTAGGGCCTAAATAAAAGTGATGAAAAAACTGGGAGGTTTCGAAATTCTGAAGATGGTGGGTCTGTGGATCGAGACGGGATGAGTCGCGTTTTAAAGATTTCGACGCGGGTATCAAGACCATATGCATTCCTGAGGAAGGTATTGGTCCAGCGTATCAAAGCGTTGAAATCTACCGTTTTTTTGAGATAACGCACGGTATAGATCCCCACGGGGCCTGGCGTCATCTTGCGTACGTGCCGTTGTAATGGCAACTTCATATCTAGGTAAAGCAAGTTGAGACTGTATACAAAAACATTTTAATAAAGGTGAAAAGGTTATTTTTTAAATAAAATGTTGTCTTTAGGTTTCTATGAATGACAGAGGAGATTATTTATTCTTTCCCGTGTCTAACCGTAAAACACTGTTAAATATGAATACTACACATATAAAATGGTATAGCTGAGTCTTATTACTTAGCTGTTAAACTGAAGGGATTACTAATTACTTATTAAGTAAACTGGTACTTCAATGCAGTAATTATAAACTATTCTTGATAATATTATATTTTTTATATTAATTAACAAGTTTCTCTACTATCGCTTATACTTGGAATGCATTAGGGACTTGAAGAAGGATAGATATCTGATGCGAGAGCTCTCGCTCTGGTATACTAGTTCAAATTATTACATATTATTTAAAATTGTTAGTGCTGTCGACTTCCAATGATCTGAGTTATAGTAGTAATTAAAAGGAGTGATAATTATATTACGGTAAGGACCCGACCTCAACTGAAAAGGAACTTTTGGGGTTTGTTTATCTCGAGAGAGAGCATAGCGAGCGGAAGTCGACAAGTGTGATCTAATTGAATCAGTATTAATTGAAATTACTGTAAGACCCCGACCTCAACTGAAAAGGATCCGTTGGTTGTTTGTTTATTTCTTGGGTGAATGTAATGAGCGAAAGTCGACCGCACTAATAATTTTAAATAATATCAAATTAAAGTAGTAATAATCTCAATAATTCCAATGAATACGAATGTTACAATTGAATGCAAAGCAGTTAGTTAGCGCAAATGGCACTAGAGTGTGCTAGTCCGGCGACCTTCTGGAGAAACCAGTGTTAACGCGCCCCTATTGTAAAGTTGTACCATATTTAGCTTTAGTTCAAAACTCGAAGCTTTAAACGAAATCTCTTTATATTAAAAACATGATTTAAAAACCCATTTCCAAGTTAAGAGTTCCAAATCCGATGATTGGTTGTCACTCTCTTCGTTATATAGAAGAAAGTACAGTAATCCCTCGTTAACGCAAACTCGGTGGGTGAACTAATTATCTAGTCAAGAAAATTCGTGTTAAACGAAATTTCGTTTTAGAGGAACAAGTTTCTCTATAACTAATAGTTTCTCTATTCATATTTGTTCTCATGTATTCCTTTTTTAAAACAATGAATACATACATTTCTCCTTGAATTTGTAATACATTGTAATATGTGATCAATTTAAAATTTATGTTGAAGTAGTTGAAAATTAATATTCAACTTATTTTTTTATTCATTTTCTTCTTCTTATCAAGCAAAACGGCTGATGGTAATGTCGTGTTCCTAGAATCATCCTGAAGTGGCCTGCGAACATGGTGCCAAATCTAAAAAAAAATTGGTTGCCTCAGAAAAAAGCCACGGACGGCGTGCGGCGGACGTTTTTTTTTTTTTTTTATTCGATTCCGGATTCTACGGTTAAAACCTCAAATTTTGGGAGCAAGGGGCTAAGGCTAAGGTTTTTTTCAGAAGTTCATATATTAAAAAAAAGAAAGGAAAAAAGTGACTTTAATGTTAAATTTGCTCACTGTTAGACTAAAAATCCTTACTTCGCTTGATATTTCTTCTGCTGCGGAGCACATCATATAAAGTTGAAAGATATTAATTAAGCAAAATCCTCCAACGCCAAATCCTTGAACCACGCTGTCACGATCGTTCTAAACAATAAATAAAAATTAAATAAAAATAAATTAAATGAAATGAAAATATAACTCTTCCAAATCAGTTCAAAATCTCACTTTCAAGTTTTAATAATATTTCAGTGAATTATCCCTTATATACTTTATCACTTTATTCAACAATTTATAACGACCTTTCGGGCATATCCTTGCCTATTTTCATTTTAAAACATCACTCATCAAAACAGGGCAATAGTAAATAGAGAACTAGGATGATAAATACCAGATTTTAAAAATACGAGCAATGGGACAACAATTTTACATATTTGACAAATAGGAAAGTAAAAGTGGCAGATAATAATTACTTATAATATCATGAAATATAATAATTTAAAAAAAGAAGCGGTAACTTTATTATGGGTCAGGGTGCCCAAAATAAAAATAAAATGAAGTATTGGATTTAAATGATTTATTTGTCAAACTATATTCATGAAGGCTTCCGAAGTTTTTCTATCAGTTTTTTATTTTTAGGAAGTTTAAATAAACACCTTCTTACTTCGCCACTCTGACTTTATTGACGTTTCGGACAACTCTTCCTTCATTATCAATACATATGATTTAATTTACAATACTTTCATCATGAATTATAATGGCATGATAATGGACAAAGTGTAGTCTGAAACGTCAATATACACAGAGTGATGAAGTAAGAAGGTGTTTGTTAAAAATTCCTAAAAAAAAAAAACTGATATAAATATAATTTATAATGAATGAAAATGTGTACATTAGCATAAAAGATACAAAATAAAGTATACCTTTAAATTCTTAAAAACTAAAACTAAAATGAAGTCATAATTAATAGACAAATTTGTAAATACAAAATAATTATAAAAAGAAGAAATTACTTTTTGGCATTCAATTTACCTTGATTTGCGTAAATAATCCAAAAACCACAATTATAATAAGATTTCCATAATATATTACTATTATTGGGGTGTATATAGATACCAATTCCACTGCATTCCTGTAAATAAGAACTCTATTAATTACACGTATAAAATCTAAATCAACAGATTACATCAATAGCAAACAAAAATTTCAAAAAAATTAAAAATAATCATAATGAGAATCCAAAAACCGATAAGATAGAAAAAAAAATATTTTCCTGACATTTGGGCCTATTTCATATCAGGACTACCATACTCAGATATGAAAAATGATTTGAAAACCTGAAGATATAATAATAATAAAAACGGTACATATATATGAATATGGTGCAATATCTAGGGCGTCCCAGGACGAAATGCCAGTAATTAAAGGTGTGAGGTTCTTTTAAATATATCAATCTGTTTTAGAGATATGATTTATAAAGGGGTTTTCAAGAAAATCACGTTTTTTTCCAGTAAAGTTCCAAATTCCTCTAATGTAACTGAACATTTTTCAACTTTTGTCTCCGTTTTTGGAATCTACGATCAATTCCCTATAGGATAGTAACCAACATGTAGTAAATATTGTTTCGTTAAACAATCTTAGCAGTTAAAGTAAAGTCTTTTAAATTTATTTATTTAGTTTGGTATTTATTTAATTTGCCATCTGCAAATTATTTTTGCAACAAGCAAATCTGCGCTCATCTTGGTATAGCGGTCAACTGGATTTAAGTGTTTGTGCTAAGGAGTTCATATTGCAAGTCAGTCTGTTGTTGAAATGTTTGTAGTATTCTGAAACTGTTAGGAAATACAAGTCCTTGTGTAGAAAATCATTTGTCAGATAGAATGGCGCGTGCACTATTTTTCTCAATGTTTTTGACAGGAACGACTGAATTCTTTGGATGTTTGGAGTTTAGACAGAGCTCCATAGCTCTATCCCGTATGTTCATATAGGTTTAATTAGTAATTTGTAGATTGTAAGTCTGTTAATTAAGGATAATTTGGAGCGTCTGTCAAATAACCTGGATAATAGTTCAAATCGTTTGTTCAGTTGCTTTCTTTTCAGTCTCCAAATATGGCACTTCCGCAAATGTAGGAATCGGCACACTGTTAAAATACACCTGAGGACATGAATCTTGATGAAGTGTGAACGCAATGAACACACTCTTCATTTCGTTCATTTTTATTTTCCACCCAGTAGCCCAACTACGAATCTCATCAAGGTGGTTTTGTAGTACGAAACATGCTGTTATGGGGTTTTTGTGGGATGTAAAAGTATCCAAGTAAAATAGAATGATTTTCAGAAATACTCGGTAGAATCTCACGCAATGAATTTTCGAGGTACAATCTTGAGGAATTAAAAAATCTTGCTTCATTCCATTACTAGGTTGTTGACAAAAGTCTTTGTGCATTAATTCATAGCTGACATTAAAATCTCCATTTGAATTCTTATTCAACACTGATGCAAACAATGCATATATCGTTGTTTACTTTGACCAATCCTTTATTTAATTATGAATACAAATTACCATTCGTGGTCTTCTGAGGCACTACTGGAAAAAAGGAATAAGTGTGAAGGCAGCTGCTGAGGAAATTTGTGCGGTGGAAGGTTAAAATGTGGGGCATCGTAGTACAGAAGCGTTTTGGCTCAATTCTGAGAACAAAAGCCTTCAAGATAATGCTTTATGTTTGGTGGAATTATGAGGATGTTTTGCACTTTGATCTGGTTCCAGATGGCAGGGCTACTGACGTTTAGCTTAACTGTGAGAACTCGAAAGAGCGTATAACAAGAGGATTACCCTGCTTTGGCCAATCAAATTAAAGTGAGGTTTCAGCAAGACAACGCTCCTGCCCATCGTTAACTCTTAATGAAAAAAAGATTCTCAGTAATGGAGGGTGTTAGCATCTTACTCAACCCTCCTTAGAGCCCTGACATTGCACTGTTTGGCTATGGTGTTTTGTGGTCAATGGCAGATTTTTTGGAAGGCTTGCACTTCAAAAACAGGAATGCCAAATCAAGATGTGAGGAGTTTTCTCCCTTGAAAACCAATGACAACCAAATTCGAATTCTGGTAGAAAGATGGGTTAAAGTAATTGGCAATGATGGCCTTTATTTTGAAGAATAATTTTAAGGTATAGATTTTATACTGAAATTTAAATGAAACTTATTCTATGTACAAAGACTTTTGTAAGAACCTAGTACCATTTCAACGATATACCCAACTTTGCGAAGCTAGTACAATTTCGTAGAGATATCGAGGTCGGGAGGTGAAAAACGTTAGATACATTAATACGATCACCTAGTACTTTTTCGTCCTGGTTTAGTTATCTCGTACTTCAGTTTTTTTTTCTCTATACAGTTTTCTAAAGTCGGTTACTACTGCAAACAAAATGTTTTTCGTTTTGAATGGTTTTTATTTTAATTTTTGTTGAGGGGTGAAGGTGGTTATCACAATGTGAGAGAAAATGAAGTGGAATCAGATGCCACAATGGCTGCACATTTAGTAGTCTACATCAGTTTGAAGTTTGGGAGTATTATTTCATTTGGCTGAAAGAGATATTCTTTATTTATAAAAGTGGATAGCCATCGCAAAGCTATTGGCTGTTGAATGTAAACAAATAAAGACATTTACTCCTGAGGTACCTTGCACATACAATAAAGATTACCTTATGATTTCCACATGAAGTTTTATCAGTTCGATCTGCTTCCTTCTAATGAACCAATCATTATTTGTGAACTTCGTCTTCGCATCCTTGATAGATTCCGAAAGGTACCTGAGGTAAACAGAGTGTATTTTGAACAGACCAAGGAAGAAACAATCGTTTCCGATTTTCTTCATGACGGATATAAGAAGCCCGAAGACGTGGAGGCAGAAGGTTAACTCGTAGAGACCAGGCTGACGATCATCGTACGGAGAGAGGATAGGTAGAGGAAGGTTCGTCCTGTACGATCCTCTGATGAAGTCTATGATCGGGACCGGGGAGCAGTAGATGAACGGAGTCCAGAAGGCGATGAAGAGGATCCTCTTGGCGAAGGTCTCGTTGCTCTTGGTGATGTCGAGGTACAACCTCTGGAAGTGCGTGGCTAGATGGGGGTCGCTGTTGAGGATTCTCGTGTTCAGGTTGTCCCAATTAATCGTGAAAGCTTGCAACCGTCGCTGATAGAGGATGTAGAATATCGAGATCATGACCCCAGTGGCCAGGACCGCTATGACGATCCCCAGGGTACACATGTCCTGAAGCACAGTTATATTTAATTATAATTTGGTATCACAATTAATTAAAATTTAGTATATTAAGATATAAATACCTTAGTTTGATAAGTTTCTAACAGTTCTAACCCTAATTTTAAAAAAAACGAGTCTAAAAAATTAAGTTGCTAAAAATTTGTTCGTCATCTATTTTCTCTTCATTGCTTTACATGGCTTATATTTAACTTTTGAAGTTTGTTTAATAAAAAAATACCATATCTCTGATTTTATATAAAATATGTCGAAATGCACTAAGAACCTCACCACAGACAAAATGAGGAAAAATAAAAGTGATAAAGATGTAAGTAAGTGAAGAAATAACATTAAAAAAAAAAATAATAATAATTATTTTTAAAGATACAAAAATTGACAAAGTTGTTTCTGAAGTATTAATTTTTTTTTTATAATTTCTATGATTTTTTTCTGACTTCTAATATCTGACTTCACTACAAGAACATTTGAACTTTCACCCAAGATTTTCAGCGCAACAGAATAATACTCTACATATTAAAAACAAAATTAAATTCAAGCTGGTTGTTACAGCTTATTTTAAATTACCTTCTGAAAATTGAAAATTTTGAATTTCTCCCAAAAAAATACTTTTGACCATTGCCATTCGTTAAGATTAACAGCTGATAATCAACAGAAGGTGTAGATACTTATACAGTAGGCATATATAAAGTTGAACTTCCATATATCGAAAATCTCTATACATCGAACTTTTTTAGGAACCTTGAATTTTCAGTAGAAAAAAATATCCTGTATATCGAACAAAAAATTCCAATTTAAAAAAAATATAAAATTTTCATCAAAAAGAGCCCTTAGGTTAAGTAAATAAGAATGGGTAATAATTAAAAAAGAAAAAAAATGTTTCACTGATTTGCAAAGCAATAGAAATTCAGGGAAAAATCTTGCTTCAGAAGAAGCACAGGAGTACCTAAATTCTCTGAATTTTTTCTAGCATAGAATGAAATTTTCATTTTAAATTCTGTTTAACTTTGCCTTTCTTGTTGTGAACATGGTTGGCTCCTAAGCATGACTTTGGTGATGAATTATACACAAATAGACGTTAGAAGTTATACCATAAAACAAAAATAAATTAATTTTTATGTATGGTCGCATATTTTTAATAAATCTCCTTATTTAATTATAAATGCAAATTAGTAAAAAATCTGCAATCACAGATTTAATTTGAACAATTTTTCAAATAAGTGCTATTGACCGTTCAGTTTTGTTTTTCATTTACCTTAAGAAATTGCCTTTGTTGCATCATTAACCCCAAAAATTGCCTTTGGTACTTCTTTAACCCTAATGATTAGTTGTAATTGTTTTTAGCCTCAGAAGGGTGAAAAATTGCAATCTTTGAATATATCGAATTTTCTATATTTCGATTTTTTTCATGGAACCTTCATGTTCGATATATAGAGATTCAGTTGACATCCGCATGATGGTATAGAAGGATCAATCTAATTGGTCAGTTGACATCCGCATGATGGTATAGAAGGATCAATCTAATTAGGGATTGATAAATTATTTCCCACTTCTATAAATTTGTTTTATTAAAAACTAGTTTCGAATGTTATACATTCATCCTCAGTTCAAGGTTTAAATGGATTATATCAAACAGAAAAGTTTGTACTGGTTTCTTCTCGCATTGAACTAACAATCTATATAGAAATTCGATTGTCTATATATATATATATATATATATATATATATATATATATATATATATATATATATATATATTTTTTTTTTTTTTATAATATTACGTTCAGGTCTAATATTGCTATATTATTAATACAATATCAAAATTATTTACCTGGAAGTTTCCTATCCTGATGATGCTGCCTACAGAAAAGATGAATTGATAGAATCCGATGAATACAAGAAGATTGTCGTAAAAAAAATAGAATGGGACCGAGAGGACAGAATCCATCCGCACCCAAGGCAGTATCAGTCCGCTTCTTCTCATCACGTGAATCAGAAAACTGTTTAAAAAAAAAAAAAAGATATATATATATATATATATATATATATATATATATAATTATGGAATATTTTAGACGATAATTATAAAAAAATCATAAAAAATATTAATAATTTTATGCAACAATGGTGAGCTGAAGCTTCCGAACATAGGCCATGGAGAAAGCTATTTGCTAATGTTTGAAACTACTTTATTCAACCTCCAAAATATTTAAAAAATTTATTTGAATGAGTGGATGAAATAAATAAACTTCTAATGTAATATTTGTCTCTGAGGATAACATAATTGTGCAGACTAGAGGTAGGTACTTTAGATTAGATTTACAAAAAAAAAAAATCAATCGATATTGGTGGTTCACTCGTAAGTAAATATAATTGTAGTAAGCATAAAAAATATTATTGACATAAATATCCTGTTATAAAAGCAGAAAACTTCCCATAACAATTGTTTACTATCATTTCCATTCTTTTTATATTTTCACCGACGTTTCGGAGTGGTTCTCAGTCTTCAGCATATATTTCTCTTCTACAATGCAACATAAACCATCATTTTTGTTTAGAAAATTTTGTTTTCGAAATAATATTAAGAGAAAGAATAACTTGCAGAAACAGTAAATTAATAAAAAAACAGTAAAAAACAAAACGAACAGAAACAAATTATTATTAGGATTCAATAGAAGAGTCCAAATCAATGCCTTAAGTGTCATATAAATAGCAGTAACTGACCAATCAACGTTTCGCCAGTAGCGTCATTCCACAACAAATCAACCAATAAAAATATAATTTTAGACTCAAGGTTTTTCAAAATGAGCGAAACTTAGTATATATGTTTAATTTATCAAACCAATCTTTAAATGCTTAAAAAAATCCAAAACTTATTTTTTTAATAACACAAAATCGAAATTTCATGATGGGGTTTTTTGTGGGAGGGAGGAGAATGGCTCTTTTATAAAAAAAAATGAAACGCTGTACTTTTATGGCATGTTTTTTGTTTTCAAACTGAAATGTAGATACACTGTATAAGCCATATTTTAAATAAGTAAATTTACTTTGATGAAAATCATTATACAAACTAGGTTTTTAAGTTATTTACTATATCCAAGATGGTGGAATATTATTTATAAGGAAAGAATTATTTATTGTTATTATTAAGTATTATTATCACCTTTATGTGACGCTTAAAACCTTTTACATTTTCAACCAGGAGCATGAAATCTTTCAGATCATAGTAATAAAGCCATTTTTACCTAATTCCGACCAATTAATGGTACGACCCTTAATATTAACTATTATATATATATAACCGTATTTTGAAGTATATTTAAACAGTTTAACTTGAAAATCCAGCATTTCACCAACTAATCCTACACCTATTTAAAAAAAAAAAAAATGATCCATGTTATAAACTTTTCCTAGAGAAAAATATATCATGCTACTCCTGGATTTTTTTTTCAGGAGAGATATTTATCTCCTGGCTGGTATTTCGTTCTCACCTTCTAGGAAGTTCAATTTTCAAAACTACATTTTACCACTCAGCACTCAAAAAATTCTCATTATCAGTAAATTGATTAAATTTCACAACTTAGCAGTAACCTAATACGTTCAAAGAACTGAAATCGAGTATGTACCTGTGAGTGGTTTCGAACTGAAGCGACATGATGGGTAGACAATTAACCATATGACCCCAACTGGGCCAGAAAGCGGTAATTATAAGAGCTCTCTATGACTAATAATGCATACCATCACTCAAAAATTCTGACCCGGGCAATCAGAAATTCATGTCCAACAGTGTATCGATCGTATGGAATAAGCGGTTCCATAATTAGGTTCATTATGGATGAAATTCGTCGGTGAATCCTCTCATGTGAGTCTCGTTCGTGACCAAAGTGTCCGTACAAGGTCACGAGGAATTAATTATTTTATCTTAAGCAGAGGATAGGCGTCGTGAATAATTTTCAATCAATGCCAGGCAGCTCGAGTGTCTTCATTATATCAGTAATTTATGTTTCTCGGTACCGATCTTGTCTCTTTAAATAGAAGCTCTCCTTACAGATGGATATGCTCTTCAGACCTAGCGAAATAGAGAATTTTATGTAAATAGGATAATATGTATAGGGGAGTCAGGTTGTACCTTGGTCATAATGTGCCTCGGATCACACTTCTGTTTTTTAACAGGTTTAAGAAGTTTTTAAATGCTATCTACGCGACAGAACTGTGCAAAGACAAAGTTGACGCAATAGACTGCAAGCAAGCGGGAGAGTGGTTGTCCGTGTGAAATAGAAGTAAATAGAGTAAAATAGAATAGATCAATAAATCGAATCAAATAGAAATAAATCTTTTTAGCTCAAAAAGTAAGAACTTTAATTCTGTATATTTAATACTAATAGTGGGAAGAAGGAGAATTCAATTGTTATGCTTGTGGAATAATTTCTTCCTTTATCTCTTTATTTTCATTGTTATTCCAACGTTTCGGGGTACTCCCCCATTCTCAAGGTGTTTTTTTTTTATTATACACTATAAATATCACACAATACATACAACAGTCAGAATTAATCATATAACACTATTGCACACAATTCATATCATATTATAATTGCCTCTATACTCCTGTTGTCTAAATCCATTTATTGATTTTGTCTGTTAGTTATTAACTTTACTTTAACCATAAAAACTATGTTTTAAATCTTTACAAATAATGCCAGAAGTGAAATTGTTAAATATATCTTTATCATTGACACAATTGCTCTGTTATTACAGCATAGAGGTAGATGCATGAGAGATAAATAAATAATAGCAGGGATGGATTAGTGCTAGAGATAATAACAGAGCAATTATAACAACGATAAAGATAGATTTAACAATTTCACTCCTGGCACTATTTGTAAAGATTTAAAACATAGTTTTTATGGTTATAGTAAATCTAATAACTGACAGAGAAAATCAATAGATGGATTTAGACAACAGGAGTATAGAGGTAATTATAATAGGATAGTATTATTATTATATGATTTATTCTGACTGTTATATATGTTATGTGATATAAGTAATGTATATAAAAAAAGAACACCTTGAGAATGGGGGAGTACCCCGAAACGTTGGTGTAACAATGAGAAAAAAGGAATAAAGGTATATAAAGAGATAAAGGAAAAAAATTATTCCTCAAACATAACAATAAGAACTTTAAGTTTTGCTGTTTATTTTTTTACATGTTGGCGATTGTATTTTAAGTTATAAATCACGTTCTACCTGAATCACTACTTATTGATGGGTATTTTGTTATATTCACGCAACTAGTGCTAATCTGTTGTGTGCTAGAGTCTAGAAACTGGCATGGCTCTGGTAAACTCGTGTTATTTCGTAAATGCACAGAGAAGCTTATTGTGAGGCTCCCATCTCAAGTATTTACTTTCGTTTCGTTTACTTCTGTTTTTGTAAAAACAGAATGCGGAAGGAATCGGTACAACGTTTGAAGAAAGAGGACAAAAACCTCATATTATTCATCATCGTCTTCTTCATCTTCACATATCCTTTCTATCATGGCATTTTTAACCACATAGACAAGCAACTCTGCCTTTTTACTTCGCTTTGGTATTTAAAATAAAAAAAATTTTTTAGATCATGCATAATCTTATCTCAGCAAATAACACTTTAGCAGGTTAACACAGAAGGGTCTCACTTAATAATCGTGCTAACTGTTTAGCATCATAACACTTTAAGCATATAACACGAGTTGCGTAAATATCCCTAATGTCATATTCCAGTTTTAACGTTATCTAGAATATAGAGGAGTTTCAATTTGGAAAAACGCAGCATCATATACCTTGGATGAAATTCTAAAAACGAATTGGAAATTCGGGAAAGAATCAAAAAGTGATAGGTGAAGATATTTTGGCAAACTGGCAATCCGGAACGAAAGATCTTCTTAACTTCTTGTGCACATGTATACAAATAAAAATTAGGTTATACTTTAACGCAATTTAATTTCTTTTTTTTAATGAATCAATAAAATACAGATTTCTGTGTGAAAATGTTGTTAATACATAGTAACCAAGATATGTTCAATGGTATATTATGGTTTTAAATTCTTAAAAAAATACATGATATGTTGGAATAGTGGTGCTATCTGGAGAGACTTTATGTTGTTATATTTAAAAAATATATATAATAATAAATTGTGATCCAAGATAAAACTGTCTTCCCATATGTGTGTATATAATATATACATATATATATATATATATATATATATATATATATATATATATATATATATATATTATATACACATATTAGTGTACATACTTGGTGTACTGAAACTGGACTGATGCATATCAAGTTAGATTTTTTGGAGAGGTGCAAATACTAAGTCTTCCAATATTATAGCTGAAATACGAGCTGTACTTTTAAAAAAATTGTATATTTTCAAAAAATATGTTTTTCGTTTTTGTGTCGGTAAACATGCCTGAAAAGTATCTCTACATCGTTAGCCATATAGGAATTTTAATATGTTGTCAGCTTTCAAAAAAGGCTACTTACCTATAACGTTATAACCTCTCCTATATTTATAATCATTCTTTATCGTTATGACTATATTGTATATCCTTAAAACCTTTAAAATTATATGTCATTTAGATACATACAAATTATACGTAAAGTAATACAGATATGCAATTATAAATGTACTGCATATATATTGGTATGTTATACAAAATTAGATATTTGTTAGGTATTTTAGACAATGAACAAATTCGTCTGACGAGGTTTCTTTATTGTTTATTAATACAATAATAATAATAATATGTGAATGTAAAAATAAAATAATTTTTTTTTTCCACACATTATTCTTTACTACTACATGTCTATATTTCTTATGTTTGAGGTCATAAAGAACATGAAACTGATTTACAAACTCTACAAGACGTTCGTCGTCATAATCACTAAATTCCTTTTAGTTAAACGACATTGTTTCAAATGACAAGCGTGAACCATCGAGTCTGAGGCAGTATGACTCCTTCTGGAACGGTCAGGGACGCAGCAGTATAGGTGTGACGTCATATGTAGACTGCCGGACAGTGCCAGCGAAATATGTCCATATCTATTCAGTCAAAGTAGTAGTAAACTGCCAGCAAAATTTGCCGGCCGCAACCGCGGGCAGTACCAGCGAAAGTCTACCTTTAGAATGAAATTAGCTGTTTTAGTTAGGAAATTTCTCATAGCAATGCATCATTATTCTCTCTAAAGGCTTCAAAAATTTAATTTTGTTTTAAAAAGTAAATAGTCATTCCAAAGAGTTTAATTTATAAATATTATATGAACTGAATTTAAAATATCGTTTTTTTAAGGGGAGAGAAAGAGGAATGAGAAACACTCTTTTACCTTGATAAACTAACACACGATTTTAAGTTTTAATTGTTAATAGTTACTTTTGGTTAATAGTTACTTAAAAAATCTGTATTTACTAGAGCTAAACGATTGTAGAGAATTGGTTTTTAATTTTGAAAACTTTGGTTAAGTATTTTTTATCACGCTAATAATATACGAATGAATGAATGAATGAAGGAACAAACGAACGAACGAACGAACGAACGAGCGAACGAGCGAGCGAGCAAACGAACGAACGAACGAACGAGCGAACGAACGAAAGGGCAAACGAACGAACGAACGAACGAGCGAGCGAACAACGAACGAACGGACGAACGAAAGAACGAACGAACGAAAATACAAACAAAACATAAAAATAAAAATAAGAATTAAGATATAAGAATTAAGAATTAAGATTATAGAATAAGAGAATTAAAGAATTAAAGAATTGGAGATTGAGGAATTGGATATTAAGGAATTAGAGACTAGAGAATTAGAGACTAAGGAATTATAGATTAAAGAATTATAAATTAAGGAATTATAGATTAAGGAATTATAGATTAGGGAATTACAGATTATGGAATTATATATTATGGAATTACAGGTTAAGGAAATATAGGTTAGAAAATTATAGATTAGGGAATTATAGATTAGGGAATTATAGATTATGGAATTACAGGTTAAGGAAATATAGGTTAAGGAATTATAGATTAAGGAATTATAGATTAAGGAATTAAATATTAAAGATTAAGATTTAAGTTTAAGAATAAAGTTTAAGAATAAAGTTTAAGAATAAAAGGTTAAGGATAAAAGTTTAAGAATAAAAGTTTAAGGATAAAGGTTAAGAATAAAAGTTTAAGGATAAAAGTTTAAGGATAAAAGTTTAAGGATAAAATTTTTAAGAATAAAATTTATTCTCTGATTTTATTTAGATCAATTTGGAGCATCTGCTCAGTTCTTCAATTTTTAAGCACGTGCTTCATTCCCTTCGCAAGTACTCCATTTTTCAAGTTCCTTTATTTAGATGAAACTGGAGCATATGCTAAGTTTGTTGAGGATGAAACTCTTGTTCCATTTATTAAGCAAATGCTCCATTTTGCAAGATCCCTTTATTTAGATCAAACTGAAGCATATGCTAAGTTTGTTGAGGATTAAGCACTTGCTCCATTTAGTAAGAGAATACTCCATTTTGCAAGTTCCCTTTATCTAGACCAAACTGAAGCTTCTGCAAAGTTTTTAAATTATTAAGCACTTGGTTCATACGCTAAGCAAGTACTCCATTATGCAAGTTCGCTTTATTTCAATCAAAATGAAGCATCTGCTCAGTTTTTCAATTATTAAGCACTTGCTTCATACGCTTAGCAAGTACTCCATTTTGCAATTTCCCTTTATTTAGATGAAACTTGAGCATGTGCTCAGTTTGAGGAGGATTAAGCACTTGCTACATTTATTAAGCAAATACTGCACTTAATAGTTGAAACTGGAGCATATGCTAATTTGTTGAGGACGAAACTCATGTTCCATTCATTAAGCAAATGCTCCATTTTGCAAGTTCCCTTTTGTTTTGATCAAACTAAAGCTTCTGCTATGTTTTTCAATTATTAAGCACTTACTTCATACGCTAAGCAAATACCCCATTATGCAAATTCCCTTTTTTTCGATCAAACTTAAGCATCTCTCAGTTTTTCAATTATTAGGCACTTGCTTCATAGGCTTAGCAAGTACTCAATTTTGACAGTTCTCTTTATTCAAATTATATTGGAGCATCCGCTCAGTTTTTTAAGGACTAAGGACTTGCTCCATTTATTTAGCAAATACCCCATTTTGCAAATTCCCTTTATTTCGATCAAACAAAAGCTTCTGCTTAGTTTTTCAATTATTAAGCACTTGCTTCGTATGCATAGCAAGTACTCAATTTTTGTAGTTCCCTTTATTTATATCAAACCCGAGCATATGCTAAGTTTGTTGAGGATTAAGCACTTGCACCATATATTAAGCAAATACTCCATTTTACAAGTTCCCTTTATTTAGATCAAACTGGAGCATATGCTAAGTTTGTTGAGGATTAAGCACTTGCTCCATTTAGTAAGCAAATACTCCATTTTGCAAGTTCCCTTAATTTAGACCAAACTGAAGCTTCTGCTAAGTTTTTAAATTATTAAGCACTTGCTTCATACGCTAAGCAAGTACCCCATTATGCAACTTCGCTTTATTTCAATCAACCTGAAGCATCTGCTCAGTTTTTCAATTATTAAGCACTTGCTTCATACGCTTAGCAAGTACTCCATTTTGCAATTTTCCTTTATTTAGATGAAACTTGAGCATGTGCTCAGTTTGAGGAGGATTAAGCACTTGCTACATTTATTAAGCAAATATTGCACTTAATAGTTGAAACTGGAGCATATGCTAATTTGTTGAGGACGAAACTCTTGTTCCATTTATTAAGTACATGCTCCATTTTGCAAGTTCCCTTTATTTTGATCAAACTAAAGCTTCTGCTTAGTTTTTCAATTATTAAGCACTTGCTTCATACGCTTAGCAAGTACTCAATTTTTCTAGTTCCCTTTATTTCGATCAAACTAAAGCTTCTGCTATGTTTTTCAATTATTAAGCACTTGCTTCATACGCTAAGCAAGTACTCCATTATGCAAGTTCGCTTTATTCCAATCAACCTGAAGCATCTGCTCAGTTTTTCAATTATTAAGCACTTGCTTCATAGGCTTAGCAAGTACTCCATTTTGCCAGTTCTCTTTATTCAAATTATATTGGAGCATCCGCATTATGCAAATTCCCTTTATTTCGATCAAACTGAAGCTTATGCTAAGATTGTTGAGGATTAAGCACTTGCTCCATTTATTAAGCAAATACTCCACTTGGCAAATTCCATTTATTTCGATCAAACTAAAGCTTCTTCATAGTTTTTCAATTATTAAGCACTTGCTTCATCCGCTTAGCAAGTACTCAATTTTTCTAGTTCCCTTTATTTAGTTGAAACTGGATAAACTAATATATATATATATATATATAATATATATATATATATATATATATATATATATATATATATATATATATATATATATAATAAGCATATACTAAGGTTGTTGAAAATGAAATTCTTGCTCCATTTATTTAGCAAATACCCCATTATGCAAATTCCCTTTATTTCGATCAAACTGAAGCTTATGCTAAGATTGTTGAGGATTAAGCACTTGCTCCATTTATTAAGCAAATACTCCACTTGGCAAATTCCATTTATTTCGATCAAACTAAAGCTTCTTCATAGTTTTTCAATTATTAAGCACTTGCTTCATCCGCTTAGCAAGTACTCAATTTTTCTAGTTCCCTTTATTTAGTTGAAACTGGATATACTAATATATATATATAATATATATATATATATAATAAGCATATACTAAGGTTGTTGAAAATGAAATTCTTGCTCCATTTATTTAGCAAATACCCCATTATGCAAATTCCCTTTATTTCGATCAAACTGAAGCATATGCTAAGTTTGTTGAGGATTAAGCACTTGCTCCATTTATTAAGCAAATACTCCATTTTACAAGTTCCCTTTATTTAGATCAAACTGGAGCATATGCTAAGTTTGTTGAGGATTAAGCACTTGCTCCATTTAGTAAGCAAATACTCCATTTTACAAGTTCCCTTTATTTAGATCAAACTGGAGCATATGCTAAGTTTGTTGAGGATTAAGCACTTGCTCCATTTAGTAAGCAAATACTCCATTTTGCATGTTCCCTTTATTTCGATCAAACTAAAGCTTCTGCTATGTTTTTCAATTATTAAGCACTTACTTCATACGCTAAGCAAGTACCCCATTATGCAAATTCCCTTTTTTTCGATCAAACTTAAGCATCTCTCAGTTTTTCAATTATTAGGCACTTGCTTCATAGGCTTAGCAAGTACTCCATTTTGTAAGTTCCCTTTATTCAAATTATATTGGAGCATCCGCTCAGTTTTTTAAGGACTAAGGACTTGCTCCATTTATTTAGCAAATACCCCATTATGCAAATTTCCATTATTTTGATCAAACTGAAGCATATGCTAAGTTTGTTGAGGATTAAGAACTTGCTCCATTTATTAAGCAAATACTCCACTTGGCAAATTCCATTTATTTAGATCAAACTGGAGCATATGCTAAGTTTGTTGAGGATTAAGCACTTGCTCCATTTATTAAGCAAATACTGCATTTTGCAAGTTCCCTTTATTTTGACCAAACTGAAGCTTCTGCTAAGTTTTTAAATTATTAAGCACTTGCTTCATACGCTAAGCAAGTACCCCATTATGCAACTTCGCTTTATTTCAATCAACCTGAAGCATCTGCTCAGTTTTTCAATTATTAAGCACTTGCTTCATACGCTTAGCAAGTACTCCATTTTGCAATTTTCCTTTATTTAGATGAAACTTGAGCATGTGCTCAGTTTGAGGAGGATTAAGCACTTGCTACATTTATTAAGCAAATACTGCATTACCTTTTTCACATATTTTTAAATATTTTAACCTTATACACATATTTTTAAGTATTTTACCTTTTTCACATATTTTTAAGTATTTTACCTTTTTCACATATTTTTAAATATTTTACCTTTTTCACACATTTCACCTTTTAAGCTTTATCACTTGTTTTTAAATATTTTACCTTTTTCACATATTTTTAAATATTTTACCTTTTTCACCTATTTTTAAGTATTTTACCTTTTTCACATGATTTTAAATATTTTACCTTTTTCACCTATTTTTAAGTATTTTACCTTTTTCACATATTTTTAAGTATTTTACCTTTTTCACATATTTTTAAATATTTTACATTTTTCACATGATTTTAAATATTTTACCTTTTTCACATATTTTTAAGTATTTTACCTTTTTCACATGATTTTAAATATTTTACCTTTTTCACATATTTTTAAATATTTTACCTTTTTCACATGTTTTTAAGTATTTTACCATTTTCACATGTTTTTATGTATTTTACCTTTTTCACACATTTTTAAATATTTTACCTTTTTCACATATTTTTATGTATTTTACCTTTTTCACATATTTTTAAATATTTTACCTTTTTCACATATTTTTAAGTATTTTACCATTTTCACATGTTTTTAAGTATTTTATCTTTTTCACATGTTTTTAAGTATTTTACCTTTTTCACATATTTTTATGTATTTTATCTTTTTCACACATTTTTAAATATTTTACCTTTTTCACATATTTTTATGTATTTTACCTTTATCACATATTTTTAAGTATTTTACCATTTTCACATGTTTTTAAGTATTTTATCTTTTTCATATGTTTTTAAATATTTCACCTTTTTCACATATTTTTAAATATTTTACCTTTTTCACATGTTTTTAAGTATTTTACCTTTTTCACATATTTTTATGTATTTTACCTTTTTCACACATTTTTAAATATTTTACCTTTTTCACATATTTTTATGTATTTTACCATTTTCACATGTTTTTAAGTATTTTATCTTTTTCATATGTTTTTAAATATTTCACCTTTTTCACATATTTTTAAATATTTTACCTTTTTCATATGTTTTTAAATATTTCACCTTTTTCACATATTTTTATGTATTTTACCTTTTTCACATATTTTTAAATATTTTACCTTTTTCACATATTTTAAGTATTTTACCATTTTCACATGTTTTTAAGTATTTTACCTTTTTCACATATTTTTAAATATTTCACCTTTTTCACATATTTTTATGTATTTTTCCTTTTTCACATATTTTTAAATATTTTACCTTTTTCACATATTTTTAAATATTTTACCTTTTTCACCTATTTTTAAGTATTTTACCTTTTTCACATATTTTTAAGTATTTTACCTTTTTCACATATTTTTAAATATTTTACATTTTTCACATGATTTTAAATATTTTACCTTTTTCACATATTTTTAAGTATTTTACCTTTTTCACATGATTTTAAATATTTTACCTTTTTCACATATTTTTAAGTATTTTACCTTTTTCACATGTTTTTAAATATTTTACCTTTTTCACACATTTTTAAATATTTTACCTTTTTCACATATTTTTATGTATTTTACCTTTATCACATATTTTTAAGTATTTTACCATTTTCACATGTTTTTAAGTATTTTATCTTTTTCATATGTTTTTAAATATTTCACCTTTTTCACATATTTTTAAATATTTTACCTTTTTCACATGTTTTTAAGTATTTTACCTTTTTCACATATTTTTATGTATTTTACCTTTTTCACACATTTTTAAATATTTTACCTTTTTCACATATTTTTATGTATTTTACCTTTATCACATATTTTTAAATATTTTACCTTTTTCACATATTTTTAAATATTTTACCTTCTTCACCTATTTTTAAATAGTTTACCTTTTTCACATGATTTTAAATATTTTACCTTTTTCACATATTTTTAAGTATTTTACCTTTTTCACATGTTTTTAAATATTTTACCTTTTTCACACATTTTTAAATATTTTACCTTTTTCACATATTTTTATGTATTTTACCTTTATCACATATTTTTAAGTATTTTACCATTTTCACATGTTTTTAAGTATTTTATCTTTTTCATATGTTTTTATATATTTCACCTTTTTCACATATTTTTAAATATTTTACCTTTTTCACATGTTTTTAAGTATTTTACCTTTTTCACATATTTTTATGTATTTTACCTTTTTCACACATTTTTAAATATTTTACCTTTTTCACATATTTTTATGTATTTTACCTTTTTCACATATTTTTAAATATTTTACCTTTTTCACATATTTTTAAGTATTTTACCATTTTCACATGTTTTTAAGTATTTTATCTTTTTCACATGTTTTTAAGTATTTTACCTTTTTCACATATTTTTATGTATTTTATCTTTTTCACACATTTTTAAATATTTTACCTTTTTCACATATTTTTATGTATTTTACCTTTATCACATATTTTTAAGTATTTTACCATTTTCACATGTTTTTAAGTATTTTATCTTTTTCATATGTTTTTAAATATTTCACCTTTTTCACATATTTTTAAATATTTTACCTTTTTCACATGTTTTTAAGTATTTTACCTTTTTCACATATTTTTATGTATTTTACCTTTTTCACACATTTTTAAATATTTTACCTTTTTCACATATTTTTATGTATTTTACCATTTTCACATGTTTTTAAGTATTTTATCTTTTTCATATGTTTTTAAATATTTCACCTTTTTCACATATTTTTAAATATTTTACCTTTTTCATATGTTTTTAAATATTTCACCTTTTTCACATATTTTTATGTATTTTACCTTTTTCACATATTTTTAAATATTTTACCTTTTTCACATATTTTTAAATATTTTACCATTTTCACATGTTTTTAAGTATTTTATCTTTTTCATATGTTTTTAAATATTTCACGTTTTTCACATATTTTTATGTATTTTACCTTTTTCACATATTTTTAAATATTTTACCTTTTTCACATATTTTTAAGTATTTTACCTTTTTCACATGTTTTTAAGTATTTTAACTTTTTCACATATTTTTAAATATTTTGAAACTTTCCAGTTGAAACTGGATATACTAATATATATATATAATATATATATATATAATAAGCATATACTAAGGTTGTTGAAAATGAAATTCTTGCTCCATTTATTTAGCAAATACCCCATTATGCCAATTCCCTTTATTTCGATCAAACTGAAGCATATGCTAAGTTTGTTGAGGATTAAGCACTTGCTCCATTTATTAAGCAAATAATCCATTTTACAAGTTCCCTTTATTTAGATCAAACTGGAGCATATGCTAAGTTTGTTGAGGATTAAGCACTTGCTCCATTTAGTAAGCAAATACTCCAATTACTCCAAATACTTAAAGCAAATATTTTTAAGTATTTTACCATTTTCACATGTTTTTAATTATTTTATCTTTTTCATATGTTTTTAAATATTTCACATTTTTCACATATTTTTATGTATTTTACCTTTTTCACATATTTTTCAAGGTCATTGACAAGCCCAATACCAAAAGGGCGCTTGGGTTCAAGGTCATTGACAAGCCCAAGACCAAAAGGGCGCTTGGGACCAAGGTCATTGACAAGCCCAAGACCAAAAGGGCGCTTGGGTTCAAGGTCATTGACAAGCCCAAGACCAAAAGGGCGCTTGGGTTCAAGGTCATTGACAAGCCCAAGACCAAAAGGGCGCTTGGTTTCGAGGTCATTTGTAAATCCAAGACCAAAAGGGCGCTTGGGTTCAAGGTCATTGGCAAGCCCAATACCAAAAGGGCGCTTGGGTTCAAGGTCATTGGCAAGCCCAAGACCAAAAGGGCGCTTGTGTTCTAGGTCATTGGCAAGCCCAAGACCAATAGGGCGCTTGGGTTCAAGGTCATTGACAAGCCCAAGACCAAAAGGGCGCTTAGGTTCAAGGTCATTATGGTAAAATACTTTTTCACATATTTTTGAATATTTTACCATTTTCACATATTTTTAAGCATTTCACCTTTATCACATATTTTTAAGTATTTTACCTTTTTCACATGTTTTTAAGTATTTTACTTTTTTCACATATTTTTTTGTATTTTACCTTTTTCACATATTTTTAAATATTTTACCTTTTTCACATGTATTTAAATATTTTACTTTTTTCACATATTTTTAAGCATTTTACCTTTTTTACATATTTTTAAGTATTTTACCATTTTCACCTGTTTTTAAGTATTTTACCTTTTTCACATATTTTTAAATATTTTACCTTTTTCACATATTTTTAAGTATTTTTCCTTTTTCACATATTTTTAAGTAGTTTTTAAGTATTTTAAGTATTTTACCTTTTTCACATGTTTTTAAATATTTTACCTTTTTCAGATATTTTTAAATATTTTACCTTTTTCACATGTTTTTAAATATTTTACCTTTTTCGCATATTTTTAAGCATTTTACCTTTTTCACATATTTTTAAGTATTTTACTTTTTTCACATGTTTTTAAGTATTTTACCTTTTTCACATATTTTTAAATATTTTACCTTTTTCACATGTTTTTAAGTATTTAACCTTTTTCACATATTTTTTTGTATTTTACCTTTTTCACATATTTTTAAGCATTTTACCTTTCTCACATATTTTTACGTATTTTACCTTTTTCACATGTTTTTAAGTATTTTACCTTTTTCACATATTTCTAAATATTTTACTTTTTTCACATATTTTTAAGTATTTTACCTTTTTCACAAATTTTAAGCATTTTACCTTTTTCACATTTTTTAAGTATTTTACCTTTTTCACATGTTTTTAAGTATTTTACCTTTTTCACATATTTTTAAATATTTTACCTTTTTCACATGTTTTTAAGTATTTAACTTTTTCACATATTTTTTTGTATTTTACCTTTTTCACATATTTTTAAGCATTTTACCTTTCTCACATATTTTTACGTATTTTACCTTTTTCACATGTTTTTAAGTATTTTACCTTTTTCACATATTTTTAAATATTTTACCTTTTTCACACGTTTTTAAGTATTTTACCTTTTTCACATGTTTTTAAGTATTTTACCTTTTTCACATATTTTTAAATATTTTACCTTTTTCACATATTTTTAAATATTTTACCTTTTTCACATATTTTTAAGTATTTTACCTTTTTCACACATTTTTACATAATATGTAATATTACACAAAATATGTGAAAAAGGTAAAATATTAAAAATTATGTGAAAAAGGTAAAATACTTAAAAATATGTGAAAAAGGATAAATATTCAAAAATATGTGAAAAAGGTAAAATAATTAAAAACATGTGAAAAAGGTAAAATACTTAAAAATATGTGAAAAAGTTAAAATATTTAAAAACATGTGAAAAAGGTAAAACACTTAAAAATATGTGAAAAAGTTAAAATATTTAAAAACATGTGAAAAAGGTATAATACTTAAAAATATGTGAAAAAGGTAAAACATGTGAAAATGGTAAAATATGAGCTTTAATGAGCTTCAAGGTCATTATAAGCCTACACCAAAAGGGCGCTTGGGTTCAAGGTCATTGACAAGCCCAAGACCAAAAGGGCGCTTGGGTTCAAGGTCATTGACAAGCCCACGACCAAAAGGGCGCTTGGGTTCAAGGTCATTGACAAGCCCAAGACCAAAAGGGCGCTTGGGTTCAAGGTCATTGACAAGCCCAAGACCAAAAGGGCGCTATGGTTCAAGGTCATTGACAAGCCCAATACCAAAAGGGCGCTTGGGTTCAAGGTCATTGGCAAGCCCAAGACCAAAAGGGCGCTTGGGTTCAAGGTCATTGACAAGCCCAAGACCAAAAGGGCGCTTGGGTTCAAGGTCATTTGTAAATCCAAGACCAAAAGGGCGCTTGGGTTCAAGGTCATTGACAAGCCCAAGACCAAAAGGGCGCTTGGGTTCAAGGTCATTGGCAAGCCCAATACCAAAAGGGCGCTTGGGTTCAAGGTCATTGGCAAGCCCAAGACCAAAAGGGCGCTTGTGTTCAAGGTCATTGACAAGCCCGAGACCAAAAGGGCGCTTGGGTTCAAGGTCATTGGCAAGCCCAAGACCAAAAGGGCACTTGGGTTCAAGGTCATTGACAAGCCCAAGACCAAAAGGGCGCTTGGGTTCAAGGTCATTGATAAGCCCAAGACCAAAAGGGCGCTTGGGTTCAAGGTCATTTGTAAATCCAAGACCAAAAGGGCGCTTGGGTTCAAGGTCATTTGTAAATCCAAGACCAAAAGGGCGCTTGGGTTCAAGGTCATTGGCAAGCCCAATACCAAAAGGGCGCTTGGGTTCAAGGTCATTGGCAAGCCCAAGACCAAAAGGGCGCTTGTGTTCAAGGTCATTGGCAAGCCCAAGACCAATAGGGCGCTTAGGTTCAAGGTCATTGACAAGCCCAAGACAAAAAGGGCGCTTAGGTTCAAGGTCATTATAGTAAAATACTTTATCTTTTTCACATATTTTTGAATATTTTACCTTTTTTACATATTTTTAAGCATTTCACCTTTATCACATATTTTTAAGTATTTTACCTTTTTCACATGTTTTTAAGTATTTTACTTTTTTCACATATTTTTTTGTATTTTACCTTTTTCACATATTTTTAAATATTTTACCTTTTTCACATGTATTTAAATATTTTACTTTTCTCACATATTTTTAAGCATTTTACCTTTTTTACATATTTTTAAGTATTTTACCATTTTCACCTGTTTTTAAGTATTTTACCTTTTTCACATATTTTTAAATATTTTACCTTTTTCACATATTTTTAAGTATTTTTCCTTTTTCACATATTTTTAAGTAGTTTTTAAGTATTTTACCTTTTTCACATGTTTTTAAATATTTTACCTATTTCAGATATTTTTAAATATTTTACCTTTTTCACATGTTTTTAAATATTTTACCTTTTTCGCATATTTTTAAGCATTTTACCTTTTTCACATATTTTTAAGTATTTTACTTTTTTCACATGTTTTTAAGTATTTTACCTTTTTCACATATTTTTAAATATTTTACCTTTTTCACATGTTTTTAAGTATTTTACCTTTTTCACATGTTTTTAAGTATTTTACCTTTTTCACAAATTTTAAGTATTTTACCTTTTTCACATGTTTTTAAATATTTTACCTTTTTCAGATATTTTTAAATATTTTACCTTTTTCACATGTTTTTAAATATTTTACCTTTTTCGCATATTTTTAAGCATTTAACCTTTTTCACATATTTTTAAGTATTTTACTTTTTTCACATGTTTTTAAGTATTTTACCTTTTTCACATATTTTTAAATATTTTACCTTTTTCACATGTTTTTAAGTATTTAACCTTTTTCACATATTTTTTTGTATTTTACCTTTTTCACATATTTTTAAGCATTTTACCTTTCTCACATATTTTTACGTATTTTACCTTTTTCACATGTTTTTAAGTATTTTACCTTTTTCACATATTTCTAAATATTTTACTTTTTTCACATATTTTTAAGGATTTTTCCTTTTTCACATATTTTAAGCATTTTACCTTTTTCACATGTTTTTAAGTATTTTACTTTTTTCACATATTTTTTTGTATTTTACCTTTTTCACATGTTTTTAAATATTTTACCTTTTTCGCATATTTTTAAGCATTTTACCTTTTTCACATATTTTTAAGTATTTTACTTTTTTCACATGTTTTTAAGTATTTTACCTTTTTCACATATTTTTAAATATTTTACCTTTTTCACATGTTTTAAAGTATTTAACTTTTTTCACATATTTTTTTGTATTTTACCTTTTTCACATATTTTTAAGCATTTTACCTTTCTCACATATTTTTACGTATTTTACCTTTTTCACATGTTTTTAAGTATTTTACCTTTTTCACATATTTCTAAATATTTTACTTTTTTCACATATTTTTAAGTATTTTACCTTTTTCACAAATTTTAAGTATTTTACCTTTTTCACATGTTTTTAAATATTTTACCTTTTTCAGATATTTTTAAATATTTTACCTTTTTCACATGTTTTTAAATATTTTACCTTTTTCGCATATTTTTAAGCATTTAACCTTTTTCACATATTTTTAAGTATTTTACTTTTTTCACATGTTTTTAAGTATTTTACCTTTTTCACATATTTTTAAATATTTTACCTTTTTCACATGTTTTTAAGTATTTAACTTTTTCACATATTTTTTTGTATTTTACCTTTTTCACATATTTTTAAGCATTTTACCTTTCTCACATATTTTTACGTATTTTACCTTTTTCACATGTTTTTAAGTATTTTACCTTTTTCACATATTTTTAAATATTTTACCTTTTTCACACGTTTTTAAGTATTTTACCTTTTTCACATGTTTTTAAGTATTTTACCTTTTTCAGATATTTTTAAATATTTTACCTTTTTCACATATTTTTAAATATTTTACCTTTTTCACATATTTTTAAGTATTTTACCTTTTTCACACGTTTTTACGTAATATGTAATATTACACAAAATATGTGAAAAAGGTAAAATATTAAAAATTATGTGAAAAAGGTAAAATACTTAAAAATATGTGAAAAAGGATAAATATTCAAAAATATGTGAAAAAGGTAAAATAATTAAAAACATGTGAAAAAGGTAAAATACTTAAAAATATGTGAAAAAGTTAAAATATTTAAAAACATGTGAAAAAGGTAAAACACTTAAAAATATGTGAAAAAGTTAAAATATTTAAAAACATGTGAAAAAGGTATAATACTTAAAAATATGTGAAAAAGGTAAAACATGTGAAAATGGTAAAATATGAGCTTTAATGAGCTTCAAGGTCATTATAAGCCTACACCAAAAGGGCGCTTGGGTTCAAGGTCATTGACAAGCCCAAGACCAAAAGGGCGCTTGGGTTCAAGGTCATTGACAAGCCCACGACCAAAAGGGCGCTTGGGTTCAAGGTCATTGACAAGCCCAAGACCAAAAGGGCGCTTGGGTTCAAGGTCATTGACAAGCCCAAGACCAAAAGGGCGCTTGGGTTCAAGGTCATTGACAAGCCCAATACCAAAAGGGCGCTTGGGTTCAAGGTCATTGGCAAGCCCAAGACCAAAAGGGCGCTTGGGTTCAAGGTCATTGACAAGCCCAAGACCAAAAGGGCGCTTGGGTTCAAGGTCATTTGTAAATCCAAGACCAAAAGGGCGCTTGGGTTCAAGGTCATTGACAAGCCCAAGACCAAAAGGGCGCTTGGGTTCAAGGTCATTGGCAAGCCCAATACCAAAAGGGCGCTTGGGTTCAAGGTCATTGGCAAGCCCAAGACCAAAAGGGCGCTTGTGTTCAAGGTCATTGACAAGCCCGAGACCAAAAGGGCGCTTGGGTTCAAGGTCATTGGCAAGCCCAAGACCAAAAGGGCACTTGGGTTCAAGGTCATTGACAAGCCCAAGACCAAAAGGGCGCTTGGGTTCAAGGTCATTGATAAGCCCAAGACCAAAAGGGCGCTTGGGTTCAAGGTCATTTGTAAATCCAAGACCAAAAGGGCGCTTGGGTTCAAGGTCATTTGTAAATCCAAGACCAACAGGTCGCTTGGGTTCAAGGTCATTGGCAAGCCCAATACCAAAAGGGCGCTTGGGTTCAAGGTCATTGGCAAGCCCAAGACCAAAAGGGCGCTTGTGTTCAAGGTCATTGGCAAGCCCAAGACCAATAGGGCGCTTGGGTTCAAGGTCATTGACAAGCCCAAGACAAAAAGGGCGCTTAGGTTCAAGGTCATTATAGTAAAATACTTTATCTTTTTCACATATTTTTGAATATTTTACCTTTTTCACATATTTTTAAGCATTTCACCTTTATCACATATTTTTAAGTATTTTACCTTTTTCACATGTTTTTAAGTATTTTACTTTTTTCACATATTTTTTTGTATTTTACCTTTTTCACATATTTTTAAATATTTTACCTTTTTCACATGTATTTAAATATTTTACTTTTCTCACATATTTTTAAGCATTTTACCTTTTTTACATATTTTTAAGTATTTTACCATTTTCACCTGTTTTTAAGTATTTTACCTTTTTCACATATTTTTAAATATTTTACCTTTTTCACATATTTTTAAGTATTTTTCCTTTTTCACATATTTTTAAGTAGTTTTTAAGTATTTTACCTTTTTCACATGTTTTTAAATATTTTACCTTTTTCAGATATTTTTAAATATTTCACCTTTTTCACATATTTTTAAATATTTTACCTTTTTCATATGTTTTTAAATATTTCACCTTTTTCACATATTTTTATGTATTTTACCTTTTTCACATATTTTTAAATATTTTACCTTTTTCACATATTTTTAAATATTTTACCATTTTCACATGTTTTTAAGTATTTTATCTTTTTCATATGTTTTTAAATATTTCACGTTTTTCACATATTTTTATGTATTTTACCTTTTTCACATATTTTTAAATATTTTACCTTTTTCACATATTTTTAAGTATTTTACCTTTTTCACATGTTTTTAAGTATTTTAACTTTTTCACATATTTTTAAATATTTTGAAACTTTCCAGTTGAAACTGGATATACTAATATATATATATAATATATATATATATAATAAGCATATACTAAGGTTGTTGAAAATGAAATTCTTGCTCCATTTATTTAGCAAATACCCCATTATGCCAATTCCCTTTATTTCGATCAAACTGAAGCATATGCTAAGTTTGTTGAGGATTAAGCACTTGCTCCATTTATTAAGCAAATAATCCATTTTACAAGTTCCCTTTATTTAGATCAAACTGGAGCATATGCTAAGTTTGTTGAGGATTAAGCACTTGCTCCATTTAGTAAGCAAATACTCCAATTACTCCAAATACTTAAAGCAAATATTTTTAAGTATTTTACCATTTTCACATGTTTTTAATTATTTTATCTTTTTCATATGTTTTTAAATATTTCACATTTTTCACATATTTTTATGTATTTTACCTTTTTCACATATTTTTCAAGGTCATTGACAAGCCCAATACCAAAAGGGCGCTTGGGTTCAAGGTCATTGACAAGCCCAAGACCAAAAGGGCGCTTGGGACCAAGGTCATTGACAAGCCCAAGACCAAAAGGGCGCTTGGGTTCAAGGTCATTGACAAGCCCAAGACCAAAAGGGCGCTTGGGTTCAAGGTCATTGACAAGCCCAAGACCAAAAGGGCGCTTGGTTTCGAGGTCATTTGTAAATCCAAGACCAAAAGGGCGCTTGGGTTCAAGGTCATTGGCAAGCCCAATACCAAAAGGGCGCTTGGGTTCAAGGTCATTGGCAAGCCCAAGACCAAAAGGGCGCTTGTGTTCTAGGTCATTGGCAAGCCCAAGACCAATAGGGCGCTTGGGTTCAAGGTCATTGACAAGCCCAAGACCAAAAGGGCGCTTAGGTTCAAGGTCATTATGGTAAAATACTTTTTCACATATTTTTGAATATTTTACCATTTT